>JAQISU010000004.1:6642500-7327500 GCA_029339505.1 Unio delphinus
CTCTCTCTCTCTCATATATATATATATATATATATATATATATATATATATATATATATATATATATATATATATATATATAATTCGGTTACAGTAAACACTGATTCTCCATCTGGGACTAAACGACAGTTCCAGTCAAGTCTACCCACCCACCTCCCATCCCCCCATCCTCGCAGGTTGGCAAGTGCCTGACACATCACGCCATCCAGTGAATAATGTTGGCAAATGTAGTCGTGAAATATTCATGTTAAGTTTACGAGTATTTCCAAAATTTTCCAGTTAGAAAAGGCTGCTCGAAATAGTAGAAACCAAGCATTATTTCGCTTCATAAAGTAAGAGGAAGAAGAAAATAAAGAAAAAAAAAAAAAAAGACTCCTCATAATGAGATAGCCTGGATCGACATTTTCTACTACCCTAATTCTCTTTTTGGCATCCTACTCATTAGACGTCAATCGACTCGACTGAGTGACGCAATTTACAACATTTATCGAAAACTTTTTAAGAGTTGGGCGCGGATCCAAGGTACGAGATTTTGTTGGTCTTTCAAATCTCGAGTAGCCACACAGAGGATAGTGTATGCAGACCTCTTACTGGTATCTATCAATCTCTTGAAGTATTCCAAACAACATCATGACGGACATATCCATGTCCAATGCATAATTAAGTTTATTTGTGTCATTACTTACTTCAAACGACGACACATTGGCACGAGATTCCTCTTTTGGTAGGCTGAACGAGGCTGTTTGTTGAAAGAAGTTGGCAAATAAGGCTATGTTTTACCAGTGATTTATCAAGCCGCTCCACCCCCACCCCACCCCCAACGGTGACAGTGGTCTTTAGCACTCATCTGTATGGTCACTACAATCGCACCTATCGGCGCGATTGAGTCTCAGGTTGGGACAAAGTGGGTATTTGAGATAGCTGGCCAGTAACTTTCCCGTGGGTTGGAATTTCTTTCCTGGTTCATCCTTCACTGGTTATACTGGCTGTCATGTATTGCCTATCATGCACTGAAGAAAAAAATGGTGTTAAACCATAAACTACTAGTGACCATTTCTTTTATTCTAAGTTTAAAGTGTATAACAGGTGGGTGTCCCCGGGTCTGTTGAAATGCCCACTTGAACACCAAAGGCCCTCTAGGTATGGACTTTGAATCTAGAAGCTGCTACCAAGAGTCACAGCATAAGAGGAACGGACCACTGCCTACGTTGTCTAGCAAAGTACTGACACGTGAAAAAACTTAAAGAGCTTAATCAAAATGAGCGAGGAAGAAGAGATCAGCCCACAATTTTTTTTTAAAGCTGGAAGCATTTTAGAGTCAACAGATTATGAAGGTTTGGGACACTGGACCCTTTACTGAAACACCAGTTCACTTCCTCCTCTGCAGCCTTAACAGATGGGTGCGAAGGACCCAAAGAGATGCACCACATTAACATATTCAGTAGCAAGTTCATAAACAAGGACATTTTTTTTCCCATCTCGTCTGTGGAGAGACTACGTTACCCAATGTCCCTGCTGTGGAGAGTCGAGGTGGGTGTGAAACTGAATCAAGCAAATCCTCCTGTGGAGGAAAAGTGTTGTCCTTAGCAAAGAACTGAGACAGTGTGCGAGGGAGACTTTCCGCCCATTATCGTTTGGGCTAAGGTAACTCAGCTCTGAGCTCTACCTTTATAGGGGTGAGAAAGTTATGATCCTGTCACCATCTGGGGTCGGGGATTTCACTCTGCTCTTCTGAACAATATGTTGCTGGTCCTACCCAATTCGAGTGTACAACCGTCATCGTGGGATAGTGTTACTCCTCCCACTTTGTAGGGTACAACGTCCTCTCTCCCTTCATGGAATGGGATGTCTGCCCTCATCCTTCACTTGTTTATAACTTCTTTTGGATTGAGACTCACTAACCCAAAGAGGCTTAAAAGAGACGGGTAATCCTCTACGAACGTAAAAAAATATCCCAGGCACGAGTTAAGTATTCTTCACTTTTAAGGTTCATCTAAACTTGGCAAGATGCTAGACCTTATCCAACCTAGGCTGCAAAGGACAAAATTACGTCCTCTCACATGATAGTGCTAGCCAAGTGTTCTGCATGACCCAAGATAATTTCATGTGAATACACTTAGTTTCGACACCGTTCCTGTAAAGGAAGCTGAAAAGAAGTATTTCATACAAAGACACGATTTTGGTCTTCCATTAAAATAAAACTCAACATTTTTTAGGGGTAGGGGGTGGGGTGGTGATTTTCTCCTATGCGGTCTCGAGGGACAGTGCCCCTGATGCACGGGTCTAGAGGGGTTGAAGCCCACCCACCATAAAAACACAGCATGTCGCTTCTTTTTAAAGTACTGTTCCAAACACTTCCAACCCAATTACCGCAATTCTTATTCAGATCTTATTTGCAGAGGTCACAAAATGCCAGTCCTATAGCGTTGTTTTGACTAACTAAATATAAAATTTTCGCTCCATACGAGTTTTAAACCTTTATCTAAACTTTTTGTATCATGCTTCCTCTCAACAACTCGGGACGCTTTGTTTTGCAAGCACGATTCCTTCCAATGCAAAGTGCTAGACAAGTGTTCTTCCATTACACGAAGATTCATTCTATGAATTTAAACTTTTGATCAATCTGATTACTCTTTACAAGAGTTGTGTGCCAATACATGGAACAAATAATTTACAAGAGTCGTTGTGAATTGGGGCAAGTTTTTTTTTTATATAAAAAAAACTGCATCAGAGATGATATAAAAAAATTGGACTATATCCCAATAAAATAAATTCAAGACTGGAGAAAAACCGAATTCTGCTTTAAAACAGAAAAATCATGTCTAGAAGCAGCAAGTTGTGTTCATTTGCTTTTTCGTGCTGTTTAAATCATGGCTTTCTCCATGTTGGTTTCCCAAATTTAAACACTAACAATTTTCCTGGCAGTTGTTTTCCTTTCTTTGTGGACAAATTTCTAAATTTTCTACTTTGCTTTTCAAAATGAAATTATGAGATACAGTAATAGCATCAAATGCTTTGCACAATCCAAAAACACCTGGTAGTCTTCTTTATGAATGAACCTATCATATCCCTAGATATGTTCAATACATTTATTCTAAGAATGGAACTGTGTCCCTGGTTCTAGACAGAAAATTGCTAGTAAATTTTAAATTTCTTTTACCTAAAAATAAAATTGGAACACGCAAAACTTAATCAAGGTCCAAAATATGGGAGACACAGGTCACTTGGCAGCTATGCAAATGTTAAGCAACATTCATTTAATACTTTTTTAAAGTACCAAAAAGGGGTATAGTGTCGTAGTATTGGGTCTCAGGTGTCATGGACATGTAGATTGCAAGATCTGGGATCATGCGACTATCAATGCAAGTATCTGGTCACATCAAAAACACTGTAGTTTCATCTAGTCAGCAGATTACTTACTTACAATATCTTACAAAATAAATAACGTTCCTGTTCATGCAGGTATGGCTCAATGTAGACTCAATTCAATTTTTTAGGCTCACTAGTACGCAGGAAACCTAAAAAAATATTTGATAGGCAATTCACTGTCCCTGATGGGGGTTGTCCATAAAGGACGTCCCTAGTTAATACCAATATTTTTTAGCCCAACCCTTGTAAACATGATGCTTACCCTCACACACACACAAGTACGTACAAATCTAGCATTATACACTGCTCTATAGTTACAGATGAGAGCATTATACAGTTCATTGTGCATTTTGGCTATTTGAATAACAGCAGAGCCAATATGTGGGTCATGTAATCAGCTTCAGATACTGGGAGCCAGACCTATTTAATAATGTCAACCCATTCATATATATTCTGTGGCATGAATCGTACAAATTTAAGAAATAATTTATACTTACGCAGAAAGCCTAAAGTAGCTGTTCAACACAGAATTGCAACAAAAAATCCTAGCTTTCACACACATCTTTGCAGCTATTATTTATGAATGATCCCATATATATAATGTAAGCGCGTCTAAAAAGAGTCAGACAGGAACTCTGACATGACAAGGGTAAGGATGTGAAGGGTTTCCCATAGGAAATCCGGTGTTCTGGAATCTTCTTAAAGGAGTTCCCATTTACTTTGAAATTCTGTCATGATCCTTCAACCAAATCTATTATGGACTAGTTCATAACATGTACAATATACATTTTAAAATATCAGGAAAATACTAAAGATTTTTTTCTCTTTCTGCAACAATTTTGCTTAAATTATCATGTTTAATACAAATACATATATTCATTTCTGCAGTTATTAGAGTCAAAGTAAATTAAAGCTTGGCTCTGTCATACGCTCCAAGACTTGTGCAAAGTATTTATTAACGGAACACGTGCATTAACATTTTAATCACATGGAATAGGGGAACAGACAAGGCAAAGACAAATCTGTCAGTGTTTCTTTAATTGGTGAATGGTATTCTCTAAATTCAGCAAATTTAGCTGGTTTCTTCTTCCTGGTGTTGTGCCTCCATCCAAACTTTTAGGGGCCCTTTGTGGGGTCTGTACTTGACATTCACTCCATCTGGGACAAGACGGCCATCTTGTCTCATTTCCTCATATTTATCACGGTTGTACTTGGTGAATCCCCATTTCTTGGATACGTAAATCTATTGGAGAGAAAGAAGGCATCATTTAATGCTATTGATGATACTGTGCAAGAAAATATAATAAAACTTTTTATTCGTTATAGAAGACATGTTACTTTTATTTGTAACAGAAGACGTGCATAGCTGAATTAGAGATCTCTTCTAAATCCAACCTCCAAATTCTATATACATTTTTCTGTGGAATTAAACAAATGTTTGCAAATGGTTGTTGCTTGTGCACATCAGGAATGGTTTAAACTGCTTGCAAATAGAATTTTTTAAAAAAAAAAACAACCTGCCTTCAAAAGTGTTTCAGGCTCCACTATATAGAATTCATTATCTGCCTTGGAAAGAACGCAGAACATAAACATTTAGTTCCAGCGGTTAGGACAAGTGTGTAAGGTAATTAACAAGGCAGACTGTATTTAAATTTTTGCAAATGGAACGGTTTTTAGAAATCTAGAGATTCCCCCTCCCCCAAGGACTTTTCAAAGAGTTTATAAAGACTTCCAAGAGTATTCCAGTGGAGCCAGGATATCAGGTAGTAAAGTAGAGCATCCAGGAATCAGGAATTCAATACCTGCAGAAGCCAGCCCTGGTCAGCTGCCTCTGCTGTCCTTGAGAATGGCACTTGGCTCCTATATTATTGGCACAATATACATTAAAGATGCAATCCCACCCCCAATTTTCAGAAATATTTGTGGAAACAAACTCTTTCCATAATTTTTTTTTTTTTATCACTGCATCAAATGACAAGTGTAGTCGAAGAAATAACTAGCTAGAGCATTACTATTCCATCTTGTAACAAATCACCTTCATCACATGCCAATTTGATCCATAAAATCTAGTCATTTTTTAAACTTTATATTCTAAAAAACTTTGATATAAGAAAAATCTACAAGGCCCCAGATCAAAACTGCATTTTACACTTAAAAAAACTGCTTCTGTTGCAACTAGGACAACTCCATTTGATTAGAATTTATAATGCCAATAATAAAATGCAATTCTTGACTATCCCAAAAAGGTTCTCCACCCCCTTCTGATAATGAAAGCAATTCAACACTGACAGAATTTGTGAAGATAGTAATGCTTTTTGAGCATGTACCATTGAACTTTTTCAGCCAGTGGCCTTGACCTTTTGCCCTCATTGATAAGCTTCTTCCTTACATTAAGAGCAAATCAAAGCTTGTCCATGTCTGTCATATACAAATAACATTATTCTGTGGCATCATTTTTATATTTGTCAGTTTAACCATGGTTCTTGACCACAAACTCAACTGGACTCTCCCTTACCTAAAGTGCGTTCCAGCCACAAAGTGCGGCTCTTGTAGAAGGGGGCACTCAAGTTTGAGTGCAGAAACAAGGTTATGTAATGCTCATTATGCCCTATAAAAGATGGCATATATGTATATTAAAAATTCGTTCAGTCGAGTTTTTCAAGGTAAAAAAAGGTATGCGACATTACTTGACATTCTGTCCATGGAACATTTTTCCCGGTGTCCTTGAAGTCTTTAATTCTAAACTCAATTGGAATCATTGTTAGTATTGCTCTATCTTTGGGTGGTCCACATTGACCAAAAAATGTAAACTCTTTGGGCCATACACAATATATCTAGTATTAATTGAACTATAATTAAAGAACAGACTTTGTTTATGAGCATGGGCCACAAAAAATACTCTTGGTTTATATCATATTGACTTAATTCTCACAGCACAATTTTCATCTTCTCAATATAAACAATTTTCTTAAAACTTTCTTCATTTTCTTCTTCAATGGGAGCATTTACCATCGCTTTACATACATTTCAAATAAAATCTGTTCATAAATTTACTTAGAATCATATATACAATGCATTCAATTTAATTTGATGGTTGAATAAACGCTACTTTAAACTTGTTACTGGCTATATCATGCCAGTTAATTGCCTTTACCAATGACATGCAGAGGCAGCAGGATATCCAAGTTCTTCCAAACTAAGATACTGCAGCATGAATCTATGTACCCTAAACCTCTTGGCCACCACCTTGTTTCAAGTTTTTCTTTTATGTGGAACATTAGTATTGAATAAGGTCTGACAGGTGCCAATGAAAAAAATTATCTCCACATTAAACCTAATCAAAAACCTACGACAAAGTTTATTCACTAATGATGACAACACAATGTATGTATGTGCAGGTATTCTCAATGACGAGTTAACTTGGACAGATGTAAATGCGTAGATAATTAACTGTAAACATTTTTTTAATCCTTGATTCAAGTGCACTCCAATATATAGTTCCGTGTCTCTTATTTACACACGTATCTCATTTCTGTAACATTTTTCATAATCTTGAGAATTTTTATTGTTTTTTGTTAAAGTTACCCATATGTAGCGTACAACTGAACCTGCATAAAAGAAGAGGTCTCGAGATTAGAACTTTTATGTATGTATGTATGTATGTATGTGTGCGTATGTATGTGTGCATGTGTGTTTGTGTCTACGTATGTATGTATTCATGCATGCATGTATGTATGTACGTATGTAACTGTTTAAGGGCACTTTAATACAATAATGACTATGGTGTTGATAAAAATTAGTTTAAAATATTTAAAACTGCACAAACACATTAGCAAGATAAACCTTTCCTACAAGATGTCAACATGAAGTACCACAATTTACAAGTTGAAAGGTAAAGGTTTTAAAATTGGGTATAAAAATACAATAAAATGTTAAGCCAAAGAAATATACACAAATCCTTCAAACTTTGTCCTATAAGCCACATTCTCAACTCCTCCTGAAGGTAGAAATCATATCTAAATGATAACCTCCTGTGTATTATACCGGCATGGCAAATATATTTTTTTAAATACGTAAACTGAAATATTTGCTACTGAGCATGATGTTGATCATATGCAGGCACCAGGCTTGACATGTAATTGTTATTGTGGTTTTTAACCTCTACTTTTTAAAAATAAATTTATGAACTTTCAGACGGTACAATATGTAATGTGTCTGTGTGAGATTCTGATATTTAAGATAGTTTTAACAATGTTTCAGTCACATCAATGTGGCATCATGTCGCATACACATATGATTATGTCCCACCCAATCACATTACCCGAACGCCAGGTCAGCTGGTCCTAACACTAATCTCTTTAATACTGAGCACCGAGCGAGGCAGCTGTTAGTACCATGTTAACAAATCTTTGGTATAAATCTGTAGGGGTTCTTGCCGACCTTCTGCATTTGAGGTGGACACTTAATCATTACGCCACCAGAGCTATCCAAAACACGACAATATGAAATAATAACCTACCAATATTAGATTTCCACCATAAGAATTTAAGTGCATAAATTACCTTCTGGCGCCCAGGAAACTTGAACTTGGCACGTCTGAGAGCTTCCACAACTGGAGCTTGATGTGCATCCTTTGCCCTGACAGACATAATAGGCTGTCCAATGTGAACTCGAGCTACAGTACCCTGGGGTTTACCAAAAGCACCACGCATTCCTGTCTGAAGCCTGAAAGTAGTAAAAACAACAAAAAGACCATTTAGCAAGTACAATTTAAACTTTTTTTATTTAATGAAAAGTTAACTTCATTTCTTCCCTGTCTGCAAAAGCATACTCCTGGTGGCATCATGCCAAACAAAAGCTGACATTAACAATTGATAGGAAAGTACATAGTAATTAGTGATGGGAATCAGTCAGAAATTCATAATCGATAATCGGTTCACCTTAACCAACTGATCATCGATTATAATCGGTTACAAAGAGCAAATTAAATTTTTTGTTACAGTTATATCTTTGATCAAGAGTTCAATATGTTTATAAATGTACAGGAGTAATAGCTTTTAATGACATGTATACTTTAACCTGACAATAATATTATATTGTGCGTTACTTTTGTTCAATGACTTTGTTAAATGAACGCAACCTTTTATGGCTGATCAGTCATATATCACTGAAATACTGACAATCCCCCAAAATTCGTTCATATGTGATGTGTCTATAATTTAAAGTAAAGAAGGACATGATTTTCTTGTTTGTCATTGTTTATAAATACTACAAAAGATGTTGCAATTTAACTGAAACAAATCAACAAATGTGTTTAAATTTATTAACTCTACAATTTAACAACTTGACCATGTAATAATAACTATATGTTCCTAATTATGAATCATAAGATATTTTATCTGTAGTTGTGAAGGGATAAATAAATTTCAGGTCAACGTTAGCGGCTGGGAGTTTTACTAACCTTTGTTCTTTGCATACACCTAAAAGTTGTCTCCCTTTACACAATCGATTATGGAGTTTCACAATCGATTATCTTATTGGTTTGCTCAACCAACTGATGATCGATTATAATCGATAATCGGAACAACACCAATATTAATATCAAAACAGTCAAAAGATATAACATAATTGTTCTGATTACAGTTCATTCTAGTGATAATTGCATAAGACTGTTACAGAAAACCAAGTCAAACATGTGACTTTAGACACAGACCCAACTGGCTTTGCTATTATGGGTTCCAAGAAAGCGATCCAAATGTCTTATCATTTGGAAGAAAAGATGCAACACGTATGAAGTTTGCAAAATTAATGGCAGTACTTCCAAAGTACTTCATTTAAATATTGCAGGACAAAGTAATGACATCCAGTAGATAAATGTCTCCATAAAGCAGTGTTTCCCTTTACCCTCATTTGCACTTCAGAGAAGGGGCTCCAAGTGGCCTAAAGCGCTGTCTGTAACGGATCACTGCCATCTCACCTGTCTGCGTGGGTTCGAGTCTAAGATTTGGCCAATGTAGTTATGTGAGAAAGCTTGCCAGTAGCTTCTCGTGGGTTGGTGGTTCTTTCCGGGTTCTTCCTCCACCATTAAAACTGGCCGCCATGTAAAGCCTATTATGTGCTAAAAAATGGTGTTAAACCATAAAAAAACCAAGCACTTCAGAGACCCCCAGATGTTTAATTTCATGCCATGTTTTTATAACATATAACAAAGTTGTTGTTTTTTAAAATTAAGTCTGAACCAAAGTTTTGACAGTAAGATTTTCAACTCTCAGTCTTGTACCCCTAGAGGATACACTGTCCTGAAGAAAAGAAAATGCTTCATTAATGAACATATCTCTATTGAATCATATTAGTTAATATTTTGTTTTTAATCAATATCAGACCTGCCAACTCTGACGAGTCCATCTCCGTTGATTCCCCCCCCCCTTCCCACAATATTGTAACGTTTTCAGTAAGGTGTAACAAAATATCAATACCTGCTATTGTAAAGCTGGAAATAGAAATTAAAATTTTGATGCATAGGCGATAAACATTATGTTCAACTGAAAAGTTTGTAAATTACGCAAGGACTGTATTTACTAGTACATTTGCACAAACTAGTTCCAAACCATATCCAGGTCAATTCTTTGTTGCTATCTCTCTACCCGGCATAATTCTTGGAATTTTTTTTATAACCATTTCACATGATGATAACAATCCTATCTCCTGCTACAAGACATACACAAATTGGAACATCATGTCCAATTAAAATAATTCTGTTCCAGCTTTTATTCACAATTATATGAATACTCCTTTTTATTCTTCTGTGTCGATTATAACATTCTCCTATAAGTTTATTTTCCTTTTAATCATGCATTGCTTTTCTGAGCGTTATTTTATAATTCATACAACCCAACCCGTGACATGGAAAAAATGTAATCAAAGTGGTCAAAATATGGAATCCAGGCAGAAAGAGCATAATCCACATTTAACATGCAAAATTTTTTATGAACAAATTTTTTATTTGCCCCTTCTAGATCACTTTCTACGCATGAACAATGGTATGGTTTCTCAGTTCAAGGGACAAATTACATGGCACATGTGATGAAATATATACACTGGTTTTAATGGAATTCATATGATTTCGGAGCAATATCTTGAATTATTCAATATTTGTGTGATTTACATTTATGATAATTCTACTAATTATGACATTGGGGCTTTATGGGAGAATTGCGTCCAAAAAGAATTTTCAGGCAAATACGAGTTTCTTCCTTTGGATCCCTCCAGTGCTGAAACTATCTCTGATTTTTAATATTTTAGCTTTCTAAACTGGGCTCTTACAGTGATGTTGAGACAGTTTTCAAAGAAGATCAACTAGACATAAGTTATGAAAGCCCTGTTTCAAAACAGCCGTCCTCTGTTGGACCAATTAGTTTGCCTTCAAAAGTACCCATCAAGGACAATGACTTTTCTCACAAGTACAGCCATCAAGAATTATACAAGAAATCCAACCGGGCACCAAGATTTTTCACATCCACACTTTAAAGCCATCATGGACAATAAGCAAATGCCAACATCATTGTTATCCATAATGTAGATTGTTCTCTTGTAGTTGGAATTACATGCTGCATCACTATAGAAGATGATGCACTATAGCGACATCCAACATTTCCTTTAGCAGTTGGGAAACGCCAATATGATCAGTCAGATCATTTTGGAGCTGTAACTGCAGCAGCAATAAAACAGCTCCCCTTAAGGGAACATAAATAATATCCAAAAAGAATTTTCAGGAATCTTAGATATGATTCTTTTTTTTTAAATTACTAAAGTGCTGACAACGGGAGTGATGCAAGCTTTCCAAATGGCCTATGGCAGCCATTATGGGCATCTGATTGAGACCATTTTCAAAGAAAAACAGGAGTTAAGAAAACTTTTAAAATGAAAATCTTGTGTCAATAAAGTGATCATCTTCTGGATGCCACCCTCACCTAAACAGCCACCAATTTTTTAAAGCCAAAATACCTTGCTACCATAATATTGTGTGTTCAAAAGAACTGTCAAGGTTGGCCATCACTCCAGTGAAACCAGCATTTTAGCCAACAAATATTAATGGCAGGCAAGATCAAACTATTCATGAAGCCAGTGTCTCTATTACAATGGAGTTACCTAGAACCTTGAACTAGGTGGACAAGATATTTACAAAATGACAAATAATTGTCAAAAGTACATATAATTTCTGAACATTGACCACTTGTTCTCAAAAATGAAAGACAGCCAAAGATTGTTCACCTTCACATTTTTAAAGCCATCATGGACAATAAACTATTGCTGACAGCATTGTTATCTTGTAGTTGGAATTACATGTTGCATCACTATAGAAGATGATGCACTATAGCGACATCCAACATTTCCTTTAGCAGTTGGGAAACGCCAATATGATCAGTATGATCATTTTGGAGCTGTAACTGCAGCAGCAATAAAACAAATCTCCTTACGGGAACACAATGTCCAAAAAGAATTTTCAGGAATCTTAGATACGATTCTTTTTTTTTTTTTTAAATTACTCAGGTGCTTAAAACAGGAGTGATACAAGTTTTTCCAAATGGCCTATGGCAGCCATAATGGGCATCTGATTGAGACAATTTTCAAAGAAAAACAGGAGAAGAACCTTTTAAATGAAAATCCCATGTCAATAAAGTGATCATCTTCCTGAATGCCACCCTCAACTAAACAGCCACCAATTTTTTACAGCCATATTACCTTGCTACGAAAGATTCAGTGTTCAAAAGAACTGTCAAGGTTTGCCACCCCTCCAGTGAAACCAGCATATTAGCCAACAATTATATGGGGCAGACTGGCAAGATCAAACAATTAATGAAGCCAGTGTCTCTATTACAATGGAATTATCTAGAACCTTGAACTAGGTGGACAAGATATTTACAAAATGACAAATAATTTTCATAAGTACATACTATTTCTGAACATTGACCACTTATTCTCAAAAATGAAATACAGCCAGAGATTGTTCACCTTCACATTTTTAAAGCCATCATGGACAATATGCAAATGCTGACAGCATTGTTATCTTGTAGTTGGAATTACATGTTGCATCACTATAGAAGATGATGCACTATAGCGACATCCAACATTTCCTTTAGCAGTTGGGAAACGCCAATATGATCACAGTCAGATCATTTTGGAGCTGTAACTGCAGCAGCAATAAAACAGCTCCCCTTAATGGAACACAAATAATATCCAAAAAGAATTTTCAGAAATCTTAGATAAGATTCTTTTTTTTTAAAATTACTAAAGTGCTGACAACGGGAGTGATGCAAGCTTTCCAAATGGCCTATGGCAGCCATAATGGGCATCTGATTGAGACCATTTTGAAAGAAAAACAGGAGTTAAGAAAACTTTTAAAATGAAAATCTTGTGTCAATAAAGTGATCATCTTCCTGGATGCCACCCTCACCTAAACAGCCACCAATTTTTTAAAGCCAAAATACCTTGCTACCAAATATTGTGTGTTCAAAAGAACTGTCAAGGTTGGCCATCACTCCAGTGAAACCAGCATTTTAGCCAACAAATATTAATGGCAGGCAAGATCAAACAATTCATGAAGCCAGTGTCTCTATTACAATGGAGTTAACTAGAACCTTGAACTAGGTGGACAAGATATTTACAAAATGACAAATAATTGTCAAAAGTACATATAATTTCTGAACATTGACCACTTGTTCTCAAAAATGAAAGACAGCCAAAGATTGTTCACCTTCACATTTTTAAAGCCATCATGGACAATAAACTATTGCTGACAGCATTGTTATCTTGTAGTTGGAATTACATGTTGCATCACTATAGAAGATGATGCACTATAGCGACATCCAACATTTCCTTTAGCAGTTGGGAAACGCCAATATGATCAGTATGATCATTTTGGAGCTGTAACTGCAGCAGCAATAAAACAAATCTCCTTACGGGAACACAATGTCCAAAAAGAATTTTCAGGAATCTTAGATATGATTCTTTTTTTTTTTTTTTAAATTACTCAGGTGCTTAAAACAGGAGTGATACAAGTTTTTCCAAATGGCCTATGGCAGCCATAATGGGAATCTGATTGAGACAATTTTCAAAGAAAAACAGGAGAAGAACCTTTTAAATGAAAATCCCGTGTCGATAGAGTGATCATCTTCCTGAATGCCACCCTCACCTAAACAGCCACCAATTTTTTACAGCCATATTACCTTGCTACGAAAGATTCAGTGTTCAAAAGAACTGTCAAGGTTTGCCACCCCTCCAGTGAAACCAGCATATTAGCCAACAATTATTAGTGGCAGACTGGCAAGATCAAACAATTAATGAAGCCTGTGTCTCTATTACAATGCAATTATCTAGAACCTTGAACTAGGTGGACAAGATATTTACAAAATGACAAATAATTTTCATAAGTACATACTATTTCTGAACATTGACCACTTATTCTCAAAAATGAAATACAGCCAGAGATTGTTCACCTTCACATTTTTAAAGCCATCATGGACAATATACAAATGCTGACAGCATTGTTATCTTGTAGTTGGAATTACATGTTGCATCATTATAGAAGATGATGCACTATAGCGACATCCAACATTTCCTTTAGCAGTTGGGAAACGCCAATATGATCACAGTCAGATCATTTTGGAGCTGTAACTGCAGCAACAATAAAACAAATCTCCTTAAGGGAACACAAATATGTCCAAAAAGAATTTTCAGGAATCTCGGATTTCTTTTTTAAAAAGTCTCAAGCGCAGAAACCAGGAGCGATGCATGCATTTCAAAATGGCCAAATGGCAGTGACAGAACGCGACCATTTTCAAAGAAAATCAACAGTAGAGAAGAACTTTTCAAAATGAAAATCATGTATCAATAAAGAGATCCTCCTCAAATCCACCCTCACCCTAATGCAGCCACCCACTTTTTACAGCCCAAATCCCTTGGCACCAAAGATTTTGTGTTCAAAAGAAATGTTAAGGTTGGCCACCCCTCCATTGCAACCAGCATATTAGCCAAAATTATATTAATGGCAGAGTAGTAAGATCAAACAATTCATGAAGCACATGTCTCTTTATTACTTTAAGTAATGGAATTAACCAAACCCTAGAATTAGCTGGTCACCATATTGTCAAAATATTGGACAGTTAACCACAGAATTTGTTTCCCCGAGATTGTAGATGTACTCTTATAGTTGGGATTACATGTTGCATCACTATAAAAAATGACGCACTATAGCGACATCCAACAATTTCTTTAGCAGTTGGGAAACGCCAATATGATCACAGTCAGATCATTTTGGAGCTGTAACTGCAGCGGCAATAAAACAAGTCCCCTTAAAAAACAAGAATGTCCCAAAATGAATTTTCAGGAATCTTGCATATGAATTTTTTTATAACTCTCAAGTGCTGAAAACAGGAGTGATGCAAGCTTTTTTTAATGGCCTATGGCAGCCAAAATGGGCATCAGAACGAGACCATTCTTAAAGAAAATCAACAGGAGAGAAGATCTGTTTAAAATGAAAATCCAGTGTTAATAAAGTGATCCTTCTCCTGGATGCCACTCTTGCCCTCCAGCAGCCACCCACTTTTTACAGCCAAAATCCCTTGGCACCAAAGATTGTGTGTTCAAAAGAACTGTCAAGGTTGGCCACCCCTTCAGTGCAACCAGCATATTAGCCAACAAATATTAATGACAGGCAAGATCAAACAATTAATGAAGCACGTGTCTCTATTACAATGGAATTATCTAGAACCTTGAACTAGGTGGACAAGATATTTACAAAATGCCAAATAATTGTCAAAAGTACATATAATTTCTGAACATTGACCACTTGTTTTCAAAAATTAAAGACAGCCAGAGATTGTTCACCTTCACATTTTTAAAGCCATCATGGACAAAAAGCAAATGCTGACAGCATTGTTATCTTGTAGTTGGAATTACATGTTGCATCACTATAGAAGATGATGCACTATAGCGACATCCAACAATTTCTTTAGCAGTTGGGAAACGCCAACATGATCACAGTCAGATCATTTTGGAGCTGTAACTGCAGTAGTTATTACAAGATGAATTCCATGATGGGACCAATTAGACATCACCAGAAAACCATTATCCATACAAATAGGAGTAGCCTTAAAAGATTTTCACGTTTCTATGACAGCCATATTTGATGTTCAATTCAGCATGATTTTCCTATTGAAATCGCAAGCAATATCTTGATAAAAGCCATGTTGAGATGACTTTCCGATCAGGACGCAAGATTGTAAAGATGACTATGGCCATTCTGGACATATTGGCACCAATTTTATGGATTAACTCTATACCATATTGTCCTTCAGTAAAATCTCCATTATTAACCCTTTGAACCCTAATCTCCCCCATATTTCGGCACATTAACCCTAGCCTCCCCGGCAATTTTTGACAATTTTCTAGCGAATCTAGCGAATAACATAACACAGGCCGGGATACCAGCCTGTCGGGTTATGACGGTAGATAGCTTTGGCCGGTATACCGGCCTTTCGGGTATATACACTATTACAACAGGCCGGTAAACCAGCCTGTCGGGTTCAAAGGGTTAAGACAGGATTTGATTGCATGAAAACGTGCATACTGGCAGTGATACCAAATTGTATTTGTCTACACGAGTACTCGTTATTAATTGTGCAAAGTGTTTATCGGAATAAAAGTTTTTAAAGAAATCATTTTGTATGCTTACCACTTTCATTTATCTACTTTAAGTAGATTTTGCGTAATCGTGCTAACAATGCTTCTTATGCACAAATTCCAAATCCTAATAGTGTAATAGATGTTATGACCAGAGTCGCTCAATGGGACAGACTAGATATAGTTCCCATGAATTCAAAGCATGACCATTTCTTCTTTTGTAGTTGCCAAAGAGCTAAAACAGCTCCGATATTACTCAGCAATAATGAAACTGTGGCAGTGGCTATATATTGGATGGAAGATCACCACCATATTCACCAAGGATCAACTAGACATATTAGAAGCATTTCGATGAATACCCCATGTACATAAAATTTTACCTTTTTTGGAAGTGAAATAATCTGGGAAGGCTGCTATGTAGAGTTCTCTGACCAACTACACCAAATATAACATGAATCTAAATCAAACGCCATGAACTAGTATCTGGATATAAGACAGCAACAATGGCAGTTTTGTAATTTATGCCATTACTCTTCCCCCAAAAATGTAATGGGAAATATCAAGCAAGAATAAAGTGAAAAAATGGCAAGAGTTGGGTTAAGGGAGCTACATAATCTGAAATAAAAGAAAGTTCAAGAGTGGTTTTGTTTGCACACTGCATGTCTGGGTCAGAAATTAACCATATTCAGAAGTAGCACAATTTTAAAATATATTATGCTCTATGAAAGACACGCCAATTTGCAAGCATTTCAGAATAGTAACTAGCTCGGTAGCTCTAATTTTAAGCTTGACAAATTAGTATACAATATTTCATTTGACAACTTATAGAAGATTTATTGCACGTTTGTGAACAAGTTTCATGCAAGGGATGGCCATATGAACCTGAATAAAGACACTTGAAAAAGTTGGAATGGAAGAATCTATATTTACCTACTTTGTCTACACACCTTAACAACTGAGTACTTGTTTATTGTTTAATTAGAAAAAAGTCTTAAATACTTTCTTGTTACAACTCTGTGATCATGAAGTAACAGAAAGCAAAACCAAAAAGATTGTTTTTAAAACTTAATTACAATGAAAATTTAAGAAAACAGTAGTATGAATTGAATCCAAAATAATCCTGAAAAAATTCCAAAAGAATGAAACATTCCAGATCCACAAATATCCTGGTCTGCCAACAATCCTGACATGTCAAAATGTCCTTGTATTGACATTTCCAGAATATTACGAGTCCAAAGAGCACCTTCTATTTGCAACGAATAATCCTTGCAAATGCTTCCTATCAAATACAACACAAAACACATCAATGATTTCAGCAGATGAAACAAGACTGATAAAGGAATGAATCCAAAACAGGAAAGAATGATTGCTCATTTCTCTCCTTTATACATCTCCAAGAGTCTAATAACTATTCACATGATCAAGCAAATCCAATGGGTAATACTTTAATCTTCTAAAAACCCACCTGACCTAAATCCATCCAAAAGGAAACAACCTGAAACATGTCATAATGTTTACAATTAATATTATTAGTAAACATCAACACAATCCATTGCAATTTTACATTCTTCAACATCTTAAAATTATCACAATTTACGGCCATCATGTTTTTAAAATACAAAAATGAGACAAAATCACGTGCATCCATGAATTGGAAAACAATCAAGGACAATGTTAACCTACCTATCAGCTCCTGCACATGACAACATCTTGTTGATGCGGATGACGTGGAATGGATGCAGCCTCATTCTCATATGGAAAGCATCCTTGCCACAGTGTTTGACCAAGTACTTGTTAGCGCAGATACGACCTGCCTCCAAAGCCTCAGAGGAAAGCTGCTCATACTCGTCAGAAACAAGGTGGACACAAAGTGGGAACTCGTCTACCCTAGCCTTCTTTCTACCCAAATCATAGATACGAATCTTAGGATCTACAATATAAAAAGTTTCAAGACTATCATGGTGACAATATTTGAGGTCAGCTAAGGTTTTTATTGATACACCTGTCCATTTAGGAGGTGGAACAATTCAATTTTCATTCAGGATGGATCATATGGTGGCCATATTTGAAATGATATTAGCACCATTTTCATCTATTACAAGCTTTTAATCTGGAGCGAGCAGCATAAATATTTGCAAGCTGATCAAAACAGCACAATTTTATTGAAGACTAGACAAAAATTCTCCATTGAAAGGAATGAAAATGTACGACAGATAAATTTTGTGAAAACAAGGGTCTGACAGATGAATTTTGTGAAAACAAAGGAAGTAAACCACAACTTCCATGCATCCATATAAAATGCATTTTTTTACACACATGAAAAGCTGCTCCTGGTGCAACTTATGATCATAATATGTAGCAAAATAAAGATTTGAAAAACTAACAAACTTGGCAAAAAATTTAAACTTTAAAAATTTTACAATATTTATTTTCACATGAATTTGGTACTTAAGTTATTTCATGTCCATGTCAGTGTTCGTAATTAACTCAATAATTAGACATTTTTTGCTGCCAACATATATCACTTCTCTCTTTTCATAACAATAATGTAAAATAAATACCCAAATAATCATCTATATACAAATAATCCCATATATTCCCTCATCTTTTTGTCCAGTGAACACAACCTGTTGATATGCCAGTTGAGCTCTTTTTGTGGCTTTAAGAAATATTTCTTTAGTCTTCCTTTTTGTCACCAATGATTTTGTTGGCTCAATGTGCAATCGTTTCTTTTCCTTCATAGCTCCAGCTTGTATTGGTGACATGCAGTTCACATATCCTGCAAGAAGAGTTCATTTTTTCTATATGCAGCATCTTTAGGTGTGGTTCTAGACTCTTTCAACCACGACTTCCATAACATATATATTGCAGAGGTCACAAGTAGGGATGCCGTTTATTGCAAGCACGCTTCTTTCCGTTGCCATCAGTTTCCTTTACATGAAGATTCAATGGATGAATATGAACTTCTGACCAATCAGAATACTCTTTACGAAAGTTGTGGGCTAACTAATATATGGAACGAATATGTTACAAGGGTCATTGCATAATGAGATGGAAAAAATGGTTAAAAACCCCCGAGAAAAAAAAAAAACGGATCGGACATTATTATAACAATGATATGGACAGCGCAGACTAAAAAAAACTTTGGTAGAGTATTCTTGCACACTTCCGCCTGTATACCCCCCAAATGATTTAAAAAACAGGAAAGCATCAGGGATGTGCATTTCATTCACCAGTTTATAATATTTAGCCAGATTGTCAACAAGGGGTTCCAAACACTGTTAAAGTCTTGGCATTCTGAATTAAATGGGAGTTTCTTTAGCAACACTTTCATCATATTTGCATGGGAGAGTACATTTTCAACCAACAGATGTGATGTACTTCACCTTATTGATAATCAAAAAAGTTACATAAAGCTCGGAATTGCATCACTTGGAACCTGAATACAAAAGATCCTTATTTTTTTAAAATTGAAATATTATAACTTGGTATTGCAAATATTGGACGCAGGAGTTTTTCTTTTTTTTCTTTTTACTGAAATTAACTGTTCTGGAAACCAGAACAAATTTAGCCATACGAGAGCTTGTTTACATCGAGAGCTTCAGATTGGATTGAAATCCTAACAAGGGGACAGTTATCAGCTCCCACCACCACTTGGACAACAATCAGATTAGAAATTAAAAACAGATTTTTATTCACAAATATCTTAGTGTGAAACTGCATTTTCTCAAGTTAAAAATCCCAACTATATTATATACTTATCCGAAGGGCAATGCTATCTATTAAAAGGGTTCCTGTGGAATTTTTGTAATACCACAAGTTCTTTAGTGCACAATGGTCCAAACACAGCACCGTCTGTAATTTTTGGTTGCTTACATTAAAAAGTTCCATAAATATGGTGTAATTACAATATATACAGAGATCTCGGAAACACTTAATTACGCGTATTTGGACGCAAACTTTTGGTCCGGGACGCAGAAAATCGCCCATGCACGAGTCCTCCGTACGCACGTTTTTTCTTCTTTTGCATACAGGAATGTTTTGCGACACAATAAATATGTTCTAATCACTGTGAAAAATGATGCAATGCTTTTATTTGAGGTGTTTTTTGCTGACTTTTTTTTAACAAAGGTCGTCGGCTTACTTTGATGATGGTTCGTTTGTTATTGAAGGCACCGCTAAAGGCTCCAGTTGAAGGGTCAAACAAATACCTGTTTGTTATTGCTGCGGCAACTTCAGATAATTGTAGAACATTGAAACAGATTTGTTTTATTTCTTTAGTATATATCAGTGCTTCAAAGGTAATCAGTTCTCTTTGAAGTGTCAGCAAACGTATTTTTTCTTCTTCCATCTGGTATTTGTTTTTAAATTAGTGTCATCTGCTTGACTGAATTCATTTTACGTTTCCACCTTCTGCGGATTCGGAATTTAACTAGTCAGTTGCATAAAGTAATAAGGCCAGATATCATCATTAGCGGATTATGATATAACAGTGCACTGTTAGGGTGGTTTGTCAGTATGAGACAAGGACTTGTTATTTTAACAATATATTCCAGTACATTGTTTCCTGTCATGGTGCCTTTGATTTTCTCTACTCCAAACGCAAGACTGTATGTACGGTTTTTATCAGCCAAAATTGGCGTCGCCACAAATATCACCAGATGGTATATTTTGTCACCAAAACGGAAAACAGAATCGCAGTTTGCTACATTTGCGAAGCCCCGTGATCCTGTAATTGATTTAATTTCCGATTGTAGCTGTATAAATATTGCATATTGCGAAACCAAGACACATCGAGACTTGAATAAAATGCCATTTGCAAATCTAGACAAGTATTTTGGGGTTAAAAGAAAAAAATGATGAAGATTTAAACGAGATTCAGAACTGTGCTAAAGTTGCTAGAGTCAAAGAAGAGGGACCTAGTGTGGAGGAATATGATCCAAAGCCAAGCATCAGAAAATTTTGCGAAACGCGACATAGACGAAAGTGAACTATATTGTAGTTCAGAATATATTTGTACATGATATAGATTTTAATACATACTGTTTTAAAGAATAATAAATAATTGCAAAGAAATACATGTAAAACTGATAAAAGTTTTGTATTTGTTTATTCCGGGCATTTTAATGGCCATTTAGTCGCTTCAGAATTTTTCTGGGCGCTGCAACTTTTGCTGGTGGGACTCCTATTTTTACCAAATTAGGAGTCCTGGACTCCTAGTTTTAAAATCCTAGTGAGAACTCTGATATACACGTCTGGCTCCCCCCCTAAAATTCACGGTTTTGTTCCGTACGGTCCATGGTGTTATAAAAGTTGGATCACCCTGGTTTAGATTGGTATCCACTATCCAGCAACAAATTTTCCCATGCCCTGATAGATGAATCAGGACAATTTATGGGCTAATACAAGCAAGCTTGCTATCAGAGTATATTTTCCCTTGGAGATGAATACACAAGCGTTTCGAGAAATAAAGTGCCTTGCCTGTAAACGTCATTCCAGTAATGGACCTTTTCAATAATGCAGTTGTGACAACATATCCTTGTATGAACATCAGAGACTGAAATATTTTTAAACTACCTTTACTGATATAAAAACAAAGTAAAAAATTTATTTCTGTTTTGCCACAAGCACCCAAATAAATGACTAAAAAACTTCTAAAAAGAAACTTAACTATTTATGACAGAACTAACCTGGTACACCTCTGCAAAACCTTGACTTGGGGTAAGGCTTATTTTTACAGTATCTGTAACTAAAGAAAAGAAATGCCTTTTAAGGAAAACATTCGCAATCATGTATAGTAATAAAACAAACAAAACACTGCACTAAAGTCAATATTCCCTGAACTTAGCTCAATTTTTAACAGGCATCAGGCTACAAGTTCCTTTTAGTCCTGGTAATTATTTTTTGTTCAAAAATGGGGTTGATATCACATCTTCAGCTGCCCATGAAAAATTGATTTTAGCTTCATGTAACAAACTCCGAGCCACAACTGCTGCACAAATACACAAATTCACTGGGTGTAACGCCATTGTCAATAAAGTCTGCTATATTTATTCTCAAATCTGCACGATTTGTTTCATATATTATCATATGCAAGAAATTCTATTCAAATTTAAGCCCATGGGCTTGGTAATCTTCATTTTTCAAAATAACGCTGAACAGAGGGTTCGACTGGCTTGCTTTCTTATTTTCTTCAGCAAGTGCATACACGACTCGTAATTTCACAATTTTTAGGCTCAAAATCACTCGGTATCTTAAGCAAACTGTCACCATCATTACCACCAGCTATTATTTGCTCAATAGAAATAATCTTAAAATGAATCAGCTATTGGACAATTCAGCCCAATTAGGACAGCAAATAAGACAATTCGGCTGAATTTTATAATACAACTGACAATAGTTTTAACAAGTATTTAATTTTAACATTTTGACAATTTTTTTATAAAATATGTTTTTACTATGTAGTTCAAAATCCTTGCATTAGGTAACTTTATTATTCATTCTCATTTTAATTAGTTTGTAAAACAGAATAGGTCGAGAATAAAATTTGAAACATTTGGTGAATCAGATAAATGTTTTCCAAAGTTATAATGGTTAGGAGCTTTCTGTTATCTTTAGGAAAACGTTCCAACGACAAATATTACTGTGGAAAAAGGACGTCTGAAAAAAAGTATAGTATAGTAGAGATGGACGTGATACTATGGAAGTTACGTAGACAATGAGATGCATCATATTTCCCATGGAAGATCAATTTTGTTAGGCACTTGCCCACTTAGTCTCAAACCCTCAATTCTCAAGCAAAATACATACTTTCAAAGAGATCTTGTATTTGAACAATCTGTTATGATTTACAAATAAATTTACCTGCGAAATGGTTGAAAATTGTATAATTAGGTATTTTGCGACAATTTCACATAAATTCAGAACATTATTGCGTTTTGCTATTATGAGTTACGAAAAAAGAAAGATAAATGTGCACAGTGTAAGATGCATTTTTACCAAAATTTCATCTGAAAATATTTTCCTTTGTTACTTTTAGTGACGTGTCAGCGACATTGATTTGTGCCTCAGTAAATTTGGGTACGATAGTTAAGACTAGTAATCAGTTTTATTCACTTCTAATTTGTATGGAGTAAAGGAGGAACTATGACGATACTGACTGGTAGTGTCAAGATTTCAATTTATGCACACAATAAAACAAACTCAAGGTTGCCGTTGCAGCAACTAAAATGACAAAATGCTGCCATTGCTCGCTCTCTCACACACATACACACACACACACATATATATATATATATATATATATATATATATATATATATATATATATATATATATATATATATACACACGCACACATACATATTACATACTATCTACTTGCCATTTGCTGAAAAATATCTTTATACAACTATCGCAAAGTTCGGCCGAATTGTCTTTCGAGTTGGGCAGAATAGTCTTACTTTCGGTCCAAGTTGGACCGTATTGTCTTTGGGCCGAATTGTCTCAAAGTCAGATGAATCATGTTGGGAGTTGGCCAACTAATCTTTCATTACTAAGTAACTTTGCAGCCAAATAATCGCGTTAAAACTACTCAGAAATATTAGTGAAAATGTTCAAAACGCCCAAAAACTTCAAATTACGTTATTTCGATGCCTTCACCATTATATATATATATATATATATATATATATATATATATATGCATTTTGAAAGAAAATATGACGCAGCACCTCCCATGCAATGTTCTCACTTATGAACCAGAGTAACTCCTTGAAGACTTTTGCAACAAACTTCAGTCAGACTCCTTCTTAAAACCAGTTTTATCATCCATTATGTTAACAATACGAAGAAAGACCTCATAAAACTTATAATTAATAAAGAAAGCTTTCAAGATTTCAACAATGTTGCCTGTTCATACTTACCACCGAGCTGGTCGGCGACCCATTTTTGGCTGAAATCGAATAAAAAATAAGAGATCAGGTTCTAAAAATCTAATGAAAATTAAAGTATATTTAATATAAAATTAATTTAGATAAATATAAAAGTCTAAGAATAACAATTTCATCCGATGAAATTAGATTAAATGTGCATGTTCTATTCTAATGATCCGAGTCACGATACTTACGAGGTTGAAAAGACCTACTTCCTCTTTATAAAAGATGTGGTTTGGAGAAATAAACGCTGTTTTGTAGAATACGGAATGTAGAAGATTGCAACAAAAGCACGATCAGTTTATGCGAGTCTATAAACAATTTTCATTATAAATAAAATTATTTTGTATGTATATGTATATATATGCACATTTAAATATAAAAAACAACCATAATATATATTAATGACAATTTTTCAATATTTCATCATAACTCATTTTATATAATAAAATTTACGGTGTGTAAAATACATCTAATCAAACATTTTATAAATAATTAATTATATTTCATTGAGAATAAATTTTAAAATGACCGTTCAGTTTTAAAGAATTAGTAAATTTATTTTTTATTATATTAGATTACAAGTTATTTTGTAAATTAGAATAATATACAATTATTGTTAACTAAGTGTCATTGTTTACAATTAGTTCTGATGAATTATTGGAAAATTGTTAACATGCTTCTTTTTTAAATGTGCATTATTACATAATAAAAATATTAATAAAACTGTTCATCTCCATTTATACATATATGTTTTTAAGATAATTGTCAATAGAGATATATGTATATTTAAGATACAATTTTTATGTATTTTTTTATTTAAAATATAAATGGTCTGTGCTGAATATCCTTTTTTCCATGTCGATTAGAGTGGAACAATTAGATTAAAAAAATTACGAGCTTTGCCGTCATCGTTTTTATATCATATTGTTGATATTTACAAGTATTTTGCAAATTATATTGTATTTCGTGCATGGGATATTTTTTTTATTTGATTACAGTCTTCAATGTATAATCTAGTGACTAAACTAATAAGGTGTCGGATGTGATCGATTATTTGGAGATAATTTTATACTTATGCGGGAAAAAATATTTGTATCGGCTATGACTTGCACTTGTCAGAAGCGAATATAATGTGGGCAGGAGGAAGAAGATTCAAGATGATCTAACTGAAGTTTGGTTTGTCCTTTCACCAACAACCGCCACAAAAGTATTTGACTATTATCATGTGACCTTTGGGAGTTATTGATGATCTGATATTTTAAAACTGTTTAAAATTGTTTCTTTGACAATCTTAACACAATACTTGTTTACTCTCAGATAGTTCACCAAATTTTTCGAGCCAGTGTATGAATATATATCATTGGCAGGGCCGGTCTTATGCCTATTTGGCCCAATCGACCACGCTCTGACATGGGTTCAAAGCGTTAGTATTTTTGTAAAATATATAAATAGAGAGAATGAAATTTTAAAGCGATAGAAGATAATTTCATTGTCATTTAAAACTTGTTAAAAAGTTCTTCTGCAAATGATTTACTCACGGAGGGACGCATATATGTTGGGGGACCCGATAAAATGGGCAGTGACAGATGCTTTATCTGCTCGGGAAATGGATGCAACCGCCCATACACGAGTCTTCTACTGCCTTGCATAGAGGCTTTGGTTAGCCAAAGGCTAAGGGAGTAAACCCTAAACGAAAATCCGGAGTGGAGACTCTAAATCAGTTGAACGATGTACTACATCCCCTTCTGGCAACTCCATTTTTCTGGAGAGGGATGGGCTCCGACCGACGACTTTTGCCCAAGACACACTGATAATGCTGGACAGATCTGAAGTTACCTAAACGGATCGGTCGTCTCCCGGATCAACACGGACCGCACATGCCGTTGTCCACCAGGATGGAGGTGACAAATGTGCTACTGGTACTTTGCAAAACAAAATCAGAGCGATAGACAGCATCGTCATCACCACCACGAACATCAGAACTCTGGTGTAAATTGGAAGACTGCATGAGTTGACACATGAAATGGAACACTACATATGGCACATTCCAAAGTCAGATGGAAAGCGTCAAGAGAACTCCAAACTGAAGATGGGCATATATTCTACTTTAGTGGAGAGTTGGACTAGTCCATAAATGGAGTAGACTTCCTTGAAAACAAAGCCATCAAGGGATCTGTGTTTGAGTGTCGCCCCGAGTATCTGGCAGTCATCTATTTTCGTCTGAATGCATCTCCATTTAACATCACAATTGTCCAAGTCTATGCTCCAACTACTGAACATGATGATGAAGAAAAAGAGGAGTTTTATAACAAACTCCAGGGTATTCTAAACAGGGTCAGTTAAAAAGAGACTGGAATGCCAAAGTTAGCAAAGATGCTCTAAAAGACTGGAATGATCACTGTGGACCTTTTTGCAATGAGCTTACTAATGAAAGAGGAAGATTGCTGCTCGAGTTCGCAAGCTTCAACAACTTGGTACTAGCCAACAACCTTGGATCAACATAAAGCTTCACGATGCTAGACATGGCACGCACCAAATGGAATCCATCAAAACCAGATAACTACATGCTGGTTCAAAACCGTTACCGATCTAGCATCAATAGAGCAAAGATAAGAACGTTCCCCGGTGCTGATATTTGGAGTGATCACGACCTCGTCATTATGAACTTCTGAGTGAGGCTGATAAAACATTAACAAACCAAAGCAAATCAGGCTCAAATTCAACAATGAACAACTGAAGGACCCTAACATATGCAAGTTATTCCAAGCTACAATTGGAGGAAAATTTGCTCCACTCCTTGTGATAGAAGTTGATGTTAAAGTGATGACAGAGACTTTCAACACTGTCAGCTGCCAAGGAAATCTTTAGCCTCCATCGCCCAAAGAAAAAAACCTTGGTTACAGAAGAGATTTTGAATCTGTGTGATGCCCAAATATACCTAAAAACACAAGACACACAACAGGGGCAATGGAATACCAAGAGATAAACAAGAATATCTGAATAAAAAAAACTTGAAGAAAGCAAAGGAAGATTGGATTGGACAAACGTGCACTGAAATAGAAAGCAGTCTCATAAAGAATAACAGCAAAAAAGCATTCCAAATTGTGAAAAAAAACTCACCAGACAGAAGCAAGAAAGAATCAGTACCATTCAAGAGGAAAATGGAAAATGCCTCACAGAAGCAAGTGACGTTGTAGAAAGATGGACTGAGTTTGTAAGGAACTCTACAACCATCCATCCACAGGAGACCCAGAGGTGCTTGAAGTTACAAACTCCACAAATGATGATGATTTCCCCAATCTCAAAGAAGAGGTGGTGTCAGCATTAAGAGTACTGAAGAATGGGAAGTTATCAAGTTGAACTTATCAAGAATGGTGGGAAACCAGTGATAGAGCTACTAACAAACATCTGCAAAAGATCTGGCAGACAGGCGAATGGCAACACAACGGACCCAGTCACTGATGATTACACTCTCACCAAAAATAGCAATCTTCAGCTGTGCCAAAATTACATAACTATCAGTTTGATCAGCCATGTTAGTTAGGTGATGCTGAAGATCATCTTGAACATTTTGAACCCACAAGCAGAAAAAATAATCGCTGAAGAACAGGCATGGTTCAAGAGTGGAAGAAGCACAACAAAACAAATATTAAATCATAGGGTTCTGTGCGAAAAGTACTCGCAACATCGACAAGACATCTATCATGTGTTCAGAGATTTCAAAAAGGCTTTTGACAGAGTGTGGCATGAGGCATTGTGGGACACAATCAAGAAGTACAACATTACCACCAAGCAGCTGTACGCAAAGGCTACCAGTGCAATAATTGCTCAAGTTCTGTGAGGGACTAGATCAAGACAACAGTTGGAGTACATCAATGCTGTCTCATATCACCCACGCTTTCCAACATATGCTTAGAGCGCATCACGAGTGAAACCCTGAAAAACCACTGTGGGACAGTCAGCATTGGAGGGTGTAACATCACCAACATAGGCTTTGCAGACGACATTGATGGGTTGGTAGGCAGTGAAAGATGAGCTTGCAACCTTAGTGAAGAACATGGATGAAACATCTTCCAGATTTGACATGGAGATAAGCGCCAAGAAGACAAAGCTGACGACAAATAGTGGCAAACAAATCTCTACCAAGATTAAAAGTCAGAGGACTGGAACTGGAAACAGTGGGCCAGTTCAAATATCTTGGTTCCATAATCACCGAAGAGGGATCAAGAACAGAAATTTTGTCACGAGCTATCACAAACAATGACATCTATGTCAAAGCTAAGACACATCTGGAGATATGAGAATATCTGTCAGAAAACTAAATTCAGACTATTGAGAACATCAGTAATTTAAATCTTTTTGTATTCACGTGAGCCCTGGACCATGACAGCAGAATTACAACACAGAATCCAAGCACTTGAGATGAGATACTACAGAACCATCCTTGGCATCTCTTACATGGATCACATCACAAATGGTGAAGTGCGTAACACCATCAGGCACAAAGAAGGCCATTATGAAGACATCCTCACTACTGTCAAAAAGAGAAAACTGAAATGGTATGGTCGTGTCACTAGAGCCAACACCACTCTATCTACACCAGTACTGCAGGGTATCATCCAGGGTGGCAGAAGGAGAGGTAGACACAGGAAAAAAGGGGACTTACAAATCACATAATAGACCAGGAAAAGTTTTGAGGAAACATAGGCATTAGCTTGTGATCGAGAGTAGTGGAGGGAACTGATGAGATGTGCAGCAGCACAGTGTCTCAACGACCCCACTAGGTCAAGAGACTGATAATGATGATATTTAATGACTTAAGCAATGATGTTGAATTCTGTCTGATGAAGCAATAAAGAGAAACCGGTATTTATTATTATTTATATGTATTTATTATTATTATTATTATTATTATTATTATTATTATTATTTGAATTTGTTGTATTTTTTTGAATTTATCTGTATGCTAGTTATTGTCTCGGACTTCGACACTTATTCTCGATTTATATGTGCCATATGAATGATCATGTGACTACTGAAAGGGGGTAGTGTTTACTGTCTGTTCTTTTGTACGACATTCAGGTTCCACACGGGCAGTCATACTTATGTTTCTGTACCCTGTTTTGGAAATGTAACCTCAAGTGTCCCCCAATATGAATGGTTAGTTGCCAAATTGATTTTTTGATGAATACAATTTTCCGTTATCAAAGAAAAAAGCGTGAAAGAACCGATGAACCTTTCTTCACCCTGTGTTTGTTATTGAAATTTAGCTTATACTGCACCTCATTATAATTGACCATAATTCTGACACGGGGTGTTAAAACTCAGATGAAAATGGGATTGATTAATTGTAGTTAAAACAATAAATATTTTGCTATTGATATATTTGAATGAAAGTGCTTCAAGTATTTATCTTGGAAGTTTTTAAGTATATATTTGATTTTTATGTTTGCATAATTAGTACAGCTCTATTTGCAAATAGAAAATCATTATAACTGTCAGTGGACTACAGTTTTTTTTATGCTGTCATATGTATATGTCCATATGGTACCTCGTTGCAGTCACCATTGACTATTACATGATGTGCAAGGGAGAAAGATGAATTAAGTGATAGGATAGATAGAGTAATTAGTACAAGAAGTTAGTAAAGTTTTGCCAAGCTTCATTTTCGTCCCTTCATCACAGACCATCATCTTTCAAGCAGACTCTTTATTTTCAGTGTAGAGGCTCTATTTGTTGCCACATCATGCTTAGTTATTATTAAAAATAGATTAAGTATTTGAGTTACTTTTGGACAAAAAAAATGTCCTTACACTGCCTATTAATTTTATCCTTGGTACAAAATATACTCTGCATGCTAGAGAAGGCTCTGAGTATATTTTGCACATTGAATCATTAATCCATTGCTCTGCTCACCCTGGGTCATTTTGTCCCCAATCACATTTTTCATGAGTCATTTTGTCCCCAATCACATTTTTCATGAGTCATTTTGTCCCCAATCACATTTTTTTTAGTCATTTTGTCCCCAATCACATTTTTCATGAGTCATTTTGTCCCCAATCACATTTTTCATAGTCATTTTTGTCCCCAATCACATTTTTCATAGTCATTTTGTCCCCAATCACATTTTTCTTTATCGTTCTGTCCCCAATCACATTTTTCATGAGTCATTTTGTCCCCAATCACATTTTTCATGAGTCATTTTGTCCCCAATCACATTTTTTCATGAGTCATTTTGTCCCCAATCACATTTTTCATGAGTCATTTCATCCCCAAAGCAGAAAGTATGTAGAGATATTTTTTGCGTATATTAACCATGAAGAACTGAATGCTTAAGCCACATGTCAGAGAAGTGAATATCCACGTGCATGAATATTATAATTGGTGTTGCCCATATTATCACAAAGGTATTGAATACTGTGTTCCCCACCATCTAGATTTTGGGGACAAACAATATTTTAGGGGTACAAAGAAAAGTAATGGTACATAATGTACTAATCATGCTGTCAAAATGAGATATCCTTTTACTTTCAATTGATTTGCCACCTTAACTTTGTGGTCACCATAGTAATATCATATTTGTCTTGAACAGTTAATCATTGCAATAAAAGTTGTATCTTGCACTTAAACGTCTCATGCAAACATTAACATTCACAAAATTTGGTTAACCATATATGAGATGCACCATGGATATGTTTTGTTCTGGATTTTCTTCATTTAGTGCACACTTCTTGTTGACAAGCATTTTATTATAATAAATACCTATAATAAATACCTATGTTTTCTGAATGACTTTTCTTATCAAACTAATAAATCAGTAATTAAATGACAAAATAAGTATTTGCATAAATTTTGTTTCTTTTGTCATTTTTTAAACCTTAATTTTTTAAAATCCTCCTTCTAGTACATTGTATATTGAATATATGTTACACTAACAACTGTTGAACACTTTACATTGCAAAACGGCCAGCTACATGTACTATAGGTGAATAGTTTTTATTGTTTTAAAATATATATTCATTGCCATCATACAGTTAAAAGTTTGGATAACCTTTAGTGACTTCGTCCATTGCTAGTGACCTCCACTAGTCTGAGCCATAGGCATATTTTTCATTTTTTTTGTTTTTTTGATGAAAAAGTGCACCCAGGTCAAGACTTGGAGGACATAGGACATAACCTGCAGGAAACCACATAGCCTGTGCTAATTGTGTAACACTGATAATGCCAGTATAAGATATATGCAGCCAACTTAGTTTTTTCTTGTTGCTAGGTGTTAATACTGATCTTCTTTTTATTCTTGAACAATTGGAAATGAAAACACACTTTTTCACCATTATTTAAAACTGAAGTCATGTGTATTTGGGTACAAATGTTGATATTTTGGGGGCTTTTAGTTAATGAATTTGAAACATCATAGTTAATTGATCATTAATTGCTGATCAATAAATTTAACAGATATTGGATTGATATTTTTGTACATAGGAAGATAGGTATAAATTTAATTTTTTTAATGATTAAGGAATACATTTCTGACAGGGTATGTGAAAATGAGGAAGGTGGCAGGTTGTATAGGGACTACAAGAATTATACATATTCATAAGTTTCACTGACTTAATACATTGAAACTATACAGAATTAATAATTTTTAGAAAAATGCACTTTCTTAAAATTGTTTTCACTCACATTTGTGAGTGCAGAATTTTTGTTATAAAGTTTTATTGGCTGTACTGATCATAGACAAGATCTTAGGTGATTGCCTGTTGTCTATTGTCTCTCATCTGCTGTCTGCCACTCATCCATCTGTAGCAGAAGTTAATAATTACTACTGGTAGTCCTCATAAAATATATGGATGATTGCCTTGAAACTTTGCACACAAATTTATTCCAAGATCCAGTTGGTCCAAAATGACATCTGGAAAATCTTGTCGTTGCAACTCTTTTTGTATGGAAATAGTATTGACATGGGATTTTAACCAGAAGACTTCTTTTGATATCTAATTAGTTTTAAACCAAATTGGTTTTTCTCAGACATTCACCATGGCCATCAAAGCAGCCAGCTTGATAATCTTGTTATAGCTATTCCTGAATATATGGTCATATCAACATGGAGGTTGCTAAAAGACTTCTTATAATGTCTACTTGGTCCTAAATGAACATGGTGTCAATCTGATGTCCAGTATGGTCACAGTGGTTGTCATTCTTAAAAATCTTGTTACTGCTTCTACATATCAGCATGGGGTTTTACTAAAAGCCATGATGTCTAGATGGTCCTAAATGAAATTCGTTTTATCCTGTCATCCAATATAGCCACTACAGGAAATCTTATCACTACTCCTTCAGAATGGATGGTCATATCAACAGAGGAATTTTACTAAAAGACTTTTTATAAGATCTGGGAAAAGGATACCATTCAATATTGTCTTAAGTAAAATTTGGGCGATCAATAAAATCTTAACGCCACTCCACCTCAATAGAAAGTCATATCAGGATTGTTTCTTTGCCAGAATTCTTATGATGTGTGGTAAATGCAAATTGTACCAATATGAATGTTGATAGGTCCTATCAACATTGGATATTCACCTAGAGATAATATAGTATTTAGTTGGACAGGTATGTATCTGGCCTCAAATATGGCTGCCACAATGAAAATCTTACTGCAAATTCTGTTGATTTGATGGTAATATCAATATGGGAATTTCACTAAGTATATATTTTGCTATGAAAATGGTGTTGATTTTACATCCACACTGTCTAATTTGAAAATTTTACTGTTTAGGAATATCTGAGATGAGAAAGAAGAAAATTGTCTTTCCTTAAATTTATGAAAATTCTTTTGGGACAGTAGTGCATCAGTTTCTTTGATGGATACTCATTCTCTTTGTTCTCCTTTATGTAATGAATTGTTTTGTTTTTGTTTAAAGTGATCCAGTTAGACAGCTTGGCCCAAATAAGCTTTTCCTCAACATTTAATTTACCATTTATCTTTTGATTTAGTGATTTGTTTATTTAGAATGTTTTTTTAAAGGGTTTAACGCCATTTTTCAGCACAAGATAGGCTATACACGTTGGCCAGTTTTAATGGTGGAGGAAGAGCCCTGAAAACCTCAGAAAGAACCACCGACCCACGAGAAGCTACGGGCAAGCTTTCTCACATACCCCCATGGGCCGAATCCGAGACTCGAACCCACGCAAACAGAGGTGAGATGGCAGTGATTTGTAATGGACAGCACTTTAGACCACTCTCCTTAATTTTATTACTTTCACTATTACTTTGAAAATGGAATTTAAAAGTCAAGAATCTCAGTGTTTTACTTTCACTTTCAATAGTGTTTGAGGAATGTATCTTAGATAGTAATTTCCTGTATTTAATTATTGTGCAATGTTGGTTTTCTGTATTTTGTGCAAGTTGATTGTGAGGCAGTGGCAGGGGGGCTCTAGATTGTGACTTGTGTTATATATTCGCACATTTTACTGGAACCAGTATTTTAAAACCTGATTATCTCTTTGTTAATTTTTGTTTTTCTAATTTGACTGTTCATAATGTTGGAAATATACTTGTCATACAAGACATTGATTATGAAAAGATAATATAGATGAGCCAGTTTAATGTACTCCATTATTTTCCTGATTTGGCGGTCTTTTTTAATTGAATACATTTTTTAAAGTATTTACAAATGTTATAGACTGCTCTGGTGGCCTAGTGGTTAGAGCGTCCACCATGGAAATGGTAGGTTGTGGGTTCAGTCCCCAGCAGTCATACCAAAGACTTATAAAAATGGTACTAACAGCTGCCTTGCTTGGCTCTCAGCATTATGAGGTTATTATTAGGAGTTGACCTGGTGTCAGGATAATGTGACTGGGTGGGACATCATGCAATTTGTCTGCGGCATGATGCCCCAGTGTTAGACATCACTATAAGCTGCCACACTACAGACATCATAGTGATATGACTGAAAAATTGTTAAAGATACGTTAAAAATCACACACACACACACACACACGTTATAGAAATTTATATTTTTATGAAGAACATAATAGATGATACTGTTACCTGACATTTATATCATGTTAAATATACACAACATCTCAAATGTAATGCAACTTAGAACAGTTGAGAAAATGCTGGATCCCTCGTATTAAATATGCTCAGTTTGCACCAGTAATTATGATTGAATATATGCAAGTAAAAGCTGAAATAATTATTTTCTTTGGCAGTAAATTTGAGATATTTAAAAAACAAACTCTGTTACCAAAACCTCTGGACCCATTTTGAAAAGGGATGAAACATTTGGCAACCATACATACAGACAGACATACAGATAGATTGACATACATACATACATATTAGCAACACTATTTTGTCACACTTTAAATAGAAATACACTGTCCTGCATTTTGTAAGTTAAGTCATTATTACATATTATATAGAATTATTATAGAGCTTGTATATTCATTGTGGCAACATGCTGTTTGCTCTGTCGAATCAACATATTCACAATCTTCTCAGAGTTCCATGTGTTCTTCTATATTTCTTCCTTTGCCTGCAAACAAGAAATATGCAAAATTTCATTTAACTAGAAATTGCTACTCAAAATTTAGGTGAAATGGCAAAGGGCAAAATTATTCAGTGTGATTATGGATTAAGCTGAAATGACCCAGTACCTTATGGAGTAAGTAACAATCATATTTCTTTTCTCTGGACATTAGTCAGGTAGCAGGCATGGTTTGTATCAGTTCATCAATATGACAAGAAATACTTTTTCTTCATTATCAGCCATGTTTAATTTTTTTTATAAAAATGTTTTCTTTCAGGATGTCCACCAATAAATTTGTAATAATGAAAAGTTTACAGTCCTGATATTGAATAAATCAGTTGTGTTGACAATATTAGATAGTAATACTTTTTAAGTATTGTCACTACTATTCTACAAGTGAACAAGACTATTCGGTAACAGTACTGGTATACTGCAGATACTGGCTGTAACAGTATTGTATTCTGGGCAACAGTACTGATGCATTGTAGATACTGACTAGGCCAGTATTTTACAAATGGCAACAGTACTGGTATACTGCAGATGCTGGCTGTACAGTATTGTATTCTGGGCAACAGTAATGATACACTGTATATACTGACTATGCCAGTATTTTACAAAGGGCAACAGTAAAGGTATACTGCAGATATTGGCTGTACATTATTGTATACTGGGAATCAGTATTGGTACACTGCAGATACTGGCAGTTCCAGTATTATATACAGGTCATCAGTACTGCAATCCTGCAGATACTGGCAATTCCAGTATTATATATTAGGCAACAGCATTGGTACACAGCAGATTCTGGTTGTACTAGCATTATATATTGGGCAACAACAATGGTGTGCTGCATATATTGGCAGTACCATGTAGTGATGGTACCAATACTGGAATTTTGCCAGTATTCTTAATAAATGGTCAATGTTGCAGATGTACTTGTTCGAGATTAGGTCTAGTCTTATTGAAAATAAGTGTAGCCATCACCCATATAAAGGTAAGATATGTCCATACATGCATAATACAGTTAAAGGGCATAAATCATAGGTAGTGCGGATAATAATATAGACTGCTAAGGTACTTGCAGTCACCAATTTAATTAGACAGTCAGAGAATAATAGAAAGTACACTGATTACTATCCCAAGGTGGCTGAGTGGACTAAAGCGCTATCCATTATGGATCACTGCCATCTCACCTCTGTGTGGATTCGAGTCTAAGATTTGGCCAATGTGGGTATGTGAGAAAGCTTGCCAGTAGCATCTCGTAGGTTGGTGGTTCTTTCCGTTGTTTTCCCAGATTCTTCCTCCACCATTAATACTGGCCGCCATGTAAAGCCTATCTTGTTCTGAAAAATGGCTTTAAACCCTACTACAAGAACAACAACTAGTATTGCTTGTAGAAGAAGCCTGGAAAACAAGGTAATTAATAATTAATAACAAAGGAAATACCATTGTTACTTTCATAAAATTATTCTGCATTCAAACTTGTACAAAGATTTTTATTTTTTATTTTTTTTATATTTCAGCATCTAATGATGATCCACATGCAAAGGAAAGGCAGAGTTTGCAAACCAGGCTTCTGAATGCTGTTAAGCAGGTGGAGTTAGTCGTACCACTTGTAGAATCTGAAACTGAGAGCATTAAAATTTTACAAAAAACAATTGGAGACAAATGCCAGTGTAATTCCTGGATGGATTTGCAATCCTTAAACCTAAACTCATGACTTGATGGGCATTGTTGTGTCTTGGTTGTTACATGCTGTATTATCAGAAATTTTTGAACAAATGGTTTAATTAATTATTTTTGTCATATTATTCTATGTATACATTATTCTTTGCTTCTTTTAATATTAGTATTGAATTTTATTAATCATATAAATGTAGTATTAAATTTTATTAAGCCTATTTTGTAGAATTACCTGCATAAGGGTAATTTCTAAAAATTTAGTTGTGTTTCATATGGTAGTAGTATATTTAGTAATTTAATTTTACTTAGTTGAATATTTAATTTCTTTTAGTGTCAAGTGCGGTTTGGAGGCAAGACTGAGCTTGCCACAGAATTAGACAGCAGGTTTGTATGAAACAAAATTTGTATGCCAAACCATATCAGTACAGTTTTGTGTCCTGTTACATGTATAATATGTGCTTCCATTGAAAATTTTCACATAAAGGTCAGCCCATTCATTATAAATAGGAACAAACTGTTTTGAAATATTTTTTCTGACTGGATGAGAAGATCTAAAGGTTATCAAGCTCAAGGCTATGTCCAAAAATCTTTCAAATCAAATATTTTCTGCACTATGAGCACCAAACATTATTACGAAGTGGGTTTCTTAACTGCTTATATATCACAATTTCTTAAACATTTAGAACTAAAAAATAATAATAATTCAAGCAAACTGTTGGTTAAATACATGTTTTTAATGGAGTTATCATTAGCTTGAGGAAGCTGACATGAACAATGAAATTTTGCATAACCTGAAGACATCTTATATTAGTGGGGTCTGCTATAGGAAGGGTATTTTTAAGGACCATCAGCCTATCTCCTAAATTCAGCAATGTGGTAACATATTACTGCTGTTAGTTATGTAATACCTGCTACTGTTGCAAATAATCTCTTCTGTTATGTCTTGTCATGTAGTCTTGGTCCCAGTCAAACAAGAAAGTATTGTATTCTGTATGATAACTATAACTTAGGAACCAGACTGGGATCCTGTTCTTTTCAATTCTGGGCTGTCACAAACTAATTGGAGGATGGAATATTTATCTTTGACTAAGGACTTGATATTCCAGAAAAGGTAAGCAATGCAAAAGTGGCAGGTAGATATTACATAATTAAAATTAATTTCCCCCAGCCCCCCTGAAAAACAAACAGTATATTTATAACCTGTTGAGATTTTTAGGCCATGACAGCAGTTCTTCAATTATAGATACATTTTAAATTTTACTTTTGTTTGTCTTAACTTACTTGGTTGTAAGGTCACGTGAGCTTAAGTTATGTCCCTTCATGTAGCATGCCTCATCCTTTGTCTGTTGTGCTTTTTCTGTCCATGGGTTTGTATCATCAAAATATCTGACGAGTTAAAAAATGAGTGAGATCCAAAAATATTAAAGAGGGAAGATTGTATCTGATTAGCTAACTTTAATGCCACCCAGGAGTCCATATTTTTGATCCACTTTTAATCCGACTTGGAATGTAAGCTAGTATCATTTAGATCAGCGTGGTCCAACATTTTCAACACCATGAATATCGCGATATAATGTTGAGCGTGAAAGTGACAGTTAACAAAGCTCATCTACCATAGGTCTGCTTTAACCAGTACTATATCAAACATCACACGCATTGGATATTATGTGTTGAAAAATTATTTTGTATTTGTAAAATGTTCTGTTTATTCAGATGGATGCTTGTTCTTTGTTTCATATGTATTTTGTAAATTTTAATATCAGTTCAACATTGTTTGGGATTATTTTATATGCACAACAAATACAAGGTGCAGCATCTATGAGAATGAACAAAATTATTAGTTCTTTCTATCTAAATAATTCATACTGAAATAAAAGCTATGTGATTTAAAGAATCTCAGATGAGTAATGAAGTAATATTAAATTTATGAAACTCCATGTATAATGTCCAGCTTAATAAATTCAGTTGAAAATCCCAGTTGAAAATCTCTGTATATTAAGTATATTATCTTGCATTTGATTGGTCAGTTTGATAGCCAGATTTGGGATCCAGTTTTGATCAACCCTAAATTATATGCTTGTATGATCAAAATCTTGGACAACAGTATTTACTAGTGGATGAGTGCCATGCATATTAACACATGAAACCCTGGCACCGTGTGTATAGAGCAGAAGGTAGTAGCCTACTGCCAAGCTCTGTAGTGTCAAGGTCATGTATGATACACTAAAGTGTGTGGTATTATAGAAAGGTAGACAGATTTAGCTCTGCAATGATACCAGATAATCTTGACATTTTAGTTGCACAACAAAATACAGAGGGAAAAACCTAATTTTTTGGACTGTATTTTTTCACCCAAAATTCATCTGGTCAGTATCTGATTTTGTGTTTAGATTTTAGACTTTATGGTCTCAGATCTAAGGCAGACCAGTCTGAACTGCACACAGGTGAACCTGTGCAAAAAGTAGGATAAGGTGGGCATTAAGAGTGGTCTCCATATCAAAATTATGGGTTTATTAAGCAAAAAAAAAAAAGATAGGCACTCCAACTTTTCCCCATCTGCTCTTGCTTGAATAAAATAACTAATGGAAAACAATGTTTTTTAACACAACTAGGCATTAGACTAATGGATAATTGCTTGGAAGTTGATGTATTAGGTAGGGCTGTCAAAAACCACAGGAAACTTACTCGGGTACCCGTTGCGCCATTTAACGGGTACCCGGGTACTCGTTAGAACATGAAAGACATGTACAACCCTTGAGCAACAAATTGTTTTCCACTAAATTACATGTTATGCGTAAACGTATATGGATTACGCTTTTTCGGTATATCCACCTTCCAAAAATCGCGTTTATATTAACATTCCATTAATCCCACAGACTGTATTTTAGAAAAGCCTGCTTTACGTAACTACAATATACGAGTACGCTTGTCCGTGGACTTGTACTTTTCTACAGTAACATGTTCTATTTATAGCAAACCTTGTTCTACTTTCCCTCGAATTCTATTTATAGCATCTTTATAGCTTAGTGAGGAGAGAACAGACTATATTTATTTATGTGGCTGCCATATAATATGTCCAAATTATATGTACAACAACTTTTGGAAATTTGCTTATTGTCGATATCACGTGACTGTATGACCTAGGTTGCGAGATTTGTGTAGTCACATGACTAGGAATGCAAATAGCCAGATCCGTGACAAATTTCAGCAATGATATACTTTCATCTTGTCTGTCAGCAGATTAAAGGCATAACAAATGCTATGCTCACGATTTTTGAAAAAATAGATCATATTCCTATCGATTTCATGCTGGTATATCTCAATGAAAGATCGTTCAAGTTTGCTAGGCCGGCATGTAAGCTGCTACCCATGCCGACATCAAATGGTGTTGGCGAATTCCAACTTTTTTATAGGAAATAATCTATGACCCTACACCCCAATATGAATGTCCAAATATCAAAAATGGGGTGGCAAGGGTAAGAGGAAACTCGGACTACTCAGACCAGTGTAATGCTGCTGATATATTATATTTTGATAGCTTTTTTGACAACTTTTTTTTGTGAATGGGTACTCATCATTAATTTTCAATGCCCGGGTTTTTCGCTACGGTCAAGTACCCAGGTACCTGTTGACAGCCCTAGATTAGGATGTATTCGGAAATAGTTCCCAAAATGTGTTTCCTACTTGCATTTCATGCGAAAACAGCAAAAACCTCCTGGGGGTTAATGTGTTAAGGAGGTCATCTTACATCTGAGTCAGCTACTTTGTTATTATCCAGGAAGCCATAATTCTTAACCAGTTTTGATCAGTATTGGAATATGGACTTGTATATTTAAGATCTTTGATGAATTTATTATGAGCCAAACTGTATATATAAATGTTGTGATCTTGTATCTGATTGGCTGAACTTGTTACTACTCTGGAAGCCATATTTCTTGACTGATTTTGATCTCATTTAAAATATATTTACAGCATCAAGATCTTAGATTTCGTAGTGAGTGATAAGTGCATCTGAATAAATTTTGATCAAACCTTAAATATAGTTTTGTATGATTAAAATCATGCATTCACTGTATGATGTAATGGTCTGTGCATATTGATCTTGCATTTGTCCCATCTGTCCTACTTTCCTTTAGGCCCAAGAAAGACTTCATTGAATGAAATCAAATTTGGTATGAAGTTTTATATAAGGATGACCTAATTAAAGTTTGATTACTACTGTTGAATGAAGTTATGATCAATGTTCTGTATACTAGATCTTTGACATTTAATTGGCAGAAGCATCTGTTTTATATGGACACAAATATAGTTTTTACAATTAATCATTTGTGTCTTGAGTATAAAAGAATAATGATAATACATGAGAATATTTTGAATAAACAACTTTGAGCATTTTGGCTTTGCTCATGGGTTCAATATCTCCCCCTGTATTCAGTTAAGCTTTATAAACCATGTACAATCCCTATAGTAAAGATTTTGGCTTTTTGAAAGCGGATTATCACTAATTGTACTATTTGTGTTCAGATTTTGTAATATTACAAAATTTACATCAGATGTGATTCACATATAAGAAACAGAACAGAACTTGAGCACAGAAAAGGAAAACCCATCATTAATCTAACTCCAGTGTTAAAGAATTTGAGGATGATTAATAAGTTTGCCTTTTTCTGTTCTGCCGAAAAGAGCATGGGAAACAAATTGGCATTCCTTTTATGACAACAGTGTTGTTGGTAATGTGATTGTTGTTGCTCTGGTAGACCCCTTCATTATTATTTTATTTCTTGGAAATATTTGCCTGTATAAAGAAAACTTTGTTTAAATTTTTTGAGAATTACTACCAACAACTAATAGGTGACCACTCCAGTGGTCTAGTGGTTAGAGCATCCATCTTGGAAGCGAGATGTCATGGGTTAGAGCCCCGGCTGAGTCTTACCAAAGACTTACAGATTATGGTACTGACAGCTGCCCCACTAAGTGCTCAACATTAAGTGGTTAGTACTGGTCAGCCTGGTGTCAGGATAATGTGACTGGGTGGGACATCATGCTATATATCTGCAAAATGATGCCCCAGTGGTAGACATCACTATAAACTGCCACACTGCAGATATCATAGTGATATGAGTAAAAAAATTGTTAAAACTATGTTAAAAATCCTAAACACACACACACTATCATGTCACAGTACCCTTCATTTCACATTCAATATTATTTTAAAATTTGATACATTTAGCTTCATTTGCTTTGACTCTGTTGCATGAATGGTCATGAAACTTGCTAAGGTTTTTCATTTTGATTACTGATATTTACTGTATTATTAGGTTGCTCTTGTCTGTTGCATAAGTGACTAATCTAAGTTTTTGACAATAATCAACAATATAGCATTCAAAGGTGTTCTTGTTTTCCAGGGTGTCCTGTTTATGTGCTGCCTGGGAGGCTGTCTTACAGCATGGGTTAAAGAGCAACAGCAAGGCATTAACAGCCCTGAGGTATCATTTACAGTGCATATACCATTTGGTTTCTCTGCTTTGATCACAGACACCTAGTACATATTCAGTATGCAATATTCAATCACAAATGAAATTTAAAACATGAATTTATGTCAGATACTTAGGAAAAGTTAGGATTTGTTGCCCAAAACCAGTATATTTCCCACAGATCAGTATATTTCCCAAAGATCAGTATAAATCAGTATATTTCCCACAGATCAGTGACCTTTTACAAGATTTAGCTGCAAGTTTCAGTAGATGCTGGCTTAATGTCCTGCAGGTTTTGAACACTGCATAGTTACAACACCTGAATGAATATAGAAAAAGCATGAGCCATGTTCTTGCAGGATTATCTAACTATTTTATGCAGGAGATTGATCATACCTACAGGATTTTTGGACATTTTCTTTCTTTTTACTACCCCTTTCTATTCATATAATTACTGTACCCTTGTTTTATTTATTGCATTTTATTCAGTCTTAGATTTAGTCATTAGAGGTCATGTAGTCTACTTTACCTTGTGGAAGGTGGTGCTCTTCAGATTCAAGTCTTGTTCCCAATAAAACATGCATGCATTTTTTGATAGCTCTTTTCCAACAGTTGTTTTCCTGTTTTAGATCAGCAATGCTTTTTAATGTTTAAAAAGTATGTCTTTCCTAACAGGCAGGTAACAGAGCTTCCAGGACTGAACAAAATGACTGGGATATTCACAGATTTAAAGAATATTGAAACTGAACCAGGTTGGTAATGCAAAGAAAGGATAAGTTCATTAGGTCCTAAATATGTATTTCTGTAATACAGTGACCCATCATAATAATGCTATACAGGGCAGCCATAAGAGTGCACTGTGTTACACTGAGGTGTCTTATATTTGGGTCATATACACTTTATAAACTGGATTGTTCTATCCTGAGGTACCTTATATTGGGGTATTGTTAATACATAATGTAATCGCATCCATGATCATGCCCATTTTTTTTTAAAAACAGTGTTATGCTTTGGTGCCTTATAGTGCAATTTTACTAATAATGTAATAGAATTCATGATCATACTCACCTTATAAATGGGACAGTGCAATACTGAGGTGCCCTGTACTGGGGTACATTATACACAGTATTACTATTATATAATGTAATGCTATCCATAATCATACCCACCTTATAAAAGGGACTGTTATTCTGAGGCAAACACAAGCAGTGCAGTTTAAAGATTTGTAGATTGCTTAACTGTGAAAAATGCTGTTACATTCTTCCATGCAGCAAATTTCATATAATATGAACCATATTCTTTTGTACCAGCTTCAGATATTCCATAAAATTAGTGTATAATACAAGGAAACTTTTTTTTCCTGAGATACAACCAAATGTAATTCATCTTGTGGTATAAAATAGCATCTTATGTTTACTTCTGGCTCTGTCACTTAAGGTAATTATCACATTTTGAATGGCAAAAGGAAATATATCTGGTATTGACTTTGAAAATATTAAATAATTATAAATAATGCTTGATTTTTAAGTCCGAGTAAACTCTTTTTCTGTAAAAGTTGCTTAATGTTCCATCAAGGACTAGGACCTTAGTATAAGCCAATGGAAATTTCCATCCAGGACTTGTATCTTAGTTTAAGCAAATGGAAATTTTCCATCCAGGATTTGTACCTTAGTGTAAGCAAATGGAAATTTTCCATCCAGGACTTTTACCTTAGTGTAAGCAAAAGAGAAATCTTCTATCCAGGACTTGTATCTTAGTATAAGCAAATGGAAATCTTCCATCCCGGACTTGTACCTTAGTATAAGCCAATGAAAATCTTCCATTAGGACTTGTACCTTAGTATAAACCATTGGAAATTTTCCATCCAGGGCTTGTATCTTAATTTAAGCAGATGGAATCATGTCAAGTTTAAATGTGAAATTACTTTCACAAAATATATGCCTTCTAGGACTTTGGGATGAAATACATATGAATGTTAGATTCTCAAATTCTGTTTTTGATTTTATCTGCACTATATATTAAAGACATTTAAAGAACATCTTTTCCAAATTCAAAATTTAAATCACTGGATTTTGCTCACTTGGCCATAAGACCAACTGAGCTTATGTGAAGATACTTGATCAGTTGTGAGTCATCCAGTTATATTATTGCTGTTTAAAGGTTCTCAAAAACTGCTCATTAGAATTTGAACAAATTTTAAAGGATGGCTTTAACTTTCTCAACTACTAAAAATTAAAAGCCCCACTTCTAATGAATTCTCTAAAAGGCTAAACATAATTTGATCAGAGTTTACAGCACAAGGGAAGTAAAAGGGCTTTCTGATTTGTTTAGATGATGCCAGTCAACGATCAGATCTTGCCATCTTTACCAAACAAACAAAAGAATGTTTAATTATATCTTCTTTAAAACTGCAGAATTTGACCAATTATTTATATAGATCCACTAATAAACATGATCACCATTACTATAACTAGAAAAATTTAAAAACAATTGCATCTAAAAAGGACTGTTCAACAGTATATTACCAGTTTTTAAAGAAAGCATCCCAGTATAAAGTCTTTCAGTTATGCTGATCTGCCATAAAATAAAAGAACTATTACTAACAATAAAAAAAAACTTAAAAAGTTTACTTGAAAAAATTACTCTGTAGAATTTTACCAAGTTTTATAGAAACATACTGGCATTGATGGCTTTAAACGTTTACAAATGATATTCATCCAGCATCAGTTATGGTCAGCATTACTAAAAAAATATATTTTAAATGACTTTTCAAAAAGCACTTGATGAAATTTGATTGAAAGCTTTCTGTAATAAAGTCCTTCAAGTTTGCACAAATGATGCTGATTAAATTTCATATATGGCCACCCTTCATACATACAAATGGAAATAAAGTTAAATGACTTCCCACTAATGTTTCTCAGAATTTGACCTAATTAAATATAAACCAATCTGGCATAAAGGGCTTTTAAATTTATGCCAATGATATCTATTTGTAAATAATTCTGGCCTCTGTTACTAAATGTTTAAAATTCTTTAAATGACTTTGAAATATCCAATTAAAAGTATTTGCCAAACTGGATATTAAGAATCATCTTAGCATGAAGGGATTTTAAGCATGTTTGAAATCAGGTATTGATACAACTAGAGACTTTGAACATTTTTAATAACTTCTGATGAAAAGCCACTTAACAAAATTATGCCCAAATTTGACAGAAAGCATCTTAGCTTGAAGGTCACTACATTTGTAGAAATGATACCATCCCACTGTCAGATATTGTAGTCTATACTAAAATTAGAAAAACTTTGACACTGCTTTATAACTATCCAAAACCTTCGTAACTGAATTTGTCCAACTCTGACAGAAATCATCCTGGCATGTAGGCCTTTTGTGATTTTAAAAAGAGACGTTGATGTGCCATTCAATATGGATGAAGGCATAAAACTAGAGAAACCTTGAAACAACAATTTTCATAACATATGCGGTGAACAGTATTAGAAGATAATTCTGTAGAGTGCATCTTGCTGAGCTTGGTTTATTGGGGCAGTGGCTCTTGCATTTGACTTTGAAGCAGATTTCAGACAGGTTAGCAATCTCAGGTCTACGTGAACCTCTTGTTTTATTGGGATTCATGATTCCATTGATTTATAAAATGAACTCTTATACTGTTTAGTTAAGATAACATCTATCCTTCTGTTTCAGTGTTCTGGACCTATGTGAAAGAGCACCTGACCAGACATGAAGCAGAAAGATTTTACAACTTAAAGAACATATCCACAGACTCGGGGCGAGGGAGAGCATGGCTGAGAGCTTCCTTCAATGAACATTCCTTGGAAAGATATATGCACATGATTATAGAGAGGGAGGACCTCCTTGGGTATTCAGTTTTCCAAAGTATTGTATAAAACTATTGACATGGCATTATATTAACTCATGTCATATTCTTTATTTTAGGTTTGTTCTGTCAGTTTGCTTAGCATATATTGGCATTACATTTTCTTGCTGGTAGATTTGTAAGATTTGCTGTATAATCTAAGAATGTGCTCAGTTGTATATTTGTATTAAACTTGGTTAATTTCTGTAAAGTAGAGGCCGCGTAAGCTGAAAATAAAGAATTATTTCATTAAACACCCTCTCTCACAACAATAGACATCGTCCTCATCACCCCAGCCAAACACCCACCACTTACTTTCTGCCAACCTCCAGTTACTGTTGAAATCTCAGAATCCTTTTCTCACAAATGTTGTGAAATATCACTTGGATTGGATCATTAGATTAGCTGACATTGTGTATATTAATATATTTTTCATATAATTTATTTGCATATACTCGCTTATAGGTTGAGTCCAACTGTAAACTGCACAGAGACAGATCTGCTGGCACATTATGAAACTGCAGATCGATGTGTAGTTTGTTAGAAGTAATCAGTAGAATAAACAACATAGAACCTGTCCTGCTGATGCATTATGCTAAGGCAGATGATGATCTTTGTTGTTGGCAGTTTGATAAATTTATATGCGAGTATAGACAGATCCTTCATGTGCAAGGGAGATTATAGAATTAACATACTGTAAAGTCAGATTTCATTTTGGTTATGATTAGTGAAAGTCTGTTTAATTTGGATTTTTAACATAGCTTTAACAATTGTTCAGTCATATCGCTATGATGTCAGCAGTGTGGCAGTTTATATTGATGTCTAACAATGGGGCATTATGTCACAGACATGTAGCATGATGTCCTACCCAGTCACATTATCCTGACACCACGTCGACCAATCCTAACACTAATCACTTAATGCTGAGTGTCTAGCAAGGCAGTTGTTAGTACCATTTTTGTAAGCCTTTGACATGATTTGGCTGGAGATCGAACCCACGACCTCCTGCATCCAAAGCAGACACTTTAACCATTAGGCCATGAGAGCAGTCCGATTAGTGAAAGAACTGTCCTCAAGTTTCTCCTTTGAATACGTTCCCCGATCACATTACTTTAGGGATATTAGCCTGCTACCTCGCGAATCCAGCCCTACCAAAAGACGAAAATTCGTCTTTTCTGTCTATGTCATATAGACAAAGGGCAATAACTCTTGCCCCTTACCTCCCCTTGCTACCCGCTAGGTGTCGCTTCTTCAGTTTTTTAGCTTTGCTGTTCGTGAAAACACGTACAATTAGACCTCCAATGAATCCAAGCCATCTTAGTGTAAATTCTGACCATCCGAAGTTAAATTTGGAATTACTGTGTTGGATAATCATTCCTCTACAGGTTGTATACATTATTTTACAATATTTTCCAATTTGAGTGACTTTGTCACCTTTTCTAGACTTCGGACCAGGTTGCAACGTGGTCAAAAAGCACGCTTATGGCGGTACTAGCAGGTAATACATGTAGCACTCAATAATTTCACTTATTCCGTATGTAACGTTTACGATATTAGCGACTAATAATGTGCTGCATTGATAATTTGTGCTTTATTTATCTTCTTTGACATTTCAGTAGACTTCAAAAAAGTCTTTGAACGACCAAGTTGCGACTATTTAATGGCGGACTTCATGTTGTAGTCACGAGTTCACGCGACACTTAATCATTTCGCTTCCTCCGTTAGTTACGGTTATGGAATAGCGACTTAATAGCGTGCTGAATTGTTAATTTGTGCATTGTTTATCTTCTTTTCCGTTTCAGTAGACTTTGTCTCTGAACGACCAGTTGCGACTATTTAATGGCGGAATTCGTGTTGTAGTCACGAGTTCACGCGACACTAAATCATTTCGCTTCCTCCGTTAGTTACGGTTATGGTAATAGCGTGCTGAATTGCTAAATGTGCTTTGTTTATCATCTTTTTCGTTTCAGTAGACTTCGTCTTGAACAACCCATTGCAACACGCTCACGGCGATAACTAGTGTGGTCATTAAGAGTTAACATGGCACGGAATAATTTGACTACTCCGTTAGTAACGGTTATAGTATTATCGAATTAATAATATGCTGAATTTTTTAATTTGTGCTTTGTTCTCTTCTTTTGTCGTTTCAGTAGCAAAGTTGACAACGAAGGCATGAATGGCAAAATGGGTGTTGGCAATGTGGAAATGGAGGAAATTATGTTGACATGGTTTAGGCTGCCCAGTGGGTGTAAATTTCACCGCAGGTCCGTGCATGGCTTTCGGGCCTGTAAGTCCGGACGCATGGAGTCTATGCTGGATTAATTGGATCCATTTTATTACGCACTTTCGCCGGCCGTCCAGCCGTCCGTCTAGCCGACACCGTCAGTTCAGCTGGCACTTCAGCAGGCACCAACCGGCACTAGCCGTACATCCGGCACCGTCCGTTCAGTCCAAATGACACCGGACGGCCAGCCGACCTTCCAGCCCAAATGGCACCGGACGGCCAGCCGACCTTCCAGCTTGCATCAACAGGCACCGGCCGTTCAGCCCAAATGGCACCGGCTGGCCAGCCGACCTTCCAGCCTGCATCAACCGGTACCGGCCGTCCACCCAGCAATGACCGTTCAGCCCAAATGGCACCGGTCGTCCAGCCGACCTTCCAGCCGGCATCAACCGGCACCGGCCGTCCATCCGGCAATGACCGTTCAGCCCAAATGGCACTGGTCGTCCAGCCGACCTTCCAGCCGGCATCAACCTGCACCGGCCGTCCATCCGGCAACGACCGTTCAGCCCAAATGGCACCAGTCGTCCAGCCAACCTTCCAGCCAGCATCAACCTGCACCGGCTGTACATCGGATTTATGGATATTATAGTGATGTACCCGTCAGTCAATCTGTACTACTGGTTACATATCACTACCATGAGAGAGATGTTATAGATGAATCTCCGTCCAATCAGACCATTCGAGAGGCAGGTGCCGGTCATAGCCGGACCTTCGCCGACATTCTGGCCGACCATATACCAGACAAATCATTCGGTATTGCCGGTGTACACCTCCCGTCACGTCAAATACGTGACGGTGTGATTTTAAAACAAGGGAGAATTAGTGACATTATCAGAGATGACGGAATTGAGTTATCTATGCCACTTGGTATGCGCTACCCAGATATGGCAGCTTTACCAGAACAGGACTTTAAGGCCGACCATTCACCAGTTCAATCAGCCGTTAGTGCCGTCCATCCATATGTTCACGGCTTCTCCACAAGGGAGATTTAGTGAAAGTGTCAATTATGACAGAATTGCGTCATCTAGGTCACCTGGTATGCTGTACAGCTATGCAAGCTGTACCAGAACCAACATTCCCTCTGAGCGAATGGTAGATGGGCGCGCAGTGCTGGCTGCACTACACAAGCATTATGGAGATTTATATTAAAAATGATGACAATTCCGCTGCGAATGGATGCTTGAGTTGACCAGAACACGACTCAGCACACAGTGAGTGTGACGAAACACTTTCAGCCGTCCACAGATCAGGTCATGGACCGGACTGAGCTTAGCACCACGGCCGCAGAATAAAAGATTTATAGGTTGTTGGGAACTTCAGAATGCCCAAAACCTCCTACTGCCACTCAAGACTACACAATTCAGGCACCTGTAGATCTTGAATGAGGAGGAAGAGACGATGTCCTTCCTGCTTCTTCGCCGGTCGGGAAAGAGTAGCTGGTACGAAAACTCCATCAGACGCCTTCAGTACTGATCTCAAATGCCACGTCAAAGCTAGTCCGAAACGTAGTCGATACGTCTTCATTGTTAGACTTGACTTCACTAGCCATTTTTTATTCCAACTCCCTAGGCAAATCCAGCCATGACCACGCTTGTGAAGTGAAGGCCTGGATTGCTAGAGTTGTTAACAGGGCAGCTCACCATTCTATGACCAATGCGTTGACTGCTTCTGTCAACTTCAACCTGATACGACGTGACGTCTGTAGGTGGTCCACGTCGCGCAGGCCCCATCAAACTCGGATTTTACGGATTTCTCAGTTTGGGACACCTTTACACTTTGGGGGAAAATTGAAAAAGTTTGGAGGCAGGCAGCTCAGGAACTGCCCCTCCAACTCGTCGCACAACTTTCGCAGGCGTTTCGAAACAATCATCCCCTGACACAGCGGAGGGATGATGGGCGGACCGGGGAAAAGGGATCCTTATAATCAAATGTGTAATATAGATCCCAACCCAATGCTGGGAGTCAACAGTCTAATCAAGCTAGACGGCAACCATACAGAGGCGGTAAGAACCAAAGTTTCTCCGCCTTCAAGCCTCCTAACTCTAGACGTTGACATACCCTGCCCACCGCCAGCAGACTGCCTACCTGTGGGCAGCCGCCACCTGCAATTTCAGGACCACTGGACCACTTTATTACCTTAAAACATTTGGGGGATTCAGGTCATTTCGGAGGGACTTGGGACTTCATTTATCCATCCCCTCCTCTGTCCTCCTCTCCCCTCTTCATGGATGTATTGTCAGACCGGGAGAAGGATGCCTATATATATATATATATATATATATATATATATATATATATTTATATCTTAATAAACTTGCAATAGCTGAGGTTTTATTCATGGCTGTTTCTTATCCAGAGGCCGTTCATCGACCTAAGCCGCCTCAACCACCCTGAAAGTCAATGTGGCGATGGCGTGATCAAACCATCCGACGGGTATGCTGTCAGTCTAGATATGACCGACGCACATTTCACGTCCCTATCCCACGAGTAGCGGACATTTCTCCGTTGTGCTTGTCGGGACTCGGTTTATCAGTTCCAGGTCATGGATTACGTCGTCACCCTGTTCCGCTCGACTTCATCTATGGCGTCGGCAGTATATTTGGACGACATCCTCCAGAAACATCTGTCAAGTTCTACTCTGCTCAAAGGCAGAAATGATCTTATATCACTTTACATCATATAGGCTTTCTCGTGAACTGGATAAAGTCTGATCTCTGTCCAATCCGGATTTTTGGTCCATCTGGGTGTGGAGTTTCTCCCGATCTGAATCTGGTAAGGCTTCCTCGAGTTTGCGATCATCCAGATAATTGCACTCGTAGACTTGATTCCGCTCAGCCGTCCTTTTATGCGCCCTTTACAAAGGACGTTGCTAGCGTAATTTCGCCCTTTTCAAGTCCCTTCGATCCCACAGTCATGCTTACGCCAGAAATACTGTAGTATCATTTATTTTCGTTGGGCTCAATTTTCGTGGTTTTGTAAAAAAAAGGCATTTTCGTGGGGACGTAAATTCGTGGTTTTGCCTGTCAAATTTTGCATATTATAAGGTAGTTAATTTCATGGTTTAACCTCTACAAGTACCCCAAATAAAGAATACAAAAGAATAAAAAGATGCCGACGCAAACGGCGGTCACATTAATGTTTAAAACAATACTACCACCTGTATGAGTACATATCTAAGACCCGGCAAGTTCAATACTTACAACGTGTTTTGACCAAGTGATTAACATCTGTCAAAGCAGACTCAGCCAACAACACTAAAACAATACTTCCACCTATGTGAGCACATATCAAACACCCGTCAGGATTAATCAGTTTCGCCATGTTTTCGTTTGAGTGTTCAAGATCAAAGGAAGCCGACGCCACCAACAAAACCAGACCAATCAGTTATTAAAGTACATTTGAATGATCTCTTACTTAAACCACTGTCCATAAAGTTGCAGTATCAGTACTTTATAACTATCATGGCGTTAACACAGTGGCTTAAGAGTGGTAAAATTCACCTTAGATCACCCTCAGTTCCTGGACTTCCTAACTCATCAGAAGCTGAGAACTAAAGCTAACTAAATTGAAAGAAAGTGGAATCACTCCTTTATTTGTGCCTGCCTCTTGTACAGACCAGCTTCAACCACTAGACCTGACCGTAAATAAAGAATACAAAGAAGAACTAAAGTTACACTTCCACAAGTGGTATGCTAAACAGGTCACGGACATAATGACGGAAAAAGAAGGTGACGATCAGTGCAGAGTAGTAGTAAACCTTGCAACCTCGTTAATAAAACCAATTCACGCTAAATGGATAATTGCAACTCACGCGACACTGAGTGAGCGATCGGACCTAATTATGAAAGGTTTCGAGAAAGCTGGACTTGTTTAATTTGGGGATTATTTACCCGAGAAACATTTATAAGTACCATTGAGACTTGATTGACACGATGTTGAAACAGTGGCTTTGTCCAACAATCTGTGCAATGTGAGCTTTAATAATCTGCTTTAGTGTTTCAAGAAATATATTTTTTTACAGGATTGTTGTTCTATTGGATTTAAAAATGCATGGATAAAATGAAATGTGTTTTCAGAAGGATTTGAATGTTTAAACAACAGCTGCACTAGATTGAAGGATCGACTTGAATAAGTATTAAATCTAATTTTCATATGCAGTTATTTTGTATTGCTAGTATTTTTTCTTTCTTTCTTTCTATTTAGTATTACTATTGTTTGAATATGTTATGCTTTTTCTATATTTTCTCTCTATCCTTACTTAAATGAAACACTGTAAAAAAAAAAAATGGGTTGGGAATTGGGGGGGGGGGATCATCAACCTATGTGGCTCATTTTTCATTGGGGATTTAAATTCGTGGTTTGTGGCAACCACGAAAACCACGAAAATTGATCCCCCACGAATATTGATGATACTACAGTACGATCATTCTTGAGTCAGTGGCACAACCCCTGTGGGCTGTCCACAGGGATTACTCTGGAGATACCCCAAGCGGGGATAACGGTATGTTCCGCCACTAGTACCTACGGTTGGGGTGCCCACCTGTTGACGGACTTCGATACTGTCAGCGGCACGTGGGTGCCAGGGGCGAGCCCTTTCCACATCAACCTTTCAGAAATAACGGCTGTCATCAACGCCTTTCATTTCGGGCAGGATCAACTCTTATTACAAACTGCCCTCATTATGTCAGACAACTTTGTGGTGGTGCCTTGCCTCAAAACATGGGGACACCAATCACCAGACCTGTGCAATCTGAGCTGGCAGTTTATACATTGGTTCGACAATCTCCACCTCAATGTACAATTCCGACACATTCTTGGCAGACTCAATGTCTTGGCTGACACTCTATCTAGTCATTCACACAGAATGGTCACTCCATCAATCGGACTTTCTTCCAATTGACACACTTTGGGGACGTCCGATGATTGATCTTTTGCAACAAGGTGGAATCGCAAGTTGTCCACCTTTCATCTCACAGGTTCCAGACCCAGAAGCTTGGGTCGTGGATGCTCGATCAATCAGCTAGGAAGGGTTGAGGTCATTCTCCTACCCTCCCACGGTCTTGGTACTGAAATTAATCCAGAAGTTAAGGGGTCAGAACTGTCAGATGGTTCTGATTGCCCCTCTCAGATGGAACAGTTCCTGGGTCTCCGATCTACTCAATCTAGGCGATAGATCTACCCAGGAAGATTACAGACAGCACAAGTATTCACAAGCAACCACGGCCAGGGGTGTTCCACCCCTGTCCGGACCGTCTTTATGCTCAAGCTTGGCTCTTGTCCAGACAGCCTTGCAAGACAAACAATTTAAATCTTTGATTGCGGAGAGAATCTCGAGAGCAAGAAGGCCCTCTACTCTGAAGGCTTACGAGGGCAAGTGGCATGTTTTCAGGGACTGGTACCATATCATTCACATTGTTCCTCTGAGTGTCACAATTTCTCAACTGGACAACTTTTCTCTGGTTTTTCGAGGAGAAACAGCTGGCTCCAGTTATTATCAAATGCTACCGCTCCATGATATCAGACACATTCCGCCATTCTGGTACATGTGCTATCAGCCATGACAAAGATTTGTCAGATCTTTTAGACACTTTAAAAATTCAATCGACTTATATCCCTCACCCTGTTTCCAAATGGAATCTGTCCTGGGTTTTAACATGACTCAATTCAGACAGTATTGAGTCTTTAACCCACGATTAGTTAAAGCTACTATCATACAAATTGGGTTTCTTGATAGTCTTAGCTTCAGCATGCAGGGTGAGCGAGTTACATGTCCTTTCTAGTGACCCGAACTCTCTTCCGTTCCGATCAGAGGGTTTGATGGTCCTCTTGACGCAGCCAGGCTTCGTAGTCCAAAATAGATTACCATACATTGGCGATCAACGAGTCGTCATTAGCTCGCTTTCTTTATAGATAAGTCAGGATCAACAGCCATGTAAGATCCTGTTTGTGCACTCTAGCACCATTTCAATGCATAGAGGTGAGTCAGGTCACATACAAGCACCTCTTTCTTCTGGTGATAGCTGGGATATGAGATATCACCATTCAAGCCCTTGCTTCATGGCTGAAGTGGGTTATACGCTCGGCGTACTCTGAGGATTCGCAAATCAGTCACCTTATAGAAGCTGTTGGCTGACATGCAGAGTCAACCTTCTACAGTTTTATCTTCAAGTTTGTACTCGCAGAGGCAAACATTGATTCTAGTAGGTCCGGTGTTGGCAGCCCAGACGCCCACCAGACCCATGTGCAACAATCAGCACAGCCTATTAGCTTCGCTGGATTCGCCAGATAAATTTTCGTAGGTAAGAAGATTTCAATAACTATCTTCTTAACCGTATAAAGGGGTCACATATCACGTGACCCTGGGCTGTGTTGCTGATTGAAAATTAGGAGACTGGGTTATCATTCACACTGGGAATCCAGCCATCATTCCCTAGAGGATACCCGGGGTGGAGGTCGGATGCTCCGCATTCCCTCCTCCTATTACTTATTCTCCTAAAGTAATGTGATCGGGGAACGTATTCAAAGGAGAAAGCAAATTTTTTAGTAAATTATGTTTCTTCGAGAATATTTACCCGATCACATTACTAAGAAACCCTCCCAACCACCCTGCCATGCGAGCATCCTCATGTTTTATATACCGCTCAGCTTAAAAACTAAAGAAGCGACACCTAGCGGGTAGCAAGGGGAGGTAAGGGGCAAGAGTTATTGCCCTTTGTCTATATGACATAGACAGGAAAGACGAATTTTCGTCTTTTGGTAGGGCTGGATTCGCGAGGTAGCAGGCTAATATCCCTAAAGTAATGTGATCGGGTAAGTATTCTCGGAGAAACATAATTTACTAAAAAATTTGCTTTCTCTAACTAAGGATAGCTTATATATTTATAAGCGAGATCCAGCTACAAATTTCATAGACCCAGATTTGCCATAAAAGAATATTAAGCAGATCTGAGTCTGTGTAGTTTCTTGGAAGTAATCATTTGAACAAACAACATAAACCCTGATCTGATGGCACATTATGCAACAGCAGATTAGGGTCTGTGTTGTTTGCAGTTGAACCAGACTTTTATGAGAATAAATATGGTATGTCAATAGCAACAGAAGAACAATTATTTAAGAAACAATTTTAAACCACCTCTTCCTGATATTCGTTCTATCTTGCATATTCACTCACACACACTGTCTTTTTTACTTAGAAACCATTCTTTGACTCTCTGCACATCTACAAATAGCTTCTGATAATATATGTCATGATTTGGGGGTTTATGGAGAATGATGGAGGACTTATAATGTTTAGATGGTTTGGAATTTCAGTGCATTTTTAAGTTAGGGCTAGGGTTGAGGATTGTGGGACATGGATATTAGATGACTTATCCTGTATGTTCTCTCTTTCTAGGCAGCACTATGAGAACTGGTCCTTCTTGATGGATCAAGAGAAAAGCAGCATGCTGCCCATGATGGCGAGAGGTCAGTAGTGCAGATTGTAAACATTTTACATGGGACTGGTCATTTCAGTAAAATGAGCTCTTTATGGACATACATTACACAGTGATGATTGGTTTTTCATTACTTAGTTTTGTACCTACAGAATGGCAGACTATATTTCGGAATCATGATAATTGCAATTTTTTAAAATAATAATTTTTTAATTGAGTTGTCTTAATTTCCCAGCATCACTATTTTGCTTCTATGCACCAACACACACATTCACACAACCCATTGGGGGAAGGAGGGTATTAAATTTACTTTTTTATTTAAGTCTGTATTGATTCATGTTCAAAAACCACTATACAGTTTTTAAACAACTCAGGTTTATGATGTTTTATTTAAAACAATGAAAAGTTGACAGTAGGGTCCACCTTTTCTCAGACCATCTGGTTGATTGACTTTGACTGCATATCTGCCCAGCCCTTTTGAAATAATCATAATTCTTATAATAGGTAAGATTATTTTTTTATCATTTCGGTAGCCTAAGTGATTAGAGCATCTGCCTCAGATGTGGCAGTGGGAGGTAACGGATGAAAACCATGGCTTAGTCATACCAAAGAGTTGGTGCTTGCAGCTGTCTCACTTGGCACTCAGCATTAAGAGGTTCGTGTTAGGACTGGTTGACTTGATTTTAGGATAATGTGACTGAGTTTTATATGATACCACATGTCTGCTGGGGCATGGTGCCCCAGTGGTTTGTTTGTTTGATTAGGATTTTTAATGTAGATTTAAAAAATTTTCAGTCATATTGCTACGATGTCTGCAGCAAGATGTCCCACCCAGTCACTTTATCCTGACACCAGGCCAACCAGTCCTAACACTAACATCTTAATGCTGAGTGCCAAGTGGGGCAGCTGTTAGTACCATATTTGTAAGTCTTTGGTATGACTTGGCCAGGGATCGAACCCAAGACCTCCCGCTTCTGCAAACATAGTGATATGACCCTGTGCTACTCATAGTCCATTTCTCACATAACTGCAAGCTACTTCATGTACTTTCAGAGACCCTAGACAAAACTAGCTACAGTTTAAGGAAATGTAACTTGCACCACGTTTTTCTTATTTTCCATACAACTTATGATTTGATCAATGTATTGAAGAAGAAATCAGTTTTTAAAGTAAAATATATTTCTGTTTTTTTTAATGATACCTTCCTGGTCATACTATGGACACACTTCCTATAGTTACACCTCAGGAAGAGTTTGTACACCTGCTCCAGCAGCAGTAGACAGTTGACTGAATTTCAAGGGTGACCTCTTTAGTGTAAATTCTTCCTTCGCAAACAGATGATTTTTTAACACTTCTTTTTCTAAAACAAGCCAAAAGGCAGTGAATGTCTTGTATAGCTTGGGAGGGCTACACTTTTGAAGAAGAGGATATTGTCTTTATATATTATGATAAGTATTCAAGAAACTCATTTTATTCTAGAATGCTCTGGTGATCTAGTGGTTAGAGCATCTGCATTGGATGCAGGAAGTCATGGATCTGAATCCCAGCTGAGTCATCCCTAAGACTTATAAAAATGTTACTAACAGCTGCCTCGCTTGGTGCTCAGCATTAAGAGGTGTGTGTTATGACTGAACAATGCAGACATCATTGCGATATGACTGAAAAATTGCTAAAGATACATTAAAAATCCAAAACACACACACACATTTTACTCAAAAAAATTGGTTTCTCTTAACACCTCAGTTTTTCTTCCTGAATGTGAGATTTGTAAAATCTTTCATATTAGCTTGACTGGCAACAGGAATTTTATGTACCAAATATTCAGCAGGCATTAAAACTGAAGTGCTTTCATAATATTTTGAATTATTGAGAACTAAGTCTTGTATTATTTCTAAGGAAATATTGAGGATTTCTCAAAATTTGATAACCTTCTCAACCTTTTCTCGTGTAAATTTTTTTTAAAATGGGATATAATGTTTCGTAATCTTTGTTGTTTTTTTTTTTATTTTCAAAAGTATCACCTTCAAAATAATGTCAGATATAAATTTTTAGGTAAACATTTGAGATATTTTGTGAAACCAAGGCCACATTACTTGATTGACCGCTCCGGTGGCTTCATGGTTAGAGATTCCGCTGCGGAAGCGAGAGGTCATGGGTTCAATCCCCAGCCAAGTCATACCAAAGATTTACAAAAATGATTCTAACGGCTGCCTCGCTTGGCGCTCAGCATTAAGAGGATCGTGTTAGTACTGGTCGGCCTTGCGTCAGGATAATGTGACTGGGTGGGACATAATGCTACATGTCTGCACCATGATGCCCAGTGCCAGACATCACTATAAACTGCCTCACTGCAGACATCATAGCGATATTATTGATTTTTTTTAAAGCTACATTAAAAATCCTAATCAAACAAACAAACCACATCACTTGACCTTGATGCCTATCCATTGCTATTTAAATAGATTTAGGATTAATTGTTTTAACTGATAAAGAAGTTCATTTAGTTTATTCTCTTTTCAGGTCTTGATTCCATACTATTTGCTGTCACTGTTGATAAAGCTGACCTTAACACAGCCAAACAGCATGTTCCATATGTCATTAATGCTGGTTCTGCCAACAGTGGGCCAGGAAAGCAGGATGATGAACTACGACCAGTCATTGCAGGGGAGGGTTCACTTGCATCAGCAGAAAGTGCAACAGGTACATACCTTGTTAAACATTAGTGATTCAAGTATTACACTCTCCATGTTTTAGCTCACCTGCACTAAGTGCTGGAGAGCCTATGCTACATCCTTCAAGTCATGACTAGCAGCACAGTAGTATTGTTATTAACAGATATGCACCTTTTGTCACTGTGATCTAGTTTCTATGTTTCAGTGAACATATACATTTTTGTTTTCTGTTTTTCTTATGGTTTTAGCAAATGTTCAGCTTTTTAAAAACTTTGAAGTATCTTGGATACTATCACCTCTGCAGTCAAGAAAAACAGTGACCAACCTACATATGTCGCACAGACATTCTAGGATTAAAATTGTTAGGGACTTACAATTAGGGCTGTCAAAAATCACGGAAAACTGACTCGGGTACCCGTTGTGCCGTTTAACGGGTACCCGGGTACTTGTTAGAACATGAAAGACATGTACAACCCTTAAACAACAAATTTTTTTCCACTAAATTATGCATTACGCGTAAACATATATTGATTCTGCTTTTTCGGTATATCCACCTTCCATAAATCTCGTTTATATTAACATTCCATTAATCCCACAGACCATATTTTAGAAAAGACTGTTTTACGTAATTACAATATACGAGTACTCTTGTCCGTGGACATGTAGTTTCCTACAGTATCATGTTTTATTTATAGCAAACCTCGTTTTACTTTCCCACGAATTCTATTTATAGCATCTGTATGGCTTAGTGAAGAGAAAACAGACTATATTTATTTATGTGGCTACTACATAATATGTCCAAATTATATGTACAACAACTTTTGGAAATTTGCTTATTGTCGATATCACGTGACTGTATGACCTAGGTTGCGAGATTTGTGTAGTCACGTGACTAGAAATGCAAATAGCCAGATCCGGGACAAATTTCAGCAATGATGTACTTTCGTCTCGTCTGTCAGCAGATTAAAGGTATAACAAATGCTATGCTCACGATTTTTGAGAAAATAAATCATATTCCTATCGATTTCATGCTGGTATATCTCGATGAAAGATCGTTCAAGTTTGCTAGGCCGGCATGTTAGCTGCTACCCATGCCGACATCAAATGGTGTTGGCGAATTCCAACTTTTTAATAGGAAATGCGCTCTGACCCTTCACCCAAACAAGAATGTCCAAATATCAAAATTGGGATGGCAAGGGTCAGAGGAAACTCGGACTACTCAGACCAGTGTGCTGCTGCTGATATATGATATTTTGATAGTGTTGTCGACAACTCTTTTTGTGTGAACAGGTACTCGTCATTAATTTTCAATACCCGGGTCTTTCGCTACGGTCGGGTACCCGAGTACCCGTTGACAGCCCTACTTACAATATGTACACTGGGTACTAGAAACATTGGTTTGTTAGGAGTTAGAAAAAATCTTCAACTACACAAAATTTTATTTAATTACACAGGTGGCTTACACATTATTACACAACTGGACCTGATTTGAAATAAGTATGGCTTGGGTGTTTCAAGGCTGTCGACATACATGGGCTGGCTTATCAGACCTTTTCCTCCTTTCTCATGACCAGAAACCTTCAACATGACGAGACTGAAAACCATTTTTCACCAGTCATTATTTGCTGCCATTGCACCTCTAGTACACTCTTCCGATTGGTTGATAAGGTTGAGTGCGTGTTTGATCTATTCCCACTCACCCAGGTCCTTTGAAAGATAAAATAGTGAATAATGACCCTTCATGGCCAGTTCATTTTAATTTAACATTCATTCATATAAATATATGTATGCAACCTGAGGAGTAGTACACAAGCATACTAGAAGTAGATCACAGTGCACTGCTTTGCAGGTTTCAGTAACAGTGTATGCTTTTTCTTTTGGTTGTTTTAAAAAACGTTTTAGGACAAGTACACATTGTATCTTTAAGTCATTATCTCATACAATGTTGGCTTTATTGTCATGAAAGTTGATTAAGCATACATTATGAAGAGTATTATACAACCATACTAGCATTATGCCACGGTGACCTACTTTTCATGCGTCACTGACCCTGTACGCTTTTCTTGTTTTGTTACATTCTTTTAGCAAAGGTTACACCTTTAAAGTTGAAGTCATTATCTCACAACCATTGCCTTTTAATTCATGAAAGCATATTTAAACATGCAGCCTGATGAGTGGGTATACCACCATATTTGAAACAGGTCATCATGACCTAGTTTTCAGTGACCATGTTCACTTTCAGTTTATGTTATGTTTTAGCAACTATATCTTGTATGTTTAAGTCAATATACTGTTACATCTACAGCCATGAATTTTTATAAATTATGCAGCCTGAGGAGCAGTACATCTAACATAACCTAAATGAGGTCATTGTGACATCCTTTTCATGCTTTGTTGACCAATACACATTTTGTTGACCCTGCATTGGTAGGAAATATAGACATAGCAGTTACTTTTCCAATAGCTTCTTAGGATAGGATTAAATAATGATGGGTATTTATAATGTGTAAGTTTTACCTAATTTCTAATAAAGTAACTTTATGAGTGTTTTCTATAGCAATTTACACATCAATAAATATTTAACCATGATCATTTATTCCTTATAATTCCAATTTTTCTATTTTCTGTCATCATCTTAGTAGATTTCATGTCTAAAGCATTTGAATACCCCTCCATGATATATAGCCCTATCTTCGCTAGCCAAGAGCCTTCGAGTCTTATGTATTATTATAAGATGGAGTGTCAGAGCGGGTCATGGTATGGTCTACTCATTAGAATTTCTGTTCCAACATTACTATTGTGTATGAAAGGTTTTATTTTAGCATTCGTTGTTCTTGAATTTTAATCTTTCAAAATTGAAATATTTTGTTCACTTGTAGTGAGATGCCCTGCTTGTCATATAACCTTGACCTTTCATAACAGCTGGTGGAACATACTGTCAAAGCAAAATGCAATGATTTCCCTTGTCATTATTGGATCTTACTTGGATAAATTCTGTCCTCATTTTCTACATCACCTGCCAGGCAAGAATTATGTACAGAAGAGTCTGCTTTCAATAGCTTTCACAATCAGAACAGTTCTTGACAATCTTGCAATTATAGGAGTTGTCAATTACAAGTTCCAAGCATCTACAGATGTATCATATCCCTAATACCTCTTATTATCCATTTGAATACTATGAGTTGATGTGCAATGTCATGACTGTGGAATCAAGGTTGAATCCAATATTTTGATGACCCTCAATATGCTGACCACAACTTATATCCTTCAGCCATGAATCTCAACAGAATTAGTGAGTGCATATTCATAGGAGGATCCACTTAATAACCTAGAGGTATGACATCTTATAGCCATAATAGGTTTGATGAACTTAGATCAGGAAATTCAAGAAATTCAATGCTCTCTACCACCACCCTACGTTACATACTTATCTTGGCCCATTCGCAATCTCCATCATCATCAAAGTCTCCTACCTTCTTGGACTGACATACCCAATCATGATACACATACATCCTCCCAGCCTCCCCACATTTGCATCTGCTACATTAGTAATTGATATATTCATGGGATTTGGCTCCAATCCTGTGCCAAAGGGAGATCACTCTGCTGAACTGCCACCTTGGTGGACAGGTAACAGATTTTTAACTAAAAGTTTTTAACATTGGAGGGCTGGATTTTTGAGGTAGTAGTTCTTGAAAGGTATTGTGATTGGGTAATTTTTCGCAAAGAAACATATTTTACTAGAAAAAAGGTTGTTTCCTCTCTAAACAATTGTGCCCAAACACAAGTCAAATACATGAAAATCACACATATCTCAGTCTCATCATGAAATCCATCATATTTTAACATTTCCCCACATTTTCCAAGATGGTGTAGGTGAATTTTCCCAGTTCTTGAATAGTCTCTGACTGTGGATGCCTGATTTGATCTGATGAAAAAATTCCAATGAAAATCTGTTACACACGTATGTCCCAGAATGGAGTTATTTTTTTAAAAAATTATACATTTAATTTTTTTGAATGCTTTTGATAAAGGACTTAGGAAAATTTTAATTGGTAATGATAATGAGAAATAATTAATATTATACAACCTTGTTTGATTTTCTGATCAGAATTGGATTTCAGTCCTCTTTAAACCAGAGTTATTCATGAGGAGATTCATGCTTCTATTAACATGGTTGATTTGATTGTTTCAGGAAAGAAGAAGGACAAAAAGAAAAAGAAAAAGGCAGCCATTGTCAGTTTTGGTGATGATGATGCTGAAAGTCTTACACAAATATCATTCAGAATTAGAACAATGTCTAACAGGAGCACACAGGGATCTTTTTCTGAACACTCTAACTCGCCACTTTTTGGGAGTCCATCACAGGGGCTTTCAGAGCTAGATGGAGGGAATAAGGATGTGGAAACTGAGGAGATAAGGCAGGTAGCAACTGATAGTAGCTTAGTTCGTCAGGAGAGCAGACTGAGTGTTGAGCCTCGGCATGAACCAAGCATTTCCTCTGGAAGATCAGGTGGTTCATTGGAACAACATATGAGTTCAAGCTCAATAGGTTCAACAGATTTTGACCTAAGGTGAATATGTGTGTTTTGTGAGTTGAAAAAAAAATCAAAGAGATTTATGTAAAGTTAATATTAGAGGTACAGTTAAATATATTATGCAGAAATTCAGGTGAAATATTTGGCCTGAGTGCAAAACAACTCAAGGTCATGAAGTAATGTAATAGAATCATACTATGATCATTGAAAACTAGGTCGCTGTGTTATGCATTTCAAAATTCATATTTGTGCTTGCATCTGCATTAAATTCAATTTCTCTGGGTTTGTGTTTAGCTCAGTTACTCTAAAGAAGTTCTCTGGGGGCCCCGAGTGGCCAAGTGGTCTAAAGCACTCTCCGTTATGGATCACTGCCATCTCACCTCTGTCTGCGTGGGTTCAAGTCTCATATTCAGCCAATGTTGGTATGTGAGAAAGCTTGCCAGTAGCTAATTGTGGGTTGGTGGTTCTTTCTGAGGTTTTCCCGGGTTCTTCCTCGACCATTAATACTGACCTCCATGTATAGCCAATCTTGTGCTGAAAAATGGCGTTAAACCCTACAACAACAACTAAAGAAGTTCTCAGACTAATGTTAGCATTGTCCTGTCATTTCTGACTGATGTTTCGTGAAGAGTCTTGCTTCAGTAAATGACCTATATTTTCCACAATGTTAACATTTTGCAGTGAGCTTTAGTATCTCAGACACTCTTGACAGCCAGATTATATAGCATGGTTTGTAGACCCATCATGAAGATTAGTATAACCTCAAGTTAAAACTAGGTAACTGTAACCTCTATTTACCGGTAAACTCTAGTAATCTGCATTAGCCTTTGCTTTGAGATCCATCATTCAAAACACTGATAAATTTGCAGTCTAGGTAATGAGATACGAAAACATGTGTGAAGTTTGCACATGGGTAAGTTAGTAGAGAGTAAATATGTTATTTCATGTAGTAAATTTAATAATTATGTAATGTGGATATTTTTATTTAAGCTATGTAGACTTAGACTTAGCCTGATGCAAGTTGATTATAAAAGTATTTCCAATGCAATTTTTAAAGGTTTATTTTACTTTTATTCATGAAACATAAAACATTATTAAATCATATGCAATGCATTTGAAGAAATGTTTGTTTGGTTCTCTAGTGACCCAGTCTTAAATATTAGTTTAGGTTTCATGCAAACTCAGTCATTCCCTTTTTTCACTGTATGTTACCCACCTGATCATGCAGTAGATGTGGTTTTATTCCTTGTAGAAACAATATTTGTAAATATAAATACAATGACTTAGTATACATTTTTACCTGGCATTTCATCATCTCTATAAAAGTTTTGTCTGCATCATTAAACTGCAGAACAATTTGTAACATAGGAATAAATCATCAAAAAACTTGAGCATGTCATCATGTATATGGAAAATTATTACTTCAGAAGAAAAAAGTAAAAGTTCAAGTTATTTGACTCCATGATAATATGGAGTGTTCAAGAATTCCTGCTGAAAAATTTACTTTTGGAAAGACTTGTATAAACAACATTGTTGCAGATATGGAAAATAATCTGATGCAGTGGGAAAATGAATTAAATTGAAAGAAAATGATTCTTGGTGCCAAGCGTTGTTTGTATCTATGCCACCAATACTCCTCACATTTCATGTTAAGAATCAAGAATTGTTAATGTATGTTCACTTGAAAAAAGTTTATTCTTAATACAAGAACTTTTTTTACAATTTTTGTCTGTGCCCAAGTGCACACCTCTTATAAAGCCACCAAGTACGGAAGGGGTGGGTGTAAAAGTGAGGGACCACTGTATTGCATCAAAATCTTTTATCATTATAATTTTTAAATCATATTGTTCTCTCATTACTGCAAGCCTTTTCAGTTTCAAACCAGTATTATTAATTGCATGAATCACCTGTTGGTTTCAGTGACGTAAGTGGAAGCATGCTGCCTATGTCTGCAGATGGGGACCCATTCGAGGGAGGAATGCGGCCTGTGTCAAACTCAGATAACATCTTCACTTCTTCAGGTAGAATTAAAATGATACGTGTACTTCAGTAGTCAAATAGTACTTGTTCATCTTAGTTGCATTGACATAATATAATCTTATACACAGATGATAATGCTGATAAGTTCTGACATTGCAGACTTCACTGATATTGACAATCTGCTGTTTTATTGTAGGTATTTTCTCATTTCTAAACAAGAGCATGTATGTAAAAGATCTCAAGATTATAGATGTATAAACTACAAGCTTTTGATTTCATTAGGTCTACGTTGCAGTTTTAATAATTAATTGGATGACTCTAGAAAATAGTGAGCTTTTGATCTTACCCACCCCCACTTCTCCTTAGAATTTGAGACAGTGTTGTTGGGAATTATTTTCTTTGTGTCTTATTCATTGAGTATACAAAGTAGATCATTTTTTATATCTAGAAACAGGGGTAAAGATAGGTTCTTTTCATATAATATGGGAAGAGTGACATGGTATCACACACAATGACTTGACTCACATGAAGGCAGAACTTTTATTTGTTAAAGGCATACAACCTAAGTAAAAACAAATGAAATTATATATTTCTTTTTTCAGTTCGTGATTACTTATTTAGTTGAAAAATTATGATTCAGGCTGTTACTGAGGCCAAAATTAGGCTAGGATCGGAAATTTTGTGATAAAATACGCGGTTTTTTTTCATTATTGTCTGGCAGACAAAAATTCGCTATTTGCCACGCCTATACAGGGTTCGTACGGTCTTTGAAGGTCTTTGAGAGTTTGGAAAAAATGAGGTAGCATTTTCATGGCCTTGAAAGTTTGGGAAAATCAAGCATATTACCCTGAGGTCTTTAAAAGTCTTTGAAAATTGAAATAAACCCCAATTTTTTAAATTTCTTTCCAGAATCACAAATCATATTATCCGAGGTTCGATTTGGATGTAATCTAGTTATCCTGGTTTCTTTCTTTTGATGACACATTCAGTTTAATTGCTGCCACAAAAACAAGAGTCTTTATTTGACCATCCAAAGTTGGCCTTGGCAGCGACTTCAGTCGCACATGCACTCTTCGTCAAAGCAAGACGGCTACACACTTCATCAAAGGAAGTCCCAAATAAAATTGCCTAAGGTTGTTATCTTCAGATGTAGCTGGTTTTCCTGGCTTCTTTCTTTTGATGAATCGTTCAATTTGATTGGACGAGTCCATCAGCTTTGGCCAGTCAAAATGTTCATTACACTAATTCACTCTATGTAGAAAGTAACACGCTCGAGGATTCAAAATTTGTTTAGTCGATTTACATCTTCAGTGTTTAAAAATGCCAGGTCTTTGCTCTTTCAATGCTATCTGGTTTCAACAAGAGAAATACAAGGAATGGCTGCGAAAGGATAAATTATGTAAACGAAAGGCGTTTTGTACATTGTGTAAAATTAAGATGATCAACTCGGCTTCAATGGGAGAAGGAGCCTTTCCTTTACAAGTCATGACAAAGATAAGTTGCAAATTAGTAACTACATACTGTTCATTTAGTGCAACAAAGATGCAGAAGTATAAGCTATTGGTAGTTTTGGGCAAAATAATGGTAACTCATTACTCTTCAGGTATAAAATAAGATATTGTTTAGTTTGATGATTTGGGAGATACGGCAGAAGAGCGCCCGTTTAAATTTACTTATACTGTTGGTTTATTTAACATGTTTGAGGGACAAAAATAATTTTCGAAAATTTTGTTCTACATAATAATGTTCCTTGATTTAATATAGAAACATCCATTGTAATAAAATTCAATTCACAGATAAACAGTTTTAAAGTGTGCATGCGTACACTATAGTATAGTTAAGCAAGAGTTCTTAAATTGCGAGTAAATTTTTTTTTAAAAATGGCATTAACGTGTGCTGTGAAGCTTTAACTGTAGGAAGTCGAGTCATTTGATTAGGCAAATAAAAAAAAAAAGAATTAAAAAATGTGTTTCCAGTTGACGACATGTCCCTGTTTCTCATTGTCGACCCTCGACTTTTTCCCCAATGCTATAAAAAAAAATTATTTAAAAAAAATCACATTGCCGAAATTGATTTGTGTATCTCTAGTCAGACTATACATCCCCGTTTGTACCCCTAAGTTGTCCAATCGGACAATCATCCCTTGACATGCTTCAATAGAACAGATGACAGCCTTGATGAAGTGTTTTATTCTGTCCTTTCCAAAAGAAAGGAATATGTGGAACTTTGGAATGTTCTCCAGAAAATGTTGTTGTTGTCACATGGGCAGGCAAGAGTGGTGAGAGGATTTTCAATCAACAAACAGGCATCTGTTGAGAACCTCAGCAGAGGAAGCCTTAGAGCTCAAATGCTAATCATTGACACAATGAGAAAAGCAGGTGGACCTTTGGAAATCATCATTAGCAATGAAATGATGACATGCCTCCTCTGCAAGACATAATTACCATGCCTATCTGGATAAGAAGAAAGCAGAGGAGAAGGATGAGAAGAAAAACCAAAAGGGAAAGAAACGGGAGTTAGCCTTGGATGAAGTGGAAGAACTTTAAGCCAAAAAGCTGCGTCTTGAAGCTGGCATTGCCAGTCTACATGCTTCCTCTGTACAGAAAGCAGAAGAGGCAGAGTTAAAAGGACTCATTGTGCTTGTCACAGAGTCAAATGCTCTTAGGAGAAGAGCAGAGGAAAAGATGACAGTGGTGGCTCTCTTTCCAAAATGATTGAAGAGGAAAAAAATCAAATATAATAATGCATTTAAAGCAGTGCTGATATCTGTTAAGAGAACAATTTATTTTGTATTAAATCTGACACGTATGTTACATATTTCAGAAAAAAACAACGAATGTTAACCTATCTTCCAGATCATTATAATGCAATTTTAGGAAATTAATTATAGTTTGACTTTAATCGGTAAACAATATAGTAGTATTTCATTTTGGCATTCGTTGTTTCCTCATATAACCTGTATACACAATGTTAGCAAAAATAGGTCTTGGAAATCTCTGTTTGTGGTCTTTGAAAGTCTGGGAAAAGTCTTTGAATTTATCATTCATATTTCAGTATGAACCCTGCTATATTCTTGTAACCTCTAAGTTGACCTCTCCCAAAGATTAAGAATTTTAGCCATGCACAAACACGTGTTTACAAAAATAATGCCGGACGCAGTCACGCAACTATAAATGGAAAGCGATTCTGAAAGGAGGGGGAAAAAGGCTCTCTGGGCAAATTATGTAGCACATGCATATGTATTGGTGACCAGCATGAACAATGAAATAAAAAGAAGTCCACTCTGAGCCTGAAAGCTAATCCAGAGGTCGCCAAATTCTTCCTGGATAGGTGAGTCTCAATTTTGCAATAAAGTCAAGTTTTTTTAATGCTATCTTATTTCTGTATTGTTAATTATTTATCAAAACTTTTAAAACATTATGTGATATAAACTGGCATTATTCCATTTAGCTTAAAATAAAATGTCACAGCCCTGCATCAATATCGCTGAACCCGCATGTAAACCATGACATATACTGCGCTGTTTTTGAGGCTACCAAAGAGGAATTAATGATCATCTTCATTTTCGCACGCAACCATAAGACTTTATTTAGAGGCAAGCAGTCACTACTGTTTGTTTTTTTTTTAATAAAAATTATATATAATGTTAATGGTGATGGCTGTAAATGAAAGTAATGCAATACAGTTAAGTATATTTTATAAATACTATTATTTGTAAAGTATATATAATTATTGTGTCTAATGAAACATTTATTTTCCCTTGCTATATTAGTTATGAATTGAATGGCAGTGCAAGGAAAACATCAGAAACAGAGAGGAATGTCACAGAAGACATGACCAAAACTTCTACACCTGGGCCAACAATTGATAGGATACAAATTCCTGCTGTGTCTGATATAACCACATCAGAATCAGATATGGCATCTGTGTAAGTATTACTTCATTTTATTAAATTTTATGTATATTTACTTGTTTACAAATATTTTGGTAGATGCACATCTAAGGACTTTATGTATTACCTGGAAAAATGTATCATTCTATATTAGTTTAATATTTTGCAGTTGGTAAAGATTGTGCATTTTGTTAAAATATGGTTTGTTTTATTTAGAATAATATTTTTGTTGTAAATTGTTTGTTGGCATATGTGCTGTTTGTATTTTAGTGAAAGGGCCTCAAGGGAGAATAGTCTTTGACTAAATGAGTCACCCCTTTAAATAAATTATTATTATTATTATTATTATTATTATTATTATTATTATTATTATTACAGTAGTCCCCCTCTTATAGAGCCACCCCTGCTGCACTGGAAAAGTGGCCTTATAAGACAGGTGGCCATTCCAGAGAGGGGCTAAATTTATTATGAGAAGTACATGTAATGTACGTATATAGTAAGAAAGCTACATACTTCAAAACATTAAATATCTTCGTCTAAATGAAACATTAATCATTAAAAGGTTCTTTTTGTTATAATAACAAATTTATTTCAACTGAATATACGTTACTATTTTTTCTTTCTTGGTGTAAGCATAGCTGCCAACTGTCCCGTTTTTTCCGTATTTGTCCCGTATTTTGGACCTGAATACGGGTGTACGTTTTTTTGTGCAAAAAATACATTTTTTAAAGTAAAAAAAATAATAATAAAATTTCTTTGGAATTGTCAGTTTAGAATGCGCTCCCGGTTCTATTTTGACAGAATATATCACATGTATATACCAATAAAGTTCTACAATACGATTGGTTCATTCGAAATCGAGGCTACCAGGCCTGTCGTTATCCGCCATATTGGATTTCGCAATAGTTACCGCTGTTGGTATAATGGTACCAATTGCGCAAGTCCATGTGGGTGGAGCTTATGGTGTAGGGTCCATACCATTCAGACCTTAAGAACAAGACAAGCTTTGATTGGTGGATTATGTAAGAGTTGTACTTTCTGTTAGGCTTAAAAAAAAAGGTTAGCCTCTTGGCAACATGTGAATTTATGCTAATTCCTAAATAGATCAAATTTTGTATTTTTTATGATTTTTTGAAAATGTAATACACATGACTGAAAATAGGTATGTTGTGACTAGATAACTCATACCCCTGTCTAGTTCCAGCAGAGTTATCTCTCTTAAATGCTATGGAGTACCTGGTTTTGTCATTGTCAAATTGACAATCTAACATTGTTCTCTATAACAGTGTGTGAAATGCATGCTAAATTAGGATAGAAAATATAGTTATCTCTCCAAATATTAGCATTGAGGTCTATGGAAAAACAATTGGTACCGTGATACCTAAAAGATAATACCAGCTTCACAGTGTATCCATAGTAACGAGTATACATAGCCACCACTTCTATACTGTCATAGTGTCATTTGGTTAAACAATGGATATTGAGATGTTTTGGTCTAATATTGACAGACTTTTACATAGAAAAAGTTGAAAATAACACATATTAGCTTTGGAATGAGGCTTTTGTAACTATATTTATAGCATATATAGACTGATTGCTTTGTGACTGTGTAGTTAGCTCCAATATTAGCATACAGGCAAAAAAAAAGGTTATATAAAGTTAATATAGTTAATTTTAGCCCAAGTATTGACTATTTTATGCACAAAAGATGAAAAATCATGGATAAAATACAACTTTTTTGTTCTTGTAAAGCATGTTATAGACCAAGATTGAGGACATTCCTGGTCCATGTGTGGATAGTTCACTTGTACCATAAAGAATAGTATGGAATAAGTATTTTAGGTAGTTTGCTAAAGATATGGTATTCCTTCCTATTTTGATTTTAATTGTCCTGCTCTAATTGTCTTTTTTTGTAAACTTTTGTGTCTTTAAATTATAAATGCGATTCTCTAGTTAGTTACATAATCATTCTTGAGGTCTCCACTACATATATAATCCTGGATTTTAGGTTCTCGCTTTATCGGTAATACATTTTTGGATAATTTAATTGCATTGAAGTTAATTCATGTGCATCTGAACTGATCTGTATAACATGGAGAATATATAGTAGAGGAAATAAAAAGTACAAACCTTATGTATACAATTCAGTTATCTCCCTTACATCAGACATAAAATTTCAATAAATAGAAACCCACAATGTTAGTGATGTTGAATAAATATAAGAAAAAATTTGTGAAGTATCATATTAGCTCATGGTCTTGATGCAAATTTAACAAGAAGTACTTTAATAATTTCTCCAAGTAAAGTTTACAAGTTTGAAAACTGATCCAACATGCTTTGTTTGCTTTAGATATTTTTTCTGCCTAACTGAAGCCCATTATTATTAATTTCTTATTTAGAAGAAATATGACTTACATGCATCTATATTATCTACATTATTCACCCTTGTATATTAGCTGGGAATGAACACCATATCACCTGATATTTGGTGCCTGTAAGGGATGTTATAGCACAGGTGCCTTTTTTATTGTCCCTGTACCTATTTTCCACTGCCTCCAAATATTGTCCAAGGTAACATCATCAAGCTCTCGCTTCTCATTTTTCTCATTGCTGCTTGTGTCTCCTTTAATTCCAGTATCATTAGCTACATCTCCCATTTAGATACACACTTTTCTCCTGTTTTTAAATCCTTTGGACTCACTATACTCATTGTTAAACTTAGCCTTTTTCTGTATACTAGTCCACATTTTCACACCCAAATCTATGATAACCACTTAGAAAAGCTGTTATCTACTTTATTTGGTGTCAGATTGGCTTATTGCATCAATTGTATGCACTACAGAAAGGAGGAAAGCTTTCTATTTGTATGACAAAGAGGCTGGGTAGCTTGACCTTTGTGTGAGGACTAGAGGTTAGTGACCTCTTGCATATGCAGACAGTGTAAAGTGTTCAAAGCTAATACTTTATAATTAGATTGGGCCATGTCCACCTGTCCTTGTTGTTACTTTCTGTGTTAATGAAACAATTATAAGTCCTTTATTTTAGATCAAAATGTCTCTTTAAGAGTAGAACTGGTACATGCTAACTAGTGTGTTGACCTTTGACCTTACTATTAAACAATATGACATAATGTGATTTATCGCATATCACCAAAGTGAAGTTTGATAAGTGCTAATATGAATAAAACACAACTCATAGTTAAAAGAATTCATTTTATTTCAAAACATGAGTTTGATAGTGAAGCAATGGTATGCAAACAAGAGTTCCAACAGCTCAATAACATTTCTATACACAATCATATAGAACATAGCTTAGTACTTCATAAAATTGTTTTTGACAAGCGAGACTAAGTACACTTGTTAGTTATATAGTCCCGAGCTTTTTCACAGATTATTGGAAAAATCAAGGTTTGCTATAGGTATAACGGTACCAATTGCGCAAGTCCATGTGGGTGGAGCTTATGGTGTAGGGTCCATACCATTCAGACCTTAAGAACAAGACAAGCTTTGATTGGTGGATTATGTAAGAGTTGTACTTTCTGTTAGGCTTAAAAAAAAGGTTAGCCTCTTGGCAACATGTGAATTTATGCTAATTCCTAAATAGATCAAATTTTGTATTTTTTATGATTTTTTGAAAATGTAATACACATGACTGAAAATAGGTATGTTGTGACTAGATAACTCATACCCCTGTCTAGTTCCAGCAGAGTTATCTCTCTTAAATGCAATGGAGTACCTGGTTTTGTCATTGTCAAATTGACAATCTAACATTGTTCTCTATAACAGTGTGTGAGATGCATGCTAAATTAGGATAGAAAATATAGTTATCTCTCCAAATATTAGCATTGAGGTCTATGGAAAAACAATTGATACCGTGATACCTGTTGCAATATCTAGTCTAAGTAATATTCAGCTTCTAATCATGATAAATTGGAAGGCAGAATATTCAGAATTTTCTCCAGAAGAAATAGGAGACAACTGGAAGGATATTTGTGCCATCTTGTATAGATTTATGAAACCATATAGTACAGGAGAAAAACTGACGTTTTGTAAATTGTGTAACGTGATTTCGCTATTGGGCACAAATGAAATGCAAAGAGCACGAAAAAGTTAATAAACATCAGCTTCCTGCTTCATCACACACAACTTAGCCTGAACTTACAACGTAGATAAATGACAGAGAACCTTAATGTACATGGATATAAATTTGATTTTTAAATTTCTTTTAGAAATAAACCTTCCTTTTTCAGTTACTAGTGTTGTTGGCGATTTATTTTGCACAAGTATTTCAGACATTTAAATCGCAAAAGATAATTTTTATGCTTGAACAAAAACATTTCAATAAGAAAATTACAGAATTGAGATAATAAATGAAAATTGGTACATTGAAATCAATGATTAAAAAAAATAAGGTGTGGAAAGGGCTCCTATAAATAACTTGTGTTTGAGTGTGTTGCACTCTTTAACCTTTTGAATGGGCACCTATGTGAAACACGTGCAACTCCAGAAGGTACAAATGTGCATCTTTGACATTAAATAATTATGTTAGGCACTGTCCAACTTTACTGATGGTTGTATATGTTGTAAATAGATAACGTGCATTGAAATTTAAAATTCAGTATTTGTTCCTGAAAATCGGTATTTTTGTCACAAGTAATCAGTATTTTTGCACTCGGGGGTTGGCAGCTATGTGTAAGTGTGATATGCGAGCGGGTATTGTTGTCATGCACACTGCAAATGGATTCAAAAACGTCATTTACATCTTGGTACATACATAATTATCTTTCCATTTGCTCCATTTTCCCACTGCTGCTGAATAACCTTCTTAAAGGTTATGACTTTGTTTATTCAAATTATTTCAACATAAACTTGTTTTTTCTAGTCTTTTCTACATAAAATTGTTCGACATGTCCCCCCCCCCCCCCGATGTCATCATGTAGAATAACTGACTTTCTTCTAAAATAATGTATCCGTTAACATTTCAATGTTTGGTAATGATTTATTCGCTTATTGCTGACTGTATGCGCTTTAATTATGCAGACAAAACTTTTATCGAGAGCATGAAATAGTCTTTGTAAAGGAAGCCATAATGTGTTGTCACGTGATTTTTCCGGTCTTTGTCTGGTACCCTGTTTTTTTTAATTTTTTTGTTTTAAGGTTCTCTGTGTGTGCCAATGTACAAAATCTATTTTTAGCATATGCTGACTCTGCTATGATTATAACAATTACGTCTGGTTATAATCATAAAAGAGAAGAACTTAACATAGGTGTTAAACCCCAAATTCTGTCATAACATTATTGAGCCATTTCCTGTAAACATCGACTTTTATAGATAATGATATACTATAAATCTTTAGTCGACACTTTTAACGGCGACTTGACACTCGGATACGTGTATCTACAATAGAGATAATCAAAATTGCTTACCTTACATCAGATTTAAATTAATTATTGGTTCTGGATACATTTGAAGAAACAAAAGTGGCCGTTCATGAGGGGGACATTTTACATTTTTTTCATTAAAATGCTGGCCGCTGGTCGCGTTAGAGTGGTGGTTGCTCTTGAGGGGTACTTTTGAATACAAACTCATCGGTGCCAAGGAATTCTGGCCGTAAGGGCGGGTGGCCGCTGGTCAGGGGGGGCCATTCAAGAGGGGGCCTACTGTATTATTATTTCTTGAAGCATTATCATTCCCATCATAATAACCAAGATAAATGATACTGCTTTCTTTTGATACAAAACTAAAGATTTCCAAGTTCAACATTAGTATTTACACATTTCAGAATTTTATTTTAAGGGATTCAGTCTTGTCTGAAGTTGAAAAATTTAAGGAGAAGGAAAGTGTTATGATGGAAAAGTCTAAAAGTTTTATCAACCCATTTGAGAAAGTATACTAACAAAAATAATTGTGATACATACATAAAAGGGGAATATTTGTGTTAAGTATACTAAAAAACAACCATTATGATACATGCATGATATATGTAACTAAACTAAAAGTAATTGTATAATATATATATATATATATATATATATATATATATATATATATATATATATATATATATATATATATATATCTTATTGTATTGGTTTTTGTGGATGGTATTTGTGTATGAACCAGAAAGTTGCTCCCACAAAACCTTTCTTTGCTGTTAAAAATGTGTAATTACAATATATCTTAAATATCGTATTGATGCATAATTGAAAGAATGAAGATATACTGGTTATCATATTAAAAAAAATGAATACATTGTATTATAAATACAAATCACACTAAGGCCATTAGTTATGGTTTGTCCATTTAGTACACATGGAGAGGGTAAGGGCTGTTTACCCAAAGGCATATGCTTGTGTATGGGGGTGGGTGGTTTTCTGATAATGTATGTACACATATACCTCAATAGTAGTTTGTCTAATATGTAACCTGCTTGGCTGGGTTCAGTTGGTGTTTGAGTTTTAGTGGACAATAGATAAACTTTTTAAAGTTATGCAGCTTATTTCTTTGACGCAGGCAGATATTCAACATTGGTGGACTATCCGTTAAATTAAATACATAATATTATTCATCCTTGATCTTTTCTGTGTGGATTAAATATAGGCTATTCTACAGAATGGGGAGGGCAATCGCATGTATGCAGATAGGATGTGTGTAAAAAAAAGTATGCATCTGTACAGGGAGGGAGGGGTCAAGCTTTGCCTGATTTTTGTGCACATGCCCATTGTTGGAATCAGATTTTGTTTCTGGATTTTTTAGTTTTTTGCTTGGAATCTAATTCACACCGGTCTGAGCTATACACAGACAGGTGAACATTTGCTAAAGTAGGATAAATTGGGGATTGGAAGTAAAAAGTGGTCAGGAGGAAAGTGATGGGTCAGAAGAAGAAAAAACTCCAACTTTTACCCTTATGCAGATGCTGAATGATGTTTCTAGCACACCTAGGCATATATCTAAGCAAAAAATTCTTGGAAGCAGATGTATTTTGATGTATTCAAAATTATCCCACAAATGCGTTTCCTACCCACATTTCAGGTCACAAGGAAAAATATTGTAGGGGTTTAATAAGTTGATGATTCTCTGCCTGTATAATGCTACTGTACATTGGCATTTTCATCAAAACAGATTTATGGGGATTTATAAATTTTAAATAGTTCTCTGCATCTGAATCAATTTATTTATTTAGTCATTTTACTTTGTTTCAGAAGTACAGCAGAACTGGAGAATTTCCAGAAGTTTGATTTTATTGTATGCCTCCAAAAGACATTCATATAAGCCATCAGCTTTCAGAGCTAGGAATCTGTTGGCAGCTCTTGATCATAACAATGATATTTACAGAGATGTGATTGTAAACACAGATGGAACAATAAGGTAATAAACTTTATTCTAGTTTGTTAATGTAATAATTCATTATTGTTAAAGTATTAATGCTTTACCTGAAAGTTGATAAACCATCTGTTTGTGGTACAATTTAATCTTTTACAGAAGAAATTTTTTAAAATAAATTTCATAAACCAATTTTGGTTAGAATTAGTCTAATGTAATTAGAAAATTCTGTAAATAATCTAAACATTTTTATGATATATGGGTAAGATAAGGTTTGCTATACTGACATTTTCATCTGTAGCAAAATGATTTGTTACATGTAATTGCATGCAGTTTTTATTTGGACTTTTGAGAATTAAACAAATATAAAATGACATTGTAAGTGAAATGTTTGCATTTTCTTGTCAGATACCAATGGTAAAAAAAGTGAGAGATGGTCTGCAAACCCAAAGAAAGCTGATCAACAGTACCTTTATATTCCGGAAATAATTATGAAAATATTGAAAATGAGGTTAGATGATCGAGTTGGCATGAGCGAGCAAGTTGTTTTGGACTTAAATGATCCAAGGTGAATATCTAATGTACTTGCTCCAATACCACCACCACCTACAGAAGAGATTGTTACAAAGCAGAAATCTCATTTAAGTTAAAATGATTTAGGCCTTTTAGTCCGGTAACACCTATTGATATCAAATTGTTATGGAGAGACTATTCAAGTGATTGTATGGTAACAAATGATCCCTACCATGGACCCATATAGACTTTGACAGTCTTTCTTGAAGTGCCTACCATGAGCCAAAGTCCAACATCTGTTTGATTTCCAAGTAGCAATTTATCTTCAGACCACTGTTGATTATGTTCTTAAAGCTTTTCAAAACATGCATTTGAACAAAACAGTGTAAGACCTTTTCTAACTTTTCATACCCATTGCATTTATACTTATATGTATGTTTAGATTGAGGTAAATGCAGCTTATTTTGGCCATATGATGTATTAAAAAAAACACAGCAGAAACTATACATTGTAATTCATTTAATCTTTTAGGAGTAACAAGATTAAAATCATGTAATTGCAAGTCGGTATTATTGCATAATAAAGTGCCTTTTAATAATTTTATTTTCTGAATGTTTTGTGTAAAATTGCACTCAGAAAGATTTCTAGCATACTTTGAAGAAGAAAAAATGTACATTGGAGCAAATGACTTCAATCAATACTTTTCATCTTGATTTTATTGCTCCTGCTAAACATTACTGTACCTATCAATAGACAACACAGTGAAGCATTAAAATTGATATATAACTAACGGGACCCTTTTTTTTCCAACAAAACCCATCAAAGAACATGTGTTGTGCCATGTGAGTGCATCTTAATTTAACTACACACTTTTTAGATTTATTATAAACATCCAATATTAGGACTGCATATTTATGGTTTTATTATTTGCCTAAATACTGATAGCAACAATATGCATTGCTTTAAAGAGTTTTTGCTTCACTACTATGTATGTATGTATATATGTATGTATGTATGTATGTATGTATGCATGCATGCATGCATGCATGCATGCATGCATGTATGTATGTATGTATAAATGTATGTATGTATGTATAAATGTATGTATGTATGTATGTATGTATGTATGTATGTATGTTTTTTCATGAAAATGAATTACATCAGAAAACAGCATTGAGCTTAACAACATTATTTCAAATTCCACAACATAGTATTGTCCCATATTTCTGACTACATTATTAAATATTTAGGCTAAATCTTCTAACACAAAATATTTAGACTTTGTTTTAATTAAATTATATATTTTCCTGAATTTATTTGCCCAATTTTTAAGAATACAATGTAATGAAGTGGTTTATCACAGGTGCAGCGATGTCTGCCATTACAGGTTCATGTACAGTTTCAAACTGATTTTATAAAGAAAATAATGCTGTTAACTTCTGTTTTGTTAAAAAAAAGAGAAAAAAATTAGAAATGATCTTCACCGATTATATTTGTTAACAACAAATTACTATTTACATACTGGTGTTGACCGTTCCAGTGGCCTAGTGGTAAGAGCATCCACCTCATATGCAAGAGGTTGTGGAGTCCTTGATCTTTGGCCAAGTTATACCAAAGACATAAAAATGGTATTAACAGCTGCCTCATTTGGTGCTCAGCATTAAGAGGTTAGTGTATGGACTGGTCATCCTACTGTCAGGATAATGTAACTGGGTGGGATGTCATGCTACATGTCTGCGGCATGATGCCTCAGTGCTGGACATCACTGTAAACTGCCACACTTCAAACATCATAGCAGTATGACTGAAAATTTGTTCAAGGTATGTTAAAAATCCAAATCACACACACTGTTACAATTTTGAAACAGAATTTGGCATATTTTCATCACTATACAGTAGGCCCAATTTCATGAACTCAAGCAGTGATATATTACTGCAAGCAGGGTTAATGGTCAGTTAGCAATTAAAACACCCTTGTGAATGTGTAAGAGTTTGTTTGTCTGCATAGGCTAATTGGTATCAACACTGCATAAATACATTTTGCCTTGGGTTACAACACTGCCATAACTTAATGGGTACATCAATGTCTGTATAAAGTACAACCAGTTATTTTATGTCTGAAAAATCAAGAGGGCACAGTCTCTTCACCTGGTAGCATGACCCCTGCATTCCTGAATTTGGTATGTATATCTGAGCCAGTTTTGCATTGTATTTACTAATCAGTATATATATGTGTGTGTGTGGTGTGTGTGTGTGTACCTAGCTACCCTAATTTTAAAAGAAATGCAATAGGAAACATACATGGGATGGGGTGGGTGGGCTTAATTTCAATATTTGTTTCACTGCAGTAGTTTGTTTAGGTGATGTACTATAGTTTGGCATTGAGTAAATGGTAATCACATGTCAAAAGCATAAAAACCAAGCACAGGATACTGAAACATCAATGTATTTTCTATAAAACTGTCTAGTAATTTGGAATGGGATGTCTTTAATCAATCGTTTATAGTAATGGTACACTAGTTTCTCATATAAAAGTCTGAGAGACAAAGAAGACAAAGAAAAAGGAAGAACGGAGGCAGAAGTTAGACGGACTGGATGAAATTGGACTACCAGTCCAGAGAAAGATCATACAGATGAGTAGGAACACAGGACAGAAGGAAAATCTATTACACTAAGTCAGATGATAAAATAGGCCATATAAACTTGGTCGAGTTAAAGATGAGTGATAGGGTTTTAATTTGAGTTTCGTTTGAGAGATGACTGTTATTTAATGATATTAAATTGTTGTTTATTTGACTTTGATATTTTGTGTATTCATTAGTTTAACTGTCGGCACCACTGAATGGGGGCTCTGAGCATTGCATCTCTCTATCACTAAGTACATTTCATTACATTATATACTATATATATGTGTGTGAGTGTGAGTACCTAGCTACCCTAATTTAAAAGAAATGCAATAAGAAACATACATGGGGGTGGGCTTAATTTCAATATTTGTTGCTCAGCAGTAGTTTGTTTAGGTGATGTACCAAAGTTTGGCATTGAGTAAATGGTAATCACTTGTGTCAGAAGCATAGAAACCAAGCACAGGATACTAAAACATCAATGTAATTTCTATAGAACTGTCTAGTATTTTGGAATAGGATGTCTGTAATCAATCTTTTACAGTAATGGTACACTAGTTTCTCATTTAAAAGTCTCTGTATTATATGCCATAATTATTCTTAGATGATATCCTTCAGTTTTTTTATGCCTGAAGGTACTCTTGAATTCAAGTTATGTCTGTACATGTACATTTGTACTTATATAAGTTTAGTACATTTCACAATATATAACAGTTAGTTTTAAAGTGTATGCAGTTGTGTACATTCATCTGGGTATTCATATAAAGGGTATAATTATTTCTATGGTAAATGAACACATTTTAAAAAAAATGAAAATTTGATACATTTAATTGGTGTCAAGTATATTTTATTTAGTTGTAATGCTACGGTTGATGTCAAGTATATTTTATTTAGTTTACATATGTGATATAAGCATTCAAGGTTGCATTTGATGAACTAATATTTTAGTCTTAAAAATCTTATTCTGTTTCCAGAGCCATTTTGTTTTACATGTAATTGAAATTAATGAGCAGTATCTGGATAGAATAGTATCCTAGTGTTTGTAGATCTATTGATATTTACAAGCCAATCTGTATTCATGAAACACTGCAACAAGTTTTGCTTTCTCAACTCAATATGAATATGCGTTATTTATCATTTAACTTAATGTGTTACTGTATATGCACAATTAAAATCATATTCACCAGTGTACTTTTGTTCTTTACATCCTTTGCATCCCAAGACAATGCTAGTCAACTTCAATTCAACCTATGTTTTTAATAAATAGTCTCCTCACAGTTGCTTTCAAAGCATAGCCATGCATATAATCATTCTTTAATGGGTAGGTTGATAAAAAAATGTTTAACAAAACTTGTTCATGCAAAATAAAAATGGCATACTACAAAAGAAATGCTTTATATAACCTAAAATCAACATAAGTTATATTATTCACACATCATATCATTGGATAGATCACCAAAGTCTTCCTTGAGTAAAGCCATGGTACCGGCCAGAATTATTTATTCATTATATGCCATACACAACAGCTTAGAATGACATGTCTGTTGCCAGTACTTAGGTATCAGTTAAGTCTATAAAATAAACTGCCTATTAGCAGTGTGCCTTTTCCCCCAGTTGTAATCATTATCTTCTGCTGCCAGGACATCTTGCATATACCTCTGTGCAACTAGAAGCACGACTTCATCTAAAACAACCAGGTCGAAGTCCTGCAGAATTGTTTTAAAAATTGTCAGTAAAAAAAAATTCTAAATAAAATAAATGCATTAAATGTTATGTTGGCAAATATTAATTTTTGTGTTATGCAATGAAGCAAATGTGTAAATATACAAACAAATGCACAAATCACATTGACTTTCAGATACGTGAGAGTGAGGTGGTAATGCAAATGCACAAGAAATCAACTTTATTCTGAGCCTAAGAAGCGACTTTAGCGAGACCTTTTAATAGCGGTTCTGATTACAATGATACAAATTATCATATTTTTAGCTGGTTTATCTTACAATGTAACACAATCTCACAAACACAACAAGTAAACAAACACTTTCAAGAATGGCCCCTTAAAGAAACCTCTTATTGTCAGGATTTTCCATCGTATTGACTTTTTGCCTACTTGTAATTTATCATATATAATGAGAAATCTATAAGCAATACATATATTGTGGGTGACTATAAAGAAGGACAGACGAAGAAATACGAAGAATAAGGCAATAATTACATCAAAAGAGAACAAATATGCTTACCTTGACTTTACGTGACACTGTGACTACGGAGAATATCGGTAAATTCCATTTCTGCATAATTAATTAGCAATCCGTACATAAAATCATTATATTTTCATTGATTAAACTTACAGATGTACATTTTTTGAAACTGAATGACCTGTAATTACTCCTTATTTCTACTATACTTTTCATAATATCAAGAATTTGCAAGAACAAAAAAGTCAAAAATCTTAGGTTGTATGCCTTTAACTTTTTATATTAAATCATATAAATTACTTATTGTAAAATTGCTGATAAATGAAAAAGATATTTTTTTCTTGGGAGAAAAGGGAAACAACATGAAATATTTACCATTAAAATCTGATCTTGAATCCTAGACTGAATTCTGTATATTTCTTAGTGTTCATCTTAGAATCACATGGCTCATGCAGGCCTCCTATCTTAGAATCACATGGCTCATGCAGGCCTCCTATCTTAGAATCACATGGTTCATGCAGGCCTCCTATCTTAGAATCACATGGCTAATGCAGGCCTCCTACTGGCTCATGACTACTAGCATTCACACTTTGTCAAATTCACAGAGAAGCTTACATCACCATGCAATGACTGTTTTATCAACGAAGATCTAACAATAAAACCTGTTATGTCATAAAATTCTATGCTTTTAGTTGAATCGGCCAGCACAACATTTTACTGATTGGCCAAGTTTTGGTGCTATATATACTTTTTTGTTGGTCATTATTGAAATTAATGAATTGGTCTTGGATATCAGGCTAGGTTGGTATGTGTCCATGATATTTATGCCATGGATCTAATTGTCATGCTACAATAATCAAGTAGATTTTTCTAGCTTGGTTTAAAAAAATTCACAAACACTTTTTGCTTCTACAATCATAAAAACTGATATCTGCATGGAGCTTAAAGAGAAGTTTACCACCATACCAAAAGCAGGTCACTGAGACCTACCTTTCATACTCATTGATCATATTTACATTTAATGTTTCTCAGAGGGGCCCCGAGTGGCTGAGTGGTCTAAAGCGCTGTCCATTACGGATTACTGCCATCTCACCTCTGCATGTTTTCGAGTCTCGGATTCGCCCAATGTGAGAAGGCTTGCCAGTAGCTTCTCATGAGTCGGTGGCTCTTTCCGGGCTCTTCCTCCACCATTAATACTGGCCGCCATGTATAGCCTATCTTGTGCTGAAAAATGGCATTAAACCCTACAACAACAATGTTTCTCAGATATTGTCACTTTTATTCTTGATACTCAATATGTATTATACTGCAATATATAAAGTAGTTCAAAATCACATTCAGTTTACACTTCATTGATCATATATACCTTTGATGTTAAAGTGACTTTTTTTATCCTGGTATTTGTACAGTGTGTAAACTGGATATGAATGTACATCTTGAGGAATATATCATCACCATACTAAAGAAAAAAAGTAACTGTGACATTCATCAACCACTTGGTTTGGTCTCATCACCACTCAGCATCAATGAACTTGAAGTTTGACAAATACAAAGCTCTCTTTTGGAATCAGTATGTGCAAACATTGCTATTTTCTGACAGCTTCATTTCTTGTCAATTTTCTTTGAGCCAAATTGACTGAATAGCTTCATCTTCATTAAGGCTCAGATGGAATTTAAGAGAGTTCTAGCCCTTGAACAACTTTGGCATCTCACTGGCTTTTGACCAATTCAGTTTTCATATTTTTTTTATTTCACCTACATTGCTAGCAGAATATTTCCCATGTCTCAGGTGAATTCAGTAAACACTAGTTAGCGCCACTGACTGACTTTGACTAGTCATGCATCTCAATAAATTTTGAACACTGTAGCATCGACATCTTTTGTTTGATATAAACTAAAATTCCTGATTTTCTTTTATCTCTACAAGAACTTGGATGGGCTGGATGATCAGCATATTTTGAGTATATTATGCCAAGTTGTGTCCATTCATCGACCTGTGAATACTTGCTTTTATATTTTTTGTTTTTCTGATATGCATTTCATAAGGTGGAGTGACTATTATACTAGCATTTTATACTATGATATTGTTGTTTTGACCATTGGTTTATCCATCCATTTGTTACCAGTATGGTTTAATTGTCCACCATTAACAGTCACCAAAATGTTTAGTTTTACTTGTATGTTTTAGCTGCACTACAAAATACAGAGGGAAAACCTAATTTTTTGGACATGTTTTTTTCACCCAAAATTTTGAACGTGGTCAGAATCCAATTTTGTGTTCAGATTTAGACTTTTGGACCTCAGATCTAACCAAACTGCACACAGACAGCTGAACCTGTGCAAAAAGTAGGATAAGGTGGGTAATTTTAATAAAGAGTTTTCTCCGTATGAAAATGAAAATAAAAAAATTAATCCAACTCTTCACTTTTTGCTCATGCACAAGCGAAATAACCAATAGAAAGCATTTTTAACACAGCTAGGCATTATGCTAATGGAAATTGCTCAGAAGTTGATGTATTAGGATGTATTCAGAAATAGTTCCCAAAATGTGCTTCCTACTCACATTTCATGCAAAAATAGCAAAATCCTTCAGGGGTTAATGTGTTAAATGGGTCAGCAAGTGGTTGTGTGCCTAATGCCAAGATATGCTTAGTTTTAAATGGATGGGCAAATGCCTGTGTTCCTAATGCCAAGATATGCTTAGTCTTAAATGGATGGGCAAATTGCCTGTGTTCCTATTGCCAAGATATGCTTAGTCTTAAATGGATGGGCAAATGCCTGTGTTCCTATTGCCAAGATATGCTTAGTCTTAAATGGATGGGCAAATGCCTGTGTTCCTAATGCCAAGATATGCTTAGTCTTAAATGGATGGGCAAATTGCCTGTGTTCCTAATGCTACGATATTCTTATTCTTAAATGTGTCGGCATGTGGCTGTGTGCCTAATTCCAAGATATTTTTTTATTGTAAGTTGAGATTGACCAGATGACCATTCATTTCAAAGTCGTACTGAAATACTAAATTAAATTTTATATCCAGCATTTTTCATTTTTTTTTAAAACTAATATTGGAGGCTGTTTTATATTGGGCATTATTTTCTATGTACATTATATGACTTGACTTTCATTACTTTTTATGTTGTCTTCTTTTAACATAATAGTTGGGGTAGATGATATGGAGGAATACAGGAATGATGACATCCAGACAGCAGCATTTGCTCTTAAGCAGGCACAGAAAGGATTCCAAAACAGGTAGGACTACCAAAAGATAGATAAATTAGAGTCATGTGACTTTGAACACGCTGAACCCATTCTGAGAACTGGCATCAGTCTTGTGTCATGTAGGGAACTGTATTCAAGGAAGAGTCTTGGGTCATGTAGGGAACTGTATTCAAGGAAGAGTCTTGGGTCATGTAGGGAACTGTATTCAAGGAAGAGTTTTGGGTCATGTAGGGAACTGTATTCAAGGAAGATTCTTGGGTCATGTAGGGAACTGTATTCAAGGGAGAGAACTACAATAATGATAAAGTTCTTTGTACTGGTAAACATTTAAGATACTTGTTGTCTGTCATGGAATAAATTTGATGCTTGTAAGTCTCAATCAGAACAGCATTTGTGTTGTTAGAAACAGACATTTACCATATTTTGCAGGTTTATTGTCTCGGTTGAACCCATGTTGTGAGGGCTGATTTATCACCATTTTATTAATTATCCTTAGATACCCATGAAATAAGATGATTGTTGGTACACACATCTTGAGACCACCCCATGTCCAGTAAAATATTGATAAATACCATTTCATTTACTTATAATGTAAACAAAGCTTGTCATCAAGATACTGTAAGTGATTATGAGTAACGTCCATATATTATTAATAATAGGGTGTTCGTGCATCTGTTTGGCTACACTTGTTACCATTGTTAATACCATATTTTTTTTCTGATCTGATTTTACTGCTCTGGTGGCCTACATGGTTAGAGCATCTGCCTTGAATACAGGAGGTTGTTTGTTTAAACCCCAGCCAAGTCATACTAAAAACTTTTAAAACTGGTGCTAAAAGCTGCCTCACTTGGCACTCAGCATGAGGTTAGTGTTAGGACTGGTCAGCCTGGTGTCAGGATAATGTGATTGAGTGGAACATCATGCTACATGTCTGCAGCATGATGCGCCAGTGCTTGACATCGCTATAAACTTCCACACTGCAAAAATTGTAGTGATATGACTAAAACTTAATAAAATGCAAATCACACACAGACACACACACACACGCACTGATTTTGAAAGACTGGCTATGTAAGTTTTGACCATCAAGATCACTGATGAGCTAAATTATTGTTTATAGCATGTTTGGAATGTCATGGGATTTAGTTTTTATTAACATTATTCTACACTATTAACAGTATTCTACACTATTAACAGTATTCTACACTATTAACAGTATTCTACACTATTAACATTATTCTACACTATTAACAGTATTCTACACTATTAACAGTATTCTACACTATTAACATTATTCTACACTATTAACAGTATTCTACACTATTAACATTATTCTACACTATTAACAGTATTCTACACTATTAACAGTATTCTACACTATTAACATTATTCTACACTATTAACAGTATTCTACACTATTAACATTACTCTACACTATTAACATTATTCTACACTATTAACAGTATTCGACACTATTAACAGTATTCTACACTATTAACATTATTCTACACTATTAACAGTATTCTACACTATTAACAGTATTCTACACTATTAACATTATTCTACACTATTAACAGTATTCTTCACTATTAACATTATTCTACACTATTAACAGTATTCTACACTATTAACAGTATTCTACACTATTAACATTATTCTACACTATTAACAGTATTCTACACTATTAACATTATTCTACACTATTAACATTATTCTACACTATTAACAGTATTCTACACTATTAACAGTATTCTACACTATTAACATTATTCTACACTATTAACAGTATTCTACACTATTAAGAGTATTCTACACTATTAACAGTATTCTACACTATTAACAGTATTCTACACTATTAACATTATTCTACACTATTAACAGTATTCTACACTATTAACATTATTCTACACTATTAACATTATTCTACACTATTAACAGTATTCTATACTATTAACAGTATTCTACACTATTAACAGTATTCTACACTATTAACATTATTCTACACTATTAACATTATTCTACACTATTAACAGTATTCTACACTATTAAGAGTATTCTACACTATTAACAGTATTCTACACTATTAACAGTATTCTACACTATTAACATTATTCTACACTATTAACAGTATTCTACACTATTAACATTATTCTACACTATTAACATTATTCTACACTATTAACAGTATTCTACACTATTAACAGTATTCTACACTATTAACATTATTCTACACTATTAACAGTATTCTACACTATTAACATTATTCTACACTATTAACAGTATTCTATACTATTAACAGTATTCTACACTATTAACAGTATTCTACACTATTAACAGTATTCTACACTATTAACATTATTCTACACTATTAACAGTATTCTATACTATTAACATTATTCTACACTATTAACATTATTCTACACTATTAACAGTATTCTATACTATTAGCAGTATTCTACACTATTAACAGTATTCTACATTATTAACATTTTTCTACACTATTAACAGTATTCTGCAAGACACAAATAAATTTTGGTGAGGATTTTATATTATGCAGTGTATATAGGTTGAGTATAAATTTTGGTGAGGATTTTATATTATGCAGTGTATATAGGTTGAGTATAAATTTTGGTGAGGATTTTATGCAGTGTATATAGGTTGAGTATAAATTTTGGTGAGGATTTTATGCAGTGTATATAGGTTGAGTATAAATTCTTGGAAAACAAACTATTTTCTAATACAGAGATAATTAGGGCAATATGTGCTGTGCTTTTTATACTTTGAGAACTAACATGTACCATATTTTCCGACCTATAAGTCGATTTGGAGTATAAGTTGAATTCACCAATTTGTAAAGTTTCCATCCTTCGTCCATATATAAGTCGAGACGGAGTATAAGACGAGGCCAGATCAATATCTTAACTTTGTATTTTACACTAGTAATGATATCGTATGATATTCCATGTTACCGGCAATCGTGAAATTGCATTACCAATGCTAACATGCTTGTGATTTTACTTCTGAACAAATCACTGCTATATTCTGTTATAAAATGACACAATTGAATAAACAGTCCATGCTTGTTTTATTATAATTGAAAGCACATCCATGTTGTAGCTCATTTTATTACCTGTAGTTATGAGTGTAACTAATATAAACTTTCAATGACACAATCCAGATATATAAGTTGATTCAGAATATAAGACAAAGACTTGACTTTCAAGTAAAAAAGTATCGACTTGTAGACCAGAAAATAAGGTACTTCACAACAGAGTCTGTGCTGATTTGATATCAGTCCACCTGAGATTGCAGTAAATTGGTCAAACTGACATTAGCTGAGCTTAGATTTTCTTTTCTTTCTTACATATGCAGGAAAGCAAGAGACATAGTAGAGACAATGTAATCCACTGAACATTGGCAGCTTTCTTTAATTACTGATTAAGCTCTGTAGTGCTTATAACAACACACATCTTCACCTAGCACTTATAGATTGACACTAGACTTTGCACATACATGTAGGGTCACCGAGGTCAACTGAGACAGATGTTCTGAAGTCATATCTAAATTACATATGAATGATATTAGTTAATAATGATTGTTTGCAGCTTGATCTCTCTCACATTATATCCAAATCTGTTAGCTTTGTCTGATATTTATTACTTTTTACAGTCACCGTACAGAGGGGGATGGTGGAAATGAACAAATGAAAGATACAAATTTAATGAGCACAGGTAAGTGATATTTTACATAGATGTTGCTTAATTAATCAAAGGGGAGATGAATAAAATACTTTTCCCACTTATTCATAAACGGACATGTACAGAAAGACATATAAGTATCTCCACATGGTACCTTTGTTGGGACAAACTTTTAGGGCAGAAACATCTTGGTATTACATTTTCATTTTGAAAATATTTTCATGGAGGTGCTACCACTCAAAAACATAGCAGATTGAACCAAACGTTTTCTCCCAGTGTTGCAAGCAGAACCCAGTGTCTCTATTCAAAGCCTCATTACATGTACTTTAGCTAACTTTGGCCTGTGGTTCTTCAAGGAGCGGATACTGTTTCAAATCAAGGTTATGGTTCCATGATATTAGACATGTTTAGACATCATGGAAGAGAGGAACCACTGTCTAGAACCTTCATGACTTATGAATTGTACAAAACCTGCTTTCTAGTTGTTCTAGCAACAGCAGGCAGAATCAGCAAGATATATTCCTTGTTGATTGATCTCGACAGAATTAGAAGTGTTGGTTGACCTGGAATATGAGTAGTTTTACTGTGATGTTTTGCTTTCTCTCATGATGGCTCCTTTTATCATTGTCAGCAACTGGCACCTTCTCACGGATAAGCAGTCTTTGGTCTTGAAACCATTATCTTTTTTGGACTCTTCATCTCAGGGACTTGGAAATGGTACTTAAAGTAAACTGAGAAGAAGGAGTTTTGTTTGTCCTGTCAACATATAGAAGGTTGGGACAATATTTCTCAACAGGTTCTGTCATTGGATATGATGGTTGAGCCACTTAGCCTAAAAGAAACTAACCTAAAGGCCAAATAAAGTTTTTATGAACACCAGCTCATGAGGTTTGTGTGTTTGCGATAACTTCCCAAATATATAATCCAGGCCAGGGGAAGGAGATGATAAATGACATTTGTCAGATTTAACCTCAGAGATTTTGATCCCAGACTTGTTTGACTTGATATTATAAAAGCAGCAAAACAGACTGCCTTCCAGGTTGTTAAGCACTGATGTAATTCTGCTTGTGTTGGAAGTAGATCTCACATGAAGTAGCTTCACAAACATCATTTGACTGGAGGCAGTGCCAACTCTAGGGTAAGGGAATGTAACTTATTTGTAACTCTTCCCCAGTATACTATAACAGGTAATATATTTAATCAGCTAATAATGCTTTCTCAATAATACATGCCCAGTAATTATACAGGCATACCCTTCCAAGCCCAGAAAGCACTTGTAGCCCTGTAAGAGCACATTCATGCCAGTGGTGATTGGCAGTCAACAGGATTTGGCAAGCAGACAACCGTTTGGTTCGTCAGTTGCTACAAGCCAAAGCTGTAATGAATGTCTTTTATTTTTCAGGATTTTGTAAGTAGTGGATATGTTATGATTGGGTAAATATTATATATCAACCAAACTTGTTATACTCTAAAAAAATTATTTTCTTGCATTGTTCAAATTTTCCTTTTTGTACTTATGTGAATAACAACCATGCATAGAGTGTTTGCTGATGCACTTGTGAGAAACTTGGAACCTTGAGGCTCGAAGTCATCAGCTATCCCTCAGTAAACCAAACATGATTCCATGTTAAAAAGTGCCGTCTTTTACATCTTTACTATATTTTTCAACTTTTATTGAAATGTTTAGATTACTGATTGTTGTATGTGTTGTATTTTTTGTAGAGGACTTGAAAAAAGCTGTTGTTGCAATGATGGTTAGGAAAGATGAAATTGAAGAACAAAACAGGTATGTTGAAATAAATTTCTTTATTTTTCTAATAAATGAATAAATATTTGCTACAATTAAGATGAAATTGAAAAACAAACAGGTATGTTGAAATAAAAAAAATTATTTTTCTAATAAATGAATAAATATTTGCTACAATTAAGATGAAATTGAAAAACAAAACAGGTATGTTGAAATAAATTTCTTTATTTTTCTAATAAATGAATAAATATTTGCTACAATTAAGATGAAATTGAAAAACAAACAGGTATGTTGAAATAAAAAAAATTATTTTTCTAATAAATGAATAAATATTTGCTACAATTAAGATGAAATTGAGAAACAAAACAGGTATGTTGAAATAAATTTCTTTATTTTTCTAATAAATGAATAAATATTTGCTACAATTAAGATGAAATTGAAAAACAAACAGGTATGTTGAAATAAAAAAAATTATTTTTCTAATAAATGAATAAATATTTGCTACAATTAAGATGAAATTGAAAAACAAAACAGATATGTTGAAATAAATTTCTTTATTTTTCTAATAAATGAATAAATATTTGCTACAATTAAGATGAAATTGAAAAACAAACAGGTATGTTGAAATAAAAAAAATTATTTTTCTAATAAATGAATAAATATTTGCTACAATTAAGATGAAATTGAAAAACAAAACAGATATGTTGAAATAAATTTCTTTATTTTTCTAATAAATGAATAAATATTTGCTACAATTAAGATGAAATTGAAAAACAAACAGGTATGTTGAAATAAAAAAAATTATTTTTCTAATAAATGAATAAATATTTGCTACAATTAAGATGAAATTGAAAAACAAAACAGATATGTTGAAATAAATTTCTTTATTTTTCTAATAAATGAATAAATTTTTGTAACAATTAAGATTAAATACTGCCCAGATTAAGTTCTACTTTGATTCGGTGAATTGTCTTTCCACAATATCATTCACACTTTTTTGTTTCAGTACGATTCAAGGATTGATTTAGGTCGGAAACCTAATAAGTTGATAGATATTTAGCAAACAAAATATTTTAAAAAATATGAATGCAGGGTCAATTGTAAAACAGTTGTACCTTTAACAGATGTTCCTCTGTATGCATAATGAAGTATTAAGGACTCTGCAGATGAAAATCAAAAAGCCCCTTGCCAAACTTTCATCTGTAAATCTTTATATCTTAGATATGTTTGAGCTTGATATAAAATCACTGAACTTACTAAAATGGTTGTTACTACTCGTATCTCGTGTATCTTATGACTGTACAGATGATCCAGTTCGATGTTCTAACTTTAAGTGCAAATTCTGATGAAATCTACTCTTTACTTCTAAATTGACTCTATGCCAATTGCATAATAGAATTTATTTTCAGGAAATATTTTGAATTCCATTGTTTTTAATGATGAATTTTCAACTTTTAGTATAGCTGAATGTGGGAGGTTGCATACTTATATGCGTAATGTTACTGTAATTTGTCTTCATGTTACTGTAATTTGTCTTCTTATTATGTGTTGCTGGCTTAAGTAAAAATGGTGCTGGTTAACATCCCATTTGACAACCACAACAGCTACTGGGTATGTTGAAAATCTTGTCAATCCTTCTAATGGAAAGTCAGTTTGACATTGGGTTTTTACCTGAGGACTAATTGTATCTAATTTCTTAGAATGTAAATGTTGTAAATCTGACCTTAGTTATATCTATCACAATGAACATTTTGAAAATTTTGTCACTAATTCTCCAGAATGTATGATCATGAAGGTTTTCACCAGAAGTATGCTAATAGTGCATATTTTGTCCTAAATATATTTGTATCAATCTGTTAACCAGTCTGGCTACTAAAGTGACTAATTTGTAAATCTTTCACTCAGGAATATTAGAGATGGATTCAAAAAGTAAGAAATGATCTTAGGTTGAATTCCTAGACATTTATTTTGGGACTATGGAGCATCAATCCACTGTTGTAATATTATACGATAATTGTAATCATTCCTACTAGACCATGATTGCATATATTACACTGTTCTCACTATACTGTAGTTCAGTACATCACATAGTTTTCACTATAACATGGATATGTAAAAAATTGTTTTGGCATTTATGGATCCTAATTAACATGTTCAACTTATATGTCTTGAAACAACAGAGGATTGACCCTCATAAAAATATACATTTTGACTGATAAAGAGGCACTGGGTATGTAACAAATATAAATGCTTGTTCTTCAGTTGCCTTTCCATGTAACTGTATAAATAGTACACTTCCAATTATATTTTTAATTAAATCACACAATTTTTTTAATTTTAACATTTCCAAGACTTGGTTCATTGTGAAGTACCTGATTTTCAAAAGGTATTTTTTTAATACAAAAAAATGATTGAAGACTTTTTATGACAGCTATTTTGATGTGAGAATTTAATTTGTGTAATGGTAAAGTTGAAAGAATGCTGCATCTGGTAAATTTGCAAAAACTAATGAGGTTACACAAAGTTAATGAATTTTCCATGCTGTTTCAAATATTAGTATATATAGATTGTACAGAGAATTTTCACAAATCACATAAAGCATTTTATGATGGATCGTAGGATTGTAAGTATTAATGTGATATCACTGAGCTAAACAATGGCCTGCTTTTTTATATGGATCATTTACCTCATAGGTCTCTGAAACAGATGCTGGAACAGGAAATGGAAACCTCCTCAACCCTGAGGGCTGAAATTGAGGAAATGAAACACAGCTTTACCCTCAAGATGGAGAAGGAGGCAGTCAAACTGCAGGCACTTCAAAAGTAAAATAAACACCTCATTATATTTATTAAGATCTCATCTATCTGCCAGAAAAACACTGTATAGGTAAATATTGATGCTTATTTAGTGGAAGATATTGGGAAAATGACTGTGCTAAGTAGGACTATATATGTTGAAATTAATGTGTAAATTAGACTTTGAGTCAGTTTTTCTGATAGACAGTTTCAGCTGTGTCCTTGTTAGTATGTCATTTCCCAGTTGGATTTTGTACACAAGTTTGTCATGGAGATAAGGTAAACACATTTTTAAAAAAGCCAGTAAATGGTCAAAGATCAATGCCACATGGGCAGATTAATGATTTTTTTATGTTTTCAATTTGTCACATCTTTTGTGTCTGTTAATGAAATCTCATGAGACTTTACATGCAAGTTTATCTAAGAACTTTGAATACCTAAAAGTGTCATCAGGCTTTGCACCTGAGTTTACCTAGAATCATGAAATACCTTAAAATCTCATACAACTTTGCAATACTTTTACCTGGGAACATAGAATACATTAAAAATTCATCTGACTTCATTAGTTATTTGTTCATTTTGTTGGACTTGATGCACAAATTGACATGCTTTGTGAAGTCCTTAGCTTCATTTTTGAAAACTCAAACTACTGAATAATTTAAAACAGATGGATGCCTGATTCATGTTAAAAAGCAGTTGAGAATATTTAATTAGATATATGTAATTTTAGAGCCTTTTTAGATGTTGTCTAAATACACAATGCAACAAGATATAGCATACATGGAACATGTGCCTTCAAATTGGAGTTTTTATTTTCAAGACTGTCATGTTCTTAAAGTCATTTTCAAGACCATCTTCTTATCATGACTACCTTGGTATTGTACTTTTGAGTTCTATGATTATGTACAAATATTTGGAGATTTTCTTTTAGTCAAGAGTCTTTGTCAAAAAGAAACAAATCTACTTGTTAAATTGGAAAGCGTCATCGAAACTACAGCAACATTTGTTGAAGGGAAGACAATAAATGACATCACCAAAAAAAAAGCAGTTTCGATAACTTTCCCACCTAACTGCAAAAAATTGCGTAAAGCTGAAAATATAGTGCATAGGTTTTGTTCTCATATGATTGCTGTTTATAATGTACCTTCATTAACAGCCTTATGTTGGAACTTCCTTTCTGATACACAAACATATTTTCCCATCCAACAAAAATGAAGCCATACATTTAAGAAAAGCCAATTTTTGAGATTCTACTCCAAATACTATCAGTCAAGAGACAATGTAGAATTACTGTTGTTCCTCTGGCCTGTCATTGTCTCAATCTATTCCACTCCTTGATACCACTTAAGAAAGCTTGAATTAATGCTATTTTAATGCAGAGAATGTGTTTATTAATCTCTAGGTTCAGTTTTATTTCCAATTTTACTTTCTGTATTTGACATTTAATGCTCTTGCTTAAGTGAGGACTGTTTTTACGTAGAAACCCCATCTGCTTTTTTTAAATTTCGTCAGACTTTGCAGTCATTTCACATTGTGACTTAGCTTTTTTGACTTTGACTAGGCACATACATGCAATTCTTGCAAGTGCCATAGCAGTGGTGTTCTGATAAGATTTTAGAGGAATAAATTAACTACAATACCTATGCAGTTCTGAGAAATATTTATTAGTTCTCGTGATTGCCTTGATTTGTTCATTGCCAAATGATACTAAAAATAGAATATACAACTCTTTTTGTGATTTTTGTTCCCAGAGAGAATCAACTTCTGAAGCATCAGCTGAGGAAGTACGTTAATGCAGTGCAGATGTTGCGAACAGATGGATCTCAGGTTTTAGATGGTAATGGCTTGCCTGCTTTTTATACAAGAACTCTTAATATTCTTGTTCCAATACTAAAAACGTGTTTATTCAGTGAGAAAGAAGAGGACAATAACTGTTATTATAGGGATGATTGTGGTGGTGGTGGCTAATGGTTACTCTGTGCAGATCTTTATAATAATCATTTTCTCATATTACCTGTGATACAAAATATATATAATAAATTCAGTTCATAAATTAAAATTTCACTTAAAGAAAGTCTTCAATATTATGCCAGCAGATTGACTGGAGTAAAAGTTATACCTTACTTTCGCATGTTTATTGTGGCTATTTGACAATAACTGGACTTTTACTCACATGTAGATGTAGCTAAAACAATTTGTTTTAATAAATTTAGGGTGCATAAGTATAATGTGTAAAAATTGAAATATTTTTTCAGAGAACCTTGGCATTCACGTAGATGAGCCTCAACCAAATATACCCCCTGTCAAACCACTGACAGATTACAGCCATGAAGCTGAGCAGTATGAGAAAAAACTCATACAGGTCAGTGAACTTATTGACAGTAGTGATGATGATGATGATGATGACAACAACTGACAGCGATGATTTATTATTAGCTATCAGCTTTAATTTTTGTTTTGCTAATTGAGATCAAACATTCTTCATTCCCATTCCTATTCCTATTTACATATCAGAAAATATAAAAGGAATTTAATATATTATCATCCGACTTAATATACTTTGGCCACTGTGAAGTCTGTATTGCAGTGTGATTATATATTTTAAAAAAAACTGTGTAACATTTATGATGCCTTTATTTAATAACCTCACTGAATGAATATAGCTCATGGAGACTGAAACAAAATTGACATTATTTTATGGAGATTTTTCATCGTTTGAGATATCTTGTACAACAGTGGTTTCATCAAGAAATTTGTTGGAAGAAAACCTGTTTATAGAGATATTATGAGCTTAAATTAAATATGCATTCAAAAAAGACATTCATATTCTTAGCAAGCATGATTATACCAAACAAAAGAATCTGCCTTATAAAAATTGCTGATAGAAATTTTGTAAAGGGTCAATAATTTTGTAGCACTACTCATTATTAGATCAGAAGAGCTTATGGGATGGTCTGATGTCCACTGTCCTTCAGCTTGAACAATGGATGTTCCTTATGGCTACCACATTGGCCAGCTTGTAAATCTTGTTTTAATTGCTTCACTGGAATGGATGGTCGTATCGTCATGGGGATTTTACTGAAAGACTTTTTATGCTGTCCAGTTGGTCCTAAACGAAAATGGTGCCAATCTGACATCCAGCATGGCCATGATCTTGAACATCGAAATATTGTTACCTCCCTTGAAGGAAAAGTCTTATCATCATTTTGTTTTCACCAAGAGACTTCTTATGGTGTAGTTCATCTTAAATACAAAGTATGCTGGTACAATATTCAACATAGGTACTACAGTGGCTGTCTTTCAAAACTTATTGGTACTCCTTCTAGATGGAAACAAATATCAACATGGGGATTTCACCAGTAGACCTTATGATGTCATAGCTACATCCAATATGACCACCAAGGCAGCTATCTTGAAAATGTTGTTATTGCTACACTCATCCTAAATGGAAAGTCATATCAACACAGGTTTTCACTTGAAAACTAATTATATCTAGTTGGTCCTGATTTAAAATGGTTAAAAGCTGACACATGGGTTTTCACTTCATTTAAATGGTTAAAATCTGACACATGGGTTTTCACTTCATTAAAATGGTTAAAATCTGACACATGGGTTTTCACTTCATTAAAATGGTTAAAATCTGACACATGGGTTTTCACTTGAAAACTAATTATGATATCTATTTGGTCCTGGTTTAAAATGGTTAAAAGCTGACACATGGGTTTTCTCCTTCGAATACATTCCCCAATCACATTAACATTAGGGATATAAGCCTGCTACCTCGCGAATCCAGCCCTACTAAAAGACGAAAATTCGTCTTTTCTATGTCCTATAAATAAAGGGCAATAACTCTTGCCCCTTACCTCCCCTTGCCACCGCCAGGTGTTGCTAGTTTTTAAGCTTCACTTGTACTGTGCACAACGTACAATTACACCTCCATATATATGATCTAAACCGTCTTTCTGTAAAATCGGACCATCTGAAGTTAAATTTTGGAATTATTGTGTTGGACAAGCATTCTTCTACAGGTTGTATACATTGTATTACAATATTTTCAAATTTTGAGTGACTTTGTCACCTTTTATGGTCTTCATCCATCTACGACCACATTGCAACACGCTAATGGTGGTACTTGTGTTGTCATTTACGAGTTAACGCGGCACTGAATAATTTTGCTTACTCTGTTACTAACGGTTGGGGTATTAGCAAATTAATAACATGCTGAATTGCTAAATTGTGCTTTGTTTTTCTTCTTTTGTCGTTTCAGTAGAAATCTCAACCAAATGCATGAAATGCAAAATGTTCAAACAAAAGAAGACAACCATGATACTTGTGTTGCATGTACCAAGTGTACATCATCTATACCATGCAGCGTGTGTAATACGTGGACAGAGCCAATGTGGCAGTGGACGAAAATAATGTTGACATGGTACACAGTCCGACTTTGAACAGATGCGTTGTTTGGTCTAGGAAACTATGGCGCAGTTATTGATATCAGGCTAGATATTACATCTTTGGGGGAGTGTTCCCCCAATTTTAGGCTGCCCAGTGGGCGTAATTCCCCCCGCATGTCCGAGCATGGCCTTCAGGCCTGTAAGTCAGGACGCATGGGTTTTTTACCGGATCCATTGGATCTATTTCATTATACAACATTGACGTCACCGGCCATCCAGCCATCCCAGCATAGGGACCTTATTGCTAAAACGGTCCAACCAACTATGATTTACAGGGATTTTAGTGACAAATCCGTCTGTCAAGCTGTACCGCCGGCAACATGCCAATACTATGACGGCGGTTTTAGTGAGAAATCTGTCCGTCCAGCCAGGCCATTGGAGCGGCTGATACCAGTGATAGCCGGACCATAGCCGACATTCAGGCAGACCACACACCAGACAAACCAGCTGGCAGTTCCATCCCAGTATGGGAAACTTATTGCTAAAATGGGCCGACCAACTATGATTTACGGGGATTTAAGTGATAAATCCATCCGTCAAGCTGTACCGCTGGCAACTTACCAATACTGTGATGGAGATTTTAGTGAGAAGTCTGTCTGTCCAGCCAGGCCATTTGAGCGGTCGGTACCGGTGATAGCCAGACCGTTTCCGACATTCAGGCCGACCATTCGCCAGACAAACCAGCCGGCAGTGCCGGCCATCCATATGTTCATGACTTCTCCACAAGGGAGAATTAGTGAAATTGTCAAGGATGAAGGAATTATGTCATCTTTGTCACCTGGTATGCTCTATCCAGAGAGGCAAGCTGTACCAGAACGTTGACCAGAACACGACTCGGCACATAGTGAGTGTGACGAAACACTTGCAAATCAGCCGTACATAGATCCAGTCATGGAACAGACTGAGTTTAGCTTCAAGGCCGCAGTGGAAGAAATTTATAGGGTGTTGGCAACTTCAGAATGCCCACCACTTCCTGCTGCCATTCAAGACTACAAAGTTAAGGCGTCTGTAGATCTTGAATGGGGGGAAGAGACGATGTCCTTCTTGCTCCTTCCCCAGTCGGCAAAATTCAGAAAGCTAAGTACCAGCGACATTCTAGTGTAGCTGGTACAAAACTCAATAAGATGCCCTCAGTACTGATCTCCAATGCCATATCAAAGCTAGTCCAAAAAGTAGTCGCTACGTCTTCAATGTTAGACTTGGCTTCACTAGCAATTTTCTGACTCCCAGGAAAATCCGGCAATGATCACGCTTGGGAAGCGACGGCCTGGATTGCTAGAGTTATTAACAGGGCAGGTCACCATTCTATGGCCAATGCGTTGACTGCTTCCGCCAACTTCGACCTGATACGATGTGACGCATGTCTGTGGTCCACGTTGCTGAAGCTCCATCCTACTCTGGCTTTACGGATGTCTCCATTTGTGTCACCTTTACTCTTTGGGGGAAAAATTGAAGAAGTTTGGAGGCAGGCAACTCAGCAACTGTCCCTCCAAATTGCTGCCTAACTTTTACAGGCATTTCGAAACAATCATCCCCTGCCACAGCGAAGGGATGATAGGCGGACCAGGGAGAAGGGATCCTTACAATCAGATGTGCAGTATAGATTCCAATCCAATTCTGAGAGCCAACAGTCTAATCAAGCTTGGAGGCAACCATACAGAGGCGGCAAGAACCCAAATTACTCTGCCTTCCAGCCTCCTAACTCTAGACGTTGATATACCCTGCCCACCACCCGCGGACAGCCTACCTGTGGGTGGCCGCCTCCTGCAATTTCAGGACCACTGGACCACTTTATTACCTCAAAACATTTGGGTGATTCAGGTCATTTCGGAGGGACTCCGGATTTCATTTATCCATCCCCCTCCCCTGTCCTCCTCTTCCCTCTTCACAAATGTACCGTCAGATCAGGAGAAAGATGCCTTTCTACAAAACAAAAAAAACAAAAAACAAAAAAAAAAAACATAAATAAACCCTGCAATAGCCGGGGTTTTTTTTCATGGCTGTTTCTTATCCAGAGGCCATTCATCGACCTGAGTCGCCTCAACCAATACATTTTACTCCTGAAATTCAATGTGGCGATGGCGAGATGCCGTCAGTCTACATATGACCGACGCATATTTTCACATCCCTATCCACTGAATCACAGAAATTTCTCTGTTTTGCTTATTGGGACTCGGTTCATCAGTTTCTGGTAATACCTTTTGGCCTCAACATCAGCCCTTGGGCTTTTACCAAGGTTATGGATTGTGTCATCACCCTGTTCCACTCGACTTCATCTATAGTGACGGCAGTGTACTTGGACGACATCCTCCAGAAACATATGTTCAGTTCTATTCTGCTCAAAGGCAGAAACGATCTTCTATCACTTTTAGATCATCTAGGCTTTCTTGTAAACGGGAAAAAGTCAGATCTCTGTCCATCCCAGAGTTTTGGTCCATCTGGGTATGGAGTTTCTCACCGAGCTGAATCTGGTTAGGCTTCCTCGCTATCAAGATCATCCAGATAGTCGAACTTGTTGAGTCCGTTTCCAACAGGATTTGCATTTCAGTGAGAGTTCTTGCAACTCGGATTATTCAATGCGGCGGCAGACTTGATCTCGCTCGGCCGTCTTTTTATGCTTCCCTTACAAATGATGTGGGTGCCAGGGGAGAGCCCTCTCCACATCAACCTTTCAGAAATAAAGGCTGGCATCAATGCCTTTCATTTCTGGAAGGATCAACTCTTATTCAAAACTGTCCTCATTATGTCAGACAACACTGTGGTGGTGACTTGCCTCCTCAAACAAGGGGGCACCAAATCACCAGACCTGTGCAATCTGATCTGGCAGTTTCTGCATTGGTGTGACAATCTCCACATCAATGTACAAATCAGATACATTCCTGGCAGACTCAATGTCTTGGCTGATGCTCTATCCAGGAAAGGTCAAGTCATTCTCCCGGAATGGTCACTCCATCAATCGGTCTTTTTTCCAATCTGCACACTTTGGGGGGCGTCCGATGATCGATCTTTTTGCAACAGGGTGGAATCACAAGTTGCCCACCTTCGTCTCTCCAGTTCCAGACCCAGAAGCTTGGGCCGTGGATGCTCTGTCAATCAGCTGGGAGGGGTTGTGGGCATTCTCCTATCCTCCCACGGTTTAGTACTGAAAATAATCCAGAGGTTAAGGGGTCATCACTGTCACTTGATACTGATTACCCCTCTCAGATGGAACAACTCCTGGGTCTCCGATCTACTCGATCTGGCGATAGATTTACCTAGGAAGATTACAGTCAGCCCAAATCTTCTCAAGCAACCACGGTCAGGGGTGTTCCACCCCAGTCTGGTCCGTCTATATCTTCACGCTTGGCTCTTGTCCGGACGGCCTTGCATGACAAACAATTTAAATCTTCGATTGTGTAGAGAATCTCGAGAGCAAGAAGGCCCTCAACTCTGAAGGCTTACGAGGGAAAGCGGCATGTGTTCAGGGACTGATACCATATCAATAACATCGTCCCTTTGAGTGTCTCAATCCCTCAACTGGCCAACTTTTTTCTCTGGCTTTTCAAGGAGAAACAGTTGGCCCCAATTACTATCAAATGCTACCACTCCATGACATCAGACACATTCTGCCATCATGGTAAATGTGATATCAGGCATGACTAAAGATCTGTCAGATCTTTTAGCCACTTTAGAGTTAAATCGACCAAAATCCCTCACCATGTTTCCAAAATTGAATCTGTCCTGGGTTTTAACATTGCTCAATTCAGACAGTATTGAGTCTTTAGCCCACAATTCGTTAAAGCTATATCATACATAACGGGTTTCTTGATAGTCTTAGCATCAGCATGAGGGTGAGTGAGTTACATGCTCTTTCCAGTGACCCGAACTATCTTCAGTTCAGATCAGATGGTTCGGTGGTCCTCTTGACGCAACCAGGCTTCATAGCCAAAAAATAGGTTTTCATCCATTGGCAATCAAAGAGTCGTCATTAGCTCGCTTTCTTTTATAGATAAGTCAGGAACAACAATGCAAGATCCTGTTTGTGCACTCTAGCACCATTTAAACGCACAGAGGCGAGTCGGGTCACATGCAAGCACCTCTTTCTTCTGGTGACAGCTGGGAAATGGGATTTCACCCCTCTAGCCCTTGCTTCATGGCTGAAGTGGGTTATACGCTCAGCATACTCTGAGGTCTCACAAGATCAGAGTCGCCTCATGAAGATTACCACTCATGAGACTAGAGCAGTCTCAGTGAGCCTTGCATTCGAACGCAATGTTTCGATCCAAGATATAACAGAAGCTGTTGGCTGGCATGCAGAGTCAACCTTCTCCAGTTTTATCTCAAAGATTTGACCTCACAGAGGCAAACCTTGAATCTGTAGGTCTGGTGTTGGCAGCTCAGATGCCCACCAGACCCATTTAAGACAATCAGTACAGCCTATCAGCTTTGCTGGATTTGCCAGAAAAATTTTTTGTAAGTAAGAAGATTTAAATATCTTCTTAACCATATAAAGGGGTCACATATCACATGACCCTGGGCTGTGTTGCTGATTAAATTAGGAGAATGGGTTATCATTCAAATGGGAAATCCAGCCATCATTCCCTAGAGGATACCCGGGGAAGAGGTAGGATGCTCAGCATTCCCTCCTCCTATTACCTATTCTCCTAATGTTAATGTGATTGGGGAACATATTCGAAGGAGAAAGCAAATTTTTAAAGTAAATTATGTTTCTCCGAGAATACTTACCCATCACATTTATTAAAAACCCTCCCAACCACCCCGCCATGTGAGCATCATCGTATAGTATATATCGCTCAGCTTAAAAACTAGTGACACATGGGCGTTGGCAAGGGGAGGTAAGGGGCAAGAGTTATTGCCCTTTGTTTATAGAACCTAGAAAAGACGAATTTTCGTCTTTTAGTAGGGCTGGATTCGCGAGGTAGCAGGCTTATATCCCTAATGTTAATGTGATTGGGTAAGTATTCTCGGAGAAACATAATTAAAAAATTTGCTTTCACTTGAAAACTAATTATGATACCTAGTTGGTCCTGATTTAAAATGGTTAAAAGCTGACACTCAAATTTGGCTACCACAATGAACAAAATCTTGTCACTAATTCTCTTGAAGTCTAATTTTTTAATACAGTATGACTGATTTGAAAATCTTATTTCCGAAGAGCATCATATGTGGTTCCATTACCCAGCAGTCACAAAGAAGAAATGGTCTTATCTTGAATTCCTGCAAATTTTTTTTTTAATCATTTAAGCATCAGTTGAATTGAGGGACTCTATTTCTCAGGTTGATATGGTATTTGAATGTCTACTGATCAAATAATTCTCATTTATCTTCCTCACTGGTGTATTCTTAAACAATGTATTGTTAATTAACAAAATCATAACTTTATTTGCACTTTTCCATTTCATTCATTCATTCGTTCATTCATTCATTCATTTTGTTAAACTACACAGTATGTCATGAGAGTGGAGAGCAGTGTTAATGGGAAGTAAGAATTTGTAAGGGACCATTAATTCTTAATATTAAAGGGACCATTAATTGTTAATAGTAAAGGATCATTAGACCAAGGAAGTAAAATATATTTGCTTTTCTTGATCATTTTATTGATTGGTCATGATTTCGTTTTTGTTTTAGAGATTGATCAGATTGAAAACAATAAAAAAAATTAAAATCTTACTTGAAAGTGGGATTTTATAAAAATGCCATGGCAGCCATTCGAGTTCAACTTTTCTAAATCATTATGTGTCCCACAAGAAAAGCAAGTCCCTTCTCATGCATTTAAGAAGTAAACAATTCTGATTGTAATTTTGTTACATTTGCCTTAGACAGAGACAGGGTTTTGCTCATGAATGCAGTAGCTTCACAGATTATTTTCAAAAACATATATTACAATCATAAAAGCAAAATATTTTATTTCATATTAGTGAAATATAAAATTGAACATACATGCATATTTTTATGTAATATTCTTAATTTTCCTAAGTCTTTTCTTGTTTTGCTGTCAAAATTCATTAGTCTTTTACTTCAAAATATCAAGATTGTTATTCACTTACTGTTATCTTTTCAATGCCACATGAAAGGCAAAGTCTTTTGTTTCTGATCATTATAGTTTAGTACCATCAGCGACAGATTGTTCCTCAACACAAAATGAATCATGTTTAGCATTGGAAATGATCCTTCACAGTCTGAAAAAAAAATGAGACGTAAATTTGATTAGTGGTTGTCCAGAAAGATACAAATAAAACTCCTAATTTACCTTTTTTAATACATGTTTTCAAAACAGGTAAGATTTGAAGACAAAGTTCCTTCTTTTCTTACTAGGATTGACATGTCTAGAGAAATTCCTATGGCAGCACCTGCTGAAGTTAAGGTTTACAGATGAAACTATTTTGTTTTCTTGATCAGAGTATGATGTATTTATATAAAAGCAATTTTCATTCAAAATGTTTTACTTGTCATATATTCTGCAGACTGATGACAACAACCAAGGCAACAACAACAGCAATGATTTGACTACAACCACTACTGCTACTATGAAAAGAAAAATAATAGATTGCAATAGTGCCCTTGGAATATTACAGGATCCTCAACTTCTCATATGTTCACAACACAGAATATCTAAACCAAAATATAGCAGTATGATCAACTTCCCATCTGATCCTATGATTTCCACTTAGTGACTGGAAATCTTCTAAACAATGTTAAAACCTGCCTTTTTGTATTTTATGATCTTTTTTATTCTTTTATGGGAGAAATCTTGCAGTTGCTCAATGATCTTAGCTGGGTCAACATATGGTTAGCAGATCACTTGGTAATGTTACTAATTTTAACAGTCTGAATGAGCATTCAGAATGTGACTGTTTTTAAAAGTAAATGGGTCACACTTTTTGATCTCATTGCGGAAACTGCTACAATATAGCGGGGGCCCCGAGTGGACGAGTGGTCTAAAACGCTTTCCGTTACAGATCACTGTCATCTCACCTCCGTCTGTGTGGGTTCGAGTCTAAGATTTGGCTAATGTAGTTATGTGAGAAAGCTTGCCAGTAGCTTCTTGTGGGTCGGTGGTTCTTTCTGGGGATTTTCCTGGGTTCTTCCTCCACCAATAATACTGGCCGCCATGTATAGCCTAACGTGTGCTGAAAACCCTAAAACAACAACAAAAACAACTACATTATAGCGCTTTTAACCAGTAGACTCCATCACTGCTGACCAATCATGCATGTCAGTGCCAAGACTAAACTATCATCAGAGATCATACAAGCAGTCAGGTTAAACGAGTTACAAAAGATAACAGCTAAGTGAGTGAATACTTAGCTTGGAGTATAATGATTACATACACAAGAAGCTGTAAGAACAGGTGTTATTTGAATTATGGGGCTTGAATTGGGTGTAAGAATGGTATTTAAAAGAATAATTTTTAAAGGGTAGCAGGAAACATAAAAACATGTTGACACTGGTTTATTGCACATCAGCAAGTTCTAAAACAGTGTGTGCTGAACTGATAGCATGAGGACTGCAATGGGTAATGGCCCTGGGGAAAACATTAAGCAACCTTTGACTTTATAAAACTTAAATCTTTATTTAAATTTCAGTTTTAAATGAAGGTGTGGACCACTCTAGTGACCTAAGTGGTTGAAGCATCTGTCTCAGATGCAGGAGGTCATGGATTTGAATCCCAGTTAAGTCATACCAAAGACTTATAAAAATGTTACTAGCAGCTGCCTGGCTAGGTGCTGAGCCCCATTGCTAGACATCACTATAAACTGTCACACTGTAGACAACGTAGCGATATGACTGAAAAAGTGTTAAAGCTGCAATAAAAATCCAAGTCATACACACACACAAATGAATGTGTAATTTGTAAAAGTTATGTTTTTAATAAATGATTTTCTGATATTAAGAAATAGTAATGAAATCAAAGCTAATTTATCACACTTGTTTATTAGGTTGCTGAGATGCATGGAGAATTAATGGAATTTAATGAGCTTCTGCACAGACAGATCAATGCCAAGGAAGTTTTGTTGAAAAAGTTACAGCAGGAGTTAATTGATCTCAGAGGACCAGTAAGTTATTAAAACATTTTCTTTGTTTCTATGTAAAAATGATTCATGCCGTAGCATCAAATCACAGCAGTTTTCTTATATAATTACAGATATTTAAACTTTTTAAAATCTTTTTCCACTTTTGGACTTGTAATTCAGTTTCAAAGTTGATGCTTGTATATCACTGAAGCTGGTAAATAACCTTGTCAGTTGTAGTATTTGACATCAGGACACAGTTGTTTCATTACAGTGGGACCCCGCTATAACACGGTAGTTGGGAGCCATAGAATCCGACCGGGCTATGAACCGAACCGTGTTATAAGCAACCATGTACAATACCAACACATTTTTGGATAGAATGGGGGGGGGGGTTACATATAGACGGGTGCGAAAATGCATGGCACAATTACCATTTTTTATCAATATATATTAAATGAGAAAAAACATTTCCTGTGGTAACAGAAATTGCAGATATAATATATTACTTTATTCAGAGAACCATGCATTGGTACATACACGTGGCTAATTTATGTATACATGTATAATCTATTGCATGAAAAGAGTATCAGCACCGTGTACTCACCAGCGAATCTTGTAACATACATTGAATCCATAATACAAATATTTCCATCGAAAATATCCACACACGGATGTAAAATATTCAATAATTTTGTCAGATCATTATGTGACTGAATTCAATGAAAAGAAAAAAACAAAAATTACGTAACGGGTGTACGTAATGATTGATGAAATAGTACATGTCCATAGATTAAATAATGGAAGCTAAAGTGTATTCTTATAATAACTACATGTACATCTCAGGATCTTTCTGTCTCTGAATTCAGTCCTCGTAAATTTCAGGACATTTTCCCACCCAAGCTGCTAGTCAAAGTCCTTTGAACTTGCCGCCCAGTTATTGCGTCATGTTCTTTTGAAATACAGAAGGCAGAACTGGCTTTATTTTTTTAACCACTGAATTATGTCACTGTTTAGCTCGGCAGTTCACTTTGATGATAAACAATGTACTTAAATTAATACATTCTGGTGAGAATCTTTAATCAACCGCCGCATTGGCTGTTGCTTAGTTGCTTAGTTGTGTATGAAATTAAGAGAACATATATCGGAGATTATTTGAGCAACGATTGTATTCGGAATGCATTCAAGACATACACAAAGTAGACACGATGGCTTCATTACTCAGGAATCAGTAATTATAATATTGACACTTATGAGCTGTAATTTTTCAACAATAAACAACGATCAAAGTTCTCAGTAGGCCCAGCAATTGGTTCGTATTTCCGACATTTATTTTGGCACAAAACTAGAAGAAATTTGATAATACATTTTCTACACATTTTAGACTAATATGAGAATAATAATTAAACTCTTAATTTTTTTTTTATCATACTTAAATTTTTTTTTTTTTGGTCTTTGAGAAAAATACCTGTAATAAATTACCCGAAATTTCGGGAGCCATGCCACGACCGGGTTATATCCGAATTCGGGTTTTAGCGGGGCGGGTTATAGCGGGGTCCCACTGTATTATGTTTTCTTTCAGCCCGGTATTTTTGATAACATGATTTATTCCAAATACATGTTGAACATGTAGAAATTGAATTACTGCTGAATTAAAATGAAATATACCAGACTTGTATATATAAATTAATATTTGATGATAGCTGTGAATTTAAAGGGGATATGGTAGAGGCAAAGAAACTTGAGGCTTTATTGCATTAGACATGTATTTTTTAAGACATCCTATTTCTGCCTGTTCCCCCCACTACTATTTCATTTAACATGGCTGAAGATGTCACACAAAGTGGAATCCATTCATAATTTATTTTCAGTCCAGTTTCTGTTCCATTGTATTGATTCTTCTTTTCTTATAAGGACAAATTCCTATTTTTTTTTTTTTAAATTCATTTTGCACTGCAAGGAAGCATTAACAGTTTACTTCATCTAAGCATTTTATATTTATCAGTTGGAAGTATTCCCAGCACCTACTCTTCCTTACCTAAATTCACAAGTATTGCAGTATTGATGCATTTTTGTTGTCAACATGCATTTTAATTGGTTCATGGTAATCGTTTTTTTTTTTATTATTGATAGAAATTTTATAAATTGATGTTTTTAGCATTTTATTAGCTACACAAAAAACAGCAAATAGGTATGCATCTTGAGAGGTGTTTTTCCTTGTCCATTTATATCTTTTACACACACACACATGAAGAGAGATATATTTCCTTCTTGGATATGTTACACCCATTAAGAAAGATACATTTCCTTGGATATATTTTACACACACATTAATAAAGATACATTTCCTTCGATATATGTTACACACACATTAATAAAGATACATTTCCTTGGATATATTTTACATACACACAATAAGATACATTTCATTTGATTTATTTTACACACACATGAAGAAAGAAACATTTCCATGGATACATTTTACATACACACATTAATATACTTTCCATGGATTTACACACATCAAGATATATTTCCATAGTTATATTTTATACACACATAAAGATGCATTTCAATGAATATATTTTACACCCACACACACAAGAAGATAATTCCATAATAGCATCGTATTGAGACATATGCATGTATGTATACACATATACTGATATACCCTCAAACGCATAAAATATATTTACCATGTCTTTATTTTGTTCATCAACAGCTCCCCACAGACTTGACTTTTGCAGATAATTATTTGGTAACTAATGCAGACAGGTAAGTGTCATATGTCAGGTCAAACTGGTTAATTTACAGGTGATGTCATATGTAAGGTCTAACTGGTTAATTGTACAGGTGATGTCATATGTCAGGTCTAACTGGTTAATTGTAAAGGTGATATATTCAGTGAACTCAAATTTGCTGCACAGTGTAATGAACTTGATTCTAATATAAATACTTAAATCCCTTGCCATTCACCATCTGTGATAGATACTGATAGCCCTTGCCTTTCACCATCTGTGATAGATACTGATAGCCCTTGCCATTCACCATCTGTGATAGATACTGATAGCCCTTGCCTTTCACCATCTGTGGTAGATACTGATAGCCCTTGCCTTTCACCATCTGTGGTAGATACTGATAGCCCTTGCCTTTACCATATGTGATAGATACTGATAGCCCTTGCCTTTCACCATCTGTGATAGATACTGATAGCCCTTGCCTTTCACCATCTGTGGTAGATACTGATAGCCCTTGCCTTTCACCATCTGTGATAGATACTGATAGCCCTTGCCTTTCACCATCTATGATAGATACTGATAGCCCTTGCCTTTCACCATCTGTGGTAGATACTGATAGCCCTTGCCTTTCACCATCTGTGGTAGATACTGATAGCCCTTGCCTTTCACCATCTATGAAAGATACTGATAGCCCATGCCTTTCACCATCTGTGATATATACTGATAGCCCTTGCCATTCACCATCTGTGATAGATACTAATAGCCCATGCCTTTCACCATCTGTGATAGATACTGATAGCCCTAGCCATTTGCCATCTATGATAGATACTGATAGCCCTTGCCTTTCACCATCTGTGGTAGATACTGATAGCCCTTGCCTTTCACCATCTGTGGTAGATACTGATAGCCCTTGCCTTTCACCATCTATGAAAGATACTGATAGCCCATGCCTTTCACCATCTGTGATATATACTGATAGCCCTTGCCATTCACCATCTGTGATAGATACTAATAGCCCATGCCTTTCACCATCTGTGATAGATACTGATAGCCCTAGCCATTTGCCATCTATGATAGATACTGATAGCCCTTGCCTTTCACCATCTATGATATACATGTAGATAATTTTAGTCTGCCATTCCTGCACCATCTGTGATAGATGTATCTTTGCTCTTATGTAGGATTAAGATTGTATAATAATCTTATTACTCTGTCTTTCTGGATGTGGGGCTGATATATTTTCAAGAACAAGCTGAGTTTACTTTATAGGGTATACATGTATTCCTATGAAGTGGTCAATCTCTTCTGTGTTCAGGATACACAGTGGTTCACTTGTTAGCATGCTGGACTTCTGATCCAAAGGTTGCAGTTTCAAATCCTACCATTAGACCAGCCTAGGTCAGTTACCCCTAATATGGAAGCACAACTCATTCTACATAAACAAAGCCCCTTCTGTAGAAACATAACAGGAACCCCTTATAAGGAAATATTAGAACCCCTATTGTAGAAACACAACTCCTTCTGTAGAAACATAGTAACCCATATTTTTAGAAACATAGTAACCCCTTTTATAGAAACAACAATCCCTTCTGTGAAACATTGTAACCCCATTTGTAGAAACACAGCCCCTTCAGTAGAAACATAGTAACCTCTTTTGTAGAAACACAACAACCCCTTCACAACAAAAGACAGCAAAACCAATCTCCATGAAATTAGAAAACATAATAAATGTTGAAAATATTAAAGGTAGGAAACATTATTAGGTCTTTAAGTTTGTTATACCAATACCAATTAAGATGTTATATTTTTTGCAGAAAATGGACACTCACAAAATTGAAAAAAATTGACAGTGCCAAATGTATAGAGACATTTTGCTTTATAATCAGGTACTGGTTACATAAACTGGCTGTACATGATTCTCCTTTGATCAGGCATTGCACCATTAGTCAGCTTTGATTTTTATGAAACTGAGAACTCAGAAATAACAAGACAAAAATCTGATTTTTCTTCGCAAATAATGACTTATCAGCTGAGCTAAAAATGTGCTTTGCTTCATTTACACCTGAATACTGTTTTACCGGTCCATTTATGCTAACAGCTAGTAATGGGGTTGTGTATTACCTTATTTGTTCATGTCCATTTGCACCAAACACAAATATTCAGACCAGTACGTACAGCAGACTATAACAATCTCTAATGTACATAATACATACAACTCACCAAAAGCTAGTATTCAGACCAGTATGTACAGTGGGATAATACATCTAGAATATAGATAATACTTGAGAAACACCAAAAGCTAATATTCAGACCAGTATGTACAGTGGGCTAATACATCTAGAATATAGATAATACTCGAGAAACACCAGAAGCTAATATTCAGACCAGTATTAAAATCAGCTAATACATTTACAATGTATGTAATACTTTAACACTAAAAGCTAATATTCAAACCATTATGTGTAGAGGGCTAATACATAAATAATGTACATAATACGTAAAACACACCAAAAGATAAAATTAAGATTAGTATGTACAGTGGGCTACTAAATATACAATGTAGATAATACTTATAACACACCAAAGCTAATATTCAGACTATATTTACAGTCAACTAATAAATATACAATGTAGATAATACTTACAACACACCAAAGCAAATATTCAGACTATATTTACAGTCAACTAATAAATATACAATGTAAATAATTACTTAAACAACTCAAAAAGCAATTATGTACAGTGGGCTAATTAATTATATTAATTTTAACACCAAACTCTTTTTTGGAACCATAGGCTTATATTCAGCATTGAACTTTGAGTTAAGGCCAATGACAGTGAATGGCAGATATTGGTAATTAGTTCCCTCACTTGTTGAAATTATCGTCAAGAATATGTGTGTTGAAGCCATCGTCTAATACACACCTCAATAAGAAATTAACATTATAAATCAATTTTAGCTTAGCACAAGGATTTTATTTGGTTTCCAATCTACATCTTTTTTGCTGTGATCAATGGATGAGTTTGCAAAGGGATTGACGTCTAATAATATGTCAACAATAATGACTGTTATTGTCTCTGGCCGGCATCATCTTTTAGTTTGCCAGTAGCTTAAATGAAAAAAAGTTGTGTTCATCTCTTTGCACGTAAATTACCTGAGAAAAACAAACAATTCATAGTCTTGCGCTGGGTTTAAAGTTTAAAGGACATTGTCAAAGCAATATTATTGAAGTGAAAATAGTATAACATATATTAAACTATTTGAGTTTTCTAGAATAGAAAAGATAGGTGTCACTTTCAGATGTATGAAATATACATATTGTGACCATTTGAAATTTCCTTTCTGAATTAACAGATTCACATACAGTGTATATACTTATTATAACCTTTTAAATTTATGTGTTTATGTTAAGATATTCATGTACTGTGTATGTACAAATTGTAACCATTTAAAATTTCTTTCAGTTGACAGATACATATACAATAAAACTTGTCATCTTTGTGTCATGATATCAGAAAAGGAGTTGCTTATATATGAAAATTCATGTGCCCATAGATACTTGGGTATAGCTATTGTTATTGAAAATTCATGTGCCCATAGATACTTGGGTATAGCTATTGTTATTGAAAATTCATGTGCCCAAAGATACTTGGGTATAGCTATTGTTATTGAAAATTCATGTGCCCATAGATACTTGGGTATAGCTATTGTTATTGAAAATTCATGTGCCCATAGATACTTGGTTATAGCTATTGTTATTGAAAATTCATGTGCCCAAAGATACTTGGGTATAGCTATTGTTATTGAAAATTCATGTGCCCATAGATACTTGGGTATAGCTATTGTTATTGAAAATTCATGTGCCCAAAGATACTTGGTATAAGTATTTTTGTTTATAGATAACAGTTCATGTATCATAATATATTTGGGTGTAATTATTATTATTGATAATTCATGTGCCTTGAAATACATGGGTATAACTATTGTTATTGTCAGTTCATGTGTTCTTAGATATTTGGGTATAACTATTATTATTAACAGATCTTGTACCCTTATATATTTGGGTGTAAGTATTATTATTAACAGATCTTGTACCCTTATATATTTGGGTGTAAGTATTATTATTAACAGATCTTGTACCCTTATATATTTGGGTGTAAGTATTGGTGTTTATATATGACATATATTTGATGATAACTATCGGTACTCATGTATGGTAGTTTATGTGCACATATATATTTGGATCTAATTATGTTTTTTATATTGGAGAATTTAAGCTCCATTAAATATTTAGGTATACCGGTAACTATTGAAATATTTGTCAAACGCTTCACAGAAAGGACACGGAGCAAATTTTTATAAACTTATACAGGCTTATTTTATGCAGTGAGTCGAAAGGATCACTATGTAAGACTGTACAACATTCTGTTTTCCTAATGAATATCTTTAATCATATATTGTTTTGTAATTACAGCTTGAATCTTCATGGTAGAACACTAATCAATATTTGGATTCCTTCTGCTTTTCTGCAAGGTTCAAGGTCAGATGCTCATCATGTTTATCAGGTATAATAATGCTTGAGTCTTTAATCATACATTCTGATTGTTGTTGTTGTTGTTGTTGTTGTAGGGTTTTAATGCCATTCTGATTGTAAGCACAGCTTGAATCTATACAGTAGAACACTAATCAATATCTGGACTTCTTCTGCTTTTCTGCAAGGTTAAAGGTCATATGCCTATCATTTTATCCAGTAAATAGGTAAATGTAGCAATTTCTTCACTTTTGTAGATTTTAACAAAATGGGTGTTAATTTTATCTCGTCTACAAGTAACTAGATATTATTGCCATTAGTGACAGTAGAACAGTCATGATAATGTCTGTTGGAGTTAACAGAATATGTAATTTATCCTCCTTAAAAACCAACAGGTAACATAACTGCCATATATACAAGCCAAGTCCTAATGTTGACAACATAGACCCTGCACTTAATGCACCAGAAGATCAAGGTATATGTTGTTCATCCTTACCAACTGCATAGACCTTATGAGGCAGTAGATCTGGGTCTGTGTAGTTTGCATTTTGACTTGACTTAAAAGCAAGCACAAACAAATTACTCCATGCTATTAATTATCACATTTATCATTATAATTTTTTCCTTCCTGCAAATTGTTCTTTCTGTGGAAAATACATAAAAATAACTTCAGAGGCATAATCAAACATATAACATCAGAAGTTTTAATGTTTTAAAGATACATAGTCGCAGAATGGTATGTAGTAAAAAAAAGACTATGGCCAAGAAAGGCTAAATAAATTCTAATTTCTAGTTATATTCTGAAAAGAGCCATCAAATATCTAAAATATTTTTTTTTATTTTTTAACTTCTGAAAACCTCTGCATTCAGTTTTGTGAGTTAGTGGTTCTTTTTTTGTCTTGTATTTCTATCACAGTAAATACAGTTGTGATTTATTTCGTATTTAGAAAAAAATATAACCACATATTCCCCTTGTCACAGTACCATTACTTCCCCTGGGTGGGACCAGGGGTCAGGAATTATATAGGGACATATTTGGCTAAAAAGGTTGGTTAAAGATTCTATTTGTATTTTATATCTTTTTATGCATCATTTTTATCATGTTGAATTACCCCAGATTAAAATTTTTTGTTTGAATTGTGCTCTTATGAGAGATTGTAGCATTTTTTTTTCTAGTTATGATTGGTATACCTTGCACTCAAAGGAGTGTTAACATAATTAATATTGTTGAGAATTTACATATAGCTTGGGTAGGTATTGAGTAAATATACTTATCCTTGCAGAATTTGGATTGTGGACTATTTATTGATTCTGTTTATTTTATTACAGTAACAAATCTCACATTTAATTGTATATCATTAAAAAATTATTCTATTATTAGAGACCACTTGTCTTAGAAGACCTTAGTCTTTGGCACTAGAGGTGCTCTTTCAAGGCAGGGTTTCTGTGTACATGTATTTCTCTGGCATTATTAAAGCAATTGAGGAATATCTGAAATCTATTTTGTGGTTATCACTAGGGATGGGTGGGTACACTAATTTTAATTAAGTAATTTAATTAGTGATTGGAGGCCAGACATTGAAAACAAAATGATGCCATTCTGATTCCAGAGTCATAGCCAACATATACCATATTTCCTTGGACTATTGTGCAGTCATGTCAGGATAATCAACACATTTCACTTTTCTCGCTGTCCTTAACCTATTTTTCAGCCAAACAGATCCTTTTTTGTGCAGTGTCATTTTTTCCCCAGTCCTTGCATTAATTGTGAATGCTTTTTTGTGCCTCTTTTTATTAAGTTTTCAGGGTTTGTGTACCTTGTTCATCGTAGCAATGCTTCTCTTTGTTGTTCTCCAGTATTAGTACTATATTTACTGCATATGTTGGGACACCATAAATTAATTTTGTAAGTAATTATTTTTTGCACTGTATATTCTGTGACAATGTTTTCTTGAGTCATAAATTGTGGGACACTTTTTAAATCATTTGAAAATTATATGTAGAAAAATGCATTCCAAATGAAATTTTTAAAAACTATAAAACTGTATGTGAGATCATCATCATCATGATCAGTATCTTGACCTAGTGTGGTCGTTGAAGCACTGTGCTGCTGAACATCTGACCAGTTCCCTCCACTTGTCTCGATCATGTACCAATGCCTGTGTCTATGCAAAACTTTTTCTGCTCCACTGTGATGTTGTCAGTCTACTTTTTTTCTGTGTCTAGCTCTCCTTCTGCCACCCTGGACGCTGATGGCAGGGCAGCAGTACTTGAGATAAAACTCTTTAATCCACTGCAGCAGCATATCATCGTTTAGTGCATGAATATTTATTAAAGTTTTCTGATACAGAGAAAAATTATCATTAGAGGCAACACATCACCTAAAATGAAATCCAATTACACTAGAATTTTATCTATGTTAATGATCATATTGTCAGCAAAATTATCTGCTTTTCTTCTGGCCTTCATGAATTCATAAAATGATTTTATTTTATCCAAATCTTCTGGGTTATGCAGGTCATTGATGTCTAGGCACAAGGCACTATATTGTGTCACTTTAATTTTTGTTTTGTCCTCTAAGAATGGAAGCCTGTTCTACATACCAGTATACAGAGTTCATGGATATATTTTATTCTTTAATGCTCATGATGAATATAAAGGAATAAATGATAACAATGCAAAGTTAGTTTCTTTCTTTTTATTATCAGATAAACATTTTGATTATCTGTTTTATTGCAGTGGTGGACTGGGCACAAAATCACTGCACTTACTGAAGGAGAAAGAAAGGTCCATTTTCTTCTTCTTTCTCTCAGGAAGACCCCTCATTTCCTAGGATCACTAATGGTCTTATTAATTGTAATACTCCAGAGGGGCAAGAACCAGGAGTAATTTCCATGGTTGACAGATTGCCAAAAGGCCTCAGATACCTGACATTCTATCCATTGTCATCAGTATTTGATAGGGATAAATTAGTTGCCTTAAGGGAGGAAAAGTGCCAATGCCTGAGTCATGCCTTTCCATCAGGGATTAACAAAATCTTACCTACTTAATGACAGGAAGAGCAGCACTTTTGCTCCATTATATCTCAAGCATCTCCCCCCTATTGACTTCTTGTATGTCCCAGGTTTGTTTTCAAGCTATGTTGTACATTACAGGTTGTTGACCTGTTGTCCCTTCAGGCCTTCTCCAACAAAGATCAACTGAACCACCACTCTCCAAAAAGATGATACATAGGACAGATAAAACAATTTCTAACTACATGTAACAATTTTGGGATGAGAGAGTTGAAAGAGTTACTCGTCCTTGTCCTCAATATACTCAAAAATATTCTTCACTACACTCCTTACGCTTTTACTAAAGAACCATTGCTAATTAGATAAACTTGTTATAAGAATCTGAGATTGTATCTTGAGAAATTGCAATTGACATATAGCCCTTACTTCTTACTGTTTTTAATGAAACATTTCAGTAATCTAGATTTTCATTTTCCATGAGCTATCACAGACTTTATGAGTTAGGTATGGTGTAAGTTAAGAGACAGAGGACATCAACAGTTTATAATATTCATCTGATCTGACATTTTACACTTGCCAAAAATCTGTATTTTCAAGACTTTGCGACATTATTTTCATGTCTGATTAAAGATTCTATTGTTATTTGTATGTATGTAATTACCTTTCACACAAAAAATGGCATATTAAATAATTCATTTTGGTCAAACCTCCATTCATGAGAGCTACACACAGGAACCATAAAAAGGATGACTGTTGATTGCTCAAATGAATTGGAAGACATTTAGGCCATCATCTCAACTAGAATTTGGTTCAATGGATGTTATCTCAACACATACTGCTCTATAAATAGATTACAACTATACTATACACTGTGAGAAAATCAACAGAAATTGGCTGAGATGCTTCATGCATGCAACTAATGCATGCCAATTATGAAGCATATTTACAACTAATGTATGCCAATTATGAAGCATATTTATAACTAATGCATACAGTTATGAAGCATATTTACAACTAATGTATGCCAATTATGAAGCATATTTATAACTAATGCATACAGTTATGAAGCATATTTACAACTAATGTATGCCAATTATGAAGCATATTTATAACTAATGCATACAGTTATGAAGCATATTTATAACTAATACATGCCAATTATGAAGCATATTTATAACTAACGCATGCAGTTATGAAGCATATTTATAACTAATACATGCCAATTATGAAGCATATTTATAACTAATGCATGCCAATTATGAAGCATATTTATAACTAATGCATGCAGTTATGAAGCATATTTATAACTAATACATGCCAATTATGAAGCATATTTATAACTAACGCATGCAGTTATGAAGCATATTTATAACTAATACATGCCAATTATTAAGCTTATTTACAACTAATGCATATTTACAACTAATGCATACCTATTCCAAAAATTTACAATTTGATTGTACATGCTTTAAAATGGTGAGTATTCACTTTATTTGGATCCTCATACATCCATATTCCTTTAGAAAGTCATTATATACACACTGTTTGAGAAGTACATTTGGCATAAACTAAATGTTAAATTACGTATATGGATATATTTGGATGAGGTCAATCTAAAGGTGTTAGTGTGCTGTAATCTCACAATGAAAGCTGTTACTGTTGAAAATAAAAATCATATTATCCTGTTAGTGATTGATTTCACCCAAGGTACTTTTCTCTTGACCCAATTTAATGTGTGTGTGTGTGTGTGGATGTTCATCATAGCTTTTTTTTAAACAAATCAGTAGTATCACTATGATGTCTGCAGTGAGGCAGTTTATAGTGATGTCTAGCACAGACATGGAGCATGATGTCCCACCCAGTCACATTGTCCTGACAGCAGGTCAACCAGTCCTAACACTAACCTTTTAATGCTGAGCGCCAGGCAAGGCAGCTGTTAGTACCATTTTTGTAAGTCTTTGGTATGACTTGGCTGAGGATCGAACCTGCGACCTCCTGCTTCTGTGGATGACACTCTAACCACTAAGCTACCTGGCAGTGGGCCATCTTTGTAAATGTCTACCATGATCAATAATTTTAGCTTGGGTTCATCCATATATGACATCACACAATTTTTAGTAGTTTCCTGTGAGTCTGTGGTTTCTTCTGGGCTTTTCATCCACCAGATAAACCTATCCACCATGTATAGCCCATCATGTACTTTAAAAAACGCATGATAGCAACAACAAGAATTACAAAAACCAGCCTTATGAGCTGTGTATTAGATATTTTTCTATTTAACATTTTTTTAATGAATACATTGTACTACTTATACCTATTTACCATATTGAAATCTAAATTGAATTATCTTGAGCAAATGGCCTTGTCTTGATTTATTCTGGCCATATTAAGCTGTTCGTGTGGTCAACCAAATGGTGTGATCCATCATTTCACCTTTGCCAAATCACGTTTTGGAGTCGGAAAATATATTAAGCGACCTCCTTCAATCTTCTGGATATCTGTCATCTGCAATGCATGTTCCCCATGCAAATTGAAGCACCATTTTGTCAATACAGTGTATATTGCAAAAATAATGAAATGTAATGCATCTGTATTTTCACCACACATTTATTTGTGGGTAAAACATGGTGGATGTTACTGTGGTACCAGATGCTCTTATCTGATTGGTCAATATTTGTGGATTTGAATGACAGGTCAGATCTACCTTCAGTAGCTCTTTTCCTTTTGAGACTCCCAAGTCACATCTGTGCTGGCAATGGTCAGGATAGTCTCCTTTGCCCAGTAAGGGCATTAAGGTTTTATTTTGACTTCCTCCAATTTCCTCTAATATTTTGGCAGCTACCATTTCCAGGTGGATTTTCCTCACTATCAATGTCGTGCAAACATTTCTTTTATGATTACTCTGGCTTTTCAATCTTTTACCTTTGTTCATCGGTACACCAGATTGAAGGCATCTATTCATCGGTGCCATTCGTGACAGAACATTATGGGGCCAAGTCAGTTACTGCCTTACAGTAGGAAACATTTGTACAGTTAAGGTAATTTAATTTTTCTTATACCTGCCATTGTTTTTGAGGCCATCTCAGCCTCCATTCTAACTGGTAAATTGAACAATGCAATAGTAGCAGGTAATGTATTATGGCTACTAAAATGTGTTCTTTTGTGGCTGGCTAAAACTAAGTTTAATTTTTAAGTAATACTTAGCTGCTACTGTTGCAATGATTTCCCTTCTCCCACCTCAATATGAGGTCTGGTAGTCTTGGTCCAAATCAAATAATGAAGATATTCCCTATGTTGTCTATGACTAGGAAATAAGATTGGGATCATGTTCTTTTCATTTCATGGCCTCTGTTTCTTATTGGAGGAGGTAATAATTAGTTTTGAATGGGGACATAGCATCCTGGAAAAAGTAGACAATACAGTTCTAACAGGTAAGAATTACGTAATTAACATTAGTCCACCCCCACCCCCCATGTGCAGCCACGATTTTCACGGTTTCAGCAGAGACTATCAGACTATCATAGAATTTCCTTTTAATATCTGTTATCTTATTCATACAGATGCATTTCTTATTGTATTATTACAGTAATTGTTGACTTAGTTTTCCTGGTTTTCAAAGCAAGAAGAGTATTTTAATTTGTGGTTCATGGCTTGCTGCAAAAGCCAGGACAATTGGCATCTCATCAGCAATAGTCCATTCACATTATATAATTTAATTATTCCAGGTTTATATCAGGATTAGAGATGAAGAATGGAATGTGTACAGGAGATACAAACAATTTGATGAACTACACAAAAAGATGAAGAAAGATTACCCATTTACGAGCACATTTGAATTTCCACCGAAAATAAAGATTGGGAAAAAGGTACATGGTATATTGTAATTCCTTTTGAAAATTCCATAGATCATGATTATCATATGTGGGATATTTAATGTACTTGAAGCATGTAGCTCTTTGTAAGTGACATATCAGACATGGAATCGAAAATGAGATTGGTTTGCAGATTGTGTATTTTTCTCCATCATATACCATCCCCTATAACATTAATGCTAGAAGGTAAACTCCACTACCTCTAGACTCTAGCATTCCCAAAAGTAAACTCCACTACCTCTAGACTCTAGCATTCCCAAAAGGACAAAATTTAGTCTTTCCCATCAATGTGCTTTTAAGACAAATAGCTAGTCAGAGGGAAGATACTCTCATCCATTACTTTCCACAACTAGATGACTATCTATAATCAGTTGTTTACCAGTTTAAGCTTTCACTGTAACAGTTTCTGTGGACAGTTTTGCATATTTTTCAAAGTTCGGAACTGCTAAGTCAGTTACACATGATATTGGCACCATATGTGTAGACTGTATTTGATACTGCAGACCATTGGTGAAATTGATGTGTTATAATGGGTGCTGTTGCTTGTTTGTTTAAATTTTGGGATTGTTATTTCCCTTTTTGGTCATTTAAATTTCTTTTCAAATCATAAAGTTCGAGGTCAGCAAGGATAATATAGTCACTTACCACAGTTATACTAAACACCTTGCAGAAACATTCCAAGGTGAGAAATTGAAATAATCAAAGTGTCAGGTCTTAGGACTCTTCCAATCTGTATATTGTGAGGGACATGCCAATATCATCACCCCACCCCCCTTCAAAGATTCCTTATAGAAGACCATAAAGTGCCATAATATCCAAGAGGTTAGACATTGACAACTTGGTGGTGCCAGATTCGTCCATGCTGCACACTCAAGAGCTGGCATTGCAGATACTTTTGTTGGGGGACACGCACACTCATACTCATACCCCAGGGCCTGTTTCTTGGACACGTCTCATACTGCTCTGGATTTACTGGGAGATTGTTCTCCCAATGTTTGGGTATGTTGCATGCCTGCCAACTGCTGATTTATTCCTTGAACCCTATAGGAACTAGAATAACTGGTTCATCTAATTTTTTTTCTGCCCAGCCTGCCAACCACTGAACCAGCTTTTCAGCTTTCTTTCTGGCCTTCCTTAAAACTTTTCTTGTGTGTGTATGTATTGCTATCTTTCCAGGATCACTTGATTCGAGAGATAGTGGAGTTCATTTCCTAATGTTAATTTCATCATGAAAAGAATAACAACACTTTTCTAAAAATGTTGCTGTCTTTCACATTAAAGTTTCACTTAAGTACTGTTGGGCTAAATCAAAACTATTTTGTTATTTGGAAACAAATATTTTAAAAGTTCTATTCAAACATTCAAACATAAATAATTGCTTTCATTGAGTACAGGTCTAAATCTGTATAGATGACATAAAATGCAACAGTCTGATAATTTGAACTAGACTTATACAGACATGGAAATGTCCGAACTTTTATATCAACATTTAAGTATTTACTGCTGAGTTATTTTTCCTGTTATCTAAGAATTAGAAAACTACACAAAAATTTGTCCAGATGAATTGGTCCAGATCAATCTTTGGGCAATTTCCATTATTGTCTAACAAGGATGAATGGTTAGAGATGAACCCAGCAAAAAAAGACTCCTGATGATTACAGATGGCAGACAAATAGAAGCCCAGGTGTTAAATAAACACAGCAAATAATAAACTCATTGTTTGAACTTGCCAACAGGATGTCAAATACAAAGGTTATTTTATTACAAAGCAAGCAACCCCAGAAGCTGACTTTGGATTCTTTTGAGTGTGCAAATTTGTTGTTAAATATATACAATGTCAGCCAACATAGGTAAGCAAGTATTTGGTTCTTTTTTACCAGTGTTCATGGGAATTTTTAAAATAAAACGATCCAAGTTTTTAAAGCAACACAATCTAATACTTTGTGTATGTACATTAATGACCCAGTTTCTTCCAGAAGATTTTGAGCAGAAAAAAAAATCATTTGATGAATTTTCGAAGGCCAGAAGAGAAGAAGGTGATTTTGCCAACACTAGGTTCAGTAGATGAAATAGATGAAACTTTAATGTACTTTGATGTCATTCCTGGATGGACTGTTGATAAGAAGGGGGGGGGGGTTAAAGTGAGAACTCTTATGACTGGTGCAGGAATATGCATTTTCCACAGATGGAAATTTATTGCCTTCAGTAATAATTGTCATAGTATGAGGGAACTTAAACATCTTCATGCACCAAAAGGATGAATAATATTTGTGCCAGAGAGCAGGAAGTGTGTTGCCAACAACATGCATGAGGAAACTATACAAATCTTCATGCAATGAAAGGTTAGATTGTACGCGTGCCAGAGCTAGGTTGGGTTGATTAAGTGTTAATGCAGTGGATTAAAAAGTTTTATTTCAAGTACATGGTTTATATTTTTAAAAATTTACAAAATTTTAGTATATCTTTTGATATGTAATTTTGAAATGATTTAAAAGTTGCCCCACAGCTTACAATTTGAAAATAAATAATGTGTCCCAGAACATACTGGGCACAAACAATTACTTTAAAAATTAATTTATGGTGTCCCATAAAATATAGTGTCTCATTATATACGGTATAGTGGATTCAGTCCTAGTGGATTTGGACAGAGGTAACTTCATCATACACAATTTTTGTTGAACAATACTTAGAAGATGACATTATGTAGATACAGTAAAACCTGTTATTAGAGACCGCCCCTTCTGCCAACAAAAAGCAGTCTCTAAAGGCTGGTGGTCTCTCATAGCATGTTTGTGCAAAAAGACCAGTTTCCAAAGTCCAGTTTTAGAACAATTTTTTAAAAAATTTACCAGAATCACTATACATATATTCTATTCTTTATTATAGTTCTTGTTAAAATATTGTATGCATTCATCTAAAAATAAAATTATATAGCAATAAAAAATATACTTCTATCATTAAACATGAAATCACATTTACATTTGAAGATAACATATTTTAGCAAATGAAATTATTTCTAGATTACACCTTTTTCTTCATAACAACCTAAATTTGTTTTACCAATGTGGAAATCACTTTTTTGCACATGGTCTGCTCATTTTCACTTCTTTCAGTTACATTAAATATTTTCTCCAGCCTTAAAATTTGTCTATTTTTAGTTGGAGGTTCATCCATTGTTATTAAGGTTCTAGGTATTAGAATTATTAGTGCTCAGTTGTAATATCGAACGTAAAGACAGTTTTGACTGGACTGTGGGAAAAAAATGGCAAATCTATACATGTGCATTGCATATCTAACAGTTAATGAAATATAAAGAAACAATTATCTCATCTAGAAACAGAACCATTTACTCAGAGATGATAGTCAACGGCTTCATTTAAAGATGACATACAGGGATTAACTCTATAAGCAAAGTGTGTAACCCAGTCGTACCAACTTGAATAGATGAGTTTTGTGATTGGGATAAAATCACTGAATATCAGGGGGAAGAAAAACAAACATCACGAGTCTTGAACACTATAAAATCCTGCAAATGATTCTCTCTTGCTGGTTTTATAGACAATTACCTTGTTCACCCCAGCAATACAGACTAACTCTACAGACAAACAATAGACGAGAACACTATGTCAGTGTAGCCTTGGCAGTACAACAGTAATTTGTGACATGTACATTAGCCCAGTTTACTGACTGTAGCATCAATCACCGGTAGCAACAATACTATTATTCTTTCTTTAAGATTCCTTTTCTGTTTGTTTTTTGACAGAACAATCATTACTAATCAAGTGGTCATTGTTACTGATTACATATAGGTTAGTGGTGTCTGTCTGTTCTCGTGATACAGTCATTGATAGGGATACCGAGTCCTACAATAAGGTCAGGAAGTAGGCTAAGTGCAGAAATAGTTAGTCTGGTCCCTTGCTTTTTATGCTTCCTGTGTTGCTCACCCCTATATGAATAGTGGAGAACAGTACAGGGAGTATACAATGCAGGGAACCATCTACAAAATAATCTACATATGCTTTAGTCTGGTTTACAACAAAAACTATAAAACACTATGCTAACAACATTGATTTCCAGCCTCACTTTGAAAATTTAGAATGTTACGAGTGGTAATTTGTACAGGGATTAAATAAAGGTCGGTGGAGTTTTTCCTAGAATTTTGTGATGTAATCATTCATAGCAGTGTCAAAATGCATATTTTTGCAATGTATCACAGTCTATGTTTGCGTTCATCAAGTGTTCATTCATAACAGAGAAATTTTATAATAAAATCGATCCGTGCATTATGATTGCGGTTGGAAATGACAGGTGGTTGCTCATAGCAGAGGCTGCTCAATGCAGTTTTTACTGTATTACTTTTATGGTTGTGGTAGCTATTTTTCCATTCTCTAGTATGTGATAATGATTTTTCCAGTCATATACAATGAGAAATCCATCATGGCATATGAGATGTAACCCTTGTCTTTGTTAATCATTATTGTTCTGTCATTGCTTGCACTGCATTCAAATTTTTTATTTCAGGGTGCCAGAGTAGTAGAACACAGACGGCAAGTGCTTCAGAATTACTTGAGATGCCTTATAAATCACATACTACAGAAGAATTCATCCCTTGCAGAACATACTCACAAAGACAAACTATTAGCGATCTTGCCATTTTTTAGGTGAAAACTTGTGAATAATGTCTAGATTTAAGATAACAAGTGAAAAGATTAGAAACAGTTCTGTATTTGACATGATAATGTAAAGATGTCCTTTGTTTGAGTCATGAATGATAATAGATATAACAGGATCTGACCTGTATGTTTAATTTGGATTTTTAACAAAGCTTTAACAATTTTCCAGTTATATCGTTATGATGCTTGCAGTGTGGTAGTTTATAGTGATATCTAGCACTGGGGCATCATGCCATAGACATATAGCATCATGTCCAACCCATTCACATTATCCTGATGCCAGGCTAACCAGTCCTTACACTAACCTCGAAATGCTAAGCACCAGGTGAGGCAGCTGATGTTTGTACCAATTTTGTAAGTGGTTTGACTCAGTCGGGATTCAAACCAACAACCTCCTGTATATGGGGTGGATGCTCTAACCACTTTGACAGCCAGAGTGGTCAGATCTGACCAAAACATCATATGATACCAATACTTTACACTTAGACCTGATTATTGTTTAAAATATGTATACCTCCACCTTATCTATGGCGGAGCATATACTGTGGTTCATGTCCGTTCCATTCTGTCCTGGCGCATCACATCACAAATTTTGTTTCCACTCAATACCTTTAAAGAACTATATGAGCTGAAACTAATTTATCTACATTTAATTTATTTAAAAGTGTCACAGGTGCTTCAGAATATGTCATTAATTATGTGTATCACTGTATTATAAAAACAGAGGAGCCACTTAATTACAACTTCTCTCTCTCTCTCTCTCTCTCTCTCTCTCTCTCTCTCTCTCTCTCTCTCTCTCTCTCTCTCATTGATAGCAGTTCTTAATCTGTCATGTTATTACTTTCACTGGCATCTAAACTTCTTTGTTTATGTACCATGATAAATGTATCCTGACATTGCCCAATTATATCAGCCAATCATTAATCTATTTCTCTGATTACAGTGGGGGGGGAGCTAAATCGGTCACCTGTACAATTACTGCCATCTCACTTCTAACCGCAATGGTTTGAGTTTTGGGCTTTGCCAATGCATGTATGTTAAAAAGCTTGCCAGTAGCTTCCCATGGGTCAGTGGTTTTTACCGTGGTTTTTCTGGGATCTTTATCCCAGTTATAATGGTCATATGCTAAAAATTTGCATTAAAGCCTCAACAAAGAACAATTATCAGCCTTCCTTTCTCAGTTGAATGCTTAAGCATTTGGATCATGCAGTAGTAGAGCTGGCAAAACAGAGCATTCTTTGAAATTCTTGTACAACACATTCTGTAAAAATAATAATGTGATTATTAAAGCTGAAACTTGTAATTTATTCAGCCAAGGGCATATTAGCATAGTAGATGATGTTATTAAAGTTGTAAGTTGTAATTTATAAGTCATAGGGCATAGTAGATACTATTATTAAAGTTTAAAATTTTAATATATAGTCCATACAGTTAAAGTTGTTCATTATCTGTCAGCTTAGTACCACAGCCTAAGTTTTTGAATTTTTTCATTTAATTTTTCAGTGACAAATCTGCAGAGAAGTCAAAGAAATCAAAGAGAAATTCAGATGTAAATAGAATACCACTGTCCTCTAGTCCACAACTGTTAGCAGGAGTTTCTGCTTCACCTAATCAGTATGATGGACTCTGACATTAAGGAAGTGCTGCGATTATTTCATGTTGTGTTCATTTTTCATGGTCAAAATAATGTATTGGCTCAATGATTTTGATGACTGAACTAAAATCAATTTCACGTGTAATATAACTGTTTAACTATGTTATATTGTCATAATGAAATTTCAAAGAACAATTACATGTAATAAATGATGTGTACAATATTTTTCTATTTATTTGTTTTAATTATTGATAAGCTGACTGTTGTTAAGTGATTTTATCATTATTGTCATTAGTGTTTAATGTTTCAGAATGGCTGTAGATGTATATATTTATATTTTATATTATAAATGGCACAAGATGGCACCAAAAAGAATGTATTCAATCTTTCCAGCAGTCAGTATATTCATCTGTCCATTTTGGTTCCTGCACCAAACCTCATACAATGACCAAACTTTGTGGTTGGTTTAAACTTGGGGTAAGAAGAAAGTCTATTGAGTTTTGTGCCAAATGTAACTGTTATTGTGTCTATAATAAGGATAATGGTTTCTGCACAATAACATTGTACCCTACTTCCCTTCACAAGATTTTGTCCAGGACTTTAACTTTGGGTAAGAAAGAAGTATATTGATTTTTTGCGCAAAGGTCAGTGTCACTATAACTAGAGAATGTTTCTGCACAACAGTTTTAATTTCATACCTTCATGAATCTGTGTCAATGACTTTGCACTTGAGGTAAGAAAAAGCTTCAAAGCTCAGTGGAGTCAAAAAGAAACTTATCAATTAGGTTCAAAATGGTCCAAGGTCAGTGACATAACCAAGATTAAAAGTTGCTGTGAAATAGAGTTGCAAACTATACTGGATTCAAACTTTGCAGATGGCTTTCTAATATGGGAAGGAAATAGGCTACATATATTTTGTAGCAAGGGTCACGAGAATTCATAGATAGTTTGCCTTCAGGGAAAGGAAGGAACCTTTTACTTATAGGGTTAAAGATCAAGGTCACTTAGGCCCCGCTAATGACAACATATTGAACTGTTAATTACACAGTGGGCATATAATGTCATCCTTATAGTCACTTGTTCAAATGTATAACCCTGAGAAGCAATTATGACACTTCAGTTATCTGATAGCCATGGTAGTTAAGTTGACAGAGTATTTGATTCTAATTTCAAGGGTCCTGGGTTCAATATCAACCCAAGCCAACCCAGTTTGGCAGCCTCACTACTTCCTTGGGAAAGGTACTAGTTCCATTTCGTTGGTATGATATCACCAATAAAGTGTTGAAAATGCAATTAAAAACCAGTGCACAACAAGTAAGTGAATACATATATCAGAAATATTTAATAACAAACATATTTTAAATGCCTTTTTAAGTATGTCTCAGATTGCAGGCTGGTCCTTAAAGTTTAAAAATATATTTAGCTTATTAGACATTTATCAGACTGATGGAAAATGTCAGATTCAGATGTAAAGTGATGTTGTTCTAAGTTCATATGATGAAGTGAGATTCAATTAGAACTGCATAATTCTAGTCACAATGTCAAGCTAAGAACTTTATTTTTGCATATTATCATCATCATTCCTCTTATTTATTATTTCTAAAACTATATTTTTGTCACAAAAATGGAAGATTTGCATGTTGAATGGAACCAAGTCATATTCAGTGCATTTTTATGTGTGTAAATGGCACTGGCTTTATTTGCCAGATAGAGGTTTTTGCATTGCAGATATGTAGACATTTTTATCCACTCTATTTTCTAATAGTAATGATATGTATAGGACTTCAACACTTTTTTTTGCCTTATTTGTTAATAAGGGTGGTGAAGAGACTACCTTGCTTTATTAAATCTGAGTTCAGAAAAACAATCCTTGTGAAAGGCACAACACTCACTTTGTCCATCATGATATAGCCAATAGTGTGAAATAATTTCCTTGGAAACCAACAAAATTAAACAGCTATCATACTTGCTATTTTTGTTGTGATTTACTTGGTGACTAAACACAAACATTGCAGAATTATCTTTTAATGATATTTAATATAATTTATGTGAATATAATTCATTTTTTAGATTTTCAGAAATGTCATACTCATGAAAATTGTGTCTTCACAGTATTGTTCTTTACATAATAAGCTATTTATATGATGCACCTGGAAAGCCGTTATGTTATTCAACGGCAAATCTGGGTCTATTCAATCTGTGGCTAATTTAATACCTAAGTCTAAATGACATTTTTATATAGATTTCAGTAATATATCATACATACTTGCTTATAAGTCTGTTCCAACTGAAAACAACATAGACCCTGATCTACCTTTGCATAATGCACCAGCATATCAGGGTCTATGGTCTTTTTTTTTTTGTTCTATTGATAGCTCCTAACAAACTGTAAAGACACAGAAATGTGACTGCAGATATGTGTTTGTACAGTTTGACTTATAAGAGAGTATATACAGTACTTGTTAACTTTCTGCTTTCTCCCAGCTATCATTTTGAGTGTTTTTATGCACTTCAGACATTTTTATGCATACACGCATATGCTTTGTTTAATTTCCATATGAAGCAAGAGACAGAACTTTTTTATATTTTTTATTTCACAATGTCTTTTCGTCATGTAGTGATCCTTATATTTTATAATAATTTCTTTCAGTTTTGTAAAATTCAGATTTGACATTTGATGATATAAAGATTTGTTGCAAGATTAACATTATTTATTATGAAATATAATTATTGACACATTGTAATGTTCTATGGTGCTTATTTATATAGATTAAAACAATGTGCAATGTCAGATATTAAATGATATGGCTCCCTGTCTTAAGCTGTCAACAGGATGAAGATGATATCATATTATACTGTTGTCTTCCTGTCTTAAGCTGTCAATAGGATGAAGATGATATCATATTATAACATTGTCTCACTTTCTTAAGCTGACAATAGATGCAGATGTGCAGATACAGTATATGTGTTGTACAAATTTTTTGGTCATTGTAATACTGTGTATTTATGCACACACACACACACACAAACACAAACACACACACACATATATTGTTGTCAGGGATAAAATGATTTTTTATGAGGTATATATAGGCTCTATTTCAGCCATGGCTTTCAATATAAATACAGTCAAACCTGACAACAGCAACCACCCATGGAAAAGGGAAAAACTTCTCAAAGTCAGACCGCTTGTTTCATAAATAGTTCGTCAATTGATAGATGAAGATATCGAGCTACACCTATCACAGTGATGTTACAGGTACCATCCATTTCTGCTGTGATTGCATGACTACTTTTCGCTCCATCTAGCACACAAATTTCTTTGACCCTGATAACTAAAAACAGCTTTATTTTCAAATTTGACATAGTGGTACCATTGACTTATGCTGTCAAGTTGACTAGTTACTAGTGCAAGATAAGAAATGTTTGCACATTGATTTATATGGTATTCCTTTATCTAAAAAGTTTCTGCATGAAGCGAAATTTCAGTTTGCATAGACTAAGTGGGAACGTGTAAAGTGGGGAGGGGAGAAACCATTTGTTCAGTTGGGTAACACCTGTTAAAACTGACAATGGATATCAGATAACTGTTACATATTTGACATTTATATAGGATGTTTGATAGGGAAATTAAATTGGTCATTGTGAAAAGGTGACTGTTGAGTAAAGGTAACTGTTAGGACAGGTTTGACTGTATGAAAGTTTTTTTTGAAACTGTCATACTGTAAATTGTGATTGGGTTTTCCTAACATTTGACAAGTTTGACAATACCTACAGTACTTAGAAACATCACTATAATTTTCAGCTAATAAAAATTATTCAAGATCTTGTGATAAGTCTTTATTGACTCCTAAATAACAAGCCAAGGGAGATTGATCGGCTAGACAGAATATTTTCTGTCGATATGTCGGACAACAATCTAATCGCTTATAGACCACTCTTCACCAACAGGTACCTTAGGTGGACATCCATTTTCTCAAAAGGACTCCATTAACAAAATTTTAAAAAAGTACTTGTTTGGCTTCAGTTTCACTTTTAGGCCTTTGAAACAAACGGGAGATCTTGGGATACTGTTCTTGTTCAACAAGTGGTTGTTATTTGTCACCCTGAGTAGAATAAGAGAATGAATAGTGAAGAGAGGATCAATATTTCTCGATCAATATCAGTAGCAATGTGACCTCATAAAACAGATCAATAAATGTGATAGCTTAACTAATATATTTTTAACAACATTCTCAAGAGCTCCTTTTGCCATAGCTCTGATACTGCACAAGCAAGGGATTTTAGTGACAATGGGATCCGTGTTGTGATCAAAACAACGCTTGTCAGTTAAAAGTTGATTAAGCACAAGTTTATCTCCAACTAGGTCATTGCCTTATAATAAGTGAATACTCTTAATAGGTAAAGAAGTCATTATTCTGACTGTCATGGGTCCTGAGACTACATCTGATGACAAATTGACAGTGGAGATAAACATTAACAAAGGTGCAATCTACTCCCTAAAAAGGAACACTTTGACCAGAATAAGACCTCTCAGATAAAGGCAATGTACTCAATAAAAAAAAGACTGAGAACTGCCCGTGTCGCATAGAATTTTAATCACCAAACTGTGGTATCAAACTTTTTAACATGAATGATTCATATTTCTCCATAATAAAATCAGATGGGGCTTTGTTTTCTATCAAAACATGACTAACCTTTACCTCGTAAAACTAAGAGTATTTGGAACAGCACTTGTCTTTATTCTGTTGCTTATTTTTCAATATATGGCAGTCAGAAATAATGTGCCTTTTCTTACTGTAAGTGCACGTAGAAAGAGAAGGATTTCTGATCGGCTGTATCAGAAGTGTACATCCTTAAAGTTGTGCCAGATTGAGATTTGATATGTATTCTTGTGAGACTGAGATTACATTTCCCTTTGAAAATGTTCCCCAAATCACAGTTCGTTAGAAATATTAGCCTGCTACCCAGTGCCGGTGCAAGGCATTTTGGTGCCCTAGGTGAGATCAGATATCTTGTGCCCCCTCCCCTTCCCACTCACGCCCTCGCCACCCGTCCATCATGATTTGCACTTTAGCCCAGCGCCCTAGGCGATTGCCTAGTTCGCCTAGCGGAAGCGCTGGCCCTGTTGCTTCATTGCAAATCGAGCCCTAATAAAAGACGAAATATCGTCTTGCCAGGTTCATATCAATAGACAGAGGGCAATAACTCTTGCCTATTACCTCTCCTTGGTACTACTAGGTTTCACTGCTGTACAGACCACATGTCCTACAATTCATCATCCAAAAATCCAGCCATTTTGTGGTTCTTTTCGTCCATTCAACTATCATTTTTTATTTTACTGTGCAGATTTATCAATCTACTGCAGATTGCATGCATTATTTTACAATTTCTGCGATTTTTTGAGTGAGTTTGTCAGCTTTTAGGACTTCGTCGTTTAAGAATCACTTTCCCACCTCGCTATCATTGACCTTATACAAGGTCATTATGAGTTTGCGTTCCTTTAACTTTGTTCGTTTATTCCGTTCATTACTGAACTCTTCTTAGCGAAATTCTGAAGTGCTACTTGATATTTATGCTTATTTTATTCATATTTCATGCTGTTTTGATAGAATTATGTTCTAATTGATAACAAAGCATTGTGCATAAGTTCATAACAGAGCGATATGATTCTTGTACGACATTTTCACTGCTTTGTTAGTTACAACAGTGTTTTAGTGACTTAGTATATTACTAGTTTCTGTTATAATTTATGTTTTTGTGTTGTTTCAGCAGATTGTCAATTAAAGATATACTATATATATTATATGGGCCGACCAAACCGGATCTTCGCCGTCTGTTCAACAATGCCAGCATTGGGGACCTTTTCATCTTATCAGTCCAGCCAACTTTGATTTACGGGGATCTTAGCGACAGGTCTGTCCGACCGTACTGTCGGTGACATGCCCTTTCTATGACAGGTATTTCAGTGAGAAATCAGTTCATCCAGAGCGGCCAGTAATAGTGATTGCCGAGCCGTTTTTTATACCACCTTCGTCCAGGCCGACGATTCTTCGTATATTGCAGCCGACAGTGCGCTCCACTGTTTTATTGGACGGATAAATCTGTTCCATGCCCATCAAAGCTGGTTCTGGATGTCGTTGCGGACACCCAGCAGTAGTCTCGCTTGAAAGGCACCGGCCAAAATTCCTAGGGTCAATGACCAGGCTGCTTACCATGCTATGGCCAATACTTTGACGGGTTTGGCAATCTACTTTTGATACGACATGTCGCATATGCGATCCATGTCTCTCCAATCTTATCATACCCTCCCTTTCCGAACGACCTTGTTTGGGTCACCTTCGCTTTGGAGGAAGAATATATGATGTTCGGATGCAGGCACCTCAGGAACTTCCCCATCACCTCGCCACGATCCCGAGGGTTTTAACCAAAGCTGGGTTTTCTTTCTTCAGAAAGCAAACAGCAAGTCCATACTCATCATCGACTGGACTCGCCTCAACGAATTTTGTAGATGGAGACGACGAATCCCATTCCACCCGTGTCACGAACAGTTTCTCGCTTTTTTCTTTGAATCAGTTGACAGTTCTTCCCTCTGGCCTCAACATCAGCTCCAGAGCTTTTACTCAGATTATGGATTATGTCGGCTATCTCTTCCGGTCTACGTCGTCTACAAAGACGTCAGCGAACCTGGACATCTTACAGAAACGCCTGGTAATTTCTATCCTACCCCAAGGCAGGAACGATCTTCTTTTTCTTGTAGATCATCCTTTAGTGAACTGGGAAAAGTCGGACCTCCGTCCATCCCAGATCTTTATCCATATGGGTATGGAGTTCTTACCCAGTCGGCATATGGAGCGACTTGTTTTCGCGTTACCAGAATCGTCGAACTCGTCTAGTCCGTTTCCATTAAGACTTTAATTTTAGCGAGAGAGAGAGAGTTCTTGCAACTCGTCGGTTTGTTCATTACCGAAGAGGTATTGATACCGCATAGCCGTATTTTGTATGTGTACCTTCCAAACAGTCATGATAATGTCAGAGATTCGAACATTTCTGAGTCAGGTAGTTACTAAATCCAGTGCACACAGCGAGGGTGCCCACCTGTTGCCGATCTTCAATACCGTCAATGACACATGAGGGCCAGGGGAACGGCCGCTACATATCAAAATCGTAGAAATGAAGGCTGTGATCAATTCTTCCGAAAAGATTGATTCTGAGGCGACGACGGTCCTCATTTTGTCCGACAGCTCTCTTTGTGACCTATATCATCAAACAGGGAGGCACCAAATCACTCTACCTGTTTGTTCTAATTTGGCAGTTTTTACGTTGGTGCAACAATCTCCATATCAACATACAAATTAGACTAGTCAAGTCCTTCACACCGAATGGTCTCTCCATCAATCGGTCTTCACTAGGATTTGCATATTTGGTGGGCGTCCGATGATCGACGTCTTGAGAATGAAGCGAAATCACAAGCCACCCACTTTCACCTCTCTACTTCCAGTCAACCGCTCCGGTGGCCTAGTGGTTAGAGCGTCCGCCCCGGAAGCGGGAGGTCGTCGGTTCGATCCCCGGCCGAGTCATACCAAAGACTTACAAAAATGGTACTAACAGCTGCCTCGCTTGACGCTCAGCATTAAGAGGTTAGTGTTAGGACTGGTCGGCCTGGTGTCAGGATAATGTGACTGGGTGGGACATCATGCTACATGTCTGCGGCATGATGTCTCAGTGCTAGACATCACTATAATTCATCATGATTCTCATAGACCGAATTTTCACCAGAATCCAATGTCACTGGTGGCCCTTCCCTTCTGTTTTTTTTATATTGTTTTTAATTTTTTAAGCAGCAGCTTTAGTTGGCTAAGAAAGCGCACATTGTGACATAATCAAATAAGTATGGGTGTATATTGTGCATGAAAGTTAGGCGTATGAGCTGGCATGCATATTTACAAGAAGACCATGTGATGTATGCTGCATTCTGAATTGTCAAAAAGTCCATTTTATCTTCATTATTGTGTAAATAAATCCACAGTATTAGCAATAGTGAATTTGGTTGACAACTGTAATCGAGTCATTAGGCACGCGTAAGGGAGGCGACGTGTGATTACACTAACCAGTTCAATAAACTATCAAATTATAGATGTCACGCTACAATTCCAAGGTCCTGAATGACTTAAAGAATTATTTCAGGATTTAAAAGGAAAAATAAATCTTTAAATTCTTTCCCTCCGTTTGCCGGTAATTGACCTAAGCACAAAAAATGGCAATATATATATATATATATATATATATATATATATATATATATATATATATATATATATATATATATATATATATATATATTAAGGCTCTAATAAACGTTTAACAGAAAATGTGGAAACAACAAGCTTTGTAAAATTTAATAAATAATTTATTTCCTTGGAGAAAAGATTGTCAAATGGAAAAAGAACTTAAAGTTTTAAGAATCAAATTAAAAAAAAAATCCAAGAATAATCAATGAATTAAATTTAAAAAGTCCTAGTAATGAAATGTCAATAGATTCAAGTTCTAGTCCTGTTGGAAAATCCAAGATGGAAAACGATGACGTATATTGAAGTCTATTATGTGTTTATCTACATTTCCTTGTAGAAACACAATATTTAACACTCCGGTGTTGGAAATCCAAAAAACAAATTTGATAAACTGTCTTTGTCAAAGAATTAGTTATGAGCACATAAAATATTTCCTGATATAGGAATTAATCCTTTAAAATCCAACTCAACTGAAGGAAAGTCAACATCGATTTAAAAACTGGCTACAACAAAGGCAAATGACCTAACGTCAGATTATAAGCCCAAAACGAACTATATTTCACAAAAACAAAGATTATATCGTATTCTGATACAATGTTTCTGACAAAATCCCCAATTTGTGAAATCAAGAAAAGGGAGGAAAGGAGTCACATGATCGTTTATATCACGTACTCCTAGCATAACCCTGACGAGAACCAATCTTTAAGAATCAAACGTTGCTTACTTCTTGATTCACTTCTGGCATCTTGTCCTTGACAACAACCAATCATTTTAAAATTAAAATAAAACCCGTTTACGTGACTCTCACTAACATTGAATCAAGGTCATTATCTAGGTCAACATTACTTGTTTACCAAAGAATTATTCAGGCCAACATATTTTTTGACAAAACATCATCTCTAGCAAATAAATGACCCCTACAATAATATGTGATGAAAATATTTATAATTAAAAACAATTTAAAACTGAAAAACTAGGTAATGTTTAAGGGCTTGTTTGAAACAGCATAAATATTAACACTTGAATTACCTGTTTCAGTTTGTATGCACTATCGGATCTTAATTAACTGGAAATCCATTAAGTTTTAGTAGGAAATAACTGACAAATTATTTGTCCCGTTATGCTTGTTTATCTTCAGACAAGTAGGCACACGATTTTCAAATAAATAATCACTGCTGTAATAATATAATATAAAAATAACACATTTTTAAGAAAGAAAAGCGAATGAATCGAGAACCTTTGTTTGGTTAAAACTCCATTTTGTATATAGGTCTTGAGAAACATTCTTTAATCGTAACATCAGAGGTCTAATGTATGATTTACGATCGATTTTCTCAATGATCTTTTATTTTGTAATTAAGTAATTAATAATATAATTAATTCTTTAATCGTAACATCAGAGGTCTAATGTATGATTTACGATCGATTTTCTCAATGATCTTTTATTTTGTTTAAAAAAAAAAAAGTATTTTTCCATCAACTTAGATTGGTGATTAAAAGTACTGAACGCAGGTTAAACATTTGGATGGTGAGACCGGTAAAACAAAAATAAATTAAATTATGATTCAATGGCAGATTAGCATGCACATACCATGTAACGATAATAAATGACTTTATGATGGTTTTGTATGAGTCGCCATAGCATTCAAAAGTTTGTCCATGTTGAATTATACAGTGGTGGTTTCAAGTTATATTTCCAATGTCGACGTTGTATGTGTATATTTTGAATTACACAGCGGTGGTTGAAATTCTTATATCGTATGTCGAGAATCCATAATTCACACGTTGTATGCAACTGTTTGTGATGAAAGTTCCATTTCATATGGCGAGTATTTAGATTTCATCTGTCGAATTTCACAGCAACGAGAAGGTGCATACTTGTTGAAAGATTACGCGGTACGTTCACGAGAACGACCTCTAGCGAAGAAATGCATAGTAATTCTTGACCTGTGAATGGTAACTTTCAAACTGTAAATGCATGAAAAGTAAAGGCATCTCATAATTGAATACACGTATGTTGTATTATAATACTCAATATTATTTTGAATTGTTAATGTGGACATTGTGTAATGATACTTTTAACACCAACACATCATATAAAAGTAATAATTCTGACAAGCACAATAAAATGTCAAATCACCGCTGTGTAATTCAACATATATCATCTAAAAGCTCAATATACGAAATGTGACTTTCAGTACAAACAATGTGATTCGACATGTTAAATTGAAACTCTCGACATGTGACATTAACATTTCAACAACCGCAGTGTAATTCAAATTATCATCCAGCGCTGTGTAAGTCAGATGATACAATCTAAAAATTCGATACTGGACATAGAATTTTCAACCAGCGCTGTGTAATTCAGCAGATGAAATCTAAACACTCAACATATGAAATGGAACTTTCAACGTAAACTCTTTGAACCAAATACGTAAATTAGGAATTCTCGACATATGGCATTGAAATTTCAACACACCGTGTAATTCAAACGACACAATTTAAAACCTCGACATTAAAAATATAACTTTCAACCACTACTGTTTAATTCAACAGATACAATCTAAAATCTCGACCGAGAAAATGGATCTTAAAGGACAAGCATTTCTGATACAATACGTGAAATTGGAATTATGGACATAGGACATTAAAATTTAAACGGCAACATTTTGATTGGAACAGCTTTTGTCTGCTACGGCACCCCATAGTTTTGACAAGACAAGCTTAATGTGGAATATCGGGTACGCAAGTATTTTGTTCTTATTCAGTCTTAAGTAAAACCGAATATCATTCATTTCAAATGTAACATAGTTTTGACTGCCATTAGTAGATATCAGCACTAGCACATAAATTTGAAAAAGAAAATTATACGAAATACTTTAAAGTTAACAAAAAATGAGGTAAATATGTAAAACTTCATCTGGGCAGAGAATACGAATGACTTTAAGGTTGTCAAAAAATGACAAAATTAAGTACAGAATTACTCGACCTTTTTCTATAGCAGCACACAATATGTAAAGCTGGAGATTTTTTTCTTGTCGCTGATGGTGTTGGTATGCATTATATATGCAAATAAACCCTCAATTATTGATCTGAAACAAAATATCGATCTGAGAAAAAAGCACGTAACAATAGGGTAGAGCCACGCAAAGACATAGAAATGTAAAATTTTTATTTAAAAAATGCATTAATTGTTTTTATATCCACACTTAAATGCAATACCATATACCGAGTCTTGCAGTAAAACAAATGACCAACAAGATCGACTTTAAGTGGCAGTGTATACTATGATAGTGTGAATGTAAAAGGGCGTGTGTAAGAGAATATTTACAACTTTGTTATCGAACCTTTCCTCCTTATTGTTCGTAGTATTTTTTTCAGAGATTGGTATCGGCGCCTGATAAATGTTCTTGAGCCCTGGCGCTTGCCTATGCGAAGAAGATAACAACGATTCCTTTTATTGTCTTTAATATTGCTATAGTCGTAGAAAGCCTTCTTCGGGTACTTCACATGCAGCCTATTTATTACAATAATTATCCCACGATTATCTTTTCTATTTCTAGTCTTCTTTCTTTGAGGACGATACACATCAGACCTGAATCTTGCTAGTCAGTGCTTCGGCCGCAGTGGGTCATTTAGCACTGTTTAGTCTGTCAAAAGACAGTTATTTAATTTTTCCCGGGGGGAGGAAATGTGCCGCATCCCCACGGGCATTTATGCGTACAAAGTACGCTATTTAATTTGGACGTCAAATGGAATCGCTATTAAGTGACTATCGAAGTGAATGTAAGGCCGCGGTGTGTGGGAATCGTACCAACACGCACTCAACCCTATCAAACAATCAGGTGAGAGATAACAGGGATGCAATGGCACCGAATAATAGCGAGAGAAAAATAGTTTTCTCATATCACTATGTGAAAAAGGTGGAAAGATTCCCGGTAGCTCGGCCAGCCGATGTCGTAGATGAATGTCGTTTACGCCCTGGAACGCCCTAGGCATACTTATTTCAAATTCAGTCCAGTTGTACTAATGGACAAAATTATACCAATATTGTGTTAGCCACCTGTGCAACTGAATCAAATTCAATGAGTTGTAGAATTTTCCTATCGCTTAACATACCAATATTTCTAGTACATAGTGTACATATAATAAGTCCCTAACAAATTTTGTTCTAAAATGTCTTTGCGACATATATATAGTTGTGTCACTGTTAGGTTAGAATAGATTGTAAATTTGGAGGCGGTATTTCGAAATGATCGTGTCAGATTTTCCAAGAAAGCTTGTTCGAATAGAGTTCTCGTACCAAATGAGAGCTCAATAAAATTTAATGGCAGTGAAAGAGCCCTTAGAAGGGCTGTTGAGCAGACGGGCAGAAGGTGCCCCGTCTATCCTCTACCTCTACGATGAAGGTAGCTGTTCTCTTTTCCTCCCTGGTTACTCTGGGGAAGTACACGAAGTGGAGGGAGGCTAAGTGCTGCGCAGCATCGAAAAGGTGGTGCAGGGGCCGTTCCTCAAAAATCTCGTAGTAATAGCTCGTAAGAATTTTGAGAGCGAAGTGCCACTGTGCCATTCTGGGGGACGATGTTGATAGAGACCTAAAGCCTATATACGTAATGGCGTTGATAAAGTGCCCTGCCTTCTTTGAGTCGTCGATAAGTGCACGCAGGCCCAGGTCTTTGCAGAGTTTCTCCATTGTTACGTCTATTGGATTTAAATTATTTATTTTTGAATGTTAAATCCAAATTTGTCATTTTGCCTTTAAAATGAATTAATTGGGAGATTATTCTAAAAAAAAATCTCAATGACCATCCTTTAACTGTAAACAAGTTTTTGACCTTGGCTTGTTGACTTAATTCCTGACCCTGCTTTAGACATTGTCAACAAGCTTCTAAAACGTTTGGTTAATTTCAAGGACAACTTTTTATTTTTAGTTCTTGGGGGTAGGAAATATCTAGATCTTTCTTTGAGTACGTGATTTAGTGAAGGTAGCTTCTTTCTTTGACTTTCCAGAAAATCACGTGATCCCTTGTTTACATTAGAAAACGGGTATTTCAATCATTGTACTGGAAGAGAGATTCAGTAGAATCTGGGCTTTTTAAAGTTAATAGTTGTGTTTTTATGTTTGAGTGTTAATTTTAATTACCTTGTTCTGGATATTGTGTCATTTCGTCGTAGCAACATAATTTATTGTATTTATCTGGAAAAGGACATGTGTTTCATAATTTCATTTTGATGATTATAAAAAAAGAACTGCATCACGTAACATCGTCAGCCATTTTGAATTACATCGTCAAGATTCGAACCCGGAACTATTAGAACATTTATTAATCAGGACTCTTGCAATTCCATTAGTGGATTATTTTTTGAGAATTCTATATTGGATTAATGTTGGATTTGATTCTCTAAAACCGTAAGTTTATTTATTTTATGAAAATAATTGTACTTAACAAATTCATTGTTCAAGTTATACAAGCTTGTTAGTTTTCACTCTTTCTGTGTTGCTGCTTATTCGAGCCTAAGCACGTAACACCATGATCTGGTCCTTTGTTGATTTTTTCATTCGAATGGCTTTAACTGGGGACATACATCCTTCTTGAGACGAGGCGTCTTCTAGCTGTTTATCCAAATTAACTGCCAATTGTGGTGTCTGCTTAAGGGTAGGTGTGCTGGTCCTTTCCTTCCCTTTATTTGTTTTCCCCTTTTTTGGTGGTGGGGAGGGGTGGTGGTGTTGGTTCAGGCTCGAGTAAAAGTGGTGACGTGGCCACCTCCGCCGTCTCCGTCATAAAAAGGGTCTGTATTTGTGATGATAGCGCTGCTATCTGTTCCTGAAGAACCTTTCCTGCATCCCCTTGTACAGTGGCATCCTTTTTGGGTGACGTAGGGGCAGGTTCCTCAGTGACTCTTGGTTGTGGGGGTGGGGTGCTGTGGTCCGGTTCGGTTTCCCGTCGCCGCCGTTGTTTTCTACCCCTATTTCTCCTGTATAGTATATTCCTCGGTTCATTATCGTTGTTCTCTCATATCGGGAGTAGAGTAGTTCTCTTCTCCTGGGCCCTTAGGCTCCTGCCTGTTGCAATTTTGAGCCCTACGCCCATTATCGCACTTAAGGCCTGTTGTGGGATAATTTCCTTAGCTGGCATAAATTCTTCCATTTCACGTGATACTTACTGCTCTGCTAGCCGCTGACTTTAGACATGAATCAGCTCACCGGGACTTATATATATATATATATATATATATATATATATATATATATATATATTGGTACTACGTGACATCACCTGACCCGACTAGACTATCCCATGATACTCATAAAAACAGTAAAATTACGATTCAGGGAAATATCGCTACATTTAATCAAGTCAATATATATTGAACTCATTTGTCTTAAAACGGGCAATTGGGCAAAACAAGTAGGTACCTAGTATTCCGATTCGTTCCAGGATGAACAAATGACCAAGGTAATCATCTCTCCTGTCCAGCCTATATAACAACTATAGATAAGGAAAAACATACACAGTAGAAGAAGCATAAAAACCACATGTTTTGATAATAGTACATCTTAAAATAAGCAAAACTTAAATGAATTTTCGGTTATTTCTGACGTGAAATCATGAATGACATGTAACACTCTGCAGATGAATGAAAATAAAACTGAGGCCATTTTGATCACAACACAAAGACTTTCTCATTCACATCCTTTACCTCAAACAATAAATATAAGTAACATCAACATTAAATTCATCCAGTCAGTATGAAACCTAGGTGTTACTCTGGACAGTGCTCCCACACCAACCTGTCATGAACATGTGCAAGGCTACATATCTTGAGCTGAGACGCATCAGCTCCATTTACAAATATCTTTCAATTGATACCACTAAAACACTTGTGTGTTCATTAGTACTTTCAAGACTGGACTATGGTAACTCAATTCTTGCCGAATAAAATAATGATTTTGTACGTGCATCATGACCTCTGATTAATAAATCGAAATAAAATCTTAAGGAATTCTTAGAATATTTTATAATTTTTATTTCGATCATCAAACGATACATTTCCACGCTGAAAATATTTCAGATAACTGTCAGCCAGTTAGAAGCAAAATATATTTAAAAATGAAAATACATGTTATTTTATCCGTTAACAATAAAATTTGCATAACATACCTAGTCTAATCAACTTGCGTTGCCTATCCGTCGTTTAATGAGTGTAACTATTGGTTTCCAAAATATTATTTATGAAACTAAAAAGGATACAATGTCTTTCGAAAGATTAAATTTTGTCAGTATCTGTTTTATTGGCACTCCATGGTAAAAAGCAGGTCGTGGGTTCGATCCACGTCCGAGTCATACCAAAGACTTACCAAAATGGTACTAACACCAGCCTTTCATTGAGATCAGCACTAAGAGGTTAGTATTAGGACTGTTCGGCATGTGTCAGGATAATTTGACTGAGTGGGGCATTATTCTACATGTCTGCGGCAAGATACCCCAGTGCTAGACATCACTATAAACTGCTTCACTGCAGAAATTTTACCAATATGACTGAAACATTGTTAAAGCTACATAAAGAAATTAACATCAGAGAGAGAGAGAGAGAGAGAGAGAGAGAGAGAGAGAGAGAGAGAGAGAGAGAGAGAGTCATAATAATTATAATGAGGACTTTGTAAATCTTCAGAAGCCCTAAGCGCCGCTTTACAACATATATACTGATCTTGCTGAAAAATCAAAAAGCAAAAACAAGCACCATGAAATTAAAAACATAATAAATGCTGAATATATTTAAGGTAGGAAACATTAATAGGTCTCTAAGTTTGTTCTTGCAGTCGAAAAGGGTGAGTTTTAAGAACACTCTTGAAATGATCACTGTATCTTTGTGTCTAATTTCAATGGACAATTGGTTCCACGTAGCTGGACCCTGGTATGCAAAAGAACGTTGTCCATATGACTTCGTTTTAATACTTGGAATAACGAGTATACGATTGTCAGAAGAGGAGCGTAAGTATCTTGCTGGTGTGTACACATGGGTGAGCCGGATAGGTATGCTGGCCTGGAGTCCGTCAGTGAAACTTAGCACAGAGAACACATTTTGTGTTTGATTCTGGATTGAATGGATAGCCATTGTTGGATATAGATAAGCGGCGAGGTGTGCTCTGTTCGTGGTACTCTAAAGATGTATAACGGAAGACATATGTGGCGTGTCAACTCAGTGGATTAAACTAGTATAGCGGGTAGCATATATGTGGCGGGTCTGCTAGGTGCATTATATGAGTATAACGGACATCATAGATGTGGCGGATTTGCCAGGTGCATTGTACGAGTATAGCGGACAGCATGTGCATTATACAACGACTACTCTGAGTCTACAAACAAGTTAAACACAGTACCAATATTTTCCAGGTGGTATTATTCGGTGGAATTAAAAGAGAAAGGTCTTAATCTTTATTGTTTTAACAATATCTTTTTATGGCCTCAATCTATTGTATTAAATGCTGTGTCATTTCTTTCTTTGTGATCAGATATCAAAGATTGGACCCTTTTGTTGTAAACTGAAAACATTCCAAAGATTAAAAGCTTGATTTTCGGCTTTAATCAAACTCACTTTAAAATAACATTATTTTCAAAATAAAAACATTTTGTATCATCTTCTACCATTTCTGCTCTTGAAATATGTAAGTGCGCTCTGTTACCTGGATGGATCCAAACATTACTTTTTGTATTGAGTTTTGGTTATAATTTGTTCACAACCAATTTGGATCTTGTTAGGGATATTGGAAAACATCATATACTTCCATTACTTAATGTGACATTCGGGCTCATGTGTCGTGCTCTTTGGTAAGTCGACAAGTGCTTTTGGGACATTGTTTGTTTTTGAAAACCGTTATTTATTTATTTATTTATTTTTATTTTTTGTGCAGTGATTCGTCCAGCTCACACTTTGCTACTTCAATATTTTGCCATCGTGCTTAAATTAGTCTTTTTATCCAGCTCACACTGTACCTTCAATATTTTACTATCATGCTTATATAAATTAGTCTATTGATCCAGCTCACACTATACCTTCAATATTTTTCTATCATGCTTACATTAGTCTATTGACCCAGCTCACACTATATCTTTTTACTATCATGCTTATATTATTAGTCTATTGATCCAGCTCACGCTATACCTTCAATATTTTTCAATCATGCTTACATTAGTCTATTTATCCAGCTCACACTATATCTTCAATATTTTACTATCATGATTACATTAATCTTTTTATCCAGATCAAACTATATCTTCAATATTTACTACCATGCTTACATTAGTCTATTGATCCAACTCACACTATTCCTTTGCTATTTTACTATTGTGCTTATATTGATGTGTCTGCATTTTAGATCAGCATTGATTATGAATACTTTGACCGTGACCAATTATTGTTGTTTGCTGTAAATCACTGAAAATTAATTTGATGTTTTTCATATAATTCGTTTTCTCTCATGACCATCACACTTGCAGTTAGGCTCATAAAGTGGCATGTAATCTGAATTATAAATATTATAATACTTTTTCTTAATATCTCTTATCAAACAATACATACACAGATTTGTATTGTAATTTTCGATACAATATTTAAAGAAGTACCTTTCGTGAGTATTCTCTATACAAACTATTATTCTTTACAATGATACATCATACAATATCAAAGGCCACAACCACTGAACTAATCACATACTCTTATGATTACGGATATAGAAAAGTGATTATTATTAAAAATACCAACTATTAGTAAATTTAGTAAAAGAAGGGAGTATGTCGTTGCCGTTCGGTTGACGGAAGTACCTCCAAGCCAATGGAGACCATGGTAATCATTGTAGTTGGTTGGGTCATAACTTACTACTAGTTTATAATACTTACATATTAATAAATACGTATAATACGGCATAAGTATACAGTATCATTAAAAAGAGTGAATGTTAAAATCTACTAAGCAAGTATGTGTCAATGCATGCAATGTTTATAGTTGAATAATATATTAGGGAAAGATGATAATTTCAAAAAAATTTCTTTTTAATAGTGATTATATAGGTATGCACTAGCGTTTACATAGCATATAATTCCATTACAATAAACACTACATTTGTAAAGACAGTTTCTATCACATATAAAACATTGTGTGAGTTATTTGTATGATATGTTCTATCAAATTATGGCATGTTATCCTCCACAGCAACCACTGTGTTAGTAAAACAACCACAATCCTGTTTGTTTGTTAGTTAGTTTTCTTCCACTTATTCAAAACCATTTCAATAAAGATTGAGCCTGTAATGTTAAAAGTTTGAAATATGCATACATTTATTATTCTTTAATATCTTTTTTATTATTTATCGGAATGTCATTTTCAAATTTCATTTTTGCGGGATGTGAATTATGAAGAACTTGAACTTCGTCTATTTTTTCATTTGGTACATATAAGACTGTGATGTTTTACCTGGCCATTGTTTTACTAATTTTCTTCCCCTTTTATCTCGCTTGACCATGCAAGTGAGTTTATGGCGACGCACGTCATGCTTCTGTAAACAATTGATGTCTTAAACTTCTCCAAAACTACTGGACCAGTCTTGATCCACTTTGACGGAAATCATCCTGGTACGAGACCTTTAAAGTGTATATAAATAAGACTAATTCACCTTCAAATATAGCTAGCGTTACTAAAAAAAAAAACCATAGAAAACCGATCTTTCATCTGTCAGCAATTTAAAATTCTTTTGAAAACCCACAACACGATTTTGAACTAAACTTAGCCCACCTTATTTTATATCATACATACCTTTTAAGTTTGTTCAAATTATGTCGATCCGCCGTTATACATAGCCACCAATTAGCCTAAATGGCGTCATCTTCAAAACCACTATGCATAATTGGATTGTATTTGATATATGGCGTCTTTGCATGAAGACCATTCAAATTTATGCAAATGATGCACAATTTCTTAAAATGGCTGAATAGAATTTTACCCAACTTGAGTGTAAAGAATTATGACTTCTTGAGGACCGTCCGATTGTATACAAACTATGCCAATCAATCATCAAATAGTGGCACTGTTGCTAAAAATAACCACAAATATTTTACACAGTGACTTCCTATAAAAACAACTTGACAGAACCAAACAAAATTGACAGAAAGTATTTGGAATAAAAGGGATTTGAAGTTTGTATCTATAAAGGCGGCCCTCTGATCTCTGGCAGATTGTTAAAATATAGAATCTGACACGGTTTAAAGAGTCGGTGTACTATTTAAGTTTTTATTGTTGACCTGATAGTAAGGCCAAGTTAGCATATGACATGGTTCTGTGGGGTTTTTTTGTGCATAATCCCTCGTCCGTCGTCAATAATTGCTTCTTAGTATTCTGGTATCTATACTCTTATCAAGTTTCTATAAAATTTGGCATATGAACATAAATAATCAAAATATATGAAGAGTTCGTAAATGACCAATATTCACGTCAGGAAATGAGGTTTTCTTCGATCAGAATATCTGACCATGTTACCACTCTGGAGGCCTTGTTTGTGATCAGTTCTGAGAAAACTTGGAATTATATGCTTGTATTCTTAAGATCGCAGAAGATGTCGAACATGAGTTAGATTCACCTGAACATGTTGGCACTATGAAGTGAGTCCATATTTCCGATCTGACTTTTGATAAAACTTGGAAAAAATTTTATGTCATCGAGACTATTAAGACTTTGATAATGAGGTTGATACACCTCTGCTAATAAGATTATGTTGCATCAAATTGGCTTGACTTATTACCAGTTTGCTTTTACCATTAATACATAAAGCAAGTTTGATAACGAGCAAGAGTTTTATAAATGATTTTTTTCCCATGGTTGTCTGAGTATCTTGCTTCTCTGGAGTGCATATTTCTGATCCGATTGTGATCAAACTCGGAATATATGTTTCTATAATCAACATCGTCTGACATTGTGATAATGCGCCAAATGCATATATACTAATGAGGTGATTTAATTGGTTGATTGGTAGGGCTTGTTAATGCTTTGGATTATGTGTTTTGATCAGACTTAAACTATCAAGTTCTTGGAAACGTTCCATAATGAGCAACATGCACCCATACAAATGTGGTGATCTTACACCTGATTGTTTGAATTTGTTACTACTGTTTAAGATATAGTTCTGGTTCAGTTTTGATCAGACTTGAAATATGGACTTGTATGATCGTTGCTGAACGATATTCAGGCATAGCGATGATGTAATCATGCATCTGATTGGCTGTGCTTAGTAAAATTCTAGAGGCCATACTTTTGATTCAGTTTTAATTAAACGTGAATATATGCTTATATCATCAAGGAAGAAGATCCAACCATATTAATGCAATTGGCCGAGGTTGTTACCACTCTACAAGCCACATTTCTAATTTAATTTTGATCGGACTTCAGATATAGGCTGTATTCATCAAAGTCTTGAATGGATTTGCTAATGAGCGAGATATGCGCGTGCTAATGAGTTTTTCTGATGTCTGATTCACATATATGATAATGTCATCGAGATCTTGGGTGAGGTCGAGAATGAGCGAGATCCATGCATATTAATAAGTTGGTCTTGTATGTGATTGACTCAGTTTGCTACCATTCTGAAAACCACAATTCTCTGATCCGACTTTGATCAGACTTGGATTATGGGATTCTATCTTCAAGATATTTTAGGAATTTGATACGAGCAAGATGCCCGCATATTAATGAAGCGATCTTGCATATGATTATCTCAACATGTTTCCTTTCTGAAAGCCATATTTTCATTTGTATCTCAGTTTGATCATAAATTGAAAAAGGCTTATATAATCAAGATCTCTGATGGGTCTGATAATGTGATGATCCACTCGTATTAAATACACGATCAAACGAGCAATTTTCTGAGCTTGTTACCAAGTTAGAGACTGTATGTCTTACCCAACTGATATCAAGCCACTCAAATAGTTTTAAACAATGTCGACTTTCATCAATACATTTATAAACAAAATCCGTGCATAATAATGATGTGATTGAGCATCTGACAGACTCAGTGACTATTTCTGTAAATATATTTACACCAACCTTGGTATATAGACTTATTAGGAGGTGATATTTAAAATGAGTGGCTGAGTTTCTCGCCACTTGAGAGGCTGCATTTCTAATGTTGGATGAATTTTAAATATGACTGACACCAATGCATATTTGAGGTGATACTGTATCTGACTGTATGTGCTATTTATTTTTTAATATTTGTAAACCATTCTGGAGATTATAGTTTTTATCGGATTTTTATAACACTTGGGTAAATAACGCATATTTCCTCAAGGTCTTGCTTCAGTGTGATTCACTGGCCTAGAACTTTGTAGATGTCGTCTGCCTCAGAGATAAAATATGATATTTGTTATGGATTGGTATGTGCTGAATTCAACTACGACAATTAAAACAAGTGTTTGGTTATTGTTTCCATGATAGTTAGGTTTTTAGATTTGACATTTATGTACATTGTGTAGATAGTAGAGTTTTAATCATACATTATAAACGTAAATCTTTTCATATATTTATCATTGCTTTACATGATAATATTTCACTTATCATATTTATGTGACACTTAAAACAGCAAAAGGGTTATATAAATATAATTTATTACGAAAGAAAAGGCAAAAAAATATTATGTATATATAAGTTCATAGTTTAGTAATTATTCAGTGTCTACTCGGCGCTTCTTGGCTTGTCTCTGGTTTTGTAAAACGGGGCATCTCTTATCACTGTCCATCAATAGGCTGCTAGCATTGATGGGCGCCATCTGCGCTGATAGAGTTTCTCCATTATTATCTTCGTGAAATAGCTCGCTGTGCCTTTCGCTCTAGATGAGAGCGTAAAAATATATCTTGACATATTGCAACAAGACTTGTGTATGTCTTAATAAGGTTTTCCACCAACTCCCTTTAGTTGTCTGCCTTGTTGTTTCCCAGAAGATTTGATGCCACTAACTGGAAAGCTTTCCGTACTGTCTTTTCCTAGCAAGGCAGTGCACGGTCACCTGCATCATCTCGAAGAAGTTCACGAATCACAGGACTAACAAAGACCAAATTCTTTATCTTAGCTTGACTTAGCTTTGGAAAATTTCCACGGAGGTACTTGAAAGCTGATTTTGTTTTGTCCATGGCTTTGACACAGTTCTTCATAAGACCCAGCTTGATGTGCAAGGGTGGTAACAAAATCGTCCTTGATTCATCAGTTGGTGGATGCTGAACACTTCCTCCCAGGCTCCAATAACGGTCGGAATGGCCAATCTCTCTTATTGAAGTGGGAATCTCTTGCATGACTTTCCCATTCGCAGATAAACAGCAATACTCTGTGTATCCAGTCAGCATACCAAGGAAGAGATCAAGAACCTTCAAATCGTCACAAAGCTGCCGCTGATGTTGGTCTCGTTTCACAACATTTTGTTCGGAAGCATTTTGGTTCTAGGCAAGTTTTATTAGTGAAATGATGTGAGATTGCATTTTATGACTAAATTATTTAACACAAACAACTATATGTCTGAACACCTTGTAATAAAACATGTTGTTGGATGATTCTTTAAAATGAATGAGATTAACGAGGTAAACTTGTATTCGACTAGTTATGCTTATTGCCATTGTGAAGACCAACTTACAATCGGGGTTTTCTGCGCCTTGTTAAAAAAGAAAGCTTAGATTATCATTGTTGTAGACAGATTGCATAATACGTAAAGACATGTTAAGATGATTCCTTGCATCTGGTTATCTTATCTGGTTATTTGTTTCGTTTTGGAAACTATAATCTCATCCATTTCTTCCAAATATAGTAAATGAGTTTATGTCATCAAGATCCTTGATAGAAGCAAGCATATATTCCACGCTTGATCAAAGTCAGAAATATGATCTCACGAGTGGTATCAAACAACTGTTGACGGTCGGTCAACATCGACACACAACGGACACTGGGTCATAGCATAAGGTCATTTGGCCTTTCGGCCAAGTGAGTTAAAAACACGTACACAATTCTAACACCCCACCTCACCTCGATATCATTACGACGATATGCGATCAAATATGGATGACAATACAAAACTAGAGAAACCATGCAACAGTGAAGGTAGCGACGAGCAGTCAAGAGCAATACTCATTGATGGTTATGTAGCAGTAATAACTACTGGTTGGAATGATATATGACCGCAATAGTATATTTGGAAAACTTTAGCGAGAGATAATAGGCCTATCAAAAGAGAACGCAATGATTACATAATTTATTACTGCTTTGTCTAAATTAATGAAATAGATGCCGTGTTTCAGCTGGTTATGATACTGATAAATGCATCCTTTTAAAGATTTAAGTGTTATGGCTCAAACCTTTAATTAAATTGCTCACGTTATCATTCCTTATCTTTGTTATTGAAGACCTTGCGTTGGTGCCGGTATGTTCAGGTAGAGCTGCGCGCTGTGACGTAATTTGTTCTCAGGCACGATTACCTCCATACCTTACGTGTGATATCTTGGACAAAACTAGCCTTTTTGTTTCTAGTTGACAGTCTCGTTTGTTATACTGAAGTAGGAAAGAATGAACGACGAACAAACGAATGAACGAACGAAAGAAATATTGATAGATGTGCCATTTTGATAGTATCATCAGTACATAGTGACAAGAGGTTACCAGTAGTATTTTGTCCTGAAAATCAATTTGGGAAGAAATAAGAACATGAACGTAAACACTTACTCTTCCAAGCGTTTGTTTCTTTTACTCGAAGAAGGAAAATAACTGGTAAAATATACTAATAAAGACTGAACAAATACAGCAGAAAATATAAAGGAAAGTAAGGTAAAATTGTCAAAGAATATTAAAATGTATCGGCCTTTTAGAGATTTAAAGTGGCATTCCATTCCACAGACCAATAAGGTTGCAGAAGGTACTAGGCCCCAAATAAAAACAACACTTAAGTTCTTCTATATGCGAGATAATGCGACTAACAACATTCCAAGGCTAAGAAAACTATCATATAACTACCCGGATCTCTCTCTCTCTCTCTCTCTCTCTCTCTCTCTCTCTGATATGTCTTCTTTTGTATCTGAAGCAAGGTCCATAACACAATCTTTGGTGTATGCACGAATAGGTTTACAAGTTTTATTTAACATTTCCATTTGGTTTTCATCCGTTATAATGAATGAGATTTACTAAAGTCGCCATTTTATGGATATGCATATACAGGTGTGTATTTCATTTGTAATAAATCATACAAGATACTCCCTCGCCTATTCATGGCCGTGAATCTTTTCGATCAAAAATAAAATATACTGGAGCTAAATATACGATGTGAATAACATAATATTATGTCTTGCATTGATCTTCCTCTGTGCTACACTTTGTGTAATTGATACATTTTTACATCGGACACGTGTCGAAGAGATAGTGCTAAAGTAAACACATCATGTATGTTTTGTCCCAGATAAACAATCATTTTGTAAGATCACGAGGGGATATGAGCATAAGGGCCGAAGTATGATAAATGAAGCATTCTCTAAATAGTAATTAGATATATTACTTAAGTCTATGCCGTCTGGAACATAATTTTGTTTTATTTCATTCTCTTTTAAATATGTGTATGTGCCTTTTGGAAACTTCAGTTGGAAATAAACGGAATAGAATTCAACAGCAAAAAAGAAAAACATTATTCCAGTTAGCGCGTGATTCAACGTAAACGAGCATCAACATGAACAATGTCTATAGATTGAACGTAAAATGATGTAATTGTATGGTCATTTAACATCGATGGGACTCGTGTGGTACAATACATGTGTGGACAGTGTGGGTAATGGGAATAACACCGACATTTATTAGACAAGATTAGAATTCGAGGGAAATAGTGACCTGAGTGTTCTATGAACTGCCTTCAGCGTTGAAACCACTGATTGTGATAGCGTTGCGCAAATTGTATTTGTAAGATTTTTAGATCACGTCTTACTTGGTCATACATGGTTTTTACTGTTTGGTGTTTATTATGTGTATGAAATAGCAATGAGCAATGTTCACTGAAAATGCATGGAATAATGCTAAGTGTACTGGATTTAGTCACTGATTCATTTCGTTATATACGAAATTTGAAAAGAATGTCGTTTTTCATTTTTCAAGATAAAAAAATGTGTAATGCATGCATATATTTTGATTATTGTTTCGAATTTTAGTTGTTTTACTTTTTCAAAAAACAGTTTCATGGATGGTACAAGTTCCATGGCATATGCTACCTCATCAATGCTAACAACATTGTTATGTATGCAGTGAGTTCTGTTATTCCCTTACATTGTAGCTATTATTGTTCTTTTATATACATGTAATTAGTTTTTACTTTGATTTAAATGTAGATTTTCGCTCTATTATACGCATAATTAACTTATAATTAACTTACTATGTAATGTATCTTTGGTTATACACGTTTTGCAGATGCATTTTAAAGTCTTAATACAGCGTGATACATGCCAGGCATTTTAGTCTTCATACAGCGTGATATATGCCAGGCATTTTAAAGTCTTCATACAGCGTTATTTATGTCAGGCATTTTAAAGTCTTCATACTGTGTGATTATGCCAGGCATTTTAAAGTCTTCATAATGTGTAATATATGCCATGCATTTTAAAGTCTTCATACAGCGTGATATATGCCAGGCATTTTAAAGTCTTTATAATGTATGATATATGCCAGGCATTTTAAAGTATTCATACAGGGTGATATATGCCAGGCATTTTAAAATCTTCATACAGCGTGATATATGCCAGGCATTTTAAAATCTTCATACAATGTGATATATGCCAGGAATTTTAAAGTCTTCATACAGCGTGATATATGCCAGGCATTTTAAAAGCCTTCATAATGTGTGATAGATGCCAGGCATATTAAAGTCTTCATACAGTGTGATATATGTCAGACATTTTAAAGTCTTCATACAGTGTGATATATGTCAGACATTTTAAAGTCTTCATACAGCGTGATATATGCCAGGCATTTTAAAGCCTTCATAATGTGTGATATATGCCAGGCATTTTAAAGTCTTCATAATGTGTGATATATGTCAGACATTTTAAAGTCTTCATACAGGGTGATATATGCCAGGCATATTAAAGTCTTCATACAGCGTGATATATGCCAGGAATTTTAAAGTCTTCATACAGTGTAATATATGCCAGGCATTTTAAAGTCTTCATACAGCGTGATATATGCCAGACATTTTAAAGTCATCATAATGTAAAGTCTTCATACAGCGTGATGTATGCCAGGCATTTTTAAGTTTTGATACAGCCTGCTCTCTGTCACGCATTTTTAAGTCTTCATCTGTCATGCATTTAATTCCTTCATACAGTCTAATATCTGCCAAGCATTTTGAAGTCTCCATACAACCCGATATCTGCCAAGCGTATTCAAGTCTTCACACAGCCTGAAATCTAACAAGCATTTTGAATTCGCGATGCATATGTTAAGATCCATTGTCTTGTTTACCTATAGTATGCGACTTTCTAACTTTGTTTTTGAATATGGAAACTCCCTATTCTCATGTACTTACATTATGCAACTTTCTAACTTTGTTCTGGTATTCTTCTGTTCTAGTTTCATATGAGCTGCAATTATTAATTTTACCTTTGTATTTTCAAGCTTAAATCAGGGTTATATGCATTTATTTCATGAGTAGCAATCCCAATATTTCATACAAAAGCCATTGCGATTGGCACACAATTTGATACACAGGTAGGTAAAATTAAACGTTTTACAAATAAGTATGCATAAGAAAAACGTTCTTTGACAATACAATTTTCATTATGTAGTAACAAGTATAATTATTACACAAACTATTAAAAACTACACCTACAGGTAAAGCATTATATGAAAGCATAAGTATTGAACTGCATACACATACAACTTTTATATGAATTTGTTATTTATTACGTGTACATGTACTTTAACAAAAACTGATGGTTGGTTAATACAAATATGAAGTTTTATTTCTGGTTCTTTAATAGGCTATACCAAATTTTGTTTAGAAATGCTTTAATTAAGCAAGATCAATTTATAACCGACACACTGGTCGCTTTGGGTCTTGACGAGGAGTGCACGTATCTCCATTGTATTCTATAGCCATAGGGTTAACAAGTGTAACGAGTCTAACGAGTGTAAAGAGTGTGATGAGTCTGATGAGTTTAGCTGATAATTTTATCTGACGAGTTTAGCTGCTGAAGAATTTAGCTAACGTGTAGAGCTATCTTCAGCTGTCTATATGTATGTACGTATGTCTGTACATGTGGTGGAGCCACGACTGTAGACGTAGCTAATACAAGGGTGTTGTATGCTGTCTATATCCAATGGACGTGGTGAAACTGTGCAGTTTATCGGTGGATGAATCATGCGACTGTACAAGGGTCAAGAAGCTTATGTTTGTTCTAATTGGTTTCAATTCGTACATTTTTATTTACATGAGATTATTTTGAATCTTACTAGTATTCCAGGAGATTTGTGACTCTCGCGTACAGTGCAGAACATTTGAAACTTACTTGAAAACTTGAGATTGTTTGAATCTCAATCCTAGTCTATTCGTGAAATTATGTGAATATCTTAGTGTGCATACATATCATTATTTGAAACTGAGGTTTATTGAATCTGTATATCAGATAGATATCATATTTTTGGTTTATTTTCAATGTGTGAATGTTTGTATCGAGTGACTGGATCAAGTGTATGTCGAGTGCTTGTGAGAATATTTGTATTTATATATCATATATTTTTGTTTACTAATTAAGTTCATAAATTTTCATCTTTCACACATTGTGTTTGAGTTAATCATTTAATCCAAAACCCACCCGGTTTCAATTCTGCGACACATAGAGGCATTGCATTTGGTCTATATTAATACAGATTACACATTAAATGCAAATATATATGCTTGAAGTCCGGGTTTACTAAATTTCTTCATTTACAGTCACACAAGTCAGTATTGTATCATACATTATCAAAAAGGTTTCAAAATACAGTGAACGTAAGTTTTTAATGTTTTTATTTTAATTGTTTGACATTGATAAATGAATACTGAATAAGGCTAAATTACTTTTAATAAAGAACAAACATGAATATCAGCTGCAGATTGCTTTTTTGGAACTAAAATATTAACACTGACCTCAAGGTCTTAGTTTGATGAGTGCATCACGTTTGATAAGCAAATGACAAACAAATTGACTGAAGCTGCATAGAAACTTGTAGAATCTGGCACTATGAACATCAAAAGTTTCAGATTTGTTTCTGAGTGTTTGTAGTGACATTTACGATTTTAGACTGTCCTGAAACTATAGGGAAATATAGTTTCTTTATATGGAAACACCCAGGAAGCTACACAGAACTTTGGAGTAGTTTCCGTTTATTAGAACTATAACAAAACCCAGATTGCACAGTTTCGTTTTAGTTACCGCCGAGTCTCCGTGATCATGCAGCGAGTATTTTTGGTTTCCATGTGTTCATCAGAGACCGATCTTAGAGCTCTTTCTGTCACCCTTTCAAGTTTGTGAAACGTCTGAAATGACAATTTAGGGTGCTTGCTTGTTTGTTTTGCTTGTTTTTGTTTTTGTAGGGTTTAACGCCATCTTCAGCACACGATATGTTATACATGGCTGCCAGTATTAATGGCAGAGGAAGAACCACCGACCCACGGAAAGCTACTGGCAAGTTTTCTCATGTATCCATTTTGGCCGAATCTGAGATTTGAACCCACGCAGAAAGAGGTGAGATGGCAGTGATCCGTAACGGAGAGCGCTTTAGACCACTTGGCCACTCGGGGCCCCTATTTAGGGTGCAGTAGTTGAAAATTAACACGATAAATAAGTGATACACTGCCAATCGTCTTTCATTTGTAAGATATTTTCCAATTCGTTTGAACAAATTTGTTTCTTGACGGATCTCATTGATTTGCGGTTTTAAAGTTAACATAATATTTAAAGTGACCCCAAGATTTTTACCAAATCCTCTTATGAGACAGTGGTCTCATAATAGGGAAAGTTTTCTTGTATTATTTACTTTTTTTTTAACAAGGACAATATCGTAGCTACATTTGATTGTCTCAGAACCACTTGATCAGTTTCCACCGTAGATTTCATAACATGATTTTTTTGTTATACTGCTGAGTCTAAACATCCATATGCTAACATTTGCTAGAGAAGAAGTTTTGGGGTTGGCAGTAAAATGACTTGCATAAGTTACACGAGTAGCTGAAACATATTAATTTTTCTCTAGACCATAGTATAACGTTTCTAAACGTCTATTTAGAGTAGATTGCCAGCTGAGACCCACCATGAAAGTAGAGAGATAAGGATGCAAGATATTGTCAAAGTAGGTGGCAATCTGACTGCAGATATCTCTTTCAAAATGTATTGATATGGTTTGAAGCATACTAACTGGATGAACGTTTTCTTTATCAAGGAGGCCATTTTTCTTGTATATTGGGGAAACTTTGGCTTCCTTGAGCCTGGTCGGGAAACTATATTTAATCAAGGCTCTAGTTTATGAGTTTGGTTATAGTAGAAGATTAGTTAGTCAATCAGTTTGACGTTGCATTAATACATTTGAGACGAGATTGTCATATTGCCATGTTCGATTGAATTGTATTATGAAGTGAAAACCATTTTGTGAAAGTCACTAACGCCAGTGTAAATATTTTCACAACTGCATGAAAACCACTGTTGTGTGCTAAAATAACACACGTATAAATGACTAAACACGGACTCCTCTGCCACCATTATATCTTCGCCAAACTGTATTACACATATATACATGGTTTTTCAGTTCATAAAGAATATTCCTGACGATTTTGAAAGTATTCCAGATCTTACTTCCTTTAATTATTCCTGATGACACAATCATGCAATGACTTCTATTTTGCACCATCTTTCATATTCAGCCTGTATCACTATATCCTGTTTGAGTTTCTTTACAAATATTTTCGGAAAATGAACATGAAAACGTCTGTTTTGGCTTCCATACAAATCATTTTCTGCTACATTTTAAATTTGTATTATTGATGAAATAATTATAAAATATAATGTTGATATTATCTTACCTTTACCTGTGGTAAGCTTAGAAATAATACTACCAAATAGTGCTTAAGTGATTTTTCCGTATTGATTCGTATAACCTACCAGTAAAATAATTTGATTTTACATTTATCATTGTGTACTATCTCCTTTTCATGATACGAGAAAACCTATTATACAGTACTTTCTGTGCTCTCTCGTGTGACCACTGTATTGGTATCAGCCATTCTTTTAAATTCATAAATTGGCGTTGCTAATTCTGGTATATTTTTTATCTGCTAAATGCTAACACGACTTTCCATGTCTTGATGTTGCCTTCGATACTGCTTTGTTTGATTGATCTTGCCAAAAATTTCATTTCGCATTGTGCCATATATCAGCTCACTGTCGCATCATTATCAATATTAAAGTTTTGTTTTGAAAATGAACAGTAGTTTTTTTTTCTAAATAATCATTGTCTGTATAATATATCTGCACCTCGTTAAATTCATTTCCTAAAATAAGCTACATGGCTGAAGTTATTAAATGCGTCAAACTGTGTTGAAGTCAACGGTAATATTCGCTGACTGTTATGTTTCAAAATCAAAATCCTTTGATTTCTATATAAATTTTATTATAGGTATCTGAATGAACTGCACAGTTGATAATATTCTTAGTTAAGTCCATAGAATTGTTGAATAGGTCCTGCATTTTTCCTATAGTTTGCTTGCGTGGGATGGACCTGGGCCTGTTGCTGTAGGTGTCTGTATATGGGGTATTCCAAAAGAGCATAATTAGTAAAGGGATTTTAGCGCTCATGTTTCCTTAGCTAGGTTTTGCTGTACATGTTTCCTTTCCAATCAAATGTACACATAACAGAGTAGATAAACCTCCTTAAGTGAATTAAAGCCACTTGTATTTACTGTTGTCTCTACTCATACATGTATATGTTTTGAAGGCTATACAGCAATCAAGCTTCCATTCAGTGTTCCTTTATCAAGCATTTCTCGTATGCAAGAATCAGTTGGAGTTTTGCAGTGGCTAGTATTTTGTCTTTTAATCTGCAATTGGTTTGCTTTTCATTTCAGGCAACTTTTATTCTTCAAAGATATTCCTGTCTTGTCCCCATATTTTTGAGAACGTTTGGGTAAAATTCCTAATCTAACGTTTAAAACGACAATTAAAAAAAGATATTTAGGTCACTCTACATTATAGAAATCAAACATGCAAGCAGCTGCTTTAAAAGTAAGATCATCCGGAGTTTTATCCGGTAAGAGCATTGTGAAAACTATATGGTACGAACATCACGAATGGTAAGGATATTATGACTTTTATCTGCTAAGAACATTATGAATAGTATTTGGCAAGAACATTATGAATAGTATTTGGCAAGAACGTTATGAATAGTATTTGGCAAGAACGTTATGAATAGTATTTGGCAAGAACATTATGAATAGTATTTGGCAAGAACATTATCAATAGTATTTGGCAAGAACATTATGAATAGTATTTGGCAAGAACATTATGAATAGTATTTGGCAAGAACATTATGAATAGTATTTGGCAAGAACATTATGAATAGTATTTGGCAAGAACGTTATGAATAGTATTTGGCAAGAACGTTATGAATAGTATTTGGCAAGAACGTTATGAATAGTATTTGGAAAGAACATTATGAATAGTATTTGGCAAGAACATTATGAATAGTATTTGGCAAGAACGTTATGAATAGTATTTGGCAAGAACATTATGAATATTATTTGGCAAGAACGTTATGAATATTATATGATAGGAACATTATGAATATTATTTGGCAAGAACGTTATGAATAGTATTTGGCAAGAACGTTATGAATAGTATTTGGCAAGAACGTTATGAATAGTATTTGGCAAGAACGTTATGAATAGTATTTGGCAAGAACGTTATAAATAGTATTTGGAAAGAACATTATGAATAGTATTTGGCAAGAACATTATGAATAGTATTTGGCAAGAACGTTATGAATAGTATTTGGCAAGAACATTATGAATATTATTTGGCAAGAACGTTATGAATATTATATGATAGGAACATTATGAATAGTATATGAACGTTTCTGTATTCTGACATCAGACAAATATATGCAAATTTGTCCACAAGTTAAATAATAGTTTGTAAGTCAAGATTTATATTATTTACTTTGAATTCTATCGTTTTAAAAGCATCAACTTGATCTAATAATTCCCTTGATGTACAGGACATTTCAGCAGATAAAAACCTCAATAAAAAGAATAAAAAATCACGTTAAAAAAACAGAAGACATGTTCCATCAATAAATGTCTAACAGTTGGAAATTAAAACGATTTGCAGAGTGGAATAAAGATAACATAATATCTAGTGGAATAAGATGCTGTATTTTTTTAATAAGCTGGGATAAGATTATCTCTGTCTGCCCTGAAAGCAATTTTAGTACAATTTAACATACTAATTTTTTAAAAGAGGGAGCCAGATGAAACGAGCATGCAAACATCGTGTCTGAAATTGATTAAGATTATCCTAAATAAATGTGTGCTGGACGTTGTGTAATCAATATTTTTTCCTTAACAACTAATGTAAGTATTTAAGTAGTGTTAATATATCACGTACTTAACTATTTTGTATTAAAATATATCAAGTAAAGACATGAACAAATAACAAAAATATTATATAGGTGGATTATTTGTTGGAATATTCTAATTAATTTATTCTCAGGAGGGATGGGCACACAAAGGAAGCAATTCTCTAGTTATAGTGCGAGAACTGAGAGTGCGAGAACATCAAGCAAGCTCAGGGACACATTCAAGTGAATGAGAAAAAAGGTAGTCATTTCAATAAATGCTAAAGATTATCTATTACACAGCTAACACTATTCATCATGCGGTACTACATTTTTATTTTGCAGCTGGTTGCAGTATGCGTTTGAGGATGATACAACAATTTGAAATAGACTGACCCGGGACTTAAACGTTGCGTAACATGTAGCCAGAGAAATGTTAAAATCACGGCCGTAAAAATGGAAAAATTCTGACTATATATCTTCACAAAGATATGAAATCTATTTAGGGTTACAGTGCCTAATAATACAAAGAAAATTGTAAATCAAAACTGGCTATTTCATACAATAAAACGGGAGAGGATAAAAGTGAAACGAGTGATGACATAAGAGACCAACTTGCATAGAAGATAATGCAACAGATTTATGTAAATAAAAAGGTTCGAGTAAATGGATAGAACATTATAGTGGTATCAGCATAAACTATAAAAGAAACGTAGAAATGGTGTTAAATGTGTAGGGTTAGTATCGGAACAGCCACAGAGGGAAAGGGTAAAACAACAGCTAGTTTATGACTTTTGGAGGAAAGGCATGATGTTGTATCATTTCAATAGATTTCACGTGATTTTTTTTAGCAAATGTATGCGTTCTTGTCGCTAAAGCTTTAAATGAGAATGGTATTCATTAAGATTTAAAACGTCGTAAGATAGTAACTTGCATTATAATCAAGTTAAACAGTATACATTAGACGATTAGTAATAGAAGAAGTATAGCATATATTTAATACCAAGTAAAATGGATAAAATGAGACATAAACAATGGTTTTAGAATAAAAGTAGGCAATATTGTAATCCAAATAACCTTTTATATGACAGCAAGAACATCAATGAGAATACGATTTTAAAAGAGATTACCGACAACACTAAGGAAAGCAAGTGAGAGAATAATATTTTAATGAGAGACGACAGTTCTAAGTTTTCATGCAAGTTCCTTATTTCTAAAAAGAACATGCCATTAGAATAATATTTAGAGAATGAAATGTATTTGACCAGTCGAGTTGGCAACATTTAAAATAACTTTTCTATTTCATTAAAAAGAATTAATTTTGTGGTTGTTGTTTAAAATAAGTTAAGTGATTAAAATCAACTTATACTATTACAACATCGACGAGACTAGAACAAAACCTGTTTTAATTCCATGTGGATTCTATAATGTTGAAATGTACAATGAAGAAAGCGAAGGATGAAATAACTTTTAATATCGACAATGAAGAATATACTGACACTCGGTGGTGGTGCCCCGAGTGGCCGAAAAGTCTAAAGCGCCCTCCATTACGGATCACTGCCATCTCACCTCTGCCTCCTTGGGTTTGAGTCTCGGATTCAGCCAATGCGGGTATGTGAGAAAACTTGCCAGTGGCTTCTCGTGGGTCGGTGGGTCTTTCTGGAGGGTTTTCGGATTCTTCTTCCACCATTATTACTGGCCTCCATGTAAAGCCTATATTGTGCTGAAAAATTGCGTTAAACCCTACAATAACAACACCATTCAGTGTTAAACATAAGTGGACAGGTTTATTAACATCAGTAATAATTGCACAGCATACAGAGCCAACTGCGACCCTAATTTCCTAGCATTTAATTGTCAGAGGCAACTACAGATAATACTGATTCGGGTCCCCGAGTGGCAAGTGGTCTAAAACGCTCAACGTTACGGATCACTACCAGCTCACCTCTGTCTGCGTGGGTTCGAGTCTCAGATTCGGCCAATGTGGGTATGTGCGAAAGCTTTCCAGTAGCTTCTCATGAGTCGGTGGTTCTTTTGCAGGGTTATCCTGGGTTATTCCTTCACCATTAATATTGGCCGACATGAATAGCCTAAGCAGCAGAGGGGGCGAATCGGACGTCTCTAATTGGGGTAGATTTTAAGCAAAACATTTTAAGTCTCGTTTTCCAAATGGAGCCTTAACGATTTTAAAGCCCTATTTGTCAAATTAGGGGTTTCTCAAAACCTCTTGGGTTTAAGTAAAATATTTTAAGTCTCCTTTCGCCAATGGAGCCTTCCTCGAAAAGCGTAAAAAAAAGCGTTGATTCGGTAAATTCTTCGAAGACGCCATGGTCGCCGCCCTCTCTACTGCCATGGGTTAACCGAATATTTTATCAAGTCCGACACGATATCGCATCAGAAGGTCTGATAAATTTATCGACACAAATCCGTGTGGGATTGACTGAGCGTGACTAAAAAAATTTCTAAATCGATTATGATCCATATCACCGCCGCACCAAGATTGCCAAATATTTCTAAGAGTATGTGTATCAACTCCGTTGAATACGGCAAGAATATTACAGTTATCTCTGATTACTTTTAATATTTGTGTGTATCGTTGAGTGACATATATCACGTCAGTGCTTTTATGCCTACCTCTGGAAAATATCCTAGCGGGATTCTTTTGATTATCTAACATGATATCATCATATACGACCAAATTGTTAATATCTCCATCAATATCATCAATGTTCGGTGCTTCATCGATATCGGTTATAAACTCAATAATACCCTCGCCGGATTCTTCTACCGCTCTATCGTTAAAATCTTTTAATATATTGTGACATCGCTGATCATCTAGACTGGGGGCTATCAAATACAACTTGTCCCATTTCATCCATCTCGTTATCAAATTAAGTAGCAGTTGTGTCTTGCCACTTCCAGATGGTCCGATTATAATCATTCTAATTGAATTCGGCAACATCGCGTGGTGTTTAATAGGTTCCCGTCGTCGGATAGCTGAATAATCAATTACATTCATGTTATTATACATAAATTATGGATCTATATTGTGTGAAATGTAAAAAAACGTACTGGCACATATGACTTGACGATGATTACAACTAAAAATAACCGATCAGCACTTTCCGGTAAGTGTGTACAATGTAGTACAAAAAAAATTTAGATTTGTTTCCCTTGATAAATCAAAGGATTTTTTAAAAAAAAAAGAGGAGGTGATATCGCAGCCAAGTTAGCGAAACTCCCAGGAACACCATGGGCAAAGTCTCCAGGAGAAAAAAACCTTCCGGGGTATAGTTATTGTGGACCCGGGACTAGACTCGATATCAGACTCGATGATCAAAATCAACCTCGACGTGGTGAAGAACCAATAAACGCCATTAATAAAGCGTGTCATGCTCATGATGTCGCTTATAAAAGCAGCAATATGCAACACAGACATCTCGCAGATTTGAAATTAATTCATGCGCTGAATTCTATCACTGATAAATCCTTCAAAGAAAAATTGGCTTCATGTGTAACAGAATTGTTACTGAGAGGAGGGTGGATTAAATGAACAATACAAACACAATTTGTGAAAGAAAATATAAATTTATGTAATAAATTATAAATGAAAAAAATACAGATGTAACAACACAATAATTCATGCACTCAACCCACAATTACACTCACAACCATTCACAATACATGAACAAATTAAATATTAATACAAAAGGAATCTCAGATGTAAAGGGATCTCTTGGACTATACACAGATCCAAGGATCCTTTACGAAAGTTAAATTAATGCAAGTATAAATTACGAAAAATGAACACAAACGACAAACTATACTATCGCACGATGGATTGCGATAACTAGCACGACCATATACTTGTATTCAATCAAGTTGCTAGCTTTTATTGATATCTATGCGATCACTTGAAATATTATTGTGATCTGACATAAGCATGCAAATACAACAATGTATTAAATTGTATTACAATTTCAATACACATATGTGTCTCGACCCCGTATAACCGCACGATTCAGCAACAGTTGAATCGTCTCCCAGTTTCCCCGAAAACCTAGGGTTGACCAATACTATTATCGGACGTATCCCTTCACGGATCCACCACAGTTATACGTTCAGACAACATACAACATCTACCAGAACCAACGGTTCCTCACTACCCTAGATGTCGACCCGGATGTTTTACAACTCAGACAGCTCCGACACTCGGACTTCTAGCTTTCCGGATATTTACACGTTACACAGATGTTGACGAACAGACAGTTCGACACACAGACAGATACTTCAATTCCGTTTGCACAAATTAACGGCACAATCACATTCAGATATTTATACAGAGATGTTCCGGAACAAATAATAGATGTCCCACAACAAATCAGACGATATCAAAGACGTTTATCAAAAGATGGTATCAGATGTGTTAACAGCTACGGTATCAGAAATGGTATCAACTACGTTAGCAGCTACGGTATCAGAAACATTGACATCTACGGTATCAGATCTACGGTATCAGATCTACGGTATCAGAAACATTGACATCTACGGTATCAGCGATTATCAGATCTATGGTAACAGCGATTGTCAGCTACAGTATCAGAAACACGGTAACAGCTACAATAAACAAAACCAGACTAATAATAGTTGTCTCAAAAATAATCTAAGCCGTAGATTACGATATTGCATTTAAAGTCTAATAGTGACTAGTAATTCCAAAAATTCCACGTTTAATTGCAATAAAAGCATCATTATACGAAATGATAATCTGAATAAAATTCACAATAAAACGAAAATGTAAATTTAACACTCACCCCTTTGGCTGGAGATTGCAAGACGAGCTTATCTATCCTTCGATTAGATATTTTGGTTCCCGTAATTATTATGAGAAATATCTCGCCTTATATACTCTCTATAGGTGAACATAAATCACATCGAGCTTGCCGCGCACCACGTGAAACGAGTATTTTGGATTTCATGTAAATAACAAACTGGCACATGCAAATCGTTACACGCCACTTACCTTGGAGAAAATCACTTAATCACCCCAGGTAATGCGTGTACGACGAAATCAAGAAAATGGTGAGTTTCGTTTGCAATTCAAGAAGAACAAAAATCAGTTCAATTTTCGCCTAATTCTGTGACATCATGGTTAGTCAAATCAGCGATGAAAGGTAAATTGATGCTAGGTGCTGGCAATTAAAAACAACATGGAATCTATTTTTCATTCTCCAAGAGGATACTGGAGGGGTAAAGCAGCAATTGGTAAACTCGCTAGTGCAGCATCGGTAAAATATACCACTGCAGCGGATTGGTTATCCAAACAGGCGATATGGCAAATTTATCTACCGCCGCCTAAACGAATTACTGTAGTATCATCAATATTCGTGGGGGATCAATTTTCGTGGTTTTCGTGGTTGCCACAAACCACGAATTTAAATCCCCAACGAAAAATGAGCCACATAGGTTGATGATCCCCCCCCCCCAATTCCCGACCCTTTTTTTTTAGTGTTTCATTTAAGTAAGGATAGAGAGAAAATATAGAAAAAGCATAACATATTCAAACAATAGTATTACTAAACAGAAAGAAAGAAAGAAAAAATACTAGTAATACAAAATAACTGCATATGAAAATTAGATTTAATACTTATTCAAGTCGATCCTTCAATCTAGTGCAGCTGTTGTTTAAACATTCAAATCCTTCTGAAAGCACATTTCATTTTATCCATGCATTTTAAATCCAATAGAACAACAATCCTGTAAAAAAAGTATATTTCTTGAAACACTAAAGCAGATTATTAAAGCTCACACTGCACAGATTGTTGGACAAAGCCACTGTTTCAACATCGTGTCAATCAAGTCTCATGGTACTTATAAATGTTTCTCGGGTAAATAATCCCCAAATTAAACAAGTCCAGCTTTCTCGAAACCTTTCATAATTAGGTCCGATCGCTCACTCAGTGTCGCGTGAATTGCAATTATCCATTTAGCGTGAATTGGTTTTATTAACGAGGTTGCAAGGTTTACTACTACTCTGCACTGATCGTCACCTTCTTTTTCCGCAATTATGTCCGTGACCTGTTTAGCATACCACTCCTGGAAGTGTAACTTTAGTTCTTCTTTGTATTCTTTATGCAACTTTGTGGACAGTGGTTTAAGTAAGAAATCATTCAAATGTACTTTAATAACTGATTGGTCTAGTTTTGTTGGCGGCGTCGGCTTCCTTTGATCTTGAACACTCAAACGAAAACATGGCGAAACTGATTAATCCTGACGGGTGTTTGATATGTGCTCAAATAGGTGGAAGTATTGTTTTAGTGTTGTTGGCTGAGTCTGCTTTGACAGATGTTAATCACTTGGTCAAAAACACGTTGTAAGTATTGAACTTGCCGGGTCTTAGATATGTACTCATACAGGTGGTAGTATTGTTTTAAACATTAATGTGACCGCCGTTTGCGTCGGCATCGTTTTATTCTTTTGTATTCTTTATTTGGGGTACTTGTAGAGGTTAAACCATGAAATTAACTGCCTTATAATATGCAAAATTTGACAGGCAAAACCACGAATTTACGTCCCCACGAAAATGCCTTTTTTTTTTACAAAACCACGAAAATTGAGCCCAACGAAAATAAATGATACTACAGTAACTACTCGGTTTTTAATGTGACCGTTCCTAATGATGTTCATCAAGCTGATATACTATTTCTGCCGCATGATGGTGGTTACAAATACGCGTTAACCGTAGTTGATGTTGCTAGTCGATACAAACAAGCAGAACCGCTAAAGACAAAGTCGGCCAATGAAGTTGCTTCTGCGTTTGAAACGATTTATCGAAGGGGCCCTCTGCGCTGGCCAAATCTATTACAAGTTGATCCTGACAAGGAATTTCAGGGTGCGGTTCTATCAACAATGAAACATCATAATGTCACCATCAGACGAGGGCATACTGCACTACATCGCGATCAGGCAATTGTTAAACGGTTTAATCGGACACTTGCTGAGCGGTTATTTGGATATCAATACGCAAAGGAATTCATTCAGGATAAACGATCCCGTGAATGGGTCAAGAGATTACCAGCTGTGATTACCGCGCTGGATAATGAGATTACTCGAACAATCAACATGAAACCTAACAACGCGATTAAAAAGAAGTATATACCACAACCACAAAAAGATTTTTCAAAACAACCAATACTCAGTAATGTCACTGTTAAGTATTTATACGAACCAGGAGAGCTTGAAGGTGGTACAAAAAGGGCTACTGATCCTATTTGGAGTGTGAACATGCATAAAATATCTAGTATAACACGATCTACGGGTAGATCAGCAATCTATAGACTGGATTCAACTGCTCCTCAGCGAGGATTTAGTCGACAACAATTACAAGTGATACCCGAGGATACTCAATTACCACCGCGTGGTCTTAACTAGCACCTCTGCGTCTTCTAAAATAACTCTTCGAAGCTGATTTATTCTTCGTACTCTGGACACTGCGAGATAAACTAAATTTGACCACTCGATGTGATTATCCACCATCCAAACAATTGTATCGGATATAGTTAATCCCTGTGAAGAATGTATCGTCGCTGCGTATCCTAGCGTCCATGGGGATTTATCAGCACGCAATGCATCTTCGACGACGCTGATATCAACAGTACAATATCATTTAACACTAAATTCTGCTTCTCTGTCAAGCCTGGAATATCAACTTCAATATTCTGTTTTCGTGTATCCGAAGGCCTATAACACAACGGTGTTGGAAGTGTTGCAAATGTTTCTTTATGCAATTCAAATAAACTTCATCTAAGTGTGTCTCTGACTATTTTTCTACTTGCGATTATCAAATCGTTTGGTCTCTACGCCTCCCAAAAATCATTCATGGGAGTTTCCGAAATTATTTCACGCGCTATCTCACATTGGATTCAATCAGGTTGTAATCTAATTAGTTTCTTGAACTCTCGTAATTGCTCATCGAGTGCTCTATGATAGGTGTGAATTTCTTCATAATAGTCTACAAAATGTTTTAGCCAATCATGTGGGGATAAACCGACAAATGGTGATGGTTGGCCATGATCGCCGCACATGACGACTTTTGTGTTCGCGTGTAATAACCAATCGAGAAATTTTTGTAATACGTCTAACGACACCGTGCATATTTCATCCCAAATTATGACTTCAGGAATAAATTTCTCGCCCATTCGTTCAGGAGTCCATTCATCGCCTTTCCATCGAAAGAAACTGTGATAAGTGCAATCATTTACCCCTCGTTGTTTCATCTCTCTGGCAAGTCTGTGGGTCGGTGTTAGCACAATCATATTTGATGCGTGAAAATCCGTAGGATTTTTCCCACGAAATAACTCAATCGCACGAGTCGTCTTTCCTGACCCACCACAACCGTTTAAATAAACTGTTTTATATCTACATATTGGATCAGATATCTGCGGTGCATTAGATAGTTCTGATATCTGATTATTTTTCAAGTAATTGTTTTCAATCGTAACATCTGCTGATTTGGAATAATCACACGGTATTTCCCGCTTAATTCTCCAACATCCCCAACTCTCGTCGGAATTAATAAATTCAGCCACTACTTCGCTGTGTTTCACGTTTATGTAAAATGAATCAGTGGCGACTCTAACTGCGGTGTCAGGAAATCTATTTATCATCGAAAATAAATTGATAGAAGCATAAGCCAGCATAGATGCTCTCAAATGTGTATACTGAAGATTTTCTACGTCTGCGTAAGTAACAATTGTACCAAATTTTGTTCCATCGGACAAGAAAGCATCTTTACGATCGACGTATATACCCTTAGATGTTATATCCGCGATTAAAAAATCGTATTCGACGTTATCTATAATCAACCGTGAAGAATATCTTGTATTGTCGTATTTTCCACCCTGGGTAAATTTACCAATTATTCTTCTACCGAGATCCTTTGCGTCTTTGTTTCTGATTTCATATAACAGTTTGGACCAATTCACGATATATTCTTCGTCAAGATCGGGAAACTGTTTTCGTTGTTCGCTGATTATACTATCTAGACTATCGGGTTGTGGTAACCAGACCTCAGTCTGAGCTCGATATGATATAATCGCTTCACTGACAATCAGCGATATCAGCATGTTACAATCAATCATATACCGTAATAGCACTATTGGCATCCAATGTTTCACAAACATGTGTCTACCAATCCAAACGTAACAGCACGGATGAAGTCCTGTAGCCAATTCAAATGATACCACTCGAGCGAATCCGGTTAAATCAAAATCAGGCAGTGGTCCATTAATAGCAACACGGGTCATCTCGTGTGTGGGATGTCCAAATCGTTTAAAATATCTAGCGCATTATCCGTACCCGAGAAAATTCGCCGGATAACACGCGACTATATCAACTGTAATAATACTTTTACGGTCGTATTTTGTATTCCATAATCCACCGTGGTTATATTCTATACAATTTGATTTGATGTCTGTGAGAAATTCAGCTCGCGTTGGTTTCCACGAGTTTCTCTTTCTCGCAAAATGAGCTGCAACCGACGGAATTGTAAAGCAATTTGTTAATAACTGTTCGTCGTCGTAATTCTTCGAGAAACTACTAGCTAGTTTTTTCTTCTTCTCATGGACGGTATAATTCTCCATTGGGTCTTACAAATTGATCGAATCCATCCTCGGGGTTTTCAGCGCTGTGAAGTAACCACACTGACACAGGATCGTTTTTACTCAACTGGTGAATAAAATCGAATAATTTCTCTTCAGAGAATTCTTCTCCCGAGAATTCCGTGGGTATATATTTTATGGTTCTATCCCGCGGAAATATTGTTACGGCAGGTGTCCATGCGTATTCGTTATGATCAATAATTTTGATTGGGGTTCCTTTTGATTTATACTTAGGTTTGTATAATACTTCACCGGTTATCGTCGCTACTGATATTGGGAATCTTAATGATGTTTCTAATTCGGCTATAACCTGGATAGTTGCCCCTCGCTGTTTCACTGTTAATCCCCACTTGGTTATTCTCTTGCGTCTTAGATCAGTCAATTTATTCCCCCGGGATGCATTTGTGAAGTGTTCTATTATTCGTTCTGCTACACAATTGAGTGGCAAAGCCACTGACGATAGTTTCATCGGTGCTAGTTTCGCAATACTCGGTTTATCATTTAACGGATATGGGTTCAAATTTATCCCTGATAATCCATTCTCCAGTGTCTGAACGGATAATGAATTTTATTCTAAAAAAAATACCTTTTTTTCCCCAAGATTTGAAATTATCACTGCTGCGTTTTTATCGTTCATGGTAGCATCAACTTCACCATTGATTCGAAATGTCGACCAACAGTAAGATGCTCCATCACGCTTGAATTCATTAAAACAATCACGAATTTTTCTTATCATGGTTCTATCACGAATTTTACTCTTTCGTGTATCAGAGACTATATCGAGATTGAATTTAGCATTTATCCAGGGCGTAATTTTAGATAATCTCTCAAACTCCTTCATGCTATAATTCAAACAAATATTTAAATAAAGAATTTATGTATAATGAATCATTGCAAATGGCTTATGATTGGATCAACAACCCCGTGTAACAAATCATGCAAAAAGGAGTTCTGTGGATATCATATGCAAAGTGTTCGACGTGGAAGCCTTGGCCCGATTCCTTGTATACGATGTGGGGTTGGTGTGCGTGGTAAATCACATTTGTGTCTCAGTTGCAGTGGTAAGAGATACAGAGAGTTGAAGCGTTATTATGACAAGAGAATCAAAAACTCCATCAATGACTCTGACGCTGACCTTGACTCCGTCAAGGACAAAATCATAAGAACTCCTCAAGACTACATCGGAAGATTTCCAAATGTAATCATTAGACCAAACAATGAATTTGACAAATAGTATTATGTCTACAAATGAATCAAGAATTCCGACCACACCCTGTGATTGTAAACTATGAGGCATCCAGTGATGGTATTGTCAGACATCGTAAACTGACGAAACCAGTTGGTGCTGTGAATAATCAAGGGTATTTGAGGTTTATCGCTGGAGGGAAAATACATCTTAATCATAGAATCATATATGAATGTTTTCATGGATTGATCAAGGATGGTTTTGTTATCAATCACATTGATTCCAATCCTAAGAAGAATTCTTTATCAAATCTGCCGGCTATCTCACAAAGCAAAAATTTAAAACGAGGAAAGACTGGACAATACTCGAAAAAGCGAGACCTGTAAGATCTTTTAATACAACAAATAACGAGGAAATAGTATTTCAACAAATAGCTAACACCGGTAGGTATTTCGATATTTGTCCACCGTCTGTTCAATGTGTCGCAGAGGGAATTTATCGATCTGCGATTTCAAAAAAGACCGGACAAAAAATTTAATTCGTTTATGCATAGACACATATCTGGGAAATATATTTTTCATATTAGAAATATCTAATTATCAGTAATATGAATTCTCAAAATATCAATGATGTAATAGCCGAATTTTAGTTTTGAAATCACAGGGGATTTACATATCAGATAATTTAGACTGCGATCAAATTATGTCCGACTTCCAGGATATTGAATACGGCGCTAACAATAAAAAATATGTACTACCCAAACAATATGCATTTATAAAACGAATTCAGAATTCTATTCGCGATTCCCTGTTATGCTGTGACGACGTCAGTAAGTTTGTCCCGTTATTTACTATCGTGGAAAAAAAAAAAGAAAGGAATTAGGGAAGGAGTATGAAGTAAACAAAGTAATTAATTCAAAAATCAGAAATATAAGATTGTTAATTGAACAAAATGAAAAACCCCTTTCGGATAATTGTTAGTCAAATTCTTACTACAATCCATGGACGGTATCATAAGTGTTTTACTACAACGAAGTTGTAAAATTTCTTAGTAAAATATTTTTTTATTACTGAAATAAATTTTCATAGTAAAATATTTTTTAGTCGTTTTTGACTGATTTTGGTCGTTTTTGACTTTGAGTAAAAAAAATCATAAAACAATCACAAAAACTGACTAAAAACGACTAAAATCTGTCAAAAACGACTAACAGCATATAATATACGCGTAGAAGATATTCCAACATTCAAACTACTCGAATATAAAGTACCAGAACTACAAAAATCTCTCAATGATGCCATTGATGAAGGTTTCAAAAAAATCCATGACACATGGAAGAAAACAGCACCACAACCACAAACAACTATCCTGACACATAATAATGACCCAGACGGCGGTGGTAGGCATATCGCGCCGCTCAACGTGAATATATCCTCGGTGATAGCGCTCAATTTAGTATGTGATGTTATCGAAGGAAGCTATCAAATAAATCTCGAACGATCAAATCAAGCTCAGCAGGGATATATTCTATATTCATTTGCACCAACAGCTCCTCCAGGAATTCTAATTATTGAGTCTCCGGTTAATCCAGTCTATATGCGATGTCATAATAATTCGCTAACGAGAATCAACTTCAACCTCACTGACCAGTCTAATAATCTGATTGATCTACAAGGTGAGGTTCTACAAATTAGTCTGTTTATAAAATCCTAAATAATTTTCATTGTTAACACCATAGCAGCAGAGAGGGCGACGACCATGGCGTCTTCGAGGAATTTACCGAATCGACGCTTTTTTTATGTTTTCAAGAAGGCTCCATTGGCAAAAGGAGACTTAAGCACAAGAGGTTTCGAGAAACCCCTAATTTGACAAATAAGGCTTTAAAATCGTTTAGGCTCCATTTGGCAAAAGGAGACTTAAAATGTTTTGCTTAAAATCTACCCCAATTAGAGACGTCCGATTCGCCCCCTCTGCTGCTGCCTATCTTGTGCAGAAAAATGGCGTTGAACCCTAAAACAACAACAACAACAATATTGAATCTGATACATTTTGTGGTTTTCTGAAACCTAAACATTGATACAACTTTTAGATCCGATTAATGACAACATTTTTTTTACGGTTATTATTCTACTTTATCATGGTCTTAAATAGTACAAAAATATTGATACGATGGTTTAATTTTATACGACGTTATTCGGAATAAATAACATATACAATGAGATACAAAACCCCCGATTAAACATTAGTATCAGAGATGAAGCCTCGAAAGTAAACGATACTCACAGAATGCCTGCGATGTACTGCCTCCATATTAAGTAAATGTAAATACCACAAAGAAGCTCTAGTGAGTTTGGCTTTGCCATAGAGAGCAAAGAATAAGAGACGTTCTCTATTCTCTAGATAGATTAATAAACATTAAGCTTAATTTAATGGGTCATTTGGTAAATGTCGTTGCTGCAGGTAATCGTCTATTTGCACAAATATTGGCATTCACATACGTAGGGACTTAGCTGAAAATAATTTAAGAGATATTAAAATGTGTAGAGAACAGGTTAATCGTAAGAAACAAACAATAAACAATAATTTAAGAGATATTAAAATGTGTAGAGAACAGGTTAATCATAAGAAACAAACCATAAACAATGTTCTGATTGATCATTCAACCCCAGAACCGCAGAAACAGACAGGCGATAACAAAAAGGGTTTAGTTGTTTAAGATTTATTTACTATTTTCATATTTTGGGCGGTCTTTATAGGATGTTAGGGATAAACATAGAGAAGTACCGAAAACAGAATCGATGAACGGATAATAAATGTTATTTAAAAAATTGCCTTTAAGATTGATTTGTTGTAAATCCGGAATACTAGAGAAGATTTCAAAGCCCCGCACAACACCTTTATTGATATGTTGTAAATCACGAATAATAGAGAAGATTTCAAAGCCATGCATCACAGATTTAGCAATTGCAGAAAGAATTAAACAATTGGAACATCGAGTATGCCGAAACATAAAAGTTGTTCATGATGTAAACATAAAGCTGTAATTTATCAAGATAGACAGTCATTTGCAATTACAATGACAAATAACTTGAACAGAGTTAATATACCGATAACAGATCTAATGCACAAGTCGAACACTCTATTACATTGATTAGAACAACCCTTGATTTAACTATACTAGATATGAATGACAGATTAACGTCTTAAGAGATAAGACTTTACTGATTCTCAAAACCGAACTTAATCAAACATACAAGCGGCTACGAAATACGCTGCAACGGAAACTACTGGATTAAAAGATTTAAGGGAGATTTTGCTAACAAGCTCGGATACGGAGTAAAAGGATTAAAGAACTGACACAGTTAAACCAATTATAGAAACAAGTCTATATACAAAAAGACGAATTAAACAGGGAAACTGAAATGAGTAGCATTGCATCAATTTCCTAAACATGATAAGCTAAAACAATCCATAACAACCTATGAAATTTGACAAGACATTAATATATGGATATGTATTTAAGTATGATTATCGAATTATCGAAAAGAGTGAGCAGTATAAAGATAATGTCATTTAGCAGTGGCTATTAGATGATGAATTACCGTAAATAATGAGCAGTATAAAGATGATGTTAATCTAACAGTGGCTATTAGATTATCGAATTATTGTAAAGAATGAGCAGTATAAAGATGGTGTCATTTAGCAGTGGCTATTAGATTATAGAATTACCGTAAAGAGTGAGCAGTATAAAGATGGTGTCATTTAGCAGTGGCTATTAGATTATAGAATTACCGTAAAGAGTGAGCAGTATAAAGATGGTGTCATTTAGCAGTGGCTATTAGATTATGGAATTACCGTAAAGAGTGAGCAGTATAAAGATGATGTATTTAGCAGTGGCTATTAGATTATGGAATTATCGTAAGGAGTGAGCAGTATAAAGATGGTGTCATTTAGCAGTGGCTATTAGATTATAGAATTACCGTAAAGAGTGAGCAGTATAAAGATGGTGTCTTTTTAGCACTGACTATTGGATTATATAATAATAAAGATGGTGTTCTTGTATCAGTGCATATGCCTATTGAATTAAAACATTATTGTAAAGAGTTAACAACAGTATAAAGATGGTGCTATTTTAGCAGTGGCTTTTGGAATGATATGTCATTTCTAAATGAGTAGAAAGAAAAACAAAGGATGGATATAAATTTTAAAATCGTGAGGTTTCTTCATGTGCATAAATTATGCACATTTCATTGAACATATTTTAAATGATAACTACTGTAGGCATAGATTCAATTCAAGCGAAGAAGTCACATATGCAGACCATTCACACTGATTTATATACTAGTATGTATCTTTCTCTCTATTTCTCCACCTCCCCCGACAGAATCTGTTTCTTATTTAGACTAAACCATTTTTTGGTCTCTTATGATATCAGTTATCTCGATTTCTACACTGAATATCCATACTCAGTAGATATAAGTGAAACAGAAGTCATTACATAGTTAATGAAGCATGCACTCGGCAGCTTGAAGAGATCAATATGTTTCAGTCTGGTCTAAAACACAGAGACGAATACGTTGAGAAATAATGTTAATGTAGGTGAAAACGATTTATATTAATAGACAAAACTGCTTATGAAACATTTAATGGATGCGGAAAGACGTTTGCCACGGAAACATGAATAAGATATTCTCACCTGGATAGCTTTGAGTAAATACGAGAATTAGAAATAGTATCAAGTATATTTCAAAAAAGTGTGGAGATAAAATATAAAGGTCAACCGCTACATAAAGAAGTTTGATGAGAAAACAATATCGCGATCAGCACTGCCAAATGATTTTTGAAATAGTCGTTGTTGAAGTTCGTTCTCCACAATCTTTAGTTACTTAAAAGAAGTTTTTAACAAATAAAAATTGTGTATTGGATGTATTCTCTGGTTATTCAGCACCATAAACGATAATTAATACTTTTGAATATTTTTGTTTGATTTGGATTTTTAACGCAGCTTAACAGTTTTTCAGTGATATCTCTACGATTTCTGCAGTGAGGCAGTTTATAGTCATGTCTAGCACTGGGGCATCATGATGCAGATATGTAGCATGATATCCCACCCAGTCACATTATCCTGACACCAGGCCGACCAGTCCTAACACTAACCTCTTAATGCTGAGCGCCAAGCGAGGGAGCTGTTAGTATTATTTTTGTAAGTCATTTTATGACTAGACCGGGGATCGAACCCACGACCATTCCGCTTCTGCGGCCAACACTCTAACCACTAGGCCACATCGATTATTTTGAATTTGAATGTGCGTCATACAGTTTTATTTAATACAAGTTAAATCAGTAATAAGTAATATTCAGTAATATTCAGGATTATACTAAAAGCGCGCACACACACATATATATATATATATATATATATATATATTTTTTTTTTTTGTTTGATTAGGATTTTTAACGTAGCTTTAACAATTTTTCAGTCATATCGCTACGATGTCTGCAGTGAGGCAGTTTATAGTGATGTCTAGCACTGAGACATCATGCCGCAGACATGTAGCATGATGTCTCACCCAGTCACATTATCCTGACACCAGGCCGACCAGTCCTAACACTAACCTCTTAATGCTGAGTCTTTGGTATGACTCGGCCGGGGATCGAACCGACGACCTCCCGCTTCCGAGGCGGACGCTCTAACCACTAGGCCACCGGAGCGGTTTATATATATATATATATATATATATATATATATATATATATATACAGGAATATCTTTTACCAATAAATGTTGCATGAAAGGTAAAGCAAACCAATTGCAGGTAAAATGAAAAAATACTCGCAAACTCAGAACAAAGAATGGAATACGTTTTGTTCTATATAGCCTTCAAAACTTATGAGTAGATATAACATTAAATACATGTGGATTATTACTTGGTATAATTCCTTGAAAACTTATGAGTAGAGATAACAGTAATCACATGTGGGTTATTACTTGGTATATACCCCTTCAAAACTTATGAGTAGAGATAACAGTAAATACATGTAGATTATTACTTGGTATATGCCTTTGAAAAGGTATGAGCAGAGATATGAGCAGAGATAACAGTAAATACATGTGGGTTATTACTTGGTGTATACCCTATCAAAACGTATGAGTAGAAATAACAATAAATACATGTGGATTGGTACTTGGTATATGCCCTTGAAAACTTATGAGTAGAGACAACAGTAAATACATGTGGATTATTACTTGGTATCATCTTAATAAATAGATGTCAATGATGTCAAGATAGAGTCTGTGTATATATGTATGTATCTAGGAGATATATAATTTACATGACATGCATCTTGTGCAGATCCTCAATATTAACAAGTTAGTTTGTCGTGATCTGTAACTTTTAAATTATTCGTCCCTCATTTGTTCCCACCAGAATTTTTTCTTTTTCTCAAATGCGACAAATATTTGTTAGAATTGAATCGCTTTCATCTCACTTATTGTTTTAGCGAGTTTAGGATTTAAGTTTTCATACAGTTCTTAACATATTTTTTTTTTAATTTACAGAAATAAAAGCGATACAATTTTCTATGTAGACTACTTCCTCATGTTCACCGATAACTGACTTAATTTGCAAGCAAAATCCTAATTTAATAAGTATATCTTTTTTTCTGTTCATGATTTATTTCGATTCAGATGGTAATTATTTATGATGAAAAAGGATACATTTGAAGTCTTAAGTCTATTTCAGATTGTGAAGTCTTAAGTGTATGGAAATACTGTGAAGTCTTACGGATATGGAATATTTGTGAAGTCGTAAAGCTATGAAAACATTGTGAAGCCTTAAGTCTATGGGAACATTTTCGAGTCTTAAGTCAGTTCTCCCAATCGAAGTAGGTGAGTTTAACGAGCAATCTGTAATGAGATCACAGTCATCGCGTCTTTGTTCAAAGGACCATTCGTGTTAGGAAGATGGTCCATGACACGCAAAAGAACATTGTCATTAGGACTTGCTTTTGATAAAGGGAATAATTAAATGTTATGTTAATATATCAACATATATGAACATATTCTAGAATCTTTTTATTATGTTTATCGGTGTTACTAGATTAGAGTCGAGTTGCAGTTAGAAATAGTTTAATGTCATCAAATTATTAATATAGCTCCCGATTCCTTTCTCCATAAAATCTGTATTCGTTAATCATTTTTCTAAAGGAATCCGTTAGCATTTCAGCTTTAAGTTTTTGTCTATTTTTATACCAATAATTTTCTTAAGTTGCAATCTTGTACGAAGCCAAATTAAAGTTGGTAATATTTTACGTTTTACAATTTTACAATGTAATGGTAATACGATTTATTTAGCAACTATTTGTAAGGAATTGTTTTTCAATTTTTTTTCTATCTTCTGAATTTATATGATAGTAAAACCATTTATTTTAATAAAATGGTTTTATTTTTTTTTCTTCTTCATTTTAAGGATTTGTTTAAATTAGATTTTCAATACAAAGTTTTCATAAAGATACCAGCTGTTAAAAAAATCACCATTTCCGTTCTGTTTACCAGGATATACTTAGTAAATCCATTCTTTGAAATTTAAAAAATTTCGCAAACGTGAACACGCCATCCTTAAGTTGTATAGACATAAATCTCAACGTAAGACATATCTTCAACATTATCTTACTTTAAATCTTCCATTTCATGTACAGCATGATAAATACAGATTTATAATGAAAATAAAATTTAGAGACACTTCAGATAGATTTTATAATTTTGAAGGTTTTAGGTATCACCTATATAACAAAATTTAAAACTCTGGGCTAATAATGTCATGTTATAGCCAACCATTAGTTAAGCATTACATGTGTTTATACCATATATATGAAATATTTAATTTAGTAGGTCAGTACGATAGTCGCTTCAGTTTGCTCTGTAAACTTATTTTAAGGTGTATTCAGCTGACTGAACTAGAATAGTAACCACGCTTTTTTCAGCAAAGTGACCACGATTGTTTTCAGCAAGGTGACGCTTCTTGTTACATTTTTAGCGGCAAAGTGACCACAATTTCAGTTAACCATGCTTGTTTATCAGCAATCAGGTCGTAAACATACGTTTTGAAATGAAACAGACCTGTTTAAACAAACGGAAAGTTATTGACCAAATAACTGATTTTAAATTGTTTGAAAATATTATTGAGGTAGCTTGTTGGAAACATATAACTGTGGAGGGTCAGAATTTTGCTCAAAAAGTCAATATAGTGAATGGTGGCATTGTGAACCAACCTTTTGAAAGAAAAGTGAATGATCAAATATTTGTTTAGTTTAAAACGTTTAAAAATGTAGGTACTTTATCATGTAAGTTTTAATATTGTAAAAGTAATATTCATCCACCTAGGCATTACCTAAAAAGTGAAAAGAAAAATGGTTTAATAGAACTCTTAAAAATTGGTTTATTATAAAGGTGGATTCTATATACTGTCGGCTTTTACATAAATTATGATGAAAACTCTTTTACTCATTAATAGTTCAGATACGAATGTTAGGTAACTCGGCTGCTTCACACAAATTGGTACTTGAAAAATATTTAGAACTGTTTTGTAGTTTGAAAGATCATTAAATTGCGACTTATAAAATATTTAGAATTGTTTTGTTGCTTACGACGTCATTAAATGCGATCAGCTTGGAGGAAACAAGGATGTGTTGACCAGATTTAAATCTAGCTCATATTAATTTAAGACGGAATCTGATGGAATGCTGATTTAAAAAAAAAAAAATTTTTAAAGGCTTTGACATTTAATTACAATCGAGGTATAAAAAAACTTGTTAAAGGTTATAACCTGTCCCAAGCTTGAAATGGCCCCGGATAAAGTATTAAATTAGAATATTAATTTTAGACCGAAACGACCTGAAGACTTACATCTGATAATGTAGTTATTTCTATGCAAATTTCATCGACACTAAATATACGTCTTATGATATGGTCTAAAATGGCATTGTATACAGATCGACGGGCTTTTGAGGCTGTAAATTTATTGCTTGTATGCCAGGCTACTAACCACTGCTTTCAAAAGTGTCACCTCAATAATTACACTTTAGAAACGTTTTCAGAATTTGCGTACAAATAAGCATTGATGTGCCATGATGTTTTTATATTTTCATCATCGTTGATGGAAAAGATAACTAACAAATTTGTATTTAATATACTATGTAATTGTTGTTAGTGGTTTGTTTGTTCTATTATCCTGTTTTGAAGGAAAATGTATTCTGGCTTTTTTTCGGCCTACACTCTAAATTCGTCTTTATTTAACAAGGAGCTGTATTGTGGATTTTGTAACTAATGAAATTAAATTAGGTAGCATTGGAGCATATACATTAGGGTAGGTACGGCTTTCCCCAAGAGATTTCCTTATTGACCCCTCTAATTGACTTTTTATGTATTTGCATCGGATATGAGTTTGTGACAGATTCTCGAACAGTGTTAGTCTTTGTTTTGGAACAAGGTGGAATTTGACTTCAGCAATTCGTTATTAAGTTTTAACATGTTACATATTTAAATTGTACACGGGAGGCTTACAAGGAGATGTATATTTGCCAACTATTTCATTTCTGGTAGTTTAGAATCGATAAAGGTTTTGATTAATGAACTGAATTGATCCCTCTCCTAATAAATGTATGACTCAGGCATAATTGCATGGAGTAATGGTTCTAAAACGGAAACTGCGTGACGGTTTTATCCATGACTCAGAACTTTATTGCAATACTTTACTAAAAGACATAACCTCTTATCTGTTTATGTTGTTTTGTTTATTACAGAGAAAGAAACGCTTTTATCACAGAATATATCCACTAAATGCTAAATATCACACATGATTTTTTTTCATCTATTCCTTGTAAATAATTTGTATTATTTTAAAGTTTTATATTTAAAAAGGAAATTGATTTTGTCATTGAGTTTTAGATACCCATTTCCTCTGTCTTTCTGTATTACTTCTTTGAATTGCGAAAGATGTATCTCATTTATATATCGACGGCAAATATATTTGTAACGAGGCTATGTTATGGCATAATTATTCAATACATGCAAAGGTAGGAACAGTTTAATAACAGTCAATACCGGTTTGTGAAAAATCCCAATTAGCTAAATACAACCAAGATAATCGGAAATTATCATTCATTCATCCACTCATTTTTTTCCTTGGGAAAAACTCTGATTTTATACGTTGTGAAGCTGTATTAAACACGGATATATTATTTGCAATACGGATTTAGTCCGTCTCGTATGTGTTGACCAGCAAAAATAGCATGCAGAATGTTTCTCCGAAACGTCAAGACAAACTTTATTAATACAGATCAGCGCGTAAGGGTGTAATATATAATGTGTGCGTGCCTTACTGGAATGATATTACAGGTTTCAAGTATCTCCGTAAAGGAAATATTGGATATTGTGTTTATGACTTTAATTAATGCGAGATCACATTGATATGTGCTTGAGTTTCAACAAATACAAGTGAACGCGATTTTTTAAAATTTTATTTATATCACCATCCTAATGAAGAAATTTATTGCACAACACCAGCCCAGCTGGTTTACCAGAACTGTAATTATAAAGTTACGGACTGGGATAAGAAAACAGACTTTTATGACACTTGTACATCAATAAGTAACACCTGGGGTCTCGATATTAAAACCCGAAACATGAAAATGTTTAAGGAAAGTCGGATAAACAGGCTTATATTAAATTTTGGTGCGAGGCTTCAATATCTCGAGCTATCGACTCCTCTTTCATGCATATCAAAGTACAAATGGATGGACATCAAGCTCCAACATTGATATAATGAGCAGCGTGACTGGGGCTTAAATCGGGGGATTGTCATCTACCAAACTAGCACCTGTGTACTTGATTCAAGTTTGTAAATGAACACTAGATTAAGTTAAGACCCTACGCTATGCTTTATTTTTGTAGTTGAATTATGGTAATGTCTTGACTCACTAGAAACATACTGAGGTGCGTTTGTAAATTTTTATTTCTGTTAATTAGAGGACACACCTCTCCATTTCTATTTTCTTGTCGTCTTTGTACCCTACGTAAGTGGAGAAATATGCTTTATCATTTCAATTTATTTTAGTATTCGTACTCTTTAAAGTAATTGCAAAGGTGGAAAACTGCAGAAGTGCATTTAATTACATCATACTTTGCAGGTGCGAAATTTTCAATAGTTGTATATTTCTAACTAGGCGTGAATCTTAGATCTCTTTCTGAGTGCTGTGGACGGAAAGTTGAAATATGTACGGCATTCAAATTACATCCGGGTGTGATCAAAGTAAAAAAAAAGGCAGAAAACAAGAGAAAAACTGATTAAAATTTACTCCAAGTAATGTTTTAACTAAATCTTTATTTATATTTTAATATAAACAGGACGAAAAATTTATATTAGATGTAAATGCTTGCGAAATTCGAAGACAAACCACCCGCAACAACTCATACGGTATATATATATATATATATATATATATATATATATATATATATATATATATATATATATATATATATATATATAATATTTTAAAAACCTCTCTCTCTCTCTCTCTCTCTCTCTCTCTCTCTCTCTCTCTCTCTCTTTAATGTCAGTTTCAACTTATCAACTCTTATTTCGAAAGCGAACCGTAACCTATCTGATATAACATCGCAATTGAAAAAGAAACATATATTCTTTATAAAAATGAAACGGTTGACGTAAACGTGTTTCCTTAGTGTTATCATTACTGGCCTTTTCACTTTATATGTAATCGATAATTCTATTAATCATCGTATATAATCGCTTATAAGACTAGACAAACTGCCAAAAACAAAGATTCCGATATGCTCTAGCAAAATGAACCTAATATGTCTGTTATTAATTTTTACTGAAAACCTTTAATAAACTGTACTGGCCAGATCTGCCGGCAGATAGTGTGCCGGCAGATCTGCATCTGTACAGTTTGTAGTTGGACTCGTCTTATAACAGAGTAATATACATTAATCGCATTATTAACGCCTAATTTTTTGTAAGTATAATCTCTCTCTCTCTCTCTCTCTCTCTCTCTCTCTCTCTCTCTCTCTCTCTCTCTCTCTCTCTCTCTCTCTCTCTCTCTCTCCTGTCAACATATTCGCATTCGAAAAATGGGAGACAAGGTGTACGATTGAGAGTATGTTTATTATCCTGTCCATTTGCTGTAAATTAAACAAGGTTTGCGACTTATATATTACATAAAATAATTTACGTCGCTGGGCCAAAAAATGGAAGTGACATATCACGTGACTGACAAAACGACCTCTTCAGAAGATGCACAGATTGCAAAACACAGATTGTTTGATAAAACTACATGCATATATGTTACAACATGAACTCCCAAAAGAAATATAAAAAAAGAAATGAAAACTGTGCTGATACTGGTGATGCTTTATATAAACACACGATAAAACGGAGAGTTATATTATCCTGTCCGTCCGCCCGTATGTCTGTCACCAATTTTCCTGTTGATTTCGTGCTTAAAAGATTAAACGTTAAGATAATTGTAACTGAAAGAAGGGTGGTTTCTTCACAGTAACCTTTCAGTTAGCCTTCATCTTGGTTTCCTTAACTTTGTGCATGTCTTGCACCTGAGGTAAGACAGAAACCAAACTTTTTTGGGTCAAGATGTCAAAGAGCTTGGTCACTGTAACTGAAATAAAAATGGGTTATGCACAATAAAATTACATATATACGCCAGACTTTGTAGATGGCATAAACATTGGATAAGGAAGAAGTATGTTGATTTCTGTGTCAAAAGCAGAAAGATCACAGTCACAGTAACTTAAAGCAGACACGTGGCTTGTTCAAAAACGTTTAAATATTCCTCAAGGATGATCTTGTTGCTGCTCCGTCGTCATTTCGAACTATATATATTTATAGGTAATAATACATATATTCTCTTTGTTCATATAGTACATGTGCGTATTTCATTGTAAAGGATATGGAATATGATGTTGTGTATCGTATATGCATATTACAACAATTCTCTCTCTCTCTCTCTCTCATTCAGGTCAGATCTCCAACAAAATGTTTGTATCAACTTTTACAGCATGCTGTACCTTCTAGTGCTGATACTGCCCGATGACCATAATGGTCCTGCTTGACTAGTCCCTGAAACAAGGATTTGCACTGTAGCTGAGAGGAGGTCTTCCTACCTCTCAGGTAATCTAGTGATGACTTGATCTCTTTTCATCCGCAATAAGTAAAATAATTGAGGGCCAGTTGTACCTACAAATTATCGTAACATCCTAACTGAATGACGAAATAGTCCCTTTAAATAAAGCTGAATCTTTGCGCCAATTGGAGGGATGCCATATCGACATGTGATATAGTTGTCGGCAAGTAAACCAAAAAGGAACTAAGATGATTGCACGAGACATCCATTAAAATAGCAGTGAAATTATTAGTTTGCACGTGCCAGCATTAGCACGAGCTTCTAAAGATGGTGTATGTTCTAGATGAGAGTGGACCACAGTGCTAATGGTGTCACCCTGTCCTAGATGGCAATCCCCCGCTAATTAAAAATATTGTATATATATATATATATATATATATATATATATATATATATATATATATATATATATATATATATATATATATATAAAGCCTATTGTATGAACACTGCCATGCTTTTATTCTTGAATAATGCAAATTTAATTTCTTATTTTCAGGTTCTCTATTGAATTGCAAAGAGTACAACTTCTTGTAATCATTTACCTGAAATCTAAAATATAATTGAATATCACGTTTTTATTGTTCAAATGTTATTAGTTATATTCTTCCTGATTTTTTAAAATTTATTTAAATGACATAATGGTGTAGTTCATCTAATAAATGTACGTAACTTGTATTGTGGCATGAAATACACCATGCAAAACCGTTATCTGTTACATTATCTTTGTGCATATCGAGCAAATTAATACATACTGTACGTTATGTAATTAATTATGTTAATTATAACATTTAGTTCTTTTACTTTTCTGAAATGAAAACGTCAAATTCAACAAAGTATTCTTTCATTATCTACATACATATGTTATACTGCATAGTTTTCATGTCACTTTCCAATACAGTTATCTCTGAGTTTATTCTGTGTTAAAATGGTTGCAAGTAATGCTGAATATGTTGGTATTTAATTCGCTCTTTTTTCAATTTGAAAGTTTCTTATGGAATTAGAAAACAAAATAATTAGATGCACTAGCTAGTGTTGGAGGGTCAATTATATGTGTAATTGTTGTTGAACATTCATTCCTGGTCTATATTTTGTGATTGCTCAGATGAGGTTGTATATATATATATATATATATATATATATATATATATATATATATATATATATATATATATATATATATATATATATAGCCTTAATGGTTCAAATCATCTTCACGAAACTTCTCCTGTCGTTGCCTGCGCTATTTTCGTAACATATAGTAGTTGTTGTCTAAACTAAGCGAAATCTCTTCGTTACAGTGATGCCAAAGAAATAATAATACAAATTCACCACCAACGATGTTATTTTAGCGTAACTTTTGAATATAAAGTGTATTACTGGACTATAATTGTAATTTTTCTGAGTTATACTCTTGTTTATATAACATTAAATTTGGAATAAATCATATTAAATTGTACTGACCAGTCTGGACAGTATTTGTCGCATTTTAGCCCTCAGCGCCTAAAACAGAGTTTAAAACACGACACACAAAATTTGTAAAATAATAATAAATTGCTTCTTCACAGCCAGCCAGATTTTATTTAAATTCGATTGTTACGTCATTTAGTTTTTCTTTCCATCATTTTAAAAAAGCTACATTTGAAACAAGCCACTTTCACTGTTTGATAATGTTTTGGTGATGCGGCTCTCAGGCCAATGTACTAGTCATCATGTGATACTCGTGGTCATTTGAGTTTGAGACCCCTGACCTAAAAAAAAACATATCGCAAAGGGCATTTATACTTAACTTTAGTGTACAAATTCCTTCTACTCCTAGTCCATTGTTGTCTTTACGTGTTGTACTGTATTTAACTCTGTCAGGAACATCATAATATCGTTTCCTTTAGCTCTTAAGATTTCATCTGGTTCAGGTTCTCCAAAATGAATAGTTTATGTCTTTGTGGTGTTATGTATATTTGATTTAATTTGATTGTTTGTAAGTTGTAAATTGTTTTATCACATTACTTGCTATCTTAATGTAACTTTATTTACTGAAATAGAGTTCAGTACTGACATATTTTTATTTTATTTTGACGTAAACAGCTTTAAAGAAATATTGTCTCAAAGGCTGAAATAGTTGATGACCTAGATTCAGAACAAGTGATAGTTTGTGGTAAACAACTTGTTTCTTTAAAAATTCTTTCTCAGAGTAAGAATCGTAAAGTAGAATCAAGGTAATACTTGGACTACGTGTTAAATCACAAGTATCAATTAGGTTTCTTTTAGAGCATTGACCCACATCCGGGCATATGTTTTGCGTCGTAGCTAAATTTACTATAAATGTTATGAGAAATAATGAGAAATAATAGTAATACTTGGCTTAAAACTGGAGACGTCCAGGTGTTTTATGTTGTGACCAGTTTTGGGACTAATCATTTTTTTTTTTAGAAAAGTGATTTCCCCCCTGGAAATACTAGTGCTCTACATTAACTCTTGGACGAGGACATTTATCGAAATTTATACAGATTTCAAACTGGAATATTATTTTCTGTGATTCAACAAAGAACTGCTGATACATCGTACGACGCTGCCCACAAAATATCCCATTGCTTTCTATTTTGGAGTTTGGCAAGAAAAATGGATAAATGTGCTCTGGTTTCGATCAGTGAGTCTGTAGTATACTCTGACATAAAAGTAAAGGAACAATTTAGAAACTACAAATTTAGCTGGACAAACTCTTGACGAATTTGCAAGAGAGAAAGAGCAGTTTTTTGATAGATAGTGCTTGGCAAAGAAAGTTGATCAAGATTTGGAAAGTGTTAGACAAATTGTATTACTTGATGGGTTTAAAAATGTGACCATAGTGACATCAAAACTTATCTTGATGAGCATAATATCGAAACCTTAGAAAATGCAGACAAGTCTTCCACTCGGCAGTCTTTGAGCAGAAAAGTATCTCAATCTAATAAAAACTTTTCTAAATTTCAAACTGGCACAACATCGAGAAATCAAGCTTCCGATAATCTTGATCCAAAATCATTGTCTATGTCTACGTGTACCTATTGCAAGAAGAAAAGACACGTTTTTTGTGATTGCTACAAATTGAAAATTAAGCATCATGATCAAGACATACCTATTCCAAATGCTCTTATTTCTAAGAGGTGATGGTCACGGACATGCATTGAAAGCAATACATTTGTTGGGTCTAATAAACCCCAGTCTGATTGTATTATGTATAATTATGAACCAACCATTATGTCGAAGAGTTCTATATCCCATCCAAATTAATATTTTAAGGGACACAATAGCTTCTCAAAGTCTTGTCGTATCAGGTACTTTCCCTTTTTCTGAGAAGTCACCTTCTAGTGGGAGTGTTCTTATTCAGGGAGTAGAGTTCGGCTTTATTAATATTCCTCTATATTGTGTACATTTGTCACCGGACATAGTCTTGGACCCGTGACGGTCGAAACAGTGTGTATTTTACCCGTTGGGGGCATTCGTTTATTACCAGGCAACGACATAGCTGGAGTTAAGGTTGCGGTTAATCCATTTGTAACTAACAAGCCTTGTTTGGATCAGAAAGCCGATCCTGTTGAAAACGAATTCCTTGTTTTACACCCAGGTTGTGCAGTTACCAAAGCTAGGGTAAAGAAAGCTCTTTAGAATGATGATGATCAGAAACGTATTTGTTTAGCGGACACATGTATCTGTTAGGATTTTGATAAGGTCAATGTCACTCCTTGTTTGGATCAATCAAAAGTTATTGATCACAGTGATCCTCATCAATCAAAAGGTATTGATCACAGTGATCCTCATAACTATTCACTTGTCGTAGAACAAGAAAAGATCATGAGATCTGTTTGTTACAAAAGGGGCATTAGTGAAACTGAAGTCTTTGATGTACCTGTTTGTAATTTCATTAAAAATGTAATTCTAATGAGAAAATGGAGACCTCCCGAGATACTTGCTGGTGACGAGTGTTCAGTGAACTATGAAATTGTCGTTCCGAAATTGTACAAGCAGGTCATTCTTAGTCTTACCCATGAAACTCCTTTGTGTGGTCATTTAGTGATTAATAATAATACGTATGACAAGATCTTGAATCACTTATACTGGCCAAAATTATTTGTAAATTATGTAGATCGTGTCATACTTGTCAAATGGTAGGAAGATATCTAAGACTCATCTGCATCTTTGTCCTGCATTTGATGAACCATTTAGCTTAGTAATGGTATATTGCGTTGGTCCCTTACCTAAGACCAAGTCAGGTTACCAATAATTTTGTTGATCATAATGCGTGCGTCAACAGGTTTCCGGATGCAAATACTTTGTGGAATATTAAAACTTAAACAAGAGTAAAAGCTTTAATAAAGTATTTGAAAACTAAATTTGGTCTTCCCTAATCTATCCAATCTGATCAAAAGTCAGATATTATGTCTGGAGTTTTCCAGCTAGTTATGTACGAATTAGGCGTCCAAGAATTCAAATATTATGCCTATTACCCTGAAAGCCATAGGGCATTGGAAAAATGTCATCAGACGTTGAAAAATATGATTCGATCATATTATTTTGATACGGGTAAAGATTGGTGTGAAGGCATTTATTTACTATTGGTTGCTGTTAGAGAATCAGTTCAAGAATCTTTAGGATGTAGTCACTTCGAACTGGGATTATTGGACACACTGTGCGTGTACTATTGAAGTTTTTGAAAGAGAAACTTCTTTCTAATGAAGATACTAAAATTAATCTTCTCGATTATGTCGCCAAATACTGTTCAACGTCTAACGAATATGATTACCTCTGGTCTACATAATTTATATAATTGTTGTGCTTACATCGATGATGTCATCGTTTACCACAACACCTGAAAAGAACATTTAGCGACAATTCGGAAATTCTTTGACAGATTTACTGATGCACGTTTAACAATTAATTTATCCAAACGTGAGTTATGCCATGCTAGAGTAACATTTCTAGGACCTATCGTGCGACATGAACAAGTTAAACATATAAATACTAATATCAGTGCTATCTCTTAAATCCCTGTGCTTGTTAGTGAAAAAGCAAATGGTGCGATTTTTAGTTATGGCTAAATATTATCGGGAATATTTTTTTAATATTTCCATAATTGCTGTATCCCTGAGAAATGTATAATGCCAATAAATAATTTACTTTGCACTGAAAAATGTCAGGAGCTTTTGATAAGTTAAAAGCCATACTTAAAAGCATGCCAGTTCTTACAGCTCCAAATTTCAGCCAATCATGTAAACTGTTTGTTGATCAAAGTGATGTTGGGGCTGGAGCAGTATTGATTCAAGCAGACGAAAATGGTGTTGATGATCCAGTGTGCTTTTATTTCTAAAAAATAATTAAATAAGCACCAAAGAAATTATTCAACAATCTAGAAGGAATGTCTGGCTCTGATATACGCAGTACAACATTTTGAAGTTCAGCTCCTTCTTCGGTTATTGTGTTTAGTGATCACAACCCTCTTACTTTCATCGGCAAGATGAAAAAAAAATCAAAGACTTATAAGGCGAAGTTTGTTGTTACAGAAATATAATGCTGACATCAGACAAATGAAGGGAAAATTTAATTTAATAGCAGATTCACTTTCCCGTGTATAGAAAGATATTATTTTATGTAAACTAGGTATAATTTTTAAGATTTCTTATGTGTTTTTAACCATCATAGAATTTATCTATGGTAAAAGGAAAGACTTATTGTATAAATCTTTCTTTATGGTGGAAGTGTTATGTATATTTTGATTTAATTTATATTTGATTTAATTTAGTTGTTCGTAAGCTTTAATTTTTAAAAATTATATTATTCGCTCATGCAATGTAACCTTATTTACTGGAATGGGGTTCAGTTCTGACTGATTATTGTATGTTAACGTAAACTTTTTTTTAAAACTATTGTATCTAATGTTGACCTAGTTCCCGAGCTTGATTCAGAACCATTGATAATTTGTAGTAAACAACTTTTTTATTTTTTATTCTTTCTCAGAGTAAGATTCATAAAGTAGAATCAACGCCATACTCGGACTACGCTTTAAATAACATGTATCATTTGTTTCTTCTCCAGAGGATTGACCCACATCCGGGCATCTGTTTTGCGTCGTAGCTACATTTATTGCTGCTATGTTGAGAAATAAGTCGTATTTGATTTACCTATGGAGATGTTCAGGTGTTTTATGTTTTTAGCCCCAGTTTGGGGTTAATTATGTTATTTTATTTGAACGAAAAGCGATTATTTTCCCTGGAAATACTAGTGCTCTAAATTAATTCTTGGACAAGGACACTTATCAAAATTTATACAGAATTCAAATTGGAATTTTATTTTCTGTGATTCAACAAAGAACTGTTGACACATCAGTACGACGCTGACCACAACATGTATCATCGCCTTCAGATTTGGATTTCATCCGGATTCGAACTCAGTTTCATTAAGACTTTTTGTTTCTATAACTTCTACTTTTAACTATTGGATTATTTTTTAATTTAATTCGTAAAACTAAGTTCTCTTACTCATTTTTAAAATGTCTATTTGTTAGATTTGACAACGTTGGCTGTTTTCACTTTCTTCTTGCTACGTTTTGTAAGAGCCTAAATACTTAACAATGACCATTATCAATCAATCGATGATATTTTGCATTCAGACAACATTTCTCGTATTTGAAAGTACATGTAGATGGGAAACATATGTATCGATCTTACTAACTGAGGTATATTTTGATTATGTACATAGGTGCGAATAAGAGATCCCTCTACCAGAAGCTCTCAGCAATACTGTTCACTTTAATTTACTTTGCCAAAATTTCATATCACACTGCGTTTTGTTTTCCGAATCATCATTTTCCATGTTGTAAAGTGTAATTATCAAAAATACTCAGTTGCACGTGTGAAAGAAAGCTTTCTGTGTTGACTTTTAAGTTATTAAATTCGCTTGCTACTTTTGTTATTAACTGGAGAATTTAACTGAGTTGCAAGACAGAGATAAGATGACTTGCTTGTTAGTGCTTTTGCTGCTATTTAAAATTTAAAATCCATATTTATTTTTAAATTGTTTATACTATTTAAATAAATTGGAAAGTTGTAATCCAACCTAAATAAAACATTCAACATAACGAAAAAAAATGTCTTCATTTTGTAGTTAGTTGTGTTAGTATCTAAGCGAATTGCATTTATTAGTTCAATTATTATTTACTGGGGTAATTTGTGTTTAGTTCTTTGCCCGTCAATATCATAAAGACCGTACATTTACTACTTTCTTTAATTTGTGGTGAAACATTTTTTCTCACAGTCTAATGTTGATGGTTTTCCCAGATATTAGAGAACCGCGTTTTTGTATTTGAATTACTAAAACAATGGGATGACGTCTGTCATGGTTCTCGGTCCACTTTGATAATATGACCTAAAGCTATTTAACTTCATGTTTTGCTATTTCTTTCGTTTCAGGCTTTAACATCAAGGTTTATTATGTTGGTATTGGACTGAGTTAGACTAATCAAATTAACGGATGACGTGTAAAACTTCTGGGCTCGACTTTAATGATATGATCTAATGATCACTAATGTCTTCAATTTTTCAAAGAAACCCCTATCCATACTTCTGAATCTACGTTTCTCGAAGCAGCAAATATTTGGTGGTCTAGTTTATAAAAATAAATGTTTGGAGTAGTACGGGTTTCGTTCTAAGGAAATTATTTTTTGATGATAGTGTTCCTACACTAGACTTTTAGTGGTCTAGGATTGTAGTCTAGGATATGCCTTATCATTCTACTTGTGAAAACTTTGGATCAATTCACATACACACGATAGTCAAAGAGAGTGGATGTCGCACAAGAAAATTAAACTCGATGAGATTTATTCTAAACTTCTTGTTTTCACATCGGCTTCTTTGACCTAACAATAATTTGGTTCCAAATCTGATTCAAACTATTCGTGCTACGCAGTCCGTGTTAGGCGTCTGATAATAGATACATGTCAGTCACTAAACAGTTGTGCGGATTCAACCGGCTCATTCGGGTTACATAACCCTGATCAACCGTCGAATGATGGAATACATCACAAGACACGAAAACCATCGGCCATTTGATTAGTCTAACTCTGCTGTGCATATGGACTGAGGATACTAATACAAGTATTATGAACACATCAACTGCGTTACATACGTTGAGCCATGTAGCCGAGTGGTCCAAAGCGCTCTCCGTTACGGATCACTGCCATCTCACCTGTCTGCTTGAGTTCGAGTGTCAGATTCGGCCAATGTGGGTATGTGAGAAAACTACGGTACTCATGTGTAGGTGGTTCTTTCCGGAGGGTTTCCCGCGTTCTTCCTCCACCATTATTACTGGCCGCCATCTGTAGTCTATCATGTGCTGAAAAGTGGCGTTAAACCCTACAACAACAACAACATTTGTTGAGGTATAATTATACATTTACACTCCGGTGTGTATTTTCAGTGCTTGCAGGTAATTGAAAATCCTCGACAAGTTTGCGAGCTGCGCTAGACAAGTACAGAATTAGAGAACATTCAGAAACTAATTAAGCCAACAATTTAGCGTGTTGCCGATGACGATAATATAATCAAAGACTTAATTGAATTTTGAAGGAATTGATACTGAACTGTTCACTAGTGCGTAGAAGTCCGACGGCGTTAATTTCTCTCACCGAATTTAATGAATAACACTTTCATGAAAATATTTTAGATGTAATTGATTAGGATTTTTAAATACCATTTAGTCCTTCATTGAATATTATATTTCGAACATAAGCTTGTAATCTAAAAGAAACGAGCATTTAATGTTGCATACTATGTCAAGTGCTCTGACGGCATAAAACGTATTTTTTTATGAGTTGTGCGGATATAAGAACATTAAACCAATATTGGTGGTATGCGTGAGTGTACATGTGTGTGTGTGTTAAAATTCCATGTAGGAATATGGGATGCATTAAAAGATCCAAATTAAAAGTTACTGGACAAGCATATCAGATGTTCGTCGATAGAAGGCAGATGTTTATATTTGAAAAAATACTACAATAAAAATGCATGTGATACATGGGCTATAAATGTGGTAATGAAAAATCAGTAAACGAAATTTAATAACGGAACACCAGATATAAACATCAGTTCCTCTCAAGTTTTCACGCTATTTCTCTGCTCGTTGGAATCTATTGATTGGTTTACATTAGAATAGAAGTTAAACAAGTCAGATTGAAGACTTGCTGATGCAGTACTTATAAAGTATATTTCTTAAAACAAATATCGGACGCAAAACATGTTCAGTTACCTTTTAAAGGACTTCCAAAACGTTTAGAGAAAATGTTATAATGACATTTGTAAGGACATATATATGTATGGAAGTTTCAAGCAATTTTTATGACCAGGGGACCGTCCGGTTTACAGCTTTTTGTGATGATCTATATCAATACAGAGTTTTATTAATGACACTGTCTGTGATTTCTTACCATTATAATTAACTGATTCATAAATCCATTATAGTAAGCAGAAATAGCGTGTATATATTAATCTTATTTATACAAGATTGTTAGGTTATGCACTGAAATAGAATATATGGATAGTATATCATACATTGCTGATGAATTCTGATAAGTCAATACATAGATGTTACTGGTATAACCTTGTGATTTGTTACAATAACACGAAACGTTCTACTGGCATGCTTTTTTCATTTCTTGCTAAATCAGTTTGACGCACAACAGGGGAGGGAACTTTGGTCACCTTTGCAAACAAAACTTAATGGGATTTTGAACAATTGTAACACAAATATAAAGTGGCTTAGTGTTTTTTTTCGGAGTCATTAAGCTCTTGAGACATGCATAGAGCGACACCTGCACATAAATAACACATATTTAGAGTGTGCACCTGTTCACATGGACACATGTTTAGAGAATCTCATTAAATCCATATGATAACATATATATGTTTAGCATATAGATACATGCTTGTAAAGTGGACACATGTTTAGAGTGAACATCTGCTTTTAACCGTTACTGCATCAAGCGATCATCTGCTCATTACAAAATCCGAAATTAATGCAAACTACTTTATTTGCTGTGTTTTGAAGTGTTTGAACACTGTTAGCAAATATACCTTTTGTTCTAAGTCTACCTATAGAAAAATACAAATAAATATTGTCCAATTTATTTTGTGAAATCCATGCCTTTTGCAATTTAAAAAAGTCAAATAATTGAAGATAAAAACGATAAAACCATCAAATTTCTTCAAGACAATTACACTGGGATATACAAATGTTCATAACTTACTGCAAAAGCTGTTCTTACCTTTTGTAATCCATATATATAATTTTAACAGGTTGTAGTGTCTGTTCATGTAATGTAGGTTACTTATTTGAATAGCAATTTCTGGCTAACTGTTATTAAAATTTAATTAAGATATACGAATGAACAAACATTTAGACAGAATTATCACTAAAAACCTTAAAGATTTATTTCTGAGAAATTTAAATGAACATATATTTTGCGACGATAAAAATACAAGATTTGTCTCCATTTTTCAAAGACATTAAACTATGTTTGCGGAATATCGTCTTTGGAATTTTTCGATAATACAGTCTTGTAAAAGAGCCAAAAACGTAGAAAATGACCTAGCAAAGACTGAATAAGATTGTAACTAGAATCTTGGTGACAACGCTACATTGTCAATGTCAACAGAATAGTCATATGTCGGTTTTTTAAATATTGTATATACTGTTTAAAGTTTTTAAAATGATATTTTCACTTGTGTCCTAACTGAAAATTAATAGCTTTGTTACATTATAAAAAGAAATTGTATGATAATATCGAAATAGTCTGTTCAATACATAGTCCGTGTTGTACCTGTGTTTGCAATATGTAGATTACACAAAACCTATAACTATCTCCTCAGTTCCTAAATTTCATTAGGACAGAAATCAATTAAAGATTTGTCTTTGTCTGTTGCAGAATTCATGTCAACCTTCTCCAATATAATACATTACCTGCTCGATTGTTATATTTACGTTTCTATGCAACTGACACAACCGGTATAGGGTTTCAAATCTTTGGTGTTCTTCTGGTCCATTATCGAACATGTATGGCTTTTATCGGTTGAGGCATTTCAAGCCATCTTGTGCTGGAGGTTTAAAATAGTTGCTAACCAAACTAAACTGCTTCCTTTCGACGCTGTTGCTGTTTGATTTGAATGCATCGTATTCAGGATTAACAAATTCATTTTGAAAGAAATTATAACATCTGCAGATAAATATGAAACTTTTGTACATTGATTTGACTAATTCTAAAACATATTTGTCTATTAAATGACAGAAGTAACACAACTATACTGACAGTTTAGTTGACTGTCAAAATCTCTTTAAATGTTCTGCATCTTTTCAGCAGACATCGACGACAGAGTTTATAGTAGGTATCTGAATATTTAATGGCTTGTACACGAGAATTTAAATTGCAGTGTAGTCTTTTTTGTATGTCACTTATCTTGTGTCAAAGACAGTGTATCTGGAGGCACCAGTATGCTCTGTACGAACGCAGAAGGCAGGTAAAGTGAACCTATTGAATAATGATCACTTATATTTCTTATACGAAACAGGATTTTGTTGCAAACATACATTGGGGTTCTATTTAGTGGTTTCCAAAATCTCTCTCTCTCTCTCTCTCTCTCTCTCTCTCTCTCTCTCTCTCTCTCTCTCTCTCTCAGACACTCCATTGCTAAACGTCACCTCTAATGCTTTATTTCCTTTATGGAAGTTTTCCAAAATTATGAACTCTAGCTAGACAAAATACAACTAATCTTTGCAGTTTCATCTCACTAAACAAACGTGAATATGATTCCAATATTAATACGGTACAATAATATTTTGCTGAAACTTATTAGAAAAATAGTTCAAAGACATTTCTCTAAGTTATGTGAGTTCTTAGTTAGTTCTTAGTGTGTGTGTGTGTGTGTGTGTGTGTGTGTGTGTGTGTGTGTATATATATATATATATATATATATATATATATATATATATATATATATATATATATAGTACATAATACAACTGCATTTGAATATTAATGAATGTAATTAATGCAGTTTTTCAAACTGGCGTTTACTGATAGTGAGGGTACTCCAAAAAAACCCGGGCAAGAGAAGAGAAATACATCCTAAGCATGCAATCCACGATATTTATACTCGACATACTGTTTCGTTTGTTCATGTTAAAAAGTAGGAATTTGAAGAATTTATATACAAGTGTAAACCAGTACACGAACTGCCTAATGCCTTGTTTTCGATTTGAACATTCTTCCCTACCCTGTGAAAACTATCAACCAAATGCACAACAATGGACAACCTTCCGTATTTCATATTAAAGTACAATATTACCCTGGCCAAACATTCTTGACAGCAAATATATCCTTTACAACCAGATGTCTGGCACACCGTTTGGCCACTTGTCAATAATATAGGCGATCGAAGGAAGATAGAGTTTGAAATTTTGGCAAGTATTAAGAAGTTTGGACTGAATTACGGCGCGTGTCACACATATCGCCGATAAAATCAGGAATCAACAAGGATAACCCTCTTTTACAGACTGATAGAAATATCGGAGTTCCGGTATTTGACCACGTGGTATGTCGTATAATAGGATGCGTCTGGAAAACCGGTAGACGGTGCAGACCTACATCCTGGAAAGAACTGGTGTGGAATAACTATAGTAGACTGTACTAAGGTAGTGAGTGCGTAATATTACTTACCAACTTAGCTGCTGTGCCTATGGATTTGGATCTTATTCTAATTCCAAACGTAATCTTGCAAAGAAAAATATGTTTTGTAATACAATATAATAAAAGATCATGCTGGAATAAATTTTAAAAAGTTAAAGAAATGACTGACAAGCGATACATTTCAAATTGCAGGCAAAATTCCTAGATCAGCAATAAATAGTTAAAGATATCATTAAGAAAGAGACGTATAAATAAATAGTAGTTCACAGAAAGTAATGGAAGAAGAACCAGTGTAACAGGTTGATGAGTTTCAACAACGTATTATCTTGTAATATCGTAAACGCAACAAATTACATAAATACGGGCTTTAAAACACTTATACAGAAACACAGATCAATGCCATTGACTGATTTAAATTGCTTAAATGAGATAGTAGATGTTATCTCTGCAGTAATTGTGATGGCGTGAATAGACTGTTTATCCTGTTTGATTTCATGGTAAAGATTCGTTAAAACATGAGACCGAAAATATATTCAGTCTGTCATTGTGCTTAGATGACAGTTTTAAAATCGCATTCATCTTTAGAAATTTGCATTACACGCATACAGATCGACAATAACGAAATAAAATTGGTAGCATTTCATATTACTCTGACATTTATATGACTTGTACATATCACTCGTATATTTTAATAACGTTCCCAGTGCAATTCGTGGAGCAAAATTTACTGCTAATAATTGTGTTTTGCTATAAAGAAATGTATGCTCCAAACAAAGCTTCGTCAATATGCCCCCTTTCCCTTTTTTAATTGTATGCAGGTTCCGTCAATATGTACACTCCCCCTTTTTAATTGTATGCAAGCTCCCTCAATATGGCCCTCGCCCTTTTAATTGTGTGCAAGCTTCGTCAATATGCCCACTCTCACTTTTTATTTGTATGCAAGCTCCGTCATAATTCCCCCTCTCCATTTTTTAAGTGTATGCAAGCAATAACATAGTATACAAACAAGCAATGATCATTTTAATTCAAAACGACTTCGTAAAACTCAAAACTATTTTGCTCTCCCATTTTGATTCGAATTTACTTTGTATAATATAATATAATTACAATAAATTCTCTACCACCAACACCTCTCTCTCTCTCTCTCTCTCTCTCTCTCTCTCTCTCTCTCTCTCTCTCTCTCTCTCTCTCTCTCTCTCTCTCTCTCTCATATCTATGAACAGTCTAGATTGTGCAATCAATTACAACATTTCTAGGAACGTAGATTAAGACACATCAAGTTGATTGTGGAAATGGCAGGTTGTTTACATACTTATTTATCGCACTGGTTTAGCACTTACTTTTCCGATGATGACAAATCCATCAAGTACACTTAAGTTTAAAATACGGATTTCTCAGTGCACGTCCTGTTGGCTATTTATTGCTGGTAAGCAAACATTACCGTAAAGTGAGTGTACGTAAAATCGTAACGGACAGTTATTATATTTGTTTCGATTTTGACAGAGACTTATTATGATTTTGAATACATCGTTTCGAACCTTAAAGGGTATATGGTCTTTCACAAAACTATTTTTAAAAGATTTGTCAGGCATTATAATTTACTATATCGTTTCTTGAAATTTCATTTATATAAACTAAAACATACCCATATTTAAAAGATTTGTAGTGTAGAAGCATTACGGACGGATATATATATATATATATATATATATATATATATATATATATATATATATATATATATATATATATATATATATATATATATATATATATATATATATATATTATTGTTACATTTTTGCTCTTCTGGTCGTGTTTTCGATCAACTGAATATAAAAGAAGCGCTGGGTTGCAAACGTGATGGCTACACACGGTCAATTATGCGCTTCATTTTTAAAATAAAAATCAAATTGTATGTATTATTTTGGACTGGTATTTGATGAAATTGTTTTTCTTTTTGGTTTTCTTACTCTATAAGACTCACGTATTCAACAATCATGCCGCCGGTCCTGACATCCTAGAATATGTACAATCTGTTTTCGCCATTAGTCTGCCTACATACGGACTGCATAACAGTTCAGCACGGGCTATCCATCCCACGCCACGTAGTATACTATACAGGTGGGTTATCATAAATCTCAACAGGTTCCTGATCTATAACTAAATTTCAGATGAAACATTTTCGCAGTGGAACGCAATATTAGATTTAACAAAGAAGAGAAAGAAAGGAAAATATCAAATTAAAAAACATTTATTAAAATCTTTTCTTATTAGACTGAATTTGCGTTGTCATTATATTGATTATAACTAAAGTAAACACCAAACCAATTTGATGTTTCATAGATGTTATTATCTTCCTTCCATCTCTTACTGGCAATTCTGATTTGATATTTTTACAACCCTCATCTTATTTTCTTTTGAATATATGCGTGTTAATTGTCTACACCTTTAAATATTGGCTAAAAAAAGGTCAGGCTAAATCAAAACACATGTAAACTTGTCCACCAAATTCCAACGAGATTTTATTTTGTTTACACGCAAGGTAGTACAAACAAAAGAACAACACACAAGCAATTATATTTTGGAAAGAAGTATAGCCAAGTTTTTATTAGTAGTGTCAATTGGAACATTATACATAAAATATAGATAGAATGGCATGTATTAAATAACGAAATGGACAGGAGAGGGGTCAGAACGTAGCAGAGTATAATAATAATTATAATAAATAGCGCTAATTAATTATGTAATTTTATCAATTTTATGTAATTTTAAAAACTTTTGAGAAGCATTCAGTTTAATATTACTTTAAATTGATTATTTTTTAATATAATTTTCCAGTCTCGTGGAATTTAGTAATTAAATCAAAACTCCTAGATTATATTCATGTCTTCAACCTTAAACAGTCAGTTAATCAACCCACCAATAAACATTGTCACATTTTAGACTGGATTCTTCATAGATCTGATGGTAACATTATACGGTCCTCCCTTGTATCCGATGACCTTGCATCAGATCACCTTTGCACCAAACTAATGCATGACATCCAAGCAAACCTAACAACTTGCTTACCTCCTACAGCAGAATAACTTGATAACAGTATACGTTCATTGCTTGAAAAACATGCCCCAGCCACCAAGTGCTGAGTATTAATTCAGAAGTGTTCTCCGTGGTATAGCAGTGTCAGGGACCAACTTCGCACTGCTAAAAGAGACCACCGTAAATCGGATAGGCCTAAGCGTTCCACCAAACGCACTATTCTTAAACAAATCTAAAAAGCCGCTAAGAAGAACGTCACAAACATAGTCCATTTAGCACAATTCTCCCACTACAGTACTAAAAGCACGGAGAGTTTCAGCTGCAAAGTGCTGCTCTTCGAGATTACTAACAAACTAATGTCAAGGAACAAATATACACCACTTCCAACTATCTTCTCTTCAGTAGACCTTCCGGACCTTTTTGGGAAATTTCTTCCGTGACAAGGTACAAACTATAAGAGATACGCTTGACAACACAATTTCAATCGACTCGTCGTAACAATACAGTTACAATACAGAATTTCAGCGACAATGGTTGGCAGCATTTGAACCTGTCTCCATGGATTTAATACAGACAATTGTGATAAAGAATACATCAAAGTCATGTGAACTTGATCCAATTCCAAGATCACTGCTGTTTGATTGCTTAGATCCAATATTGTCTTCACTAACTGATGTTATTAATACCTCTCTCTATCCGGGGAATTCCCATCATTCTTCAAAACTGCCATTGTAAAGCCTCTGCTGAAGAAACCAACACTCGACCAGAACGATTTAAAGAACTACCGCCCAGTTTCTTATCTCCCGTTCATATAAAAAAAAATCATTGCAAAGATTGTTCTACTCAACGTGTATCTCATCTGAATTCAAACAGTCTTTTTAGCAATGTACAGTCTGCATATCGCCCTTGCCACAGTACTGAAACTACTCTAATGAAAGTAGTCAGTGACATTCTCTCTACTTTGGATAACGGAATGATTACAGTAATCACCCTCCTTGATTTATCTGCAGCATTTAACACAATAGACCATGATATATTACTTCACCGTCTCCAGCATGCATTTAGCATTAAAAATACAGCCTTGCTGTGGTTCAAGTCGTACTTAGTTAACCTAACACAAATTGTATCTGCAAATGGAATACACTCCAGCCAAGTTGATCTATGTTGTGGTGTTCCACGGGGGTCTGTTCTTGGTCCTGATTCCTTCATTGTATACACTCAACCGCTCTGAAATGGCATAGATCATTACCCAATGTATCACCAATTGTACGCTGATGACACCAGATATACAAATCTAGCAACCCTACTGAAGTTGATGCTACCATCCAAAGAGTACAGGTGCATTTGTGATGTGAAATCATGGATGACATGTAACAAGCTGCAGTTGAAAGATGATAAAACTACTCTTACTTTGCACCAACATGTCATAAACATATACAAAGCTGCATATCTTGAGCTGAGACGCATCAGCTCCATTCACAAATATCTTTCAGTTAATGCCACTAAAACACTTGTGTTAATTAGTAATTTCAAGACTGGACTATTGTAACTCAAGTCTGTCTTATTCGTCTCAATATTTACTCCAGAAACTTCAAAAACTTCAAAATATAGCTGCTCGGATCATTATTAGAGTACCATGATCAGAGCACACCGCTCCGCTGTTCTGTACCCTACACTGGATATCCAGTCGATCCAAAATCAAACACAAAATTTGTTCTCTTTGATGCGTTTCACTGATATAAAATATATAATAATTTTGAACATCATCATGATCTTGTGTATACTTCTGATGCATGGGTTAATATATTTTAATCAGTTTATACAATCTGGGGTTATGAAATTTCCGCGTCATAGCTTAACAATGAAGGCAAATTGAAAAACAGCTATGAGACCAAACGTGAAAATATTTCACAAACTCAGCACGATTTGTCAGATAAGAGGGAAGGATGGAATTTAGGAAGACATTAGAATACAGAAAGACAGCAATTTTTATGGGCCTAAATTATTGTCAATTCACCTAATGTATATAACTTTATGAGAAACATTGTTGGCTAATTATCAATACACATGAAACAAACACCTGACGTGGATCACGATATTACATCTCTAATGTGTACTTATGTTTCAAGAATATTTTTTAAAATATTTTGGCATATGTAAATATGCATGGCAAATTTATACACATCAGTACAACGATCTAAATATGAGGTCTTCATATTTACTTACTAACACGGCGCTATGTTGTATGTCCCACTTGACAATGTTTGGGGTCTGTTATAGTGTACAGGGGCCTCGGGTGGTCGAGTGATCTAAAGTAAACGCATTTACCAATCACTGTCATCTCACCTCTGTTCGCTACGGTTTGAGCCTCTGGCTCGACCGCTGTATGTAAGAAAGCTGCCAGTAGCATCCTGTGGTTTGGTGGTTCTTACAGGTTGTTTCGGGTTCTTTCACTATCAGTTGTACTGACCGCCATTTATAGCCTATCTTACATTGAGAAATGTCGCTAACCCCCTCCCCCCCCAAAAAAAAAACAACTTATAATGTACAAAGTCGCTGATTGTCGTATGTCTAACACATATAACGATGTCTCTAATACTGTACAACATCGCGCATTGTCTTATGTATGACGTAGTACTGTAAGTTGTTGTTATTTGTGTTACTCTGTCTTTTTAATTACTTAAAATGTACGATGGTCTTACTTAGTGTTCAAAATGGCGAGCTGTTTTAAACTTTTTGAAATTCGGTACCAAGTTCAGAAATTGGTAGTTATATACTTTTTATACCATATGCTGTTGTTCGTTTAATTAAATTAGAATTGGCAATAATGTTCTGTTATGAAGAGATGGCCTACATTGTTTAATCCCTATACTCTGGGTCATCTCATTTCATGCATAGTTCCTAAAGGCTCAAGTGGTAACAATACGTAAACCTGTAACTTACCAATTTCTGAACTTTATTTCAAATAAAGCGGCAATAATTGAGTTTATAATTTGCGTACAAAGATATGGATAGGGTCAGATTCAACAGATGACCTCACTCAACGCAAAATAAAATAATTAAAAAAATAAAAAAATAAAAATAAAATAAAAAAATGACCCGCTTAGTAAAGATATCAATTGTCAGCAAAACCGATAGTATGTTGGGCTTTGGATTCTTATCTTACGAGGACTCGACAAGTAAATGATATAACAGAACATAATGCAGACCAGATACAGCAACACGATGTAACTACCAATGCTAACAAGAAATCTGTATCTTCAGTTCTGAGAACTGACATTAATAGACGAACAAATTTAAATTCAGTTGATATCAATCAGTATGATAATGAATACGTGTGTAAACCAGTCAAGTGATGAATGTTTTAACCAGTCGAGTGCTGAATGTGTTAACCAGTTGAGTGATAAATGTGTAAACCTGTCAAGTGATATGTTTTCTTCATTCACGTCTCACAGTGTGCACATAAACTTTATAATAAAGTACGAGAAGCTGAAGAAGAAACAAACCCACAGAACTGATATAAGGCGACAATTTGCAATTCGTTCCTTTTGCGTGATATAATTTGCAATACGTTTGATGCGGTTTTCTAAATTTGGATCTAACAGTAATGTTCAACTGATTTACTATCTCAATGTTACCGGTAAATTGTATCACATTTTAGAACTCTTTTAGTATAATATCAAAGAAAGCATACAGAAAGCTAGGAACAATGAGTGATTGAAATATACATCTCTCCTTCGCGTGCCTTAACTATCAACTCATGATAATTCCAAGTAGTCTTTTGAAGTATTTTAGCATGAAAAGAGCTAATTGTGAAAGACAGAAAAAAATTTTCGCGCGCGAAACAATTTTCCATTGAAATTAGATAATTGTGTCGGTATATGTCGATTTGGAGAACTTTTATCTTTTATTTTGTGCTGTAAATGTCGTATTGTATTCTCTTTAAGACAAAGAAATTAACTATTGTAGGGTTTGCCAGATTGATGGATTCGTTTTGCTGTAAAACATATATACATGGTCAATCATTTTCTGCAGCCATAGTCATTACAAGTAACGGCTCAAGCATTTTTATTGCAATTTCATGTTAAACAGAAGTCAGAAATTTCAGAAAAATCATGTCTTCGCATGTCATGGATATTTTGCTCCATGCCTGTCGTTCCAACTTGTAATGCACTCTTTCATACTTCATAATTGGACTAATGTTCAGTAAGCCGTGTTAGTAAAACAAAAAATGTGTATAACCAAATTGGAATTATGTAATCTCTAATTAAAAATAATATGATACATTCCACCTTTAATAGCGTACACATATGTCACATTTGTGTCCAAATCCTTAACGGTCGTAAAAAGGCTTGTTTCTTGTCGATATTCAACAAGTACGAAAACGATAAAGCTAGCGCCGGTGCAAGGCATTTTTGTTCCCTAGGCGAGATCAGATATTTGGCGCCCCTCTTCCACTCACGCCCTCCCCCACCCGCCCATCATGAAATAAACCCTTAGCCCAGTTCCCTAGGCGATTGCCTAGTTCGCCTAGCGGAGGCGCCGGCCCTGGATAAAGACCTAAACGTCTCTAGCAACAATGACAAGTTTCAGTCTGTCATGAATAAATTGTCATAAAATCTTTAGATCAATTGACAAAAGAACATAAAATTAATTTGACTAAAATATTTTAAAATAAAAGTTTATAGTCGAAAAATGATACGATTGAAGAGTTTAAGAGAACAAACATCTTCTCAGTTACCAAAAAAGAGTCTTATTGCCTATGTTTAAAAATAGGATAGGGGTACCAAGCAGGAAATAGTTTAGCTTTTTTATTTTCTTTCTGATAAATATTATTTTCATAGACCTTTCAAAAAGTAAAGAGAATCGCAGATGACCGCTTATGGCATAGCACCACCATAATCTAAACCAATTGATTCGTTTAAGGATCATGTCAAGTTTCGGCTAGCTCACTGCACATGCGTAAAGACGTACGCCTAATATCATGATATGCTGAAATAATAAGAAGGATTACAACTTTGATGAGATGTCCATTCCATATTTCAACACATAAAGCTGACCGTATTTACCTAAGATAGCGATTTATTCTTAGACTCCGCGAGTACGCATGTAACACTATTCTTACTTGAAGATCGGTAAATATCAAATTTCTGAACTGAAGAGAGAGAGAGAGAGAGAGAGAGAGAGAGAGAGAGAGAGAGAGAGAGATTACCATGAAATTGTAGAATCATATCACCCTAATCGCATAATAAATCAGCATTTATCAAGCAACACTAACAAGAAAAAGCAATATAAATGCGCTCATGCAACATATGCATGGGTCAATGAGCAGGGATAGTACAATGCGAAAGAACTGTTTCCCCGTAAGACTAAAGGCAGTCGTTGTAACGTAAGAAATAACATTTTGATGTAAAACATTGCTATTTAAAATAGTGAATTTCGTCTTTAAAACCTGACCAAAATTAATAAAAAATAATAAGAAAAATTTTGCGAGTGATAAAACAAAAAATACAGTCGGGGTATGAACCCATACACTCTCTTGTGGATCGCAAGTGCATGAAAACGTAGTGCGTACTTGGCCACTGGCATATGCGTGGTAACTGGGCAATAACGAAACAAAGAAACGGTTATGTAAGTCAGATGTCTACCTGACGTGTAGTCATCAATGTCCTTGCTGAATTGGCATGTACACAGGAATATATAGTTCCCTTCGCTCGCACAGTTTACCTTTGCAAGTTACGCGTCTATCTTCGCTAGCCAAGGTTCCGATAACCCAGTCCATACCTTGGCCTTTCAGGAATCGCATCACAATTAGTATTTTCAGTTCAGTTCCCACGAATGTAGTTCTAGTATATTTTTAGAACATGTTTTCTCTCTCATTTTGGTGGTGATAGAAGAGTTATATTGATGCATTTTTAGTAGAAATTTAAAGGTATTTTTTTTTTATTCTTGATAGTATGGGCTCAGAGAGTGGTTGTCTGTGTGTATTTCGCGACAATGCACATTGAGTAATAAGGCCTTGGTGATGATCCGGAAGTAAAATCTGTGTTCTGTTTACGTACTGCTCTGTTTACAGTGCAGCCTCTCAAAAAAATGTCGGTGAACCTTTTACAAGAACTTCACCGTGAAGTCATCTTTGGATGTACTTTAGAATAACATATGATTTGTATTGATTGTCACACAGTGGAAAGGTCAGTACTGAGAAATATATGTAGAGAACATATAGTGGAATTAATTGTGATGTATTTCCTGTCAAGCAGATACTTCTGTGCTCGGGTCTGTGAATTTAATTGGATACAGCGGCAAGTCACCGTATCCAATCAAAAATAAGTTATTAAAATTTAAGCACGGTTCATACGTCATCAAGACAAGGGGAGCAAACAACTTGAATGGACTGATAAATAAGCTATTTTCCAGTGTCGGTCCGTGTTTGCACAAATACCTTTTACTTAAATACACATGCAGCTGCTTCTCTCTGGACCATAGTAATACTTTCGATGTTAAACTTACAAAGTATCCTTTTAAGACCAATTGCAACCACAGTTTTTGGCGGATGTACAACGCACCATAGTTTGCATTAATTACTAAGGTAGGCAACACATGAAATCCAATAGATGTCGCTAGGACAAAGCACAAATATAGCTGGTAGATCCGCCAAGGTGTACATAGGGTTATCGGAAACGCTAAAGTGAAACACTTTGTTGAAAAGTTTATACAATAAAACTACTAATATAAACCAAAGTGATTCTGACGAGGTTTACATTTTTGTATGACCGAATTATCCTCTTTGTGCAATACGTCTTCTCAAGGCTTATAAAAGAATTGATCCTTTAGCTACAGTAGTCTCCCTAAATACTGTATTAATATATGACATTGTTTTTTTAGGGACCTAATGCAAGGGGATTCACAATTAGTTTAAATTGATCGTTTAAACGTATATGCAGCTGATGAGTCATAAAACATTATGAGGTTTAATCAAACATTGGATGTTGAAGATCTTTTTCTAAGACCCATGACACATGAAATAGACGATGAGATTTTTTTGTTTCGATGCAAAAAAAAAGATTTATTTGAGTTAATAAATAGTTAAAATATGTACAAATGTTAATGTTATTCATTTTGTATTTATAGTGAATACTCATTATCTTTAATTAGTCACAAATAGTGTGATACTTTTGTACATTTAGATATTTTACGCCTTATGGAGTGGCATATAAAAAAAATCACATTTGTAAGCAGATGACTATATTTTTGTTCTGGCTGATCGGACTTCTTGTGCTAATAAATTTGTTTTGGTGTCCACATTTCTGGGGCTAAATGACATGATACAGGCGAAGGGAAAAGAATTAATTCACCCTGCGCAGACGACAAACATGTTCCATGAACCTAAACAATAACATCATTACCTAGACATTGAAAACATTGACATCTATTAAGTTCAACTTTTTTAATTAACAGCAAGATCAATGGCCACATCGAGACATTCGGTTTTGAATATAAACACATCACCATAATGACGGGTCGCGAGTCCTTTTGAGAATCTTCCTCGAGCCACAATGAATACATTAGAGTTTTCAAATCTAAAATATCACTTCCGTAGCGAACACCTTCAATCTCAATGCTACGACTGTAGTGGAAGGATACAAGGATGGTGAATCCATATAAAATGTTTACTCTATATATTTTTATTTCATGAAAGCATTATGGGAAACACTATTTGTAATGAAATGGTTTGGATTATTTGCACTACTATGCAGGGACAATTTTGCTAAGGTTTTCAGTTTCAATGTATATTTTAACGGAAAGTGTATGACCCAAAAAATCAAATTATGTACAATTATATATTTACTCGATGACTTTTACTCTAACATAAATTTTTCTCTAAGTAAAATACTCATTTCTGTATCCGTTTGTGTATGAAACATGCATACTTGCATACGGTTTTCATGTCAACTAAAATAATCAGGCAAGCGTGTGCAAATGTAAAGTAATTTTTTATGTTTTACAAAAGCCAGGAATTAAGCATAAGTTTGATTAATATAAATGATCTTTGAATAAAAGCAAGGCGTCTAATTTAAATGCTCTTAATGTTAGTATTTTCATAATAAGTGAAAGGTATTCCTTGTATTTTGGAAAAGAAATGGATTGGACCTGTGGGATTGCCCGGTTGAGTAAAATCATGTCATCAACAAAAGTATTCTTGATAGAGAGTGACTTCTGAGTACATTTGGAAGGTATGGCCACGTTACGATAAAATGGCTGTAATGTGTTTACAACCAGGACTTTGCCATAGATCAATTTTGTTTACAGTAAACGATATGAATGACACGCCCGCATTTTTTAAAACAAAATTTTGAGACACTATTCAGTAGCGTAATTTTATATCGCCGTTTCCTTATCGTCAATCAAAAACATGATACAGAAACACGAGAATCATGCATGTTACGTGATCCAGAGTGAATCGAAGATGGCGTTTCTAACAATGATTTTGGAGAATCAAGGAAATAATCGAAACGCTGAATCCAAATCGTGATTGCTTAAAACAAATGCAATCATAGCATACCCATAACATACCGCCATCAACGTAGCGTCAATCGTATGCGATCACACAATACCAACAAATACTGCCAAGAACGTAACATCAATCTTATGCGATCCTATCATACCCATAAATACTGCCAAGAACGTAGGGTCAATCTTATGCGATCCTAGCATACCCATAAATACTGCCAAGAACGTAGGGTCAATCTTATGCGATCCTAGCATACCCATAAATACTGCCAAGAACGTAGGGTCAATCTTATACGATCCTAGCATACCCATAAATACTGCCAAGAACGTAGGGTCAATCTTATGCGATCCTAGCATACCCATAAATACTGCCAATAACGTAACGTCAATCTTGTGCAATCATAGCATACCCATAAATACTGCCAAGAATGTAGGTCTTCAATTTCATCATGCAAAGACAATCACAGATTAAGAGACGTCAAATCTTTAATAGATCTAAGAAAAAGTACATGTGTGCTAGGTGATGTTGATGAGAAGTTTTGAGCAACTGGACAATGAAGTTATCTGCAGAAAAACAAGGATGGAAATAAGAGGGACATGCCAAATGATTTTTTCCAAGGATAATAGCAATCAAGATGTGTGTGAGGCTACAAGTTTATCTGGGATATTTATTGTTCCGCGAAACGTTTACAGTTATGAAGTACAATAATAACCACGTACCTTTGTTTCATAATAGACGACGGTGTACCAGTCTCCAACAAACCTGCGAGGAAACCTACATGTTATTGACGGTTTTGTCCTTGCCGAGTCACCAAGACAAAAATGGTAAATTAACTGATTTCAATTAAATTGCCCAGCCCATAACATATTGTGAATATCCAAAGGGATGGGGTAACTATAATGTTATCCAATATATGGATACAAATGGGGATGGGGTAACTATAATGTTATCCAAAATCTGTATACAAATGGGGATGGGGTAACTATAATGTTGTCCAATGTGTGGATAAAAATGGGGATGGGGTAACTATAATATTGCCCAAAATGTGGATAAAAATGGGGATGGTGTAACTATAATGTTGTCCAATGTGTGGATAAAAATGGGGATGGGGTAACTATAATATTGTCCAATGTGTGGATAAAAATGGGGATGGGGTAACTATAATGTTGTCCAATGTGTGGATGAAATTAGGGATGGGGTAACTATAATGTTGTCCAATGTGGAGATTAAAATGAGGATGAGATAACTATAATGTTGTCTAAATTGTGGATAAAAATGGGGATGGGGTAACTATAATATTGTCCAATGTGTGGATAAAATGGAGATGGGGTAACTATACATACATACATACATACATACATACATACATACATACATACATACATACATACATACATACATACATACATACATACATCGCAGTCATTCACATAGTTTAAAACGGTTAATAAAACTACAACATCTTCATAAAGTTAAACAGGATAGAATTATGGATTATTTATTTTGACTTGAAAGTTTGTTTCACAATTGTCTGAAAGATTTGTGCTTTGTGAGTAATTTCCATAGGTTGCGTTGTTTTGGTTTGACAAAGTTTGGTAATGAATGGAATTTGGATAAAAGTCTATATTACTTAGCTTAAAACTAGTACAATAAAGGACAACGTTCTAATCCAAATTATTTTGAATGTTTTGGGAACACTCATGTTTACAGTTTCTTTTTCAAACATAACAACAGCAATACCAGCAGCAACAACAACGAAAACAATAAAATAATAAGGTATTTGATTAAAATACATTTGAAGTTTAATTACGAAGACATTAATTTGTAGGCATGAATAGGTATAATAAAAAGTAATTTGTCTTTAACATATTAAAACTAAATAACGCATCACCAAAACTTTGGAATGACTCAGGGTAACAAATGTACCTGAAGACTGTACAATGTAACACACCATGATATGCTTATTGTAGCCTCAAAAAAACTGATATCAATCTTTCACACGAAATACCTTTTGAATGATCAACATATAAACATGATTTCGTTTAGCTGTTAGCATTCCTGTGTTCTTGTGTAACACAGGTAGTAAACATCTAATGAGAGCAATGATATCCGAAAACGGAACTGTTGTGCATACAAAAGATTCACGTGTTGCCACCCCGTTAGTGTTTGGACGATACGTAGAAGACCCCTTTGTATAAAAGTCAATGTTTTTACCATAAAAGTTTGTAAAATTCAACACCATAACAAAACATGGGTCGGAAAAGAAGAAGTGTAATTCGATCTTGGACATAGCAAAATAGATAGTATCGCCTTCAAGAAATGCAGCCGAGCAGAAAAGAACCTGTCAATCGTGACCAATGGGCGGAGCTGTCGAGTTAGACGGATATTAACACATGAAATTAAGCTTTTCTTGCCAAACTTATGAGTGCACTGGGCACTTCCACGGTATAATTGATATTTACTGTGAATATTCGCCGTTACGTTCAGATCGTAAGCGGTTGGATACGGAGTGCATTAAACTAGAATCTATGTGAGAGGGCTTGCACACACTACACAGATACAAGATCCCACTATTGATTGATTTGAAGCAAGGTAAACACTGGAACATTAAGTTCGAACTTTATATGAGAAACACGTGGCGTTGTGCGGGGTGCAATTTAAAATTCTCTTAGGAATTATTGTTGTTTTAGTAGTGATAAATATTTCTGAATTTATATTGACGGAGTTAATTTATGTCTTATTGAGGATGTAAATTTTCCGTAGTGCAGTGGAGTTTATAAGGAGCTGTCCAGAATGTTGCGAAGATTTTGAAAAGACGATGGGTTTACCAAGGAACGAAAGAAGAGTCCCAGATTGATTAAACATGAGTAGGTATAACGTAATATTATTACAATTGTATTTTGATGGCAAAGTGATGCTCTCAGTTATCTAATTGACCCCGAATGCCTACCTGGTACATTTCAATCCACCAGGGAAATTAATTGAGTGTGGAGAAATTGGCTGTTCCTCGCACTACCGGCCTGTTAGTGATATTCTTGTCTAATATCGTAGTTTGTAGCTTGCAAGTCAACATGAGGTTACTCCTGATCGGTCCCTTGCATCATGACAGTAATAACAAAGTGATCCTTACGTTAACGTGCGTGCTTTTATTCCTTGTTAGCGATTCTGTCGTTTTTTGCAAGAAGGCGTCTTCCAACACGACGATGCCAGCTACAAATCAGACAGATGCCATCGAACGTTTATCACAAGTGTTCGGAATAGACAGGGTACCTGTGAAAGTATTTCACCGGTCTCCACCACAATTCATGATAGAGCTTTTCAAGACCCTGACGGACTATGGAGGGATTACTAAACAGCAGAGTCCTTATAACGCCGACGTCATTAGGAGTTTTCCCGATCGTGGTAAGTCTGACTCTGGGACCTTCCATTTCACCACTCCAAACAACATCTGCACCACTGTGCAGTATCTTACATAAGAAAATATTATTTTTACAAATCAGAAAAAGAAGGCATTTTAGTCAATTTACTTGATATTTTCGATTTTGTCACATATATTGTTAAATCTCAGCATAATACATGCGATGCTACTCGTAGACATTTTCTTTCCATGAATTCAGAGTACCTGAGTTTCAGATTTTAAATGTTATATTTTTTTTAATTAAAACGAATTAAGCCACCAAAATCCACATTAGGCAAGGGTCTCAAGACTCTCAACCCTACTATTAGATGAAGTTAAACGATGCACAAGTCTCTTTGTCTAAAAGCAAGGGTCTCAACCTCTCCAGTTAAAACAGTTAGACGATATCTAATTTGACACTTTATTTGAGCAATCAGCTGTTCTAAGTTTATATTGTCATTATAAATCTAATAAAATATTTGAATGTGATTTAGAATATCATATTATCATTAATTAGATTATATATATATATATATATATATATATATATATATATATATATATATATATATAGAGAGAGAGAGAGAGAGAGAGAGAGAGAGAGAGAGAGAGAGAGATAAGATAAGATAATGGACGCTATGTTATTTGAAGTTTTCTTTCATGTTATATGTCATTCACAAGAGTAGAATTATCATAGCTTTTTTTCACCGCGCTCTTTTAAAACGTCAAATCCGCGAGGATAAGGATCTGAAGGCATTGAAAACGTTTGTATTGTGATAATAAGTGTAAAATACTCTCTGTCGTAGGTAAAGACTGTCAGTGATTTATCACTTCTTTATTTGGGCGATTAGGTAGCGTAAATACAAGAACAAAGCAAAACCCCATAAACACCTATAATTTAGTGCACATAAATAGTATTTGCTATGTCATTTTCGAGTCTAAGCGCGCGTTTAAAAAACCGACTGACTTACAAGAGAGAGAGAGAGAGAGAGAGAGAGAGAGAGAGACTAATACGAAATCGTTCTGAATCAAAATGAACTGCAAATTTTCAATGACATGGGAATTGTTTGTACTCCATGTTATTGTTTGTATACAATAAAATAGGCATTGTACTTCTCGTTAGAACATAAAGTCCTTATAATTATCATGCTCATATAGTTTTTATCATAATTCTTGAGAGAGAAAAAATACCTAATAAATATTCTCTGAATATATTATATTTGGACACCTACCTTAATGCCTAGATACTTCTACCCGGCTACCGACTTACCGTGTATACAAGTATCATTCGGTAGTGAGCGATGTAATAACACTTAAAGTATCATTCGGTAGTGAGCGATGTAATAACACTTAAAGTATCATTCGGTAGTGAGCGATGTAATAACACTTAAAGTTAGTAATTATATTAAAATGGATAACACGTTTCTAAGACCGCCATTAGAAACAAAAATGTTATGGTGCTGAAGCATAATTAAGCATAATTACTGTGTACCATATACTGTCATGCTACATAGCTAAACGCTTTAGCAATTTTTAGCTGATGTTGGCAATTATAAAGACGAGTCGAGACGATGACGACGTACACAATGGTGATGTAAAACTTATGCAAATTTAAGCCGATGCCATCTTTTTTATTTTGTTTATTTTTATTATGACGATGATACCTCATTCAACACATTCCCCCACCAGCCCTTTCTTCATCAAAGTACGCGTAACGAATTCTCAAGCCTAATAACCTGCAAAGAAAAATAAGATTCCACAGTTTAAAGTAATGGCTGTAAACGTATTAGAGGAGTAAATGATATACGGGCCGTTACAGCAGTATTGATTGATACTCGCGAGGTAAATGCGAGCAATATGTAGTAAAAGATATACCAGTAATTAGGATGAAAGACGATACGTTTGTGGCTATGCTGAATGCAAAGTACGCATGTATGTCTGTCTCAATCAAAGTTATGCCAAAGTGACATACACTCGCGTGTCACAATTATAGTCGTTGGCAAACACTACTATAGTTGATAATCCACGTTTGTGTGAACAGCATGTCACCCAGTGTCTCGTGGCTATCAAACCTGCCGCTCCAAGTGTTATGTATCGCTTTTTAATACCGGGCAATGGTATGAAGAATGTGTGTGAAGTGTAGACACGCAGTGCTGAAGACCCTACGATGGCATGCTCTCCAGCACAGCGATCATTGATTGGCGAGGTGTCAGTATAGACCGTAATCCCCGTGTTGCATTGCATCTATAGTCACAGGTGTGTTTTAATCCAATCTTATCGTGTATATAATCATACCTTCGTAGCTGAAATAGCTTGTTGAATACAAATAATATACCCTTGTAAAGTTTAATAGTAGTAGTAGTATACTAATACTAATAATAATAATAATATAACTTTATTATTATTTGAACATGTATTATTATTATTATCATTATTACATGTATTATTATTATTCCTTTACAAATTAATATCATAGTTTCAATATCTTTATGTGATTGACTCTGACATTAATGCGGAAGAATATCACCAAAACATAATATAGTATATATTGATTTATTGATAACTACGATCTCTCTCATTGAATTATGTGCACGCAATTACGTCGAAAAATAGACGTGTTATATACAAAATCAATGCAGATGAATCAGATTGTGTGATCTAAAAAATAAAATAAAACATGGGGTGGGGGAGATTTATCGGTCATCTATTTTCATAATTTGTTTTTGTTCAAACGCACGCCAGTTTATTTTCTTCTTTTTTGCCGAGAACATTTCGTAGATCAAATGTATTTATTTGCACCACCCCACCACCCTTTTCACCAACCACCCGCCTTCCATTTATACGACTGACTGTTATACTACAGCGTACTTCGTGGCGGCGGCAACAAAAATTACATACCTGTGCAAAGGGGCCCCGAGTGGCCGAGTGGTCTAAAGCGCTCACCGTTACGGATCACTGCCATCTCACCAGTCTCCGTGGGTTCGAGTCTCTGGCTCAGCTATTGTGGGTATGTGAGAAAGCTTGCCGGTAGCTTCTCGTGGGTTGGTGGTTCTTTCCGGGGTTTTCCTGGGTTCTTCCTCCTCGAATAATACTGGCCGCCATATATAGCCTATCTTGTGCTGAAAAATGGCGTTAAACCCTACAACAACAACTACATAGCTGTACATGTATTGGGGTTAAAACCATACCACATTGTATTACATGCTACATTCTAGCGACATCAATTATAACTATTTATAATTGATGTCGCCTGATTGTATGATGTAAATTGTTTCGAGTCGAGGGAAAGAACAATCTTGATACGGAGTAGAAATACTGAACGTATTTATACGCCTTTTCAATCAAGTCCTTTCCCGTGACTTGGAACAAAACATGTTTTCCAAATATTTTAACGACACACTATAAACGGAATTTAAACCAAAGAGGAATTTGTAACTGTTCTATTCAGTATATTGAATAATCTCGATGTAGACACATCTCTAAAAACAAAAAAGAGTTACGGTCTAAATGGGATGTGAGTAATAAGGATTGAACATCCATTTTGAAACAAAGACCAACGATTAAGATTAAGGTATTTAATAAAGGGAAATACTGGACTAGACATTCTTTATAATTTAAGCTACAGAAGCTAATAGCTATCAGAAATTATTATTATTATTATTATTATTATTATTATTATTATTATTATTATTATTATTATTATTATTATTATTATTATTATTATTATTATGTTCTTTCATATTTATTCTTGAAACTAATTATTATTATGAGTATGTTTGCAAGTAAACAACGTTGGCAGTGGCAAAGCGAGTGTTGGAGGCGCGCGGGAGCAATGTTCTTTAGTTGCGCCCTTACCAAGGTGCTCTGGGTAATCTTTTTTAGTGGTGGCCGTGCGTTGCCAATGAGAACAGTTTTTTATGTCAGTTGCCAACCTACCATCCCATCCTCTTCTTAAATATAAGTTTTGTCAAGAATTGCCCCAGTTACACTACGGAGATATATTTCAGCAACAAACAAAATTATCGACGTCGCCTCCTTTGTCTGACGCCCGGGGGCAACTGACCCCAACACCCACCACCTCGTACTTGGCAGACAACGATGTTGTATTCGCTCGAGAATCACTTTCTTAACACTGTTTTTTTTTTTCGATTGAGGATAAAAGATTGCTGCGTGTCAGATTCGTAATAAATGCAGTGGAGAGATATCTCGAGATTTGGCTGAGAATTTCGATAGTGCAGTTTTTGGTTTTATGCAATCCAAAGATTATATAAGGGTATAGTGCCAAAACCGATTAAAGTTTTATCAGAATGATCATTTTCAAGTGGTACTTAAAATAAGCAGGCGACATTATCGCCGGGATCGAAATGATACGATATTTAAAGAATATAATTTTCAGTATATAGTGAAATGCGTAGATTCCAAAATTTGAAGGTTAAAAGAATTTATCTAAAACTGCGGCTTATATATTATTAAAAGGAACTGAAACGACAATTATTATGTGAGGTAAATTTTACTCAAACGTTCTATGAGAACCGAATTAGTTTATAATCCGAACGATTTTCCTCCCAAAGTAATAGTACCATAGCTACATGCAACAGTAAAAGGTCAGAGAGGGGCAGATAAACGTAGAATTATTTTTGCATTGTTTTATGAAAAATATGCCACGGGCTATTCAAACTAGATGTATTTATGGAACTATACTGGCGTTGGACCTCCATATTCGAAAATCACGAGCTATTAGGAGTAGAACTGTACACAATTAAAGAATAGGCTTAAACATGGTAAATTATAAGTTTGTTAGATTGGCTTGCCAACAGTGGATTGAAGAAACTCTGTTCAATGAATTCAAATAACTCTGTACAGTAGACTTAAAACAATCTCCACAATGGATTCAAATAGCTACTAGCTACGTACAATGGATTAAAATAACTGAACAGAGGATTCCAATGACTATACAGTGGATTCAAGTAACTGCTCACAAGCGATTTAAATAACTCTGTACAGTGGATTTAAACAACTCTTTACAATGAATTCAAGTAACCCTGTACAATGGATTCAGAAAAGTCTATACAGAGGATTCAAATAACTGTACAGTGGATTCAAATAACTCTACGATGGATTCAAATAACTCTGCACAGTGGATTCAAATAGCTCTGTACAGTGGATTCAAATAACTGAACAGTGGATTCAGATAACTATACAATGGATACAAATAACCCTCTACAATGGATTCAAAGAACTCTAAACGATGGATTCTAAAAACTCTGTACATTAGATTCAAATAGCTCTGTACATTATATTATATACGGATAACTGTACAGTGAATTGAAATAACTGTACAGTGGATTCAAATAACTCTTTACAATGGATTCAATAACTATTTACAATCGAATCAAATAACTCTTCACAAGGGATTCAATTAACTCATTGCAATGTATTCAACTAACGCTTTACAATGGATTCAAATAACTCTATATTGATTACAACACAAGATAAGGATGCCTATTTTAAAGTCAAACTTTGGATAAATTTAGAAATTGTTGCATAGGTCTCGTTCCCCATACAATGCAATATAAAAAGATACCCACTAAATATTGTATTCACCGAAAATCACTCTTGTAATACTCACTCATGCGTTGTCTACTTTAGCTGAACGAGTTTAGCTCTTCCTTCTGTTGTATCCCCCTTAATTAATTGTAAAAAATACAAATTAGGGATGTTGTTTTCGTTTATTTTAATAAATATTTTAACACTTTAACTTCAGCTGTTTTGTTTCTTTGCGGCTACATCAGTGGCAGGGAGGGTAGGGAAAACAGCAGTTTATAATCTTCCGGCGAAGTTGCGTTCATATTAAGTAAACAATTGGCAGTATCCAGTTTAAGCCAAAATTTGTATTTCTTTGAACACTTTGGCCTGTATTTATACGATAGTTGGGTATAGTATAGGACAAGTATTTATACGGTATTTGGGTATAGTATAGGACATGTATTTATACGGTATTTGGGTATAGTATATGACTTGTATTTATACGGTATTTGGGTATAGTATAGGACATGTTTTTATACGGTATTTGGGTATAGTATAGGACATGTTTTTATACGGTATTTGGGTATAGTATAGGACATGTTTTTATACGGTATTTGGGTATAGTATAGGACATGTATTTATACGGTATTTGGGTATAGTATAGGGCATGTATTTATACGGTATTTGGGTATAGTATAGGGCATGTATTTATACGGTATTTGGGTATAGTATAGGACATGTTTTTATACGGTATTTGGGTATATTATAGGGCATGTATTTATACGGTATTTGGGTATAGTATAGGACATGTTTTTATACGGTATTTGGGTATAGTATCGGGCATGTATTTATACGGTATTTGGGTATAGTATAGGACATGTTTTTATACGGTATTTGGGTATAGTATAGGACATGTTTTTATACGGTATTTGGGTATAGTATAGGGCATGTATTTATACGGTATTTGGGTATAGTATAGGGAATGTTTTTATACGATAGTCAAATGGGACTGTATTATGCTGTTGTTGTTGTTGCTGTTGTAGGGTTTAACGCCATTTTTCAGCACACGATAGGCTATACATGGCGGCCAGTATTATTGATGGAGGAAGAACCCGGGAAAATCCCCGGAAAGAACCACCGACCCACGAGAAACCACCGGCAAGCTTTCTCACATAACTACATTAGCCGAATCTTAGACTCGAACCCACGCAGACAGAGGTGAGATGGCAGTGATCCGTAACAGAGAGCGCTTTAGACCACTTGGGCACTCGGGGCCCCTACTGTATTATGAAGAAAGTCATTATGTCAAATAAAAATTACAAACCACACGCTTGTAAATGTGACTGACAATAGTAGTTTACCTTTTATTACACGTCAAATTTGAATATCTGTTGAAATATTTAAAAAGCCTAGTATACAAACATGCAATTTCTGAGTAGGATTTGTGACGTCGTGGATTAGAGAAAATGGAATATAATGTAATATTCTAATCGTACTGTATTTGTACAAATTAAACCCATCATACCAGACAGACGGCAGTCGAGACTGATGCTTCACGTCATAAATCACGTGCTTCAATTCGGTGTTTGCTACTGTACGGATCGGGCTTCATCATTTTTCAAATGACATTACCTAAAAAGCTGGGACGTCATGGGCGGGGGTGGGGGGGGGGGCAAATACCGCACAAATACAGGCCCTATACTGCACCCTTGAATTTGCATGTGCTATAAAATTGACGTAGCCTATATACGAAAATTAACGAGCCCATCAAGTGTTGCCACCCCCACCCCACCCGAAATAATTGAAAAATGACGTCCAAGCTAAAAATAAATAAATAAATAAATAAAACTCCATACAGACGCCATTGAGATACGTACAATGAAAAGGGTCTGAATATAAATTTATCAATTTATTATTAAATCAATGCATACATCTTAAACGACCGACCTACATCTCACTGTCGTGTACCATTTCTTCTAATGCATGTATGGTTTCCTAGTCGCTTTCATGGGTGCCTCAAAAATAATAATCCTCCTTATCTTCTCTTTGTTTCTGTTTGTTCGATTGAAGTTCATTTCAAAGCTGTTTTTGGACAGGTAAATTGCATCTCATCCTCGAAAGATGTTTCAACAATCGCAATCTCCTGCGTGTGATTTAGATATGAATATCATTCATTGGAGCAGGCAATTTCTGCGCTTACCCACTCGGGAGGATCGTATTTAATCCCCTTCATTGAAAATCTCAGTCACTATCTCGAGTTTTGTTTTAAATGTCCCTGAATTGTATGGAATGGCTCAGTTACGTTGCTTTTTCTCTTCATTGTCGCTATACAGTCATCAAGAATATTTTCTGTGATTTCCCGATTTCTTTTTAACCGTGGAAATCTTTCTTGTTCTAATCTTTACTTAGGTCAAGATCATACAACTTTTAAATCTCGTTTTAACTACTTATCAGAAGTGACCTACGATTTTCAGATTTGTTTTGCTTCTCTTGTTCATGAAAATAAATGTAGGTTTCCTTCCATTACGTTTAGTACACCGATTGTTTCTTTTCAACTTCCCGGATTGACCGTTCTTTAGAGTCTGTAAATGAAACGCTGATGTCAGCTTCAAAATCTACACAGTGGTGAAATCCCCCCCCCCCCACCCCGTTATTTGTATTTACCTGCTGCTAAGTTTCATCTCTTATCACTAACCATAGTAATGCCAAATAGAACAGAAAAGGAAAGGGTTTACAGGATTGCTCCAATTAAGGTCACTAATCCGTGTTCATTGTATGTATCATATTTAATATCGACATAATCTTTCAGACTCGGAGAGTGTGTGAGTGAATTGAAATCCTTCCAATATTCTCTGTCTTTTACAAACTGTGGCTAATAATGTTGTTCATGTTGGATTGGGAACGTTCGGATATCGATCGAATAAGTATAACGTGTTCATTCTACCTGTTCCGGTTGCGGATAGCTTGATTTTATAAATCAATGAACACTATTAAGCAAAAAAAACAAACTTTAGTGTTATGTGAAATTAAAATCCAAATATTGCAGAATGCACAGGATTTAGTGAGATTTCCATACGAACTATTCATATTAAATTTTCAGAACTGCAGACTGGCACTGACCAACATTATATGGCGAGAAAAAATGTTTTCAGCATCGAGAGAGGAGCCTGCCAATAGTTCGCCCTAGAGAGGCTAATTCACGAAGTGATATATAGGAGGCGAGGAATCTCCAGTCAGATTAGGTTCAAGATTAGAAAAGATTTTGAGACTAGTTTAACTGGTCAACCGACGTGGGGCGAACTTATCTAACTGACCATTATTAGCTCCGACGATTTACAGCACTTGATCGTAAGAGGAGATTAAACAATATAAGGAACACAGTAACGACTTTACCTTTTCTACTAATTAAACACCGCCTACGGTCAGAACAATACAGTCCAAAAGAAGTCTTTATCATATTAAAAATCATACAAACATGAAAAAAAAATTGTATGAAAATTGAAATATGATGTATCATACTTCTTTGGCTTGGACATGTACATGGTATAGACAACAGACAAATTGATCGTTGTCAATGAGAAGATGTAAAAAGTATGTGAGGTTTTAAGCTAGTGAAAAATTCTTTGTCATCTTATTTTGTTTTAAAGAAAACGAAACATCTAAAACATAACAAAAACCTATTTTGTATGTAAACCTATTTCGTTATGGCAATTTGACTTCAATGACTGACACAGGGGAAAATACAAGGGATGTTAAACACCTAATCACGCCTGGATACATACAGTTGCAAACTATTCACAAAGGAAAGGCATATCTATAATTTCATCTAAATTTATTCATTGTGTTCACAATGTATTAAGGAAATAAATAATACCCATTTTGCCGAGAAAAAATGTATCTTTTGTAATACCGTTACGTTCTTACAATTAATTCAAAGCCACTTAATTGGTACAGGGTCCTTTTTTACGATATCTTTGGTTTACATTACGTATGTTACTAGATGCTAGTCCAATTATTTTTTTTTTAAATTTCGAATGAATGTATCAATCAGTAAATTGAATTCATTCGAATTCATCATAAGGAGACACTTCTGTTATGATTTTATAGCTCATGTTTTAATGTATATGTCATTTTGCAACGATGTGCAGTCCTTCTTCTAGCTTACTTATCATTACCAATTAATAATCGCTAGGAGGTTGTGTAATCCAAATGTTTAAAGTCGAATATATAATTTGGATGACGAGTGATGTTAGCATACTGTCTAGTGGGCGAAGGGGGTATCATGCTCCATGCGAAATACTGGTGTGCAATTTTATAATAGTATATAAGGTGATTCCCCCTCTCTTGAGTATTATTTGCTTAGGGCTTTATTGTCCAGCCTATTAAGCATACACCGCGGCGATCAGAAAGCTGAAGGAAAAATGAATACACATATAGTTTCACAGGTGTTCAAGATGCGAACACCTGTACGGGATTGAGAAAAACGGGACGTGAGTTCACACAGGAAAGACGAAGATATCGAGCTCTTCTTCCAGTTTCGTCCCCGCCATTACTTGCTATAACAATGCGGCTGTCGTATTTATGACTTCATGAGTTCAATCAGGGAGATATTAATGAGAATACGTATTGTCGATGGCACGTAGTTCTAGGGGAAAACTAGAAATCGGAATACAAAAAGCAGATCAACCAAAGTACGATTGGCATAGCAAAAGGTGGATGGGATTAGCACTTGGTTGATAGAAATCTGTGGGGGACCTAAACAAAAACAAGATATCTCATGTTCGTCCAACTTGCAACGAAGGTTATGAAAAGTGGCATATAACAACAGTCCAACAACGTTATGGGATGTGTGTATATATATATATATATATATATATATATATATATATATATATATATATATATATATATATATATATATATATATATATATATATATATATGAGAGAGAGAGAGAGAGAGAGAGGCAAACTGTCTAACACCAATGCCACAGGGTGGAGTTATTTTTGTCCTATACACTTACACTGATAAAATAATCGAAACAAAATTAAAAGTTGCATATTCATAGGGTAACAATTTACGTCATGTTTTAAAAGTTGATTAAAGATATATAAATCGTTTTATTTTTCCTAGCTTCCCGTCATTATGTTTTCTGCTCAGCATGATGTCTCGGAAACCTCTGAACGCCTGAAATTCGCACTTAAATTTGACATTGATTATCATTCGAGTCAAAAGTAGGCTAACTTTATGAATTTCAGAGACAATCATGGTTAATGATTAGGATGAGTTCTCTAAACTTATCAACAAAAATGCTAACATTATATCATGCTTTATGTATCTTTATTACAAAAAAAAGTAACACAGGGTAACACTTTCAAATCACATGACTTGTTTATAAGGTAGATTGCATATAATCGAAATACAACTGTGCAACATGTTAAATGAAGGATGGTGCAAGCAATTTAATCAATGAACAAAATTCCTCAAATAGCTGAATTAAACAAATATTATTTATTAAGAATCTTGGAGAATAACATGACATAAGCACCGACATGTATTAATCCATAAACATTATGCATACTTGAAAATTTTCATATTTTGACTTAAAGGAAAGACAAGAAGATATATAGATATATATATATATATATATATATATATATATATATATATATATATATATATATATATATATATATATATATATCCACTTAGCAAATTGCTTGAACTTGAAAGCCACTCCACGCCACAAAACTGTATTTGATGCATTGCCACTGGTTTTCGGGTGGACGATTAGGAGACCAGTCGTTATTCGTATGTTAAAAGGAAAATGAGACCATTGGGAAACGACAATACGACGTGCGAGGTGTTCGAAATGTGATAGCATGTCATAGATGAGACGATCAAGTATAATTTACTTATACAGGGTGAACGAAAAAGAATATTTTTTTTTTCCTCGCTGTCTTCAGAAGATCAGATAAAACCAGGAAACACGGTATAGCTATGCTACACTTACTTATTGTGCCGACGTTGATGTAAATCACGTTCTACGGTTGTGTCGATTTTCTTACTTAACATTCGTAACACTATAGTAACAGTCGTGTCACGCGAGTTACCAATAAATCACTCAGAACTCAGCACACAGTACGAAAGCTCCGTTCTCGCGGTTATGAAAATGCATACAACAGGTTTGAATATTGTGAATTCTTGGTGTAATGTTGGCTATTTGCCTGAATCAGCTGTTATAAACCAGTGATATATCCCGCACTCAATAAATTGTGCTTATGGTACGTGTCTGATGACACTGATGTCATTCTCTCTCACACACGCGTATGTATGTGTGAATATCAATCAAATCCAACTTTAGTTATGGATCAGCTTGTACATACTTTGCAGGCAGTATTCTCTTTTTGCCAGTTAATTATACTTTTGTTTTTTATTTTTTGTATTTGTATTTTTTACACAATAGAAAACGATCCGCATACGCAGGGACGGGCCTTTGTATTATACCGTACTCACTGTGCCCGTGTCAGCCCATACGAACAGACCAAATGTGTTCTCTGATCTCATCTTCTCTAATGTATTATCACTGAATATTATTTCTTTACCAAAGATCACATTGCAGGTAGCCATTGTAAAAATTGTGAGACAAGATGATAATCTGTCGAAGTAATTAAACTCTGGAAGGAAGCAGCAACACATTTTGCTTCGAGAGCAATCGGATCTTATTTGACAACGGACCACTCATTGTAGAATTATTTGGTTTGTAACTCATGATCGTTTTGACATGAAACACGTTTGGTTTGGTATTTTGATTCTTTAGCAGCACATCAACACTTGGAAAGCTATATCATGCCGAGGCAAGTGGAGTAAAATACCTTGCGCAAGTAAATTTCACAATAGCCTTTTTGAGGCTAATTAAATAGTGTGAATCGACCCCGCGCCCTTCTAATCACGTGTCTAGCGCCTTAACCAATGTGCAAGTGCCGCTCTGGCACCGAACATACAAGGCCATACCATTCAGTTGCATCGTTGAACTGGACATCGAACATATACTGTTATTACATTGAGTTATATCGTTGTAATATATACCAAAGATGCAATGCCATACCACTGTGTTGTATCATTCAAATATACATCGAACATAATGCCATACAATAACGTTATATCACTGAAATAGACATAGAGCAAAATGTAATTTTCGATATCTTGCACTACATCGCATTTTAAGACTCCAGTATGCACAATATTACGTTGACTGTAAATGGTTGAACGAGTCTTTAAACCATACTTACGCTGTCCTGAACACAACAGGAAAAAATGATACAATAGTCATTACTGAGGCAAGTGCACGAGTTTTCCCCCCAATGCCAATGGAACCGTTGATAACCTGTATAAAACTGATAATCGTCTGAGATTTTGTTATGTTTGCGAGGTTATTCGATTTCAGAGATCTCCTTATCGTAAGGATATATATATATATATATATATATATATATATATATATATATATATATATATATATATATATATATATATATATATATATATATATATATATATATATATATATATATATATCTGGATTGTTAATGAATGTTTTATCTTATATGTACAATGATACAAAATCACATACGAATGCTAATGGGATTTGTTTTGTATTCTCTTTCCATGTACGAAAGGAGTTCGTCGCGATATAAATCTTTCCCCACCACTAATTTCACTATATGTAAACGATCTTCAAGATTATTTTGAATCTAAAGACTGTAATTGTATAAAATTGCAAATACCTGATGAAGAAATTATTCGATATCTCAAATCGCTTTTCCTTTGAAATATAGATGTTACTGTTCTTCATACCGATAATCTTTGGTACCCCAGATGATACGGTTCTTATCCCCGATAATCGTTGGGATGGAGACGATACAATTCTTATTGCCGATAATATTTAGAGTGAAAATGATGCGGTTCTTCTTATCGGCAATCTTTAGCATGCAGATAGGGCGGTTCTTCCTGCAAATAATCAGCAAATGTTCATTTTATGATCAATACTTTTAACAAATACCATGATGCATGGAAACGACGTTAACTCTGGCAAAAGAAAAGTACTAACAATAGGAAAAATTACACAAACTAATTGATCTCGTAAAAATGTTTGCAATTTGACGTGTCCTGTGAATACAGTTATGTTGGAGTTCTTTCCAACACTATGAAACAAAACGGTATCAAAGGCTAGAAATTTTGTAGTTTTGGTGAAAAAACGTATTATGAATTTTGAATCCATCAAATGATTGGGAACTGATAACACTAAAGTACCTATTCTGTTGTATGGATTAGAGAATTGTTAGCACTACAGTGACCATTGTATGGATTAGAGAAGTGGTAGCTCCATAGTGCCTATTCTGGTGTATGGATCAGAGAATTGATAGCACTATAGTAACCATTGTATTGTGGGGCCCCGAGTGGCCGAGTGGTCTAAAGCGCTGTCCGTTACGGACCACTGCCATCTCACCTCTGTCTGCGTGTGTTCGAGTCTAAGATTCGGCAAATGTAGTTATGTGAGAAAGCTTGCCAGTAGCTTCTCGTGGGTCGGTGGTTCTTTCCGGGGTTTGTCCGGTTTCTTCCTCCACCATTAATACTGGCCGCCATGTATAGCCTATATTGTGCTGAAAAAATGGCGTTAAACCATAAAAAAAAAAACCATTGTATTGTATGGATTAGAGAATTGATAGCACTATAGTACATATATTATTGCGTGGATCAGTGAATTAACAGTACGATAGTACATATTCTGTTGTATGGATCTGGGATTCGGTCTTTTTTGCGTGTGTTTTATTTAAAAAATAGAACATTTTAAAAAAATATACGTATTACCGTGAGCCAAAGAGAAAACCACTTATAGTTCAGGTTAAAACAAATTTTGTTTAAATTTGGGGTTGATTGAAAGAAAACGAAAACAAAGATGCTTATAATAGATGAATAAATAGATGAATAATACATGATATAAGGAATGCAAGCAATATGTCAATGATTTTATTATGTAAAACTATATATTTCATGAATATGGATATTATGCGTATCTAGCCTCGTACTTATAAACAAACAGGTAATACAAACCATAAACAAACAAACAGGTAATACAAAACAATAAACAAACAAACAAACAGGTAATACAAACCATAAACAAACAAACAGGTAATACAAACCATAAACAAACAAACAGGTAATACAAACCATAAACAAACAAACAGGTAATACAAACCATAAACAAACAAACAGGTAATACAAACCATAAACAAACAAACAGGTAATACAAACCATAAACAAACAAACAGGTAATACAAACCATAAACAAACAAACAGGTAATACAAACCATAAACAAACAAACAGGTAATACAAACCATAAACAAACAAACAGGTAATACAAAACAATAAACAAACAAACAAACAGGTAATACAAACCATAAACAAACAAACAGGTAATACAAAACAATAAACAAACAAACAAACAGGTAATACAAACCATAAACAAACAAACAGGTAATACAAACCATAAACAAACAAACAGGTAATACAAACCATAAACAAACAAACAGGTAATACAAACCATAAACAAACAAACAGGTAATACAAACCATAAACAAACAAACAGGTAATACAAAACAATAAACAAACAAACAAACAGGTAATACAAACCATAAACAAACAAACAGGTAATACAAACCATAAACAAACAAACAGGTAATACAAACCATAAACAAACAAACAGGTAATACAAACCATAAACAAACAAACAAACAGGTAATATAAACCATAAACAAACAAACAGGTAATACAAACCATAAACAAACAAACAGGTAATACAAACCATAAACAAACAAACAGGTAATACAAACCATAAACAAACAAACAAACAGGTAATACAAACCATAAACAAACAAACAGGTAATACAAACCATAAACAAACAAACAGGTAATACAAACCATAAACAAACAAACTATGTTATCTAAAGATGTGATAACGATAAAAAGTCGTCCAGTAAAGAAACCGCGTATAGTAGCTTTAAACAAAACTGGATTTTGAGAATTATTTATTTTCTCTGCTTAACAACCTACTAGTTATTCACACTTAATTTAGTATTTCAAACCTGTCTTTACCAATAAAAAATATCATAAAGGTATAAAAAAAAATACGACTGGTGGGGAAAGATTGTATACTGTCTGCCTTAACTGCAGTTAGTTAGAACAGATAGTACTAAGAAATAAATTCTATGGTAGTCAAATTATTTGAAAATTTCTGATGATAGTGTTTTGTTCAAATTCACAGAAAAGCGAACTCACACATCAACGTAAATATATTAGTTATTAAAATAAATTCTATTTCATAGCTCTGCTTTTCAAATCAGAGATCCTGAAATATGTATTAAGTCAACTATATTTAAAATGAAATAGTATGAATTTCTAGTTTTACAAGAATGTCTTATTTTATGGTGTTATAGCTCCATCGTTCACTTTGTGCGCAGAACAAGTTAGCATTTATTTAAATTATCCACTGGAAAGTGGACTATAATTAACATGATTATTTATCTTGTTAAACGCATCTTCTTATAACAACTGTGCATTGTCTTGTATTTCTCAATTGTCAAAAAGTGGACCGCGCCGGTGGCCTAAGTAGTTACAGCGTCCGCCTAAGATACTGGAGGTCGCGGGTTCGAACCCCGGACGCTTCATAAAAAAGACTTTAAAAATTGGTACTAGCAGCTGTCTCTCTTGGTCTTAGAGTTAATAGATTCGTTTTATGACTGGTGAGAATGGTGTCAGGACAATGTGCCTGGGTGGGTGTTTTCTGCAACATATTTGCGGTATGATGCTAGTCATCACTAAACTGAGACACCACTATAAACACTGCAGACATCGTAGCCATAAGACTAAAATTGTTCAAGTTATATTAACTCTCTCTCTCTCTCTCTCTCTCTCTCTCTCTCTCTCTCTCTCTCTCTCTCTCACACACACACACACACACACACACACACTCAGTCACAAAGTGCTTTTGTATTTCTTTGAACCTGTCAATGCATGTAATACCGATAGATGCACAAAATATCGTTCTATGAATAGTGCAGCACACTGGACAACTGTAGATAAGATAGATGCACGGAAGATAACATAGGCAAATGGCCGTACGCAACCAATTCGGTGAATGAGAATAATTCTGCTACTGAGCAAAGAGGGCAGTCTGTGACTGATTTTAAAGCCAACTTGGAATAAGTTTACAGATGTAACTTTTTATATCCTACTATATATTATAGTGAGTTTGAAACATGCATTTACGTTTTGGAACTCGACTCGGGATTAGCCTGAGCTAATAGGGCCGTTAAGAGTTATATGCGCACTGTTTTTCGATGCTAAAAGCCGGGTCATGCACGTGCCTGTACGGGAATCTGCTAGTGACACATGACATTTGGTGCCTCCAAATTGTTGCTAAAAGTTATTGAACACTACCGAACCACTCCAAACCACACTGCTGCTCAAGATATCCATCGTCACCATGACAACGCGCAGGCTCATAAATCCGCATTCGTGCAAGACTTCCTAAAGGAGCATTTCATGAAAACGTTACCACATCTTCCATACAGACCTGTTGTTCAAGTGATTAAGATCATGCTAGTTAAACTCAACGCAGCATTTAGTTAGCAACTAACATGTGTTTTATCACTACCTTTTACATTATTTTTACAGTGTGTGTGTGTGTGTGTGTGTGTGTGTGTGTGTGTGTGTGTGTGTGTGTGTGTGCGCGCCAGAATGCATTCTGAGCTCCAGATGACAAACACTGGCCCTACACATTTTCCGAATGTTGTTAGTCTGAACTGTTGGTTGGCTGAAAATTGGTACATTTGAGAGTCCTGTTAAACCCCCTAATTATACTTAATCTTATTTTGAACAGTGAACGTATATTGCACGTTCTGAGCGTGTCCCAAATCACAATAGTCGTGCAGATGTTTTGCAGCATTTAATTGCTGTGCCCATTCCTGATTTTCCTTGTAGCTCCCCGCCTCTAAGTTTACATACTGTTTTAAGAAGGCTGTAGCCTGCCGTGATTTTTCACTCATGGTTCTTGTCAACATTATGTCATATTTTAAGATGAATCTGGTTTCTAATGGGTTTCTTTTCTCTAGTAAAAACTGGGTCTACTGTTACTATTGTGGTTGACATAAATTATATTGACTTTATTTATTTCTATCCGCCTCATACCCATTCAAGTTGGGCTTTTTAAAATCCACATATTGCCAATTGTCAACACAACGAAAACTATCGAAGTATCAGGTGTGATGATACAATATTTTCATACAACACGCTATGTTTGTTCTCATGTTATACACACCTGTGATGAAGTGGTCTTAGCAAATACTAGAAAATACCGATAAGAAACATCAGACCACAAACGTCGCTGTCAGCTCCGGGTGTTTAAGCAGACGTAGTTTGAGACATGCTTTGTATGACATTTTACAGACGAGGCTACGTGCACGTGTTCATGATGAAAGCTGTCCTAGGGTTGACATTCATTGAAATAAACTTATTGAAAGCCCGGCCCATGTTCTGCACGCTACAATGTCAAGACAAAAAAGGCCGATACGAAATCGTCATAAGGTCTTTCGAGAGCTCTAGAATGGGATGGCACCATGGTTCTCATTCAGTCAAACAACAGAGAAACTAGTCCTGTTTTCAAGATTGCTATCAGTTGTTGGGTTAGTACGAGCGGCAACAATAGACAGAAACTTTAGCTAGATTTATGAATGGGCTGTTATGGAAAATTTTAATCCAAAGTAGAGGGAAAAAGAATCATAAAGGTGAGGTATTTATAGACGTTTACGTTCAGTGGCAAACGATGGATGATATGTGCCAGCCTGAATACGAGATCGTCGCCGGCATTTGAAAATGTTATGACCGTTAGAAAAAAGAACGTACGAAGCGACGGGGTAGGACGAGAAGCAGACTATTTAAACAAGTTTGCAAACTGAAGCATTCCAGCACAATGCTTAACGTTGTCAGGAAATCGTTACAATATTTGTGTCTATAATGTGTACGAGAAGTGTTGGATTAAAATAGATCTGTTTTTTTTTCTTCTTCTTCAAAATAGCGAAACAAAACCGTTTCAACCCGCATTTATGTCTCATCAGACGGTTAGGCAAAATTTTACACATTGCCTAATCTCAATTCACTACATATATCCCTTCTATAATTTCTTTTCTTTATGTTTAATAACTGTAGTTTGATTTTTTTTTATATACATGGTGTTTTAAAAACAACTTTTGCAATGTTCATTCATTTTTCAAGCAGTCATGGGGGTCCCTGAGTGGCCGAGTGGTCTAAAGCGCTGTCCGTTATGGATCACTGCCATCTCACCTCTATCTACGTGGGTTCGAGTCTCGGATTCCGCCAATGTGGGTATGTGAGAAAGCTTGCCAGTAGCTTCTCGTGGGTCGGTGGTTCTTTCCGGGGTTTACCGGGTTCTTCCGCCACCATTAATACTGGCCGCCATGTATAGCATATATTGTGCTTAAAAGTGGCGTTAATCATAAAAACAAACAAACAAACAGTCATAGTATATAACAGCATGGTCATATACACATCGTTGCTCCCCGGCCTAGTTATACCAAATACCTTTAAAAATGGTACTAATATCTACCTCGCTTGGCTCTCTGCACTAAGAGATTAATGCAAGGAAAAGTTGGCCTTGTGTCAAGATAATGTGACTGGGTAGGACATCATTCTACACGTGTGCGGCATGATGCGTGCTAGACATCACTATACACTGTCACACTGCGATATGACTGAACAATTTGTTCAAGCTACGTTGCCAATTCAAATCACACACGCACGCGCACGCGCATGCAGATGCTTATGTGTATCTTGAACTTTACACATCCTTTGGCTGGTTATGTGTATCTAGAACTTTACACGACCTTGGCTGGTTATGTGTAAATAGAACTTTACACATCCCTGGCTGGTTATGTGTAAATAGAACTTTAAACATCCCTGGCTGGTTATGTGTAAATAGAACTTTACACATCCCTGGCTGATTATGTGTGAATAGAACTTTACACATCCCTGGCTGGTTATGTGTAAATAGAACTTTAAACATCCCTGGCTGGTTATGTGTAAATAGAACTTTACACATCCCTGGCTGATTATGTGTGAATAGAACTTTACACATCCCTGGCTGGTCATGTGTAAATAGAACTTTAAGCATTCTTTTCTGGTTATGTATATTCTAAAACTTTATAAATAAAGACTTGCATCTCTCCCTGACCGATACGAATTCGTTTATAACAAAAGTTATGAGCTGGAACAACATTGCCTTTGTGAGCATGCCGCACCATCAGACTTGAGACGTTTCTATAGCATTGTTGATATAAAATGCGATTCAGTTTTTCTTAAACAGGATGGCTCACTAGTTGCATTTGTAACATATACCAGCTGGACTGATATCACAGCTTCAGAAAAGATAATCAATACATTGGTCATTTCATTGAGACAATCCAAAATGTTGTACAGCACAACCGTGCCCTTCTTAGATTCAGTGTACAAGGTTTAAAAATTAATCTTCAGTTCATTTTTTCAAGTCTGACTTGTATAAATCCGTTACAAACTCAAACTCAGCCGTATTTATCCAACTTATCTGATTTTAAGATAAGGTCTTGGCCATTTGGATAAACAAAATACACAGAATGCTAAAATCTGCTCATCTCAGTTAGTGTAGGGTTTAACACCATTTTTCAGCAGACGATAGGCTGGCTATACATGGCGGTCAGTATTAAAGGTGGAGGAAGAACCCTGGAAAACCCACCGGAAAGAACCACCGACCCACGAGAAGCTACTGGCAAGCTTTCTCACATACCCACATTTGCAGAGTCTGAGACTAGAACCTACACAGAGAGCGGTGAGATGGCAGTGATCTGAAACGGAGATCACTTTAGACTACTCGACCACTCCCCCCCCCCCCTCCAACCACCTCACTGCTAATAGCCGCATCGAAAGGCTCCTAATAATTATGATTTGCAAAGCGTGGAAAAGGTACCTTCTTCCGACTGGGTACCGTTTCGGAACTTTACCTTGCGTTGGCAAAGTTGATTCACTAACTGCTGCGTTTGAGACTGTATGGTTGGCTTTCTTGCAAAATATGTCGAACGATTCATGGAATCTTAGTTTGCTAATGGCCTCAAGAAATATAGTGAAGCAAGTCCCGGCCGCGAGTCTCTGCCCTTCTGCCGATGACATACCCTAGTGTCATAGTTTTTTTTCCCCAGACTGTCAGTACCGCCTTTACTCACTTATTTATAGTCAGTTCCAAATACAAACTGCACCGACGCAGATCTACCATGGCATAATGAGCAAGCAGATCTGGTTCTGTGCAGTTTGTTAGGAGTAATCAGTAGAACAAACAATATTGACCCTTATCTAAAGGCGCATTATGCAGTCTGGGGAATTTCAGGGTTATCTTTTTTTCGCAGTTTGACTCACCTTTTAAGCGAGTAGTACGGTAGGATTTAGGGAGTCCCTAAACAAGAAATGGCGTTATAAGTTTTGCTTATATTGTCAAAAAAAAAAAAACGGAGACTCCAATGACCTAACATAACGATATAAAGGTTTTAAAATGTTCATCATGAGGGCGTTTACAACGGGCAGCCAGGCCTTGATGTTTAAAATCTATAGGGTTTCAATTGGCAAGCCATCTTTCTTACAGTCCACAACTCTATATAGAGTCTCGCTACGTACAATTAATTCATCTAGTCGTACATCAAGTCCGGAGCCCAGGTATCTCAGGTTCAAAGTTCCGTCTTGAACGAAAATTGTGTGGTTACTTTACGGCGAGGAATAAGAGATGGGATGCATTAATGAATACAAATAGCATCTTGTTTTGTGGAGGTAGTTGTTTCTTTAAAAGTAATTCATGTACATTACTAACCAGAACCCCTTACTAAAAGCAAGTTATTTCAGATTCCTAGGGACTCATGACTTCTGCTGTAATGTTAAGTTTTGTATGTTTGTTTTTCTTCTCAATAACACTTTATGTACACATATTTTCTACCTATAATGACTGAATACAGATTTAAAGACCAGAATTATTACACCTTGTTCTGTCTGCGAAAAAGATGGGTCGGTCGAATTGCTAATATATATATATATATATATATATATATATATATATATATATATATATATATGTATATATATATATATATATATATATATATATATATATATATATATATATATATATATATGTATATATATATATATATATATTTATATATATGTATATATATATATATATATATATATGTATATATATATATATATATATGTATATATATGTATATATATATATATATATATATATATATATATATATATATATATATGTATATATATGTATATATATATATATATATATATATATATATATATATATATATATATATATATATATATATATATATATATATATATATTAGATTTTCTTACAGACACACAAATAAACCGTATGACCATGGGTCTTCAATGCTATTTCTAAACATGCCAATCAACCATAGACATCAGGCTAGATGTTTAGAAAACACTACTGCCTTTGTTGCCATGCGATATTTCACTAATTTCAGCGACTTTGATGTGCCATATATGTTGAATAAATCGTCTTGCAATGTAATCTAACGGATGGGATACCAACACAAGTTTAATCTGTCCACTCTGGGGACCATCTTAAAATTGTAGAAAGATGGATCCACTATGGATAGCCAGGTATACTTTTCACTCAGTCCTGTCGTAAATATATTCGTATGAAATGAAAAGAAAAGAAAATCCGGTTTGAAATATTAATATGGTATTGGAAAACTTTAACTTGACTGTAGCTTTTTTATACAGGTGACAAAATTCCATGACGTGGCTGAATTTAATATAAGTTATCGTGGTTAAACACATTAACAATTTCAACTATAAAAGTAATGGAATAATTTATGTGACGTAAATTTGCAGTTTTAATTGTCTCTAAATGCCACGCGATCATAGACGCATGCATGGAGTGCACGATTCGATTACGAATACGATTTCTGTTCTGTTGAGACACTACAAGGTGGGTATTGCCGCTTTATATTTTACGGAAGAGGCAAGGCGAAACGCTGTATATCTTCTGTTGGACCATGCGGTTTGAGTGACGGGTCACATTCATCCAATAACGTTATTGGACTAGGTATTAAACGTAATACATACAATTGTCAAGTAAAAGGTAATGGTGTTTTATATGTGAGAAAACAATCTGCGATTACATTGTTACTTACAAATGATTCAGTGAACAACATTTTGACGATGTTTTTCTGTATAATGGGTTGTTGTTCTTGTTCTTTTCGAATAATTAATGGTGGAGGAAGAATCCGGGACCACCCCACCCCAGGGAAAGAACCATCGACCTACAAGAAGCTACTGGCATACTTTCTCACATACCTACATTAGCCGAATCTGAGACTCGAACCCACGTAGACATTTAAACTCAGACTGGTGAATGTTTGCGTAATATCTATGGATCAAAATTGTATTATTTTTTTAAAAATAAATAATAATAATAATAATAATAATAATAATAATAATAATAATAATAATATTATTATTATTATTATTATTATTATTATTATTATTATTAACCTATTAGACTAAATTCGCAGAGTTCATTGTTTTGACGATATAGGTCTGAATAATTTTGGCACCCTTTTGACTGTGTTCATATGCGTTAAGGCTCAATATTATGGTATGACATGGTGATGTAACCAGTCTAGTGAAGTTATTTCATGTTCGATCACTTGAAAATCCATCAATGACACATGAAACAGCATTCTGTTTGCATTTCTATCAACTGACGTGAAATTATTAAGGTAATAGGAATCTATTTGCAATATGCGAGGTACAGATTTTATAGGTCAAAGACGGTTTACCGACTTTTTAGTGCTACTGGTCTTCCTTATTTAATCGTTTTGGTGGAAAGATTGGCGATAGTCTAGAATTTTATCGAAATATGGATCAAAATGTGCATGTGGTTTTGGTCTACGTTACTTGCTCTATCTAATCTTTAGTTTTACTCGATTCATAAAGAACGAAGCTCTGCTGCACCGGTCATAAATATTGTAAATGCTTATGATACATTGATGAAAGAGTTTAGAATCCAACAAACTGACACCAGAAAGATACTTTTCATCATTCGCTCTTGTAATGAATAATGTGTTTAGCTATACGTGTTACCTTTAAGGATATAAAGACCACGGGCTACTCGTATAAACTTTCTGCGCCAAATGATCCATTCGTGATGGGAGCACAACCCATCTGTATTCTAAACTGAAATATATCCTCATAAAAACAAATCAACAGGGTAACAGAGCACTAATCTTCTGATCAGAAGAAGTGATCCGATTTGTTCATACATGTAACAAAAGATTTCGATCTCATTTATTCTTTTTACACATTCTGTTATATGTTTTCAAATGTAATTTTTCGATAGTTGTTACTGTCGAAAAAAAATATACTTAAATATTTATCTGTCAGTTCCAGTGACCTAATTAAGCGGAACGTAACCTGACTGACACAAGATTTGACGATTTCCTCTTTCTCTTTGGCAAAACTTGATTTTTGGTTCACATTGGGAGGGAAACGTGACGACCGTGATGTGCTAAGGTGAAAATCAAGCTGACAATCCTAAAGACGTGTGAGATAGATCTTCTCATGCTATAAAAATCTAAATATAACGTTTTGTAATCATTTCATCGAATTCTTCAGCTCTACCTGGCGGCCAGTATTAATGATGGAGGAAGAATCCAGGAATCCCCCGTAAAGAACCGCCGATCCACTGGCAAGCTTTCTCACATACCCACATTGGCCGAATCTGATATTCGAACCCACGCAGCCAGAGGTGAGATGGCAGTATCCGTAACGGAGAGCGCTTTAGACCACTCGGGGCCCCACTTCCAACCGATTGCCATTTAGAGTCAAAGGAACATGAACTTCGGCACAGCTGTGATAGCTTGTGACCAACCTAGGAGTATACAAATTTGAATGAAAGGTAGAGCAAGCACGGAATATCGCTATAACATCTTCCTTTCATGATCGAGTCTTACTCTAAACACCTATAATTGGGTCCTCCTATTCCTCTGTATGTGCGCGCGCATGTGTTTGTGTGCATATGTTCTTGAGCGAAGTGAATCAGTAATATGCATAAAAGGTACCAACGATGAACTACTTTTTTAATGCAAGTCATAGTGCCAAGCTAGAAGTAAGCCTTAAAATTCCACCATGATATTCATAGTGAATAAACTGTCAGTCGATGGATGTTTATACAATATTTAATAAGGATGCTAGATAATGATCGGGTGTTTTTTCCCATTGACTTAAAGGCGACATACATTATGAAACTGGCAGGTCTCATCTATCACAGCCTCAGGCAATTAAATTTCCAATCAGTGTACCCTATCAAATGATGATTCTAATCACTACGATCGCAAGCAGGATAGACCTAGAACAGAGAGTTCACTCTGGTCAAATTGGTCCAGATCCACGACAATCGAGTTGACGGTAACAACTTAGCTTTGATCGCAGATCTGTAATCTTTTTTGGGCAACCATTAAACTACGGAGCAGCACGCACTTACAGCCGCGTCCCTATGTAAATGATGTCTTACTGAACCACAAACACCGTGATGTCATTAGCATTGATAAGTGAGAAGTCGTATAAAAAATAGAACGTCTCATCTTTCACGGTGGCAAAACAGATGTACCGGTTGGTTTCGGAGGAGATATACTGATGATTGTATAATTCATTGGTGGCGATTTATTTTAATGTAGACATTTCTTTTTATGTCTCCATCAAACGCAGTCGAGTATGTACTTGGCGCATCTTTAAATTACAAGACGTGACGGGGAAAAAATTGTTATATCAGAGTAATAATTCTAAATCGGTTATATTGTAAATCGGTTATATTGTAAATCGGTTTATATTGTAAATCGGTTATATTGTAAATCGGTTATATTGTAAATCGGTTATATTGTTTCAAACTTTTATAGTGGTTTTGTGAATCCAGATGCACACGCTAAGAATGTAAATTCTCTTAAACGATATAGTTTCAGATAAAATTCGAACATGAAACAGGTAAAGTTATAGACTGCTCTGATATTTCATATTATTTAGTTTGTTGTTGCTGTAATTTATACTAAAGCGTAATCATACGACAGTTATCGCAAATGGAATCCCTCGAGCGATATTTTCAGCACACATATTGAGAAGATAAAGCATTCCAACTACCGTTTTCTCTTATATTTTTTTAATCAACCGCTACATCTTAAAAACATTTTAAATTCGTCAATTGTTATATTTTTTTTTATAAAAAAAAATCATTTTAAAGATAAAGTTTTGCCATATAATTAATAACAATAGACTCTTTTAACATTTAATGTTGTATAAATATATACGCTGCTCATCGGAGATAACGTTTGAAAATCAAATATTAGATCTTATTTACATACCATCAATCGATGTGTATGTGCATATCTGTGTGTGTGTGTTAGTACTAAATTTTATATCATTATCAAAAGATGAATAAAATAATGGACTCGACACACACAAGAAAGCATCTTAATGTTGTTAATAACCGTCTTGTCAGACTACGGTCTTTCTCATATTTTTCATCAATCTCTACTTCTAAGGTCAGTCAGGTTCTGTCTTTTCTCTGAATCGTTTTACACATCATTAGCATCACCGTGTCACATCGTATACCCCTGACGATAATACTTATTGACGTCTGTATTTTTATTAGATAGGTACGAGATACAATTTCAAGTTCGTTTTCAAATTTGATTTTTCTTCTTTTATATAAAGAAAACCCCAAGTAAACGTAACAAAAATTGCGTATCTTTCTTGAACAATGTACCCTCACTATTACCAGTCTCGCCAAGAGCGGTTCGGAACATTATCAAGCTGAAGTTGGTGCATTTAAACTGACGTTCAGAAGAAAATCAATAGTATATAAACATTTATGTCTTTAAAGCCACCAATATTTTAAAAATAAATAAAAATGATCACGTCTCATCTTCAATCGTATACAGAAGGAAAATAGTTAATGTTAATTATATTTTTACAGTCATAGGTCACTAAAAATAACATGTACTCCCTGGTATGTGAACAAGATCTTATGCTGATTATATTGGTGCCTGGCCTGATACAGAGCTTATGCTGAATGTATTGGTGCCTGGCCTGATACAGAACTTATGTTCAACGTCTTGGTGCATGGCTTGATGCAGGGTTTGTGGTCAACATTTTGGTGCCTGATTTGATACAGGGTTTGTGGTCAACATTTCGGTGCCCGATTTGATACAGGGTTTGTGGTCAACATTTCGGTGCCCGATTTGATGCAGGGTTTGTGGTCAACATTTTGGTGCCTGATTTGATACAGGGTCTGTGGTCAACATTTCGGTGCCCGATTTGATACAGGGTTTGTGGTCAACATTTCGGTGCCTAAGCTGATACAGAGCTTGTGCTCAACATCTTGGTACCTGACCTGATGCAGGAGTTTTGCTCAACATCTTGATGCTTAACCTAAGACATGGTTCAATAATATTCCAAAGTAAATCACAATTGCTGGGCATCTCTTTGAACTAAAATACAAGTGCGGCAGCCATCGTGAAAACCAGTATGTATCAGCTACTTAAAATATGTGGGGAAAAGGCATTCTCGCGTAACAGTTCGCCCAAATCAGGTTAGAAAAATAAATGCGACTAATCTATTTTTATCAGATAGGTATGCGATACAATTTCAAAATTGTCTTCAAATTGAATTTTCTTCTTTTATATACCCCTCCCCCCTTCCCCGTCAGAACCCAAGAAATCAAGATGGTTGACATTCAATAATCAGGATAGAATATAATCTTTAATTCCCATATTGTTTTTTTTACGTTCCATATGCAAATCCCTTGTGGTACATTCTTTAAATTGTAACTTGAATGATTTTATGGGTTTAACGCAATACATGTTGGCCAGTATATTTGGTGGATGAAGAACCCAGGAAGACAACATGCAGAACAAAACAACAGACACACGGAAAACGACTCGCAAACTATCTCACATACCCACGTTAGAAGAGTCGAGATTCGAACCCCGCTGACAGAGGTCATATGTGAATGATCGATAAACACATGCGTCATAGACCACTCCGCCACCAACCGCACCGATAATTGGAACTTCTGTGGATATTCAATGATATTCGTGAAAATGGTAAGGCTGGAAATATAACCATGCGTGCTTTCCATTTTGTCCCATTTTCCTGCACATTTGCAATTTTACAATATTCTGAGCAAACTGTAGTCTTTGACTTTTTCACTCGAGTTGACGTTGTCAGATCATTTGCTTTTAAATGTGACCAATACTAACGATGATCAAACCAGTTGTGGGTTTTGGCGACGGTCCATCATTCCAGAAAATGTGCATGATGAAAGAAGTTCGGGATATAGGTGGCAGATATTTGCTGTTTTTCTTCCCATGCCTTTCAGAAAATGTGTCTCACGAGCACTCGGAAGTTGATAAATATACTCCTGCAACTGCAGGACATTTCACGTGTAAAATTTATGCTCATAAAATGTTCGTAGCATGTGAACGGTCCATGATGCTGACACGGAATTTTAGTGGTCTTTAGTGGATTTTTGACTGAGAGGCCAATCTCTGTAATATAAAGTAACTTAGACATTTTTATATTCTATATGTACCCAGTCAAGTCGTATCAGAAGGTACTATTTGTGTCATTCAAACCTACCAGAACCTATATTTCAGATCGATACGTAATATGCATTCATATTTATCAACATTAATTTATAATCAACTACATAGTGTGCGGCCATTTGCCAACACGTTTTAAAGCTGTCTTTGTATAATAATTACATTAGGAGAAAGCACATATGTCAGGCGTGCGAACCTTTTTTTGGCCAAGTGCATATTGCATTTTCTAAGACCACTCGAAGGTCGCAAACTAATATCTTTAATATAATTACTGTCCGCGGGCCAGATCTCTGTTGTTTTAATTTACACAGCGGGCCGGACAGAACACGTTAGCGGGTTGAGGGTAGTGCATCTCTGATTTATGGACGTTGATTCAAGTATTTCTTGTAGGCAACCCGTAGTAAGTAACTAACCGTTTATTAATACCATTTACATTCGTGTTCACGAACCTGACTGGGAGATGGCTAATGCATTTGCAGTCAGTATGCAATACTCATCACTTTGGTCAGAAAATATAGGCTTTCAGCCAACAAATGGTCAAGCTACCAGCGTTAACTAATTCTTTCTGGTCAAAGGTGTACACCATTGTACTTTATTGAACTTCGTCCATACGGTGTCTTTATAACGAGTTTGGTTCGGTCAGTGTGAGACGTATTTGTTTTTTTAACTGCCAAAATAAGCACAGGACTTTTCTATTTTAAATGAGGACCTTCTTGTAGGAATTTATGTGTCATATATTGCATGCTCTTTATTTGTAATCTGTCATATTATGTGATAATAAGTGTGGAATAATTTGCAACATATCTGTATTGAGTAATATTTGGGACTAATAAGTATGTTTTCCAATTAATAACAAATTCACGGATTCCTTTTTGAAAGCCCTTAAACATTCTTATCTTGGTTGAGAAAGATAACTAGCTTATTTCAATTACGGCTTTACTGACATGTGTATAAAAAAGGTTCATAATGTAGTGTTAGTATTTGTCATGCAAGGTATAATTAGAGCAATTCTTTTTTTCTTACCGATTATGTATTTGTATTCAATCTGTTAGACTTTTGTATACATTTCTTTGCGATAAAAAGTGCACCTTTGATAGTCGACAGGTGTTGAAGTATAAATAGTTGTTACACCATTTAAGCGGTTTGAATAACTTTAATTTGTCATTAGATCCTTTCCAAATGGCTCCTTCTCAAATTAAAATACAATAGACGCGTAACATGAATTTTGTTTGCTATACTGCTGGGTCGATTTCTCAGTTGGTGGCCATATTTAGAATTAAGGACTTCCTCCAGTTTTCTTAGCACACCGATCCTGGTGACTAGTAACTTTGTGTCGCGTAATGTAGGGCCAGCGATAGTGTCGGGTAATATAGGGGTAGCGCCAGTGACAAATTGCTCAAAACGACTTCAACACATGTGATACAGGAAAAAAACTCCATTATCTCCACGTATGGAAGCTGCAGTCGATCTATCTCGAGTCTCGGTTCCCACATTAGCCAAGAAGCTTCAAGACTATCACATATCAGCCAACACAATAGATTGATTAGCTTTTATTGGCTTTGTGCAGGTGGTAAATTCATCCAACCCTTCTGTAAGGATGTCAGACATGTATAACCGAAGCAGATTAGGACAGAAGGCCCGAAAGAGGAGTCTCGTTAAGTGTGTCGCAGTCTTATTGGTCAAAGGAGTGAAAAGAACCCGTTTAACAAAATTTATCATTATTTATGTGGTTATAATTATATAAGTAAGCAACTTTATTGGCAACATCATATGTCCATCATAACTCTATGTGGTTGAAAACTAAAGACATACCTGATAAATTATTCTTTCATCTTTCTTTAGGCTTGTCTGATTTCTCTTTATTTGCAGATATTCTGCATTGCACAGATCTGGGAAAAATAGCAGTTTCAGAATGTCCTCTAGCGCCAACCATTTTTTAAGTTTTGAAAGAGTTGATGCCTTCTTTAAAACCCACCCCTAACCAAAAATATAATCCAAGGCGTGTACTACTTACTATGTGTGTGTGTATTTAGATTTGCAAGTAGCAAAACAAGTGTTTTCTTTATGACCACATTCGCGAAGCGGAGTGATTTTGAAGCGGCCGTCATAAATACGTTTTATGTCATCTGTTTCATTTACTTAAAATCTTTGACGACAATTACAACAAGAACTTAAGCTAACCTTGATATATGCTATTAAAATTTCATGTATTTTAACTTGTTCTTGAAATATATACTATTAGATAGAGATACATTATCTAGTCATTCGGATATACTATTAATGTTATAGTACTCTACTAGTGTGTCATTTAAGACATATATATATATATATATATATATATATATATATATATATATATATATATATATATATATATATATATATATATATATATATATATATATATATATATATATCTTGGTTATATATATATATATATATATAAAACCAAGATATGTATATATATATATATATATATATATATATATATATATATATATATATATATATATATATATATATATAAAACCAAGATATGTATGTGTATATATATATATATATATATATATATATATATATATATATATATATATATATATATATATATATATTGGTTTATTCTACTGAAGTTACAAATATTTTATATTGACCTTGGGATACTAAAAACTAAAGATCTTTAGTTTTTCCTCGAAATAAACTTTTAAAGTTATTTATTCTTTGACCCTGTGGTATGCTACTTAAATTATTGATTCTTATATTTGATATAACTTAAATACTTCTTTAGAGTGTTCTTTAAGTATACTATTAAAGTCACGGATACTTTAGCTTTCCATGATATATAATGTTAAAGTCACGGATACTTTATCTTTCCATGATATATAATGTTAAAGTCACGGATACTTTATCTTTCCATGATATATAATGTTAAAGTCACGGGTACTTTATCTTTCCATGATATATAATGTTAAAGTCACGGGTACTTTAGCTTCCCATGATATATAATGTTAAAGTCACGGATACTTTAGCTTTCCATAATATATAATGTTAAAGTCACGGATACTTTAGCTTTCCATGATATATAATGTTAAAGTCACGGATACTTTAGCTTTCCATGATATATAATGTTAAAGTCACGGGTACTTTAGCTTTCCATGATATATAATGTTAAAGTCACGGATACTTTAGCTTTCCATGATATATAATGTTAAAGTCACGGATACTTTAGCTTTCCATGATATAAAATGTTAAAGTCACGGGTACTTTAGCTTTCCATGATATATAATGTTAAAGTCACGGATACTTTAGCTTTCCATGATATATAATGTTAAAGTCACGGATACTTTAGCTTTCCATGATATATAATGTTAAAGTCACGGATACTTTAGCTTTCCATGATATATAATGTTAAAGTCACGGATACTTTAGCTTTCCATGATATATAATGTTAAAGTCACGGATACTTTAGCTTTCCATAATATATAATGTTAAAGTCACGGATACTTTAGCTTTCCGTGATATATAATGTTAAAGTCACGGATACTTTAGCTTTCCATGATATATAATGTTAAAGTCACGGATACTTTATCTTTCCGTGATATATAATGTTAAAGTCACGGATACTTTAGCTTTCCATGATATATAATGTTAAAGTCACGGATACTTTAGCTTTCCATAATATATAATGTTAAAGTCACGGATACTTTAGCTTTCCGTGATATATAATGTTAAAGTCACGGATACTTTAGCTTTCCATGATATATAATGTTAAAGTCACGGATACTTTAGCTTTCCGTGATATATAATGTTAAAGTCACGGATACTTTAGCTTTCCATGATATATAATGTTAAAGTCACGGATACTTTATCTTTCCGTGATATATAATGTTAAAGTCACGGATACTTTAGCTTTCCATAATATATAATGTTAAAGTCACGGATACTTTAGCTTTCCGTGATATATAATGTTAAAGTCACAGATACTTTAGCTTTCCATGATATATAATGTTAAAGTCACGGATACTTTATCTTTCCGTGATATATAATGTTAAAGTCACGGATACTTTAGCTTTCCATGATATATAATGTTAAAGTCACGGATACTTTAGCTTTCCATAATATATAATGTTAAAGTCACGGATACTTTAGCTTTCCGTGATATATAATGTTAAAGTCACGGATACTTTAGTTTTCTTTGAGGTATAATGTTAAAGTAACGGATACTTTACCTTTCCTTGAGGTATACTTTTTGAGTTACAAGTACTTTAGCTTTCCCCGAGTCATACTATATAAGTCACACATACTTTAGATTTTCCAGATGTATATTATTTAAGTCATATAAATTTTCTTTTGTAAGTAAAAGTAATCCTGCATATTAGTGCATGTGGATTTTTTAAAACCAAATTCGCCATGTTAGTGAAGGTATAAATAGTTTTATATATCAATTTTTTATTTAGAATTGTTTTTGTGAAGGTCCTTTATGTCAAGAGCTATGTACCTGCAACATTATTGGACATAAAGTTTCAAACAAAGATTGTTCTACGTGTTTCAATTCATAATACATTTTCTAAATGGGCGATAACATAGAAAAGAAGTGCTAATTAATTATGACGTGCTGACCGTGCTCCAGGTACAAATGTAAATTACCTGCGATGAAGAGTCCATTCTGTTCACTTGCTAAATATACATGCTTGAATGTTATCTGGATGGCCACAGATTCATAATTAGATTGTATTGACCATATTTCAACCTATTTGCCATGAATAATGTATTTCTTAGGGTCAGCTTGGTACTGTCAGATATCATACGTTCCGATTTGTGTAGTTTATTTATGTTGTAATAAATTTATGAAGGGGTAGATAACACAATAGTTTATTTTGTAAAGGCAAGTTATAATAATTTCTCATCATAAATGGTTTCATGCATTTTACCGTTTAAAATGTTTATAATCAACTAATATTATGGTTTTTCGTAGTTTTCCTGCAGGATACAAAGCTAACATCTACACCGAAAACAGACTTTCTTACAATCAAAATAGAAAATGGCACACATCACTTTCATGGTGATACTTGCAGATCCCAAATATAGCAGGTGCAATGCTAAATACGATTGTGGACACGTTAGACATATTTTTATCTGATTTTAATGCTATTATACTATTTTAATAATAACGATGCTATCTGTTACCTTTCACAATAATTATGCATATCATTGTCGAACACCTGTCTGAAGGTAAGGTTTTGCATTTGCACCACGAGATAACGATAGCCATACTAAAAGTTGAATGTTATCAACTTATGTTCCATTCCATTCTATACTCAAGGCTAATATTCCTTATTTACCAATATTTGTCAAATAAGAGCATTTGATACCGCCACTTCTACGTTTTCAAGTAGGAATTAAATCTAATTCCGCTGTATGTAGAGCTCTCCTTTCTTCACTTAGACTCTCCCCATGCAGTGTTCATTATACACACCTGGACGTTCATAGAATAGCGTCCATTTCATACTGTTAATATCCTTATCAGGATACAAAACAGTCCACAGGTGTCTCAAAGTTTAATACAACTGACCACAGTGATTGGTATTGAAAATTCTTTCAAGGATTAACGTTTTATTTATGTAACGGCTGTTATTAAACAAGGAGAGATGCTCTTAAAGTAGATTTTGATTATAAACAGCGCTTGTGGACTGCAAGAATGGCGCTTTTGCAGTTTGTCGAAAGAAAAGAATCACTAATTTCTAATTTAAACCTCAAAAACTCTTTACCGAATTTAGCTTCGCCATTGATTCTTGATTTAGTAAACTGACTGAAAAGTAGAGTTTGAAAAAGGGACGTAGAGCTTTTAGTCACTACAATACGATGTTGCCCAATAATTGGGGTTATAAAATGTCTCATCAATGTGTGACGTTGGTTATAACCAGTTTTCGAAAAGTCTCTTTCAATCATTGTAGTAAGTGTTTGCTTTGGAACGACATTTAAATATATCATTCATGTTTTAAAAATGTTGTGAAAATGACATTATTTTAAAACTATGACACCCCCCCCCCCAATCGAATAGTTCTATTTGTTTTATATACCTTATCTGAGTGTAACGTTCACATACATTAGAAATTAGTACAATTAGAATAGTTTTAAGTTAATAAAATGATTGATTTTCATGAACGTTGGTCATACAAAGATTGATAGCTGACAAAAATAGCAATCTGATTAAAATAAAATCTCCACTGTTGTACAGAAGATCTTACAGCGACCTCTTAAGGGTCATGTTCTGGAAACCTATGTTATTACCATAATCATTTATCAGCCAATTAGATTAAGTATATCTTCGCATTTGGAGTCTGAGCAGTATAGATGAAGAACACGAATGTGTACAAAACGATTTGACTCACTTTCAGATTTTTGAAAGCTGCATTTTCATCCGCTAATTCAAAGGTCACCAGAACATGACCCCTAAGCGGTCGTCGTCATATCGTCACGTAGGACAGCGAATATCTTATTATCACCAGATTGGAGGGGAAAAAACAATTAGATTAATGTTACAAAATAAACCTTGATTTTATGAAGCATTAATTTTGGAAAGCATATTATATCTGCCATAATTGACGCTTTAATATTATAAAATATTGAAATTAATGCGGAATAAATGATAATTTAATCTGTTGTAATGTTTATTATTATATTTTAAATTCTTGAATTTAAATGACAAAACTAAATATTATTATACGAAAAGCGTACATAAGACAAAAAAATAATATGGTAGAGACATGGTTTTCTGAAGTTAAGTGAGTGGATGCATCCAGTGGAATGAAGCAGGACTCGTTTCTCTTGTGTTTTTGTGGGTTTTTTTTCTCAAAATCCGTATCATATTAATCTTTATTGGTATTCATTTTTATTGTATTGCCTATGTTTAAAACAAAACCAAATAGAAACAGAAGACATGTCCAAATACCGGTCTCTGTATTGATAGACATAATAGTTTCTTTTGACCCCAAAACCTTCAAAGTTTAATCTTGTTTTTATATGTTATGTGCTCAATGGCAACTCTTGCAAACGTAATGATTTTGTTCATTCCAAAAATGAATACACAAATCGAATCTTTCTTGATTAAATAGTCAGCTGCGGTTCATTCTACTGTTTCTGTATCCTGCCATTTAAACATATTTTCTTCCTTAGATTGGACACAACAACTGCATTTCTATTACAATATATCTTACCTTGGTGTGGATGAAAAAATCTTGGAGGCCGAATTCCATGTTTACAGGATGCACGCTTTGCCCGGAGACACGCCTGCTGATCCACTAACCAGGTCAACGCATGTAATAGAGGTACATTTTGGTCATTATTGTTTTAAAAGTTGCATACAAGACAAGGGCCAGAAAGATTTTTTTAATTCCGTAATCTCTAGTTTATGTTGCTTACCTATGGAGAAACAACAGTACAGAAAAAACTAATCTATATAAATTGCAGTTAATTACTGACAGAATGCCCGTCTTCTAGAAGATGTCGTTTTTGCAGGCAAATCGCAGAGCAAACGTCAGCCAGCTGGATTATGCCTAAATCCCTCCTTAATTATTCTACATACAAAAAAAAGACCCCATCCATCCCCCTCCAATCAACCTTGTATACTCACAAATTACTTATCCGTTGAAGCTTTATGTGCATTGCACCCGACCCTACATTTTATGCCGTGGCTGGAACAGAACTGCTCTGATTCCATTGCATGACTTGATGGGTTCACGTGTGCTCTGACCATGCAGTGTATGGCTTGGTGGGACTATCCATATTCTGACGAAGCAGTGTATGACTTGATAAGACGATATACGTTATGACTATGCGGTGTTTTGTTTGCTTATGCAGCGTGTGATATTACAGGTACTCAAGTATTTAATAAATGGCTTGATGAGATCTATACTCTTATTACCAGCATGATGTATTTCTTTTAGTTTTGTATATTATCTTGTATAAAGGGAGCAAGGATACACAAATGTAGTTGAAATGTAAGTATTTTTGTTGATTTAATATTTAACTTTATACCTATTGCCAAGTGTATATTTAACTTTATACCTATTATACCAAGTGTATCTAGTTATAATTCTGATCTATACAAACGCGTGAACTGGAAAAGCAATATAAAGATATATACGACAGAGTATCAACATAGTGGAAAATATATATTATTCTTAAGATACCAGTCTGCCGGTTTCTTGCTTTCTAGAAATACTTTGTCCTATAAAACATTTTTAAATGTATTTTTCAGATCAGAGTTTATCAGGTCTTGGATGCTGAAAATATGCAATCCCCACAAGGTGTATATCTGTTGGACAAGAAATTAGTTACGGTACACATGCATGGGTGGATAGTTTTCCGGGTAACAGAAGCTGTGAAGAAATGGCTGAACGGAACAGCAGAGAATCATGGTAAGTAGGATCTATTAGTTAAGTCATATAAATGTATTTTATATAAGGTTGTTCTCAAACCATGCCATGTATTTGGATACTGCATCTGTAAAAGACAGTACTATGTTTTACATCAATTTATCTTCAAAACTCATCATTCGGTCCTTAATACAAAGTATTCCCTAATTTAAAATTATAAATCAGAATATTCACACTTATTAAAATATATTATATTCTCACACCTAGGAAAGTTCCATGGTAAGGTTCCTGTCTTTTGCACTTTAAGTATCATCCCATTTCATCAGATGAGAACACGTCATTCCAGTTACATTAGCAAGATTCTCATATAAAAATAAGCAACAATAAGAGGTAAATAGAGGATAATCAGATAAAAGGTATTGGAATAATACGGCATGATTCTTGAAAGAATAAAACGCAAAAGGTTTTAAAAAAGCAGGTAAAAACACATCATGCTATCAAGTAATAGGCATTTAGCAAGCCATCCATAGTTATTTGGATCTGATCCTATTTTGTCAGGATAATGTAGTTCCAAATACCTTGGGGCCATTAAAATGTGATATACTTTTGATGAATATCTGTTGGGTTTAATATTTTTTTTATGTGAAACTTTATAAACGACTCAAATATGTATCGACGTCTTTACCGCCGGTAAATCGGGACTCGGCTCCACACGGCTCCACACGGTTTTCCAATGACCTTAGTTGATTTCCTGCATTATTCACTCTTTCGGAATCATTATTGACATGCTACATCCCACACACCTAACAGAGCAGCATTGCAGTTTGCATCGGACGCTCGCGATGAACGTGCATTCTAAGAATCGAGAGAAGGTATGTCCCTCCCTGACTATTAAAGCATTATTTTATAAGATGTGTTCGAGATCCTCTTGAAAATAAACTCATAGATCTACCCTTTTACCAACATCTTCCCGTTTCAACATGTGCAGAGTAATGTATTACAATCAGCATTCGTGTCAGAAACACCGTCTACGATTGGCAAGCGTTAGATTGATTGCGATCTTTCCTTTTTTAAATATTAAAGTACAAAACATATACGATACTAGCATTACAATTCCGTAAAATCGCGAAAGTTATTCTGTGTGTTTTGTGGTAGAGCAAAACACAAGCTATTCGCACGCGAAACGTAAAACAGAAATAAACACAGAAGTAGCCTAATTGACTATATCATGTTGATGAAATGGGTGTTAAGTGCCTTTCTCATAGACACGCAGAAGCAGTTGGCCTGGGCTGGCATGGTCGGTTATGTAACCCTCTATTCTTTGATTACGAGTCAAAACAACATATCGATGGATAATCAGAAGGAAAAAGTCTGTGCTGGATAATAAAGGTTAAACAGAGGACAAAGACCGAAGACAGATTTAATATTCAATACACGTATTGTTTATTGTTATGTTATTTCAGCGAGAGAATGTGTAACGATTATACAATTATCAAATCTTAGCCACTGCTTCTGTCCACAAGGTTGAAAGTGTATGTCGCGGTAAGAAGAAAATGACAAAAACATAATGGCAAACTTGTTGCGGTTTGGGGACCTACAGACGTAGTAATCCCGATATTTGTATTGCGGTTAGTTGAATGGGAGAGGAGGGGATGAATTTCGACAATCCTTTCATCCTAACTTTCAACATGGAAATGTCATTTGATTTTCATTACGCCCCGTGGACTGGCATGTATCGAGAAACCACATGTAATAAATGCTTGCCACAATTTATGTGTAAACACGTTGGCGGGAAAGCAACTCAACGTCAAAAACACAGTATGGGTTTTTACCCGAAGAATAGGTATTGCTAGGGCTTTCTGCTAGGATCCCGAGGGGTTGCCAATAATACCGTACACCTATTACGGAATTTCTGTCAATACAACACGTGAGGCCGGTTTGTAACTCCCAACCATCTGTGACGAGTGATTGAAAAGGCGGCCATACGGCTATGAATTTAAACAAGTGTCAGCGAAATATTGAATGAATATTGAGGTACCCCGTATAGAGGCATTTGTGTATTGCAAAAAGCTGGTAAATATTTAAAGAAAATTTTTCTATTAAAGTCTTATTAAGTATAATTTATGACGAGATGTCTCAAGTTGCGGGACAGCCTGAAGGATGCTTTACGTACCGCGCGTCAGACATTTTTCGTGTATCCTTCCCTCGTTAGTGGCTTGATATACATATGAATAATATTATAAAGATGACTTCTGACGATGTTGACCGAGGTTATGAATACAAGAGTAAATTAGAAATGTGTTCATACGATAACAATTGTTTCGTAATTTTGGTGAAATGTGAAGAAAGCTTGTCTGAGTTTACAAGGACAAAATTCTAAGTCAATCAGGGACTTTAACTGGAATTTTTCTCTCAAAAATGTTGAAAATTGACCTTGACCTTTGTTTCCTCTATATTAAGATTCATATTATATTTGCTTTAATTTCGGCCGTATGTACGCCTTTACAATCACTTGTCACAGACGGTTGGGAGTTACAAACCAGCCTCGCGTGTTGTATTGACAGAAATTCCGTAATAGGTTTACGGTATTATTGGCAACCCCTCGGGATCCTAGCAGAAAGCCCTAGCAAAACCTATTGAACGGAAATGAAATTCGTTTGAGTTCATGACTTACAGCAATGAACGGGATAAACTTGTGTAATTTACATGGAGCTTTTAAAAAATATGCCGAAGACCGTCCGTCCGTCCGTCCGTATGTCCGTCTATCCATCCATCCATCCATCCATCCATCCATCCATCCATCCATCCATCTATCTATCTATCTATCTATCTATCTATCTATCTATCTATCTATCTATCTATCTATCTTGGCAAGCCGCGGTAAACTGGTTAGCGTTCTGGACTCACAACTGAAATAGTGCTGGTGGGAATCTTACCGACGGACCAGTTTATCTACAGTGGTGTATCCTTGGGCAAGACACTTTCACTCAAATTGCCTTGGCATTAAATGGTATATTTATGCTTTTTTGCCAAAAAGCGCCAAACGAAACAAAATTAAACCAAACAAAGCTTGCAACGGTGGTGAACATTTGTTTCTTGACATTGACATTTTACATCATGTTCAAGACAGGAGATGGGACATTTTTAATGATAATTGTTAAAAATGGACAAGGCGCTGTATCACACATATATGTAAATTAGAAGGCAAGACGAATTCTACACATTCTGAAATATTGTTGACCGTGTGCACTAATAACCCTTATAACAAACACAAAAGTGTATAGTTTGAAGGAGACAAACTATAAATGGCTTACAATCCAACAAAAGTCGGATTAATTAGCTGAAATTTAAATGCGTGCACATAAGATGATACGTGTCGTTGAGACGGATAGAAATTCAAATTAATACTAATTGTAGAGCATAAAATGAGGACGATAGCCCTCTTTCCCTTTTCACATACATGATTGAGTGTCCCCGCTACTCATAACATCAACATCCGCAACCAGCGGCGAATCCGAATTCCCCATTTTTTTGTGCACGTTATCAGACCTACCTCAAGTCATATCCCAGATTTTGGATTTTGAAATATATCTATAAGGGGTGGGGTGGGGTGGGGGTTGCATGACATTACTCGCGCAAGCTCGTCTTGATTGCCAGGATAACACAATCCCCTACTTTTATTTGAAACGTGTAGGAATAAAAATCAAAGCAGAATATGTACATGAAGCACAAACACAGCAATACGCAATACTATGAACATGCACACAAAATTGTGAAAGCTTTCAAACTGACTAGTTCAAAATTGTTTTAATTATTACTTCGTTAAAGTAAGTTTTTCAAGTTAGTCTGAGTATGAAAAAGGCATCAAAAGTTTTTCTCCGTTAAAATGGCTTTTTTTGTTGTTCATGTTATTGTTGCATGTGATGTAAATGTTCACAATCAATGATCACGAGATATTTTCACTTGCAAACCTATACTCACAATCAAGTACACACAGTCTTTCTTGAGATATGTTGATTTTTGTATGGCATTTTTTCCCTCAAGGGTTTTTGGTTACGAGTACTACTTTGAGAGGTCAACATATCGACGGCAACCTCCGGTTCGCGCAGAGAAAAACTCATCACGAAAGCAAGCAGCCAATTCTTGTCGTCTACACAGATGACGGAAGACCAAGACGTCCAAGTTATATCTCTCCAAATGATGAAGGTAAGGAATATTGAGGCCGAGTCGCACGTGCGGATAGTTTATGTCCTACCTTCATTATCATGAATTTTCTAAGACAGTTTAACGAGGGAAATATTCGTACGGTTAGAATTTGTATGTTATAGCCATACACCGAACAACTAGCCATATTTCTGGCAAAATCATCGGTATGTATTCAGCGGAATAAGAGAGGTACGCCGTGAAAGTCGTATGATTTTAGTCTACTAAAACTGTATAAATATAAGAAACTGGAAAATAAGAAACTGTTTCCATGCTAACTGACTACAAATGTAGAAGTTTCTTTTGCAGATCCAGTGTTTGTGTGTACTCTGTTTGAGTATTTACTCGCTGAAAATAGGAAACTGTTTCCATGCTAACTGACTACAAATGTAGAAGTTTCTTTTGCAGATCCAATGTTTGTGTGTACTCTGTTTGAGTATTTACTCGCTGAAAACATTTTTCCCAAGAATTTAAAAAAGTGACCTGCATTTCTATGCATTTACGTGCTAATATAAATTAAGCCTTAAAGCAACCAAGTAGCCAATTATTATATAATACGAATATAATATTCTATAGACACAACCAAGTAGACAGCTATTATATAATACGAATAGACTATTTGATAGAAACAACCAAGTAGACAGTTATTATATAATACGAATATAATATTCGATAGACACAACCAAGTAAACAGTTATTATATAATACGAATAGACTATTTGATAGACACAACCAAGTAGACAGTTATTATATAATACGAATATAATATTCGATAGACACAACCAAGTAAACAGTTATTATATAATACGAATAGACTATTTGATAGACACAACCAAGTAGCCAGTTATTATATAATACGAATAGACTATTTTATATACACAACCAATAGCAGTCTTTGCATGTAAGTTTCTGTTCTTGAGTTTTGTTTATTTCTTGTTTTGTTTACTTTTTTTTTGTTGGGGGAGAGAATAGAGGCATCCTCCTATAGAATTTATGCGCATTATTACTGGTAGTAATTTTGAATTCCTGCTAAGAATATTAAAGGTCGAGAGGTGAACAAAATTATTTTGTGTAAATTGGCTCGCAATGTAATGCAGACTTAAACACATGAGTTTGGCTTCTTCCAGCATTTCTCTTGCTGAAGATTTATACGGTAGTTCATCTGAGTGGTGATTGAATTAACAGACTATATCATAAAGAGGGGAGTATGATGTTGTCTTTACTAATATGATTCGGAGAAAAATTTCAATTTGGTGTGATAGTGCTGATGATACTGTCGGGAAAAATACACATTAGTGTAATTTGGAGACTTTCACATTACAAGTTTTAAATCTTTATTAATCAAGGAAAGTGGCTGTGTTAAGACGAGTGACGCCATCGCCTGTGGTAACGATGATTTATTTGCCTCGCAGACACGTATTAGCCGACTCTGCTGCCATATGGGAATTGGTTCAATTTAATCTTTCTCAAATTCCCCATAGAGAAAATCAAATTGTGATTGTATTTTGAAGGTATTAGTAACAACTTAAACATTTTTGATAATGATTAAATCATTTTTATGAGATTGCACTCTTTCAACATAGACTAGTTTATCCAGTTTGGTTTGGTTTTGTGGAGTTCAACACCATTTTCAGCACATTGTAGGCTATACACTGCAGCCAACGTATTTGGTGCAGTAAGAACCCCGCAAGATCCACGAAAGAACAACGGAGCTACTGGCAAGCATTCTCACAAACCCACATTGGTCGAGCGGGAGAGTTGAGCTCTCGCAGAAAGCGATGAGATATGCGAGTGAAATGCCAAGTCGAGAGCATTATACCACTCAGAAACCCGGGACCCCTTAGCTATCTAATAATGGAATAATTATAGGTTACTGCGTTTGCATGGTGAAATATGAATGAATTTTTCGGATGGAAATACTGAACAACCTTGGGAGTGCAGTATATCCATCCGACAATACGAGTTCATATTTTTCCATACAAATGCAGTCACCTTTTTATTATATGCTCATTTTCTTATTCTACCAACGTGTAACGTCTCCCCATTAGTAAGAGGGATAGTTAATTGGATTCAGCTACGTTATCTAGGGAAATGACCTCCTTCGATATTATGACCCTGTGAGAGGGAAAGATAAAATATCAACAGAAAACTGAGCAAGATTATTGGGAAGAAACAATGCAATACGAGCCCCCTTAGACAAGAAAAATAACAAATTTAATCAAACAAATTAATAGTGGTAATTTCAATTCAACTTAAATGATATCAACAGGAATTAATAGCAATGTCTAATATGGATATATTTCATCATCATATCGAGTGGTCAAAAGAGCGCAATGTCCAAGATGGATTCAGTCACCTGCCACTCGACCGTGTTCCAACGTTTCCTATTTCCACGAGTCTTCCTATTCCAACTGCATCGTTCTTCTTGGACTTCCTAGATTGTACTCTCTACTCGTCACTTCTTCTTTTTCTTGTTCGGACTCCGTCTTTCGGACTGTAGAGTTCCTCTCTCTAGGAAAGCGGTTTCCTTAAAGGACAACAATATCCCTACATCGTTATAGGTACCGTTTTCTTGATGTATATACATTTCCTTCATTTACTTTACTCATAACACACTCCATTGAGACACTGAGTAGAGCCTACCTACGGTAGTATATTGCTATACATTACCACGTGATCTATCTATAGAATAATTACCGTATGATACTATATGTTCGATTACTATTGCATCAAATTCACAGATCCTTACTCACTTCCAGATTATTTATACATCACAAAGGCATATCTAATAGAGTGTTATCATTAACTCATGATAATCAGTATCTTCATAACAGACAAAGGAAATTATTCCATTTATTCATATAACCCTATAAATATTGCACATATGAACATTTGGATCGCATGAATCTTGCTAATGAACTAATAACTGTAAAATTGAAATATAAGTTGCATAGCAACTTTTTGCATCACATTTCCATAAATTTGAATACGATGAATTGCATAACAACCCTAGCATCAGCACATTTTCATAAAATTCATAATATAAAGTACATAACTCTAGCATCGACACATTTCCATGAAAAGAAATAAACGATACATAATATGAAATATAGCCATATAAAACAAATATTTGCATGCAGCAAACAATAAAAAAAATAGAATATTACAAACATTAAAATTGCGTACCTTGGTGCTGTTAACTTTAGAACTTGTGCATCCAGCACTAAACCCCGACTTTCTTACAAGACAGATACATCGTCCCTCCTTTGTTTAACTAGGGAAGCACTATTCTTATCTTAGGCTTCCATCGGAGCCAACATTCTCGCTCTTAGAACATTTCAAACTAAAGAATTTCGACGAAATTTGTCACTTTAAAGCCTATTACGTCCAAGATCTACGCCTTAATTTCAATCGGCCAATCATACGCAGTAGTTTTTAAATTTTCCTGAGACAAACATTCTTTCGTCAGTCAGAATGTCAGAACTACGTTATATAACTTTTCCTTTTGGATCGTATATTTTAGCTGACCCTTTCTCAAACCCGTTTAAAGATATCTGGTCAATTCCATTGAATCGGAACACTGACCCTTTGAAGTTGTAACACTGACATGGAAGAAATTTAAAAAAAAATAAAGGTCGAAACAATCATTCCCAAATACTCACCTGGTCTAAAGGTGATAACATCGTAACGTTCGATGCATTCAACTTTAAGGTTCACTGTTTATTCAAAATTCGATACTTCACACTAAGGCTTAACTATATAAACAAATTACACTACAAGAAAGAAAGTAACTGATTGTGTACCGTATTCCAAACTAAATATACATGCGCCGATTCATCGTTACACAACAACAACATTATCAATGCACACATAACTCCGCCCAGACAAATGTGAACTTAGTCGCGCTAGCCATAACGCTCGAACGAAAATGGTGCTTTTGTCTACTTAAATTGGAATTTGGAGTTATATTGTGAATGAATGTGCGTTGCATCAACTTTTTCATTTGATCTGGAATGAAATGATTTTGGTGTTTCGTTGTTTCTACGAAATTTTGTGATTATGGACTCTGTATATCTGTATCAATTCTACATGAATTACATCGGGCTGAAGCAGCGAGGGAGATGCGTGTTGACATCTGCACGTGTGTTTCTGTTCTGTCATTGAATGTTGTAAATCATAATGTGGGGGAAAGTATGAAGTCTTTCAATTGCAATTACCAAAAAGACGCTATGGAATTTATTGTTTTTTCTTCTTCATTTTGAGTGCAGGAAGGAGAATGTAATTGCACTTGGAATATATAGTAGAAATTACAGTACAATTTCAAAATGTGTAATCAAGCTTGAAAACTCATGGCATGGCTCATGCAATTCAGATTTGCCGAACTAAGAAAGTATATTTTGAGGAAAATTCAGGATGTAAAACTGCAAGTATATTTTTACCATTCTTATTACCAGCTAAAGAAGACAATTTATGCTTTGTGACTTGCATGTTATTTGTAGGTACCTTGCAATTTTTTTAAATCTGGCGTCTATCGCCCGACTAAATCCGAAATATTGTTTCAAAAAAGTTAATACGGAATGTCGCAAGCAGCTGTTGTGTGGCAGTCCACGAAACATCTTCTTTAGTTCATTCAGAAATAAATTTGATCAACCAAAATGAAAACCGCCTACTACGTGAGTGTACATGATTTGTTTACACATCAAAAGTGCTGATGTCTGCGTTCATTGTATGTTTACAATAGAAAGTAGTTCCTTTATGAGCGCAATATGAAGTTCGCACGAGTTCAATATCGTAAAATACTAAACAGTTCTGACAATGCAAAGTTAACTGAGAATAAAAATGAGCATATAATAAAACAATGTATGGTTTATCAATATAACGGGTTCAGAAATCAGGTACATCGCTATCTGTTTAAATCAAATAGTTTTTAATTTATTTCTTTATATATGCGAATACATAGATGCATTTTTTTAAAAAATCAAACGCTATATGTAGCTGAATTATAACAAGTAGTAACGTCTCGCCAACGCCTTTAACGACCGAAAACACTAACCTACTTTGAAATATGCAAATTCTTTTATGGGAATCGAAATATATTATTATACACCAGAAACATTTGAGCTCCACTGGCTGTAGAGGTGTTAAAAATGGCAAATAGTCGCAAATGTTAGATATTGGAAATTGTTTCAGAATTAAATTAGGCAAGTTAAACGGTAATGTATTCAACAGAGACTAACACAATACTACTTCCAAGACACAGGTTTCAAAGTTTCAGAACAGAACAGATGGAGAAGTGTGTGTGTGTGTGTGTGTGTGTGTGTGTGTGTGTTTAGCGTAACTTTAACAATTTTTTCAGTCATATCGCTACGATTTATGTAGTGAGGCAGGTTATAGTGATTTCTTGCACGTGGGCATCATACCACAGACATATAGCATGTATGTCCCACAGACATACAGCATTATGTCCCAACCTGTCATATTATCCTGACACTAGGCCTACCAGGCCTAATAAAAACTTCTTAATGCTGAGCGCCAAACGAGGAAGCCGTTAGTACCATTTTTATGTCTTTGTTATGACTCGATTGGGATTTGAACCTGCGACCTCATGCATCCGAGGTGGATGCTCTTAATACTTTGGCCACCGGAGTGGTCCGTTGGAGAATTGTGAAGTTTTGTGCGTCCTTGTTACGATCAGACAGCCGTAATCTATGAGAATGCGTACAATCGTATTATCTTCAACGAGAGGGTTATTTATGGGTTTTATAAAAAGTGAATTGAAATAAACATAAGGAACTCTTGTATGAGCCAAGGTTTATCTCCTTTCCTTACTTTCTAACAAACTTAAAATAAAAACGGAACACTTTGTGAAGAGTTCAATGGAGTGATTGATTTAGTTAAATATAATCCCCAATGTTAATCTGCTCTTGATCTCTCGTGCCTTTGTGATCAAGATAAAGCCATAACCAATGGTGTTAGGCTCATTGTCTGTCTTATGGTGACAATATATTTAAACAAGCCGAATAGAAGACATTGATTTATGGCTGTTAGTTCGTCATACCGTCTCAGACGATTTCATGCACAGTCTCGACTGATAAGCCAGCAAAAGAGGGAAAGAATTTTTTTCCTCCACAAAAAAAAAATACCTCATCAATGATTAAAAGTTAACGAGCCTGGTGCTGAAATTTAGGTTACCATGACTATTACAGGAAGTTTATCGACCCTTTCCCTTTTCTTGTACTCTACTTGTACGGAGTAGCAGAAATATATTTTGCTTGTTTTATGATTTCAGACTACAAAGAACTGAAAGAAGACATACTGAAACATGAAAGAACAAGGAATAGTGAATTTCAAAATGCCATTCGATTACTGAACGAAAAAGAGCGGGAGGAATATGGGCATCCGTATTTTTTGCAACAGAGACAGGAACAAAATGATTCACTATCAAGGAAAAAAAGGAATACATACCATCTGACCGAATCTGCAACAAATAAGCCAAAGCGCAAAAATAGTAAAAAGGAAAGAAAACAAACAAAAAAGAAAAGACAAAAGGATAGAAAGAACAAGGATAAAAGAGCTTTAGACTTTCGGTATAGAAAGCAGCGAAGGAGCTGCGCACGTCATGAAATGTATGTAGACTTTGATGAAATAGGATGGTCAGGGTGGATTATATCTCCCAAGGGATATAATGCTTTTCACTGCAAGGGAGAGTGTCCCTTTCCCTTAGGACAAAGTCAGAAACCAACAAATCATGCCACTGTTCAAAGCATTGTTCATGCTTTGAGAGTAGGCAAGGATGTTTCGACGCCCTGCTGTGTCCCTAATAAACTGTATTCCATTAGTCTTTTATATTTTGATGATGATGAAAATGTGATTCTGAAGCAATATGATGATATGGTTGCTGCAAGTTGCGGATGTCACTGATACCATTGATGGAGAAAGTGGTTATGTGGGTAGGATCTTCATTTTAGTGACTAACTAATGGAGTCAAAATCCTGGCTCACAAAAAGTAGTCAATGAAATCTGTGGTTTTCAGATGGATTCAATATCGTCTCCGTCAAGTGAAAATTCAGATCATCCTTGTGATATTCCTATAACTGCAAAACGGTGATGATTATTCAAAATAATTTGTAAGAAAGAGAATGCACCTCCAGATGATTATATATTATATTCTGTTACAATTATGAAAGCTGGAAATAGGACGATGGCTGTAATATAAGCAGAAAAAAAACGACCACAATAAAACACAAAACCTAAAATCCTTCAAATATCTTAAACTGCCTTACTTATGTCGTGCAATGAGTGTTTTGTGAGATTTATTCCTAAATCTTGTCGAAAACAAGTAGCAATGATTATTACAGTGAAAACATAACGAAGTTCGAAACATTTCTCTGAACTGGAGCAATACACATTTGTTTAAAATTTGTATTGACTGTATAACCAGCGTTACTTAAATCTTTTGTGATGCAGTTGTTTTGATTCAGAGAACAAAAAACCTAACTTGTTATCAGAATTTGTGTCTGTATTTGTTTCAACACGATAAAAGAATGACGTGGAAACCAGATTTTTCTATGCTGACAATTATTTAGACAGTACCAGGACACGCATAAGACACCCCTGTTTCGCAAGGCCCACTTCAGTTTTATTGATGGGTCAATAGTTTGTTAAGTCATAATATTTGCTTTCATCATTATTGTATTACAAGAGACAACAATTCAAGTATGACTAACTGTAGATGATGACTGGTACAATAATGTTTCTCTGTCCACTCATACACAGAATTGTACATACTCGAAGAATAAAGATTTCTAGAACGTGAGATAAATGTACGCGTAACGGACAAGATTGGCGACTTTCGTTAGATGACATTCTGCGTGGAGAAAAAAATGTCTGTGCATATTGTTGTATATTATCATAAAATTATTGTTAGATCTCATCCAATTCTATCATATATATATATATATATATATATATATATATATATATATATATATATATATATATATATATATATATATATATATATATATATATATATATATATATATATATACATATATATATATATATATATATATATATATATATATATATATATATATATATATATATATATATATGACATGCCTATATGGTGTTCTATGCTTCATGCCCATCCGTTTAAGTGAAATAAAATAAATCTTGTGAAAATTTTATGCAACGTTTTCATTTAAATGTTGTATCGGAAATTCGGCATAACAAAAATACGTGTCAGCCGAACAAGAAGGGTATGTTTACATGAAATGGTACTTAGTAAATCCATTTTAATTTCAGATTGAGGCCAAATTCACAGTTTACGGCATTGTTTCCTCTAACTTTCTTGCTGTTTATTCTACAGATATCAACATTCAGAGAAAAGCATAGTTTCTTTAGCCTCTCTAAAATCTTAATATTCCAAACGATAGATGGAATATTAATGCATGCTTCGGGTAAATTTGGTATCAGTATTTAAATTCGTAATATAGATTTTACATTTTTAATCGGTCATCATATGACTGATTATTGTATTACGTACCCCTGACCTGGCCCTTGTATCTTGTCTTTTTTAGTACTGAATCGCATTTATAAAATATATCTACCCCTTCTTTCTGCATCTTCACATATTGAAAGTCACTTAAATATCGAAGAATGCAAGAGTTTGTTTTCTCTCTCTCTCTCTCTCTCTCTCTCTCTCTCTCTCTCTCTCTCTCTCTCTCTCTCTCCAGCAAATTGCACATTTATCCTGAGTGCCTATACTTTTGCGCTTAATGTTTGCCCGTATATTGATCATCAAAATTTATGTTATGTAATTGTTAATCAGTAACACTACTGTTTTGATAGACGCAATTTTATTCGAATAAGGAAACCGAAAGAAAAGCTTATTTAAACGACCAGACTTCATTGATTCAATGTCTTGCAGTACTCCCACACTTTTAACTTAAAATTTTATATCCCTTCCCCCCCCCCGGCGTATCGGAGAGTATTTGGCACCCGGGAACAAGGTATAAATTTTAACACACACACACACCGCCCCCCCCCCCCCGTCTCAGTGAAACATAGGATAACAGTAATCAATACTGAATACATCATAATAATAGTCATCATAGAAAGGCAATTTAAGATTTAAGGCTAATAAATTTTAACTGCAACAACCACAGCAAAAATTTTACCAACAGTTAGTGACTTAGTTTTCTTCCGGTGCCCACCTAAGCCGGCGCCCGGTGCAACTTGCACCCTCTGCACGCCCCTAGCTACGCCTCTGTCTCCTCTTGTTCAGTTAAATATAGTTCAAGAAAGCAATCCAAAAATAAGGAGAAAATGTCCACGTTAACAGGAAAATCTATTTGAAGAAGAAGAGATACCCAGGGTACAATGTTATTCTAAAAATCGTCTGATTTATATTTTGCTATGAATTGAAGTTCCTCTTGAATACCGTTTTCTTAAAACCAGCAAACGCGTATATTTTTGCCTGTTACGTTTTTCAGCAGAACATGAATACACAGATGTGGTAGTTTTATGCTGACAATACCGATCGTGGTATTTCTTCGATGATATATGTCCTGTTGATCTAAAATCGTCTGATATTGTTTACCTTGTAAAATTACAGGTGTTAGCTCAACAAGACAAAACAAGTTCAATATTTCAAGATAAATGCCAGAGAATGGGAACAATTAAATTGTATTAATGATCGTTAATTGAGGCGATAGGTAAGTAATCAGGCAGGTCACCATAGGAGACGATCCGTGTTATAAACAGGCGGGGTTCTAAGTAGAATTATAAATCTTTCTTATTCTTCAATGACCCGACCAGAGACACTAAATATAGATAAAATCTACAAGACGAAGATAGAGCTAAAGTTTCAGGGAAAAATAGTCCTGTCTGCGATAAACAAAATAAATTTTAGGATGAACAGGAAGTTGTTGAATGGGATTTTTCAGATAGCAAAGTTTTATTTCAATTGCAGAGTGCACACCTCTCTTTATGGATTAAATTTCTTTTCGTTTTACTGGATTAACGGCAGATAAAAATGATATTTTTCTTAATCTGGCCCTAACTTACTAATATATACAACTCGCGATCTAGAACATCTACCTTTCACACCCAATAACGCTGACCAATCTCAATAAATTTGGTTCATTACTAGAATACTTCTTATTTAATCTGAAGTTCTCAACTGTTTGAATTACTAAAAGTACACACACTGTCTTAAAGTTGTACCCACTACCTGTAAACTGAATGACCTCAAAATCACTTGCATGAATTCATACACTGACATACAAAATATTGTAACGACGACGAGACATTCAGATTGACAACATAACAGTACTCGTTTCGAAAAGTAACTGATCCGTTTGAAACCTTTTTACATGTTTTTCTTCAGACGACCCACGGAGGTGCAGTATGTTAAAAAAAGTAGTCCCCACTGATATAAAACGAACTGATAAACCAACGCGTGACTCCACCCATCTACTTTTAAAAATCATTGACCTAATTAAAGTACTTAGCACTTTTGACTAAATTAAAATACTAATTACTTAATGAAAAGAAGGGAGCAGAAAAAATATTTACACCTCAGCTTAAAAAGTACTTTTATATCCCAACAGTTGTGACTTTTACGGCCACCAATAATTAAAATTCAACATGACTGGCATTTCAGTTATACCTGTACAAAAACGTAGTAAGAACTGTAGGTACATATCAACATTTTTATGGCTGTGAAACATGAAATTAATAGCTGTCTGGAATAAAATATAGTATACGAACAATCGGTAAGGCTGGTTGGACTTGATTAGCATACAACATACTGTTTGTAAGATTCGAACTTGATTTTCAAGCAATAATGAAGAAATTCTTTTCTGATGAATGGAATATTTATCTTTAAATTAAAGTGACATTTATATACAGAAAAAGTTCTTCACTAGGGTTTAACGAAAAGTAATAAAAATCAAACATCATCAACAACAAAAAAAATGTCCACACAGAATAATGTATAATTTCTGGCACAATCGAGTAATTTTCGTTCGCTTGTATAATGTGATATCTATTTCAAACTAAGTAACAGAAAAGAGCGAAACCATCGAGTTTTGTCAAATTCAACAAATAATTTATTTCCCTAGAGTACAAAGTAAAATCGTAATACTAGTTTACGGTGTTAAGAATTAAATCCCAAATAATCCAAGGATTTCTAACACAAGTCATAATGAATCAAGTTCTGAAAAAAAAACATGATTATCGTTAAATACGGATTTGAGCGAGTTTGTGTATCGTAAATACATGACCGTACTCATAATATTGTGTGTACTGGGCAAGGATCACGAAGGTGAAATGGGTACTGTGATTAGTTCACAAGAGTATCGTGATTAAGGATCTTGCTCACTGGGGTTTCATGATCACTGTACCATGTTCACAAGAATATTTTGAGCACAGGGCCAGGCTCACGTAAGTATGTTCATTACAGGGCTTTGTTAAAAAGAGTGTCATCAGCACACGGGGATTGGTTCACAAGGGATTTATGTGTAGGGAGGGGAAAGACTCGCAACATCATAGTGAGTATAGCGCCAAGATTTTAAGATTCTAGTGAGTATAAGATAAGGCTCACAAGAGTATCGTTATTATGGAGTCAAACTCGAAAGAATTCAGGCTCACAAGAATATCTTGAGTGCGACTACTTTAGACTCACTAGAATACATTGAGTACTGTCTCAGGCATACAAGAGTTTCTTGAGTATGGTATCAAACTTTCAATAGTATTGTGAGTACAGGGAATGGTTCTCAAAAAGAGCGACGCGACTACGGTGCCTGACTCACGTGAGTATCATGAATAAGGGACCTGACTCACAACAGCGTCGCAACTAATGGACCAGGTTCACGAGAGTATCGGGACTAAAGAGCATGGATCACAAGAGTATACAGAGTGCGAGTTCAGACACATAAGAGTATCGTGAGAACTGTGTCAGGCTTGCATGAGTAACGCGACTACGGGGTTTGATTCACAAGTGTATTACAAATACGGGGTCTGGCAAACAAGGAATCACGACTGTGGACTGGCTCACAAAATTATGGAGACAATGCAGCATGGCAGGAAACCTTATTGGTCTTGGTTTGAAAGAATATCGCGAGTACAGGGCATGGCTCACAAGAGGATTGTGATTGCATGGAATGACTCAAAAAGTTTATGGTGACTACAGGGCATGGTTCAACAGATTATTGGTTCTGGTTGACAAGATTATCGCGGCTATGGGGGCTGGCTTGCACGAGTATCGTCACAGAGGGAACTGGCTCAAAAGATTATAGAGTCTATGGAACCTGGATACAAATTACCAGTCATGGCACACAAGAGAATCGTAACTGTGGAGACTGGCACAGAAATTATGGTGACTACGGGGTCTGGCCAAAAGAGTATGGCGACTACGGGGACTGGTTTAAAAGATTAAAGGTTCTGGTTGACACGATAGTTCCGACTACTGAGCTTAGTGTACAAGATTATGGTGACTATGGGTCACGGCTCACACGGCACTCATAACTCTTGTGGAATATAGACCAAGTGTCGGGCTGTCATTGTAATCTTAAACCACAAAGGTGGGCTGACAATGTATTTGTTTGAAGATAAGGGTACGATTCATTAAATATGTATTGTTTACACATTACGACATGCACTTTCATATTCACTGGCGCTTAGAGACACCGTTGTAATGATATCTAAAATGACAGTTTTATCAGATTGAAATCTTCAACAAAGTAACACATTTTACGTATCAACAACTTGTTTGTAGACCTCCAGTTAAAAGTTCAAAATACCTGATTGATTTGTATGAACTGTGGTCCATGTTTTAAATTACTTCTTTTATTTTGTAACTGTTATGCATAATCATAACTAACAGATAACAATTAATATGCCTAATTCGTACTTGCCATATAATAGACTGGTTAGCCTGTATTTATAGATTTTATTTCAAGATAAGACCAATATGAAATATGGTATGTGACTCGTCTTCGCTTACAGATACTCGTTATAACATTGTTTTCATAACTGCATTTATTTTTAAATTTACGAAGTGGAGGAAACAAAAAAGTGATTTTCGTCGCTGAAATGAAACGATATTGTTTTTCTTTTCTTTCTAAAAATAAACTTGCTGTAGGACGGATAAGACCCGTAAGTAGTGTTATGACTGACTTCCAGCACACGAATAGGGTTGTCCCACGACACAGACCTTCATGAAACATTACACGTTACAGTGTTGCATTTCTTATAGCTTGTTGAGGGATACAGGCTTACGATGTGTAATGACTGTTAGAATAATGTGATCGATTATGTAATATCCTGTATATGTTATCGTTTGAAAATACAACACGAGTTTGCTTTAGTCAGTGAGTGAAATATCATGTTTTCAAACAGTTTACGGGCGAAAGATCGCCTTAGAAAAACCATGCTTTCGCGATTTGTTTTAATGAAAGCTTTAGTATTTTGCAACGGTCACATTACATCCCCTTTAAAGCATAACGTTTCGATCACTGTGTTTTGTTATCTAGAACTTTCATTAGTTTCGTTTAATCGCTTATTTAGTTGATTGCTGTACATAAATTCTAAACTTGAAACACAAATCAAAACTGTATATGAATAACTTATCAGCATGTTCAAAAATATATCAAAGGTACTTTGAAAACATGACTCCCAACCTGGTGGTCCTTGAGGTACAAAAATCTGTTTTTTTTTTCTTTTCATTTAAAATCTCGGAGGTCAACGAGCCATAGAATAACGACAATGTCAATTCCACTGAGAATAATGAAGGCGAAAAAACTTAAGTTGTAATAACACATTTGTAAAAAAAATTCTTTTCTTTTTCTTTATTTTTCACAAACTGAATATTCTGCACAATGCAGTCAAGAAAAAGCCGATCATCTCTGAGTAGCCAAGGCAGAAAGGTCTTCTGTCGAAATATAAATTTGGGAAGCAAAGAGACATGACGGCAGGGTACGAGATGTGCAGTAGTAACTAGTTGGTTGCATTGAAAAATTAAATAGAGAATAAGTTACCTAATGATAAATAAAACCAGGGATAAAACCGTTGATTCGTATAACATCATACGTATTTCAACTTACCGCTAACGACTTCAGGAATCACGGTATGTAACGTCTCCATCTTAGTAAGAGGGTAGTTAATTGGATTTAGCTACTTTATCTAGGGAATGACCTCCCTCGATAGTGTGAGAGAAAAGATAGAATATCAACAGAGAACTGGGCAAGATTATTGTGAATAAATAATGCAATACGAACCCCTTTAGACAAGCAAAATTAAAAATTTATTGAAAAAAAATTAATAGTGGTAATTTCAATTCAACTTAAGTTACGTCAACAGGATTTAATAACAGTGTCTAATTTATATTTTTATTATTTTAATAATATACCGAAAGGTAAAAAGAGCGCATTGTCCACGACTGATTGCATCACTTTTCTCTCGACCGTGTTCCAAAGCTTCATATTTCTTCGAGTCATCCTATTCCAACTGCCTCATCTTTCTTGGACTTCTAGTCCTTTACTCTGAACCCATCACTTCCCCCTTCGGACTTCACTCGTCACTTCTCTTTTTTCTGGACTTGATTCGTCCCATTTCTTTTTTCCGGACTTCCGTCTTCGAACCGTAGTCTCACTCTTTTACGAAAAATTGTTTCCTTAAAAGGACAAAATTATACCTAAATCGCAATATATACCACTTTCTAGATGTACGTAAAATTCCTTCACTTACGTTATTCAGAACGCACTGCGTAAACCTGACTTCAACGGTAGTAGCTTGCCCTCGCAACACAGTGAAAGGTGATACATTTCACGTGAGCTCGCTCAAAAATTTACTGTATGTTACAACATGTTCGATTACTGTTGCATAAAATACACAAATCCTTAACCTGCAAGATTATTTAAATACTACACGCAAATATAATATGTAGTTATCGTTAACTCACGATAATCGGTATCGTCCTAAGATACACAGTAAATTATTCCATATTCATTTCATTTAACCTTTTGAAATCCCACATATACGACAATTTGGATCGCATGCAATCAATTCTTCTAATGAACTAATAGCTGTAAAAATAAAAGATAAAGTGCACAGCAACTATAGCATCAACACATTTCCATGAATTTGAATAAACAATACATCCTATGGAACATAGTCATGTCAAACACATTTGCATACAACAAACAATACCAAAAAAAATAGAATATTACGTGAAATTAAAAATGTGTACCTTAATGCTGTTAACTTTAGAACTTGTGCACTCAGCACTCAACCCTCTTTTTCTCAAATGACATACACCTGGTCCCTTTCTTGGTTAACGAGGAAAGTACTGTTCTTTTTCTAGACTTTTTTTTTACAGAGTTCTAGTTCTTTTTTTTACAGAGTAAAACTTCTCTCTCTCTCAGAAAATTTCGGACTAAGAATTTTGATCAAGGTTGTCACTTCAAATTCACATTATTTCCAAGGTGTACGCCTTAATTTTACTCTGGCCACTCATAAACAACGATTCCTAAAATTTTCATAAGGTAAACATTTCTTTCGTCAGTTATAATCTCTGAATTACGTTATATCACTCTTCCCTTTAAAGAATAACTTTTTCAAATGGATCGGAAATTCAGCTGTCTCTTTCTCAAAACCGTGTTAAAATATCCCGTAAATTTCTTTGAGTCGGAACACTAGCCCTTTGCAGAAATAGAAGAAATTAAGAATAAAGGTCGAGGTGACCCTTCACAAAGACTCCCCCGGTCTAAATGTGATAAAATTGTAATGCCCATATAGATTCAAATTTACGGTTAAATGCTTATTCAAAAGTCAATACTTCACACAGTACTAATTCAATTTTCATAGTAAACATGTGCAAACACCATTATATAAAAATACAATAACATAAAATTTCGGAATACTCATGATCACACACATCTCTGTCTGTCTGTCTGTCTCTCTCCATATATATATATATATATATATATATATATATATATATATATATATATATATATATATATATATATATATATATATACACACAGACACACACACACACGAGCGTATAGACAGATCCTGGATGACAGCTTCTTTTATAGCGAAAGCCATGTGAGCCACCGCATTTTCTGGAGCTGTTTGAAACATGTGCTTTTAGTTCCGCCATGTCAGGTACTAATTTCGGTAAGGAATGTTGCAAACTAATATCTGTAAAAGAAAATAAATTTTATCAATAAAGCAACATCTTTTTTTTTTTAGTTTCAACTAGGATATTTTTTCAAAAGATTTTATTTTTTAAATTGAAATCCAACAATCATTATCACCCAGCTGACCAGCCAAATCCATATATACATGTATACTCAATGTGATTGTCATTCTAGACTGGTCTGGTTCCCACGTTTATATATAAATAGTACCGCGAGTACAGTATCATCCTTCTTCAACTTTTATTTTTATTTTTAATAGGCCGTGCCTATGGTGATATTTAGTAGATATATTCGATTGTCAATACTTGTACAAATGTCGCTCGCGTTCCAGTCTAATCTCCGCGTAAGAAAGCAAACAAAATTAATTCAATTTTCACCACACTATTATCAGCATATACTAAAAAGTATTGACAATGACACTGCAAAACGTTGTTCTGCTACGCAATCCGAGGTCGTAATCGGACGATAAAAATGTCTGATGCCATAAAGAGATAACAAATCTGATATAACATTGCGCTATCAAAATTATCAAAACTGTATTACGCAGTAAATGTTAATTAAACTGTGTTGCAAAATATTATCATGCGACATATTTTTGTTGTTAGTTAAAATTTAGCTCGAACATGCAGTAACATTATGAGAGGTACATAATAAGGTCTTCAAAAGAATCCGTTTTAACTCGCAACCACAAGCGCCCCCATCCCAAGCTTTTATTATATGTATCCGATTTTATTATGTACGTTTGGCGTGGACATGAACCATCAGCTGTAACATTTAGGCTGGAAACAATAACATGGTTTGTCAGACTATTTGTCATCGCGTACCATAGAGAAAATTTGATGTAAAAACTCTTCGAACAACTAATACCAGGATAGTCTTTTGCGTTTGAAAGTCTTACAGAATTTGACACTAGGAATACTCTAGTGTGGAATGACTGCAATTGCAGGAGCTATAAAAACATTGTCAGCCTAACATTCTTCTTGCTAAACGGTTTTGTTCAACAATGTCCTGACGAAGCGAGTTGGGAATTGTGAACACGAGTCTCTGATTTCATACTGCCTTGAAAGGGTTGGATTGAAATATCGCTATCATCAAGCATCTGATTGATATCTTCTTCAGCCTCTATGCACATTAATAGAGCTGTTGGTTCCCTTTTGGAGAGAGAGAATAACAGTATCTTCTTTTTCATCTCAATTATCTTTTATACAGAGGTGAGTATGTCTTGCACATAGATAAAGGACTCGTAAATTATTTCCCTGCCATGACTTAGGGTCAATGAAAAAGAGACCTCATTTTAAACATTAAAGTTGAAAGTGAAAAGGCGTCAATTGCTCTAAACGGCGATGCCAGATAAGGAGTCTTAACTTGGAAAGTAGTGGTAATGTTCTGTTTGTAGTGTCTGCTTACTAATTACGAGCGTTTAAAATATTGTTTGACTGGCGTGCTCTTTCAAGAAACGACGGCAACCAACCATCCATTCTAAGATAGTTATCAAAAAACCTCAGCAGAAACAATGTGTTCTCTAAGGCTTGATAATCACAGCGACCTCATCTTTACGACACGGGGCTGCGCGCGCAGTGCCAACAATTCTAGAATGATTGTAGATATCACACACATTGAGTCGGCATGCAAGCTCTTACATCACAAGCAGAAGACATTTGAACAATATTAAGTTACCATAATCTACTTAGTTCATCCACGCATTCAAAATATACCATATAAAACTGACACGCCCTTTTATTGATATTACCATTCTGGTTAATTTGATAATGTAAATACAATCAATTGTTCAATACCATGTGTTTGAAGTATAACTAGCAAAGAGCTGACGTCAGCGTGTCTGAGAGCAAATTCGTAAGTTTAGACAGGACATGTTGATAAGTTCTAACAAATGAAGGTAGCAGTTTACACAATTATAATCAAGCCATCTCTATGATATTTGTGAGATTTAAAGTTGTTGTTCGTGAGTTATTCAATATGAGAGATATATACTATAAGTGTCCGGTGGTAGTCAATACAAATACGATGACTAACTTCAATTTTCGGTATTTATTTATTTACCGATTATCCGTTTTCTGTAAAGAATGTTGATCTCGAAGATGAACATCTAACATAGGATTCGTTTACATGTTTTATGTTGAAACTCTGTGAAAGACTCAAGCCTGGATTCCTATTCGTGTTTGCTTGTTCTTTCTTTCTTGTTCAAAACTAAAATAAAAATTATTTTCCCATAGAAAACTACGCTTTGTGCGAAAGACCAACGTATATGCATATATGTACCATTTTATGAAAGGTAACTCCATTCAAATAATCCGGGCATCTACGAGCAATCTTAAACCCTGACTACACACACACACACACACACACACACACAACACACACACACACACACACACACACATATATATATATATATATATATATATATATATATATATATATATATATATATATATATATATATATATATATATATATATATATATATATATTGTTACGTATATTTGATATAAGTCAGTTATATTTATATTTATTGTCTGTTTGTTAGATTAAAATTTGTCATTTTAAGTTTTAAGATTCGTTCATTGACTGGGAGGGGGGTGACCTTTACTTTACAGAATAAATACCAGGTGTTGACCTAATTTCTGACCTGGTATCAGTGTTGTAAACAAGGTTTTAAAATGATTGGTTGATTCCAAGGACAAAATGGAGTAAAGTATAAACATCTTTCTAATTTAGTTGGGTCATACGATGTTTGCGTGATTTCTTGAACGTGAGATTGTTCTGAGAGATTCTGGAAGGTCGTGACCCCTTTCTTGTTTACGTAAAAACAGGTATATAAGTGATGTTTTGGAGCGAGATATTTAGTAGAAGCTGTGCTTTTATAATATTAAGTTGTGTCTTCTTTTTGAGTTATTTTCAATTACCGTGTACTGGAAATTGTGTCAATTCGTCTGGGATCAAGAGGAATTTATTGCGTTATTTGTCTAGAAATTACTTGTGCTCATTTGAATTATTATAAAACTAAAACTGACTTCATCACGTGACATCGTCGTCCATATTGGATTACATCGTCAAGATTCGAGCCGGGAACTATTAGGACATTTTAACCGTAAGTTTATTTATTTTCTTTTATGAAAATATTTGTACTTAATAAATTGTTTGTTAATTTTTTACAAGCTTATTATTTTCACTTCTTTCTATGTTGCTGAACTATGACAGGCGACTATTTCGCCTCTGTTGCCTTGTTATTTCTATAAGGTTTAGGTTTACGACATCTTGGAAACAATGTGTTCCAAAATGTTAGAGGTTAATATATGTGTAATATATACAGAACAATCAAACAGTCTTAAAGCATTACATTTGAGCATTTGGTTCTAAAAATGGACTTAAAATATGAAATAGAAGTCAATTCTCAGTCTTGTCTAAATGCTTTTGTGAATATATGAAATCATTTCAACTGAAAGCGTGGCAACAGTGCTGCATTACCGTATTGCAATCATTTTTGGTAAAGTGACTTTCGCCCATTCTGCTTCTGTCACGTGTGTTAAAATAATAATCTCTTTTGTTCAGTGTTAGACCTGAGATCCTTATATCGCTTACCTCTAAAGTATGTAATATGTTGATCCTGGCAATTATAAAACAAATTCAATCTGATTCCAACAATGGTTAGCGAGAAATAATACTCGCACAATTTCATCAGTACAAGTGAGTAAATGTGACGTCTTTGATTGGGGAAGCCCAGCATTGCGAATCGCCATTGCTTTACCTGTCGGATGTGAAATATACATCTGGTTTTTCTTGTCGCCCGCATTATTCAACATGGAACGTATGCGTGATTTACGATGATGTTGCGGTAAAGGGTATGTCCTCGCCGTGTAACCATCCTCATTACTACATAAACGATACAGTATTTTGGATTAAGTTTGATATTCATCTGATATTTTGAATGATGAAATTATCTCAGTAAAATACGATTATGCTTATGTCTTGGTATGCATGGTTCTCTTTACAAGCATGTCTGTCTAAAGCAGACGCAACCATATTAAAGTAACATTGTTGGTGAAGATATTCATAGTTACATACCATCTTTTACACTGATATTTAATTAACGGATGCTGCAGTTAAACATGTAGAGAGAGAGAGAGAGAGAGAGAGAGAGAGAGAGAGAGAGAGAGAGAGAGAGAGAGAGAGAGAAGGCTGTTAGAGGCTGCTGAAAAATGCAGGGCCGGACCTGCTACAGGGGCCCAGGGGGCCCGCCCCCCCCTTTAAAAAAAACAAAAACCTATTCACTGCTTTTGATAAAAGATGCAAAGGGGGTTCCGAATTTTTTAATTTTTTTTATTTATTTTTTTTAAATTTTTTTTATAGTGTTTTTAAAACATTGCAGTTTTTAGTCACTTTTGTTAGATCCCTTTTTCAAGGTTCAGATAGCACCAGATTGCACCATTTTGCATCCTTGAAAAAAAAAAATCGGGGGGGGGGGGCATGCCCTTGGACCCCCCTAGAAGGCTCGGCGCTTCGCGCCTTCGCTTAACCAAATAACAAGTTTGGTCCCCCCCCCCCCTGAAAAACTTAGGTCCGGCCCTGAAATGAGATGAAGTAGATACAATGCTACGGTGAAAGTAATTTTCATTTTTTGCTCAGTTCTTTAGCTGATGTCATAAGCTCGCGTGCTGTTTCCAGGAAGTCGCTCGGCTGTATCAGTGGCGGTAACATTTTAGTAGTAAATAAACAACGAATGTGCCTCAAGTCTTCAATGTGCAAATGAAGTGTCCGAGAAATAAATATTTGATAACAATGTGTTAAAAGGATATAATTAATATGCATTAATCTGCTTATTTTGTATCTGTCTGTCTGTCTGTCTGTCTCTCTCTTGTGCTTTGATTATCATTATACTTAAAATATGAAATTAATGGATGGAATAACAGATATCTGAGCATAATTAATGGGGTGATCTTGCATCTAATTAGCTCTGTATATATATATATATATATATATATATATATATATATATATATATATATATATATATATATATATATATAGTCTTGTACACCTTATAAATTTATCCAAGATCTTGACGATATAAGAATATTCCTTTTCTTATTATAAAAGGATCGTAATCATATCTTTTAGAGTCGTAGTAGCTCAGTAAATCAAATGCAAGATCATTTCATCAATATATTTGAATCTAGTTCATTAGGAAAAGTTGAAAACTATTAAAGATCTTTATGATATAATCAAGTTTGATCATAATCCGAAATAAGATTCGAGAGTATATGATTGGTATACGTAGGTCTCGCTTATTATCGTATTCATGCGAGATATTAACGATATAAGCATTTATTCTGAGTTTCTTCAAAATCATGGATCTCGCTCATTATCGAACTCGTCAGAGATTCTGATGATATAATGCAATATTCCAAATTTGCTCTTATGAGAAATATCGACTCAATAGTAACATGCAATCGTTGATGGACGGACACAAGATGCACGACGGTCATATTTATCCCATAATATCACTTGGCTTCATTTCCAGGTTAGATAACAATATTATTGCAATTCTGTGATATTCCTATGAAAGAATATTTGCCACGCAAGCGCCATTAAGGGGTATGACTTTTGACAGGTTTAACTATCGGCACGTGGAAAATGTCGAAAACAATGCCAAATTAGACTATATTCTAGATAATTGTTTGAGATGATTTAATAAGACCAAATTTAATAAAGGAATCTAATATGTGGACTTCATTGACTTATGGAGGGAATGATTTTAAATTATATACCCACAAACTGGTACACCATCTTCATGTTGTGTTTAGTATTAAAATTTCGCAAGATAACTAAGAAAGAGGTATAAATACGTCAAGGAGAAATTAATTAGGATTCAATAATTCATGCTTATATCAATATAACTGTGTCTCATAAATGACAAAATAACATATTAATTCCTTCTATTAAAAAACAGCAACACAAAACGTAACAAACAAAATAAGAGTTCTTTGAAGGGATTGACGATATGCCAATAGAAAAAGTCTTCCAGGAATTAAATTTAGTTATTGTATGTCAGATTAGTGGCAAGTTTCTTTTAGGACAAAATGACGTCACAAGATGTCATCTTATGGCAACTCCATTTTGATATTAGTTTTGAAAAAATATACCATTTTAAAAATGGCTGAAATGGTGGTCACGTTGGATTTCTGTATAGTACTGACCAGATATCATAAGAAGTGACAGCACGTTGTCCATATGACCAGCCACCTAGGAGAAACGATAATAACAAGATCACATGTCCAGATGGTCATAGTAGTGGCCATATTAGAACTCAGACCTGAACCATTTTTATTCACGACCAACTTATGAACATAAGAAATCTTTCCGTGACAGTGAATGTATGGATATAGGTATTATAATTTAAAGATGGCCAACGTGTCAAGCATACTGCATCTATGAACCGCATTTTATTCATAAAATATCAATTAAACACCATAAAAAGTCGTTTATTAAATCTCCATCTTGACACAGCCATCCATTGAAAAGGATTCGCAAAAGATCATATTGAACTTCAGGTCAGTATTATTTTCATGTAGACCCACTAGAAATTGACATGACCGTCTCTTCTGGAGTAGCGATAAGAATAGTTTCAAGATGGTCACTGTGGGTGTCATACTTGACATCCGACTGGTCACATCTTCGTTATTACCAACTATTCAGCACATTCTAATCAATATTAGTCATAATAATAGTTTCAATATGGTCGCTCTGGTGGCCATTTTGGAAATCCGATTTGCGTCATTTCCATATAAAGACATCACAAAAAAGTCTTCTTGTGAAAACCTTATGCTTGCACAATAAATTATATACAAAACACAATGTACTGTTGTCGCATACGGGATAAAATAGCTTTAATCCAAAGTAGCGTGCTTTCCATTAATTAAGGCAGTTTTAATATACAATTTAAGAACGGTGGATAAAACAGGTGATATATTGTGTAATTAAACTGTGGGGCTGTCGTACAATGTTGATCTGAGTGAACGAGAGGCATCTCAAAATAATTATACCAACTCTGGGTTCATGCGTTAGAATCTTGATGGTATCATAAATTCCAGTCGATGTTTGCAGCAAATGTAACTCACAAGTATACTTTACAATAATGATGGAGGAATAAATATGCATTAAATATAATGAATAAGGCTATCCTTACTGGAAATTAACGTGGAGAGTGAATATGTCAATTTATACACTAATCCATTTGACCTTTAACTAAGTGCATAACTGGAGTGGAAACTATCTACAAAACCTGAAACTCTTGCTTGCCATTAATATTTATAAATTCAAAGAACTGTTGCTGTCAGACCATAATTAAGTTGCTTTACTCAACATTTATTTAATGCGAATTGTATGAATCTTGGTCTCCATGACAGCTAGGTGAGGTAAATATTGTTCACATCTTGAAAACCACTTCTTTTAATATTGTCATACTTTCAAGAAATTCTGAAGTATGACATATTTTAGTTAATGTTGTTTCGCATGCCTCCATAGCAACCGAACATATTTGACTTCAGCCAGGTAGAAACTTGTTTTAATATTTTATATAATATAATTGCAATTAAAATCAAACTTTAGAAATAAATAAATATCCTTTACATTATCTACAAATGTTTCGAGTGTGGAAAACAAAGCACTGTCTGCTTAGCATACAAATCAATTATTTTTGCTGAGGGGAGGGTGACATTGGATTTATTTTTAAAGTAGAAATATTAGTCTCATTACCTTAAGATATTTAATTCTGTTCAACTAAAAATAGCTGGATTTAACTTTTTCCCCACTCAAATCAGAGCGATATTTTTAAAAGCCGTTTAAGGGCTTGAAACTTTCAGCTTTGGTGTTAAAATATTCCCCACCAAATATTGCTATTTGATTAATTTTACTGTAATTTCACTGAGCCTACCTACCCCTATTTGGTTTCTATAAAGTATATTTTGTTGGCCCATTTATAATTCTTTTTATTCTTTTGGAAAGGAGTCCAATAATTAAGATCCGTTAAAAGTATTTGTACTGTGGACGGTGTGTCATTTAGTGCATGTTTGTCCAACTTTGTTTAATCTTAAAACTCTGAAGGCTGTTTAATGTCCATTTACATTCCACCCCAGTTGATCTATATTTTGGTACTCCACAAGGTTCTGTTCTCGGCCCAGTTCTCGTCATTATATACACTCAAGTGTCATAGACCGACATTCGGTTTCTGACCAATTGTATGCTGATGACACTAAACTATACAACTTTAGCTACCCAAAAGAAGTCAAGGCTACCATCCAAGGCGTACAGAGGTGCATTTCTGATGTGAAGTCATGGATGACATGTAAGAAGCCTCTGTTGAATGATAATAAAACCAAGTCATCCTGATCACCACACAAAGCCGTTTTCTTTCACATCCTTTACCTCAAAACAGTAAGTATCAACAATACATTTATTAATAAACACAGTGAGTACGAAACCTATGCATCACTCTTTACAGTACGCTCTCATTACTCTAACATGTAATGAACATCTGGAGCTAAGAAGCATCAGCCCCATAGTAATTTACTTTCAGTTAATATCACTAAAACGTTTGTGAAATTCCTTTGTACTTTAAAGACTGGGCTATTGTAATTCACTTCTATCTGGGTCGCCTCTGTATCTACTATAAACACTTCAAAAAGTTCAAAACACGACTTTTTGAACCAGCCTTCAAGTATGAAAAACTGAGCACACCTTCTTCCTGCTCTACAACCTCCACTAGCAACTCGTTCGATTTATAATCAAACACAAAATATGTTCACTATGCTACATTTTGTTGAATGGCCCAGTTCTATATACCTATCTGACCCAAACCATATGTAAAGCCCACTAGAAACTTGCGCTCCTCTTCAGACACTCGCATTCTCCTTGTTCCCACTGTTAAAACGAAGTCATGCGGCCAACTTTTTTTTGCGTACCAGGGCACAGCTGCGTAAGACGAATTGCCCCTAGGTCCAAGACACAAGGAAACTGTGATATCATTCAAGAGTGCTATTGTCACCTATTTCAACCACAAGAACGGACTTGAAGACCTAATAATATTTACTTCCCTAATTATCAGCATGCTTTTGTTTTGTAATTTCAGGGTGTTTGCTTTTGTAATCTTATAATTGTGAACTTTTGAGTCGTCTAATAATGTAATGCGTTTAGATCATCTAAAAAGTTGGAGTTGTATTAAATATTATCTGTAATGCATATCCATCCTTCCATATTACTGTAAAATATCGTTGTGACTAACATTTGCTGCAAGCATCGACTGTAAATTATGGTACCATCTAAGCATTGTATACTAGTTTTGAGACACCCCTCATTTACTCATCTTAACTTACTTTAAGCCATTTTCCATATAGGCTGGTAGCGTACATCTCCACTGTATCTTTTATCCCGTTTTCTTTTTCTTCTTTCTCCATCGTCTTGATCAAAACAATCCAGAAAATAAGAGGCCGATTGACAAAACACATTTCTTTTTTTGAGCGTGCGTCTTCGATAATCTTAATGTTTACAAGGAATCAAGAGCCACAATAGTAACAGCCGCATTTGTTGGAATATGTTAACATGATTCCACGCCATTTACGTGATCTCAAAATCGACGCAGTTGTTTTTGAAATCTGGAAGTTTGACTTAGATTATCTATGCCGGTCCATGTGTTACATGTTCTTTATGGAGCAGAAAGTTGTTTTTTTTTTTCTTAATATTTTGCAGTAGTGCTCATTTAAATAAGTGCGTGCTGGTAGTCTCCATACACAGTAACTTTACAAATTCATAAACCTGGAAAGAATGTCAGGATTAAGTAATGTTAGGCAATTCCAAATTACATTTTCATTACAGGATGAAAGATACTTTTAGTAGTTTAAAGAGATTTTTTATCAGAGATTCCCAGAGATTGGGATTATTTTTTTAAAATTTATTTATTTATATTTTAAGAAAGATGGGGGGGGGGGGGCGAAGGCAAGTTATTCAGTCTGTCCGATTTGCAAAGCATGATGCTGTCATATACCATGTGCGTCATATACATTTTAAAGAGATCTCGTTTTACGTTTTATCTATTGATGTACATACCTTTTAATAAGACTCTAATATATTTCATTTTTATATTTAATACTGTTATCATTAATGTCTACAATTATTTGCAAAGGTTGTCTTCCTAATGTTTGTGTGCGATTCTTCCATTTTAGCGCATCACTTTGAATTGTATCGTACAGCCGTTATTGTGCTGATGTGTCGTTTAATTCTAATACACAGAAACATACATACTTCAAGTACTCAACAAGTTGTCGAATGGATGAACGCCAACGTACAACCTGTCCACTGTATTGCATAATATAATTTACAGTCACCTCCGTACTGGTTAATGCAGTTCTCTTGCATGAAGATACGCAGTGTGACTGATGTGCAGTTAGACACGTTTGGTTTTGACATAGTGGAAACTGCTTGTCCCACTGGGCATATCTAGAGGATTTAAAACATGGAACCAATTTTCAGCTCTAGACAAAGATATATAACAAGCACAGATTACAGCCTCAAAATATATTCCCTTTCGTTGCCAAATTTACTGTACATCGGCCTTGTATTGTTATGAAACGAACTAACTGTATCATGCCACTTGCAACGTCAATGTGATCTTAGGTAGCACACAACTAAACGAACTCACCTTTGGAGAACCCAACCCCAATAGATGTTTCAATTTCTCAGTGTGCGCAAAATCGGGTAAATTGATGAACAGTTTATCAACATTTTACCCCAAATACTAAAAACAGTTACCATGACTTTTGTATTAATATAACCGAGGACGCTGTTAAATGCTTTATTCTTTTCTTTCTGTTTTGGTAACGGCAGCAAACATTCTTATAAAAACTCAAAATTTCATAATGACAATGACGTGCGTCAAAATTGGGTTAAAACTGATGTATCGAGTAAGTAGAAGGAATCAAGTATAGACGGACAGCGAACATCAAAAGGACGATGGAAGACATCAAATATCCAGCGCCAAACCATGTAAAATGAACAGTGAGCGTCATGCTGTGTCAAGGATACTGCACCCCTCCCTCAACAAATACAGCTTTAGCAACTAGTGTGTGTAATTGTGAATTATATTTTTAACGTAGCGTTAACAGTTTTCCAGTCACATCGCTAAGATGTCGGCAGTTTGGCAGTTTAAAGTGATGTCCAGCACTAGGGCGTCATGCCGCAGACATGTAGCATGATGTCCCACCCAGTCCCATTATCCTGAATCCAGGCCGACCCACGCCCTACCACATCCGGGGCGGACGCTCTAGCCGCTAGGCCACCGAAGCGGTTTTAACAACTAGAAAGTTATCTATGTCCGATTTGTTAACCAAAAAAGAAAAAAAAAATTGCTTTCACAACCTAGATCCTAGCATTCAGTGATTCACGTGCACAAATGTGGACTAAAGCTACATGTACACAAGCATGTACCCACATGGATAGGTAAAACCTCGTGCCAGAAATGTAATCATGTGACTAGACTATATAGAAAACGCATGTCAAATTTGCCAAGCGCCGACTGACCGGCCGACAAACAGAGTAATAGACGCAGCACTTGCGTTGCATTCTGAAAGTTAAAATAGATCTTCGGATGATGACCGAAAGTCAATATCAGTTTCGGCCGAAACCGAAAGCTAACTTTTTGGCTTCGGCCGAAACCGAAACTATGTCGAAAGTGGTCATTTGCCAACTTTCGGCGCCGAAACCGAAACCGAATTTCGGTCGGCCTCTACACAAGAGATGCTCATACTCAACTGCAATCAACAAGCTAATGAATTTGTACGGAAAACGGTTGTACGATTGATCAAGACAGGTTCAGTCAAAGAACGCAATGATATCAACCGTTTTTAATAAGATCCTCTTTAAATTGACATTATATTAATTTTTCGCTTCTCGCCGTAATTACAAAACAATAATGTTCACTGTTGTGATCCAGACGCATTCAACTGTAACAATATATGATGGACTTGCCTGTCCCTCGCTTAGCCTCGTTATTGACATAACGAATGAATAGCAACAATAATAAAACTGAAATGAACAGATTCTTTTAATTATTATTTTCAACTAAATAAACAATGCATTCCTAAACTCTCAGCCACATATTCAACATCTCCTTCGAATGGCTTGGTCAGATGATGCTAAATTTCCTATTCAAGTTTATGTCGCACCCTCCAGCCAGCTATGTTATCCTGCAATAGACGAAGTTATTTGATTACTTTAAAAAGACAAGAATTATCTATTTAAAAAATACAAGAGCTATTTATCAGGCTCGCACACTGGCAAATGTCTGATGTTGGAGATAGTTGGAGATAATCTGCAACCATAACAAGTAATTAGCGTTAAGACATATAAATAGTTGTAACCTCACCCCCTACCGTATACCCACACAATAATACAAGGAACATTCTGACCAAGTTCCATCAAGATATCATTTCTATAACTTCAGTACTGTGCAGAGGACACACTCTTTATACTGGGTTAACCTCTAACTCACAATTAGTGTAAGAAAAGCAGGTCACAATGACTAAGTTTGACCTGCCGTCGTTTATCACGAGTTCCATAAACACGGCATACATACTGATGGAGATCTGCACTGAAAACGACCGCTCAAGTGGCCTAAGTGGTGTGTGTGTGATTTGGATTTTTAAAGCACTGGGGTATCATGTCGCAGACATGAAGCATGATGTCCCACCCAGTCCCATTATCCTGAAACGAGGCCGATCAGTTCTAACACCAACATCTTAATGCTGAACACCCATGCAGCCTAAGTGATTAGATGATCAGCCTCGTATTTGTGAGGTCGAGGGTTCAAACCCAGGCTGAGTCATACCAAAGACTCATACAAATGGTATGTACAGCTACTTCGCTTAGCGCTCAGCATTATGAGGTTCTGGTATCAGAATAATGTGACTGGGTGGAACATGTCTGCGGCATGATGCCCCAGTGATAGACATCATTATAAACTGCCAAGCTATAGACATCATAGCGATATAACTGAAAATTCTTGAAGCTACGTTAAAAATCCAAATCACACAAACGCGCGCACACACACACACACACACACACACACACACACACACAGGTTCTTTACTGGTGTTAACTTGTCTACTAGAATTTAGTTTGAGAAAAGTCATTTACTGTAACCAAGCCTCATCTGAATTGGTTTAGTGCGATGCAACAAACACAAAAAAGTGTTCCACAAACATAGCATACATGCTCCTTGCGTTCTTTCACATTTACTACCAGGATAACTCATTAATTTAAAAACTAACCATAAGCGTGAGAAAAGTGTCCCTGTAACCTGTTGTTCACTAGGGTGATTCAGACTGATTCAAGAAGCAAGAAACTTCGTACCAGGCAGATACTATTCTTTCAACTACAGATTAGGTTCGAAGACAAACCTCGTTACCTATAAATATCAAAGATTGTTGTTGTTGCAGGGTTTAACGCTATTTTTCAGCACAATATAGGTCATAGATGGCGGCCATTAATTTATGGTTTAACGCCATTTTTCAGCACAATACAGGCTATACATGGCGGCCATTATTAATGGTGGAGGAAGAACCCGGAAAAACCCTGGAAAGAACCACCGACCCACGAGAAGCTACTGGCAAGTTTTCTCACATAACTACATTAGCTGAATCTTAGACTCGAAACCACGCAGACGGAGGTGAGATGGCAGTGATCCGTAACGGACAGTGCTTTAGACCACTCGGCCACTCGTGGCCCCTCATGGCGGGCAGTATTAATGGTAGAGGAAAAACCCTGGAAAACGCCCTGAAATAACCAGTCACCCACGATAAGCTACTGGCAAGCTTTACCACATACCCACACTGGCTTAATCTGAGACTACAACCCACGCAGAGGTTAGATGGCAGTGATCCCTGACAGAGAGCACTTTAGAGCATTCGGCAACTCGGGTCCCATCAAAGATATATATGTGAAAAGAAAGGTCACCTTTAAGATAGCTCATAAGTTCCACTGATGACTAATGCACAGAGGCGACAGCAGTGTCAGTAAAAAAAAAAAAACAAGGCTAGCACACTATTATTCTGACTGCGGACGACTTGTGCTTCTTACAGGTGAGACAAAAGCAATAGAATCTAAATTTAATATTAACGATCAACTTTCATAGAAGCTTGTACTGACTAAAAGATGATAATTGACCCGCGTTCTTTCATTCTGAAGTCGTGTCATCAAGTAAATAATAAAATCTCCCGCACAAGGTATCCGCCCCTATTTGTCAAGTTGCTCAATAACTCACCGTCCCCAACAATATTCCCGACCCCCGTGTCAAGGAGAAGAATAAGAATGATAATAACCAGTATGCACACGTATAAACGACTTTTAAAAAAGTCTATTTGTCAGGTAAGGCATAACCACAAGCGCAGACGAGATGAATCGTCTAATTCTAACCTGTTTTCTTTACAAAGAGTTAGGAAAATAATGGCAGAAAAGTAGTTTCTGCTGTTCTCCAAGGCTAACACCGTATTTACTCAACCCCACCCATACCCGAAACCCCACAACAAAACAAAACAACCCCCAATCCCAACCCCCCCAAACCTACAACTCAAGATTTCCGAGAATTTGCATGACGTCACTAGCTTCACAGTCGTTCCAAACATTTTTGTCTATCAAATATCGTCCAAAACTATAATTTTTATTAAAATGATGTACCCTGATAACAGTTGATTTACAACATTTGCTTAAAGAACTAAGTTTCAGTTAAGTGTTAATTTCCAGTGTACTTCCTTGCCATTCTTAGCCGTTTTGTTGTCATTAGCATATCTAATGCATAAGAACCATATTTTTTTTTACTCACTCGTTTTGGGGAAAATGAATGTTTATTGTCGACGATGAGTCACATTTGTGCAACGATTATTACTAGCATCGCTACCATATTAATGTTTAAGTTTGCACAGTTTCAAAAAGACTGGTATCGTTACGTTTCAAAACGATTTTGGAACAACTGACCATATGTGCATCAGCTAACTGATAGCTTAAAGCAAAGATGTCAAGAGATGATGGGACATCGAAAAATGTTTATTGCTTTGTCTCGTTCCTTTGCAAAGTTACTCACAGACAAGACAAATCCAATATAACTTGTTCAAAATGCTCTGCAAGTTAATGATATTCTAAGGATAATATTGGAAAAAAGTAAACCAGTGGGCATATTCGCTGCGATCTTTTTTTTTTTTTTTTTTTTTTGGGGGGGACACCAGACAGATATCCCCTCCTATTTGAAAAAACTAAAAAAAGTGTTTATGTGTTGATTTGAACCCCCTGATGTGTAGTTTTTGTATTTTTTTTTTTAAAAATTCATTTACTTTACCATAACCTTAATTTTGTCCCATCGGGATTATATGAAAAATAGGAAGATATTTTGGTCCTTAGTGTTTTCTATGACAAGGCTACCCGAGCTAAAAGGCTCATCATAGGTCTCCTGTCCTCTCCGTTCTTTAAGTTAACCCTGGCTAGGGGTTTCCTGTATCCTGTGAGTGCTATTTGTGTGATGTTATATATATATATATATATATATATATATATATATATATATATAGTTTTTATTGTTACATTTTTGCTCTTCTGATCGTGTTGTTGTCTTGTAAATATAGCCTATTTTGATCAAATTTCCCAGTTTTCTTAAATTATATAGAGACCCCTAAACGGGCTCTATTTAATTTATTATAAGTGTTTTTTTAAAATTTAATTATGAAATTCAAATTTTTGTACAAATACATGGTGTATTAAATTAAGTTTTATAGTATTGTTTAATGTTTGCCTTATAGTGTTCCATGTTTTGTAATCTTCCATATTTATGTAATAGGTCTACTTGGATCGAGACAGGATCAGTACATTTTTTTTATTTTATTTGTACTTCACCCGCCTCGATCTTTTTTTTTTGCCCTTTATTTATTTATTTATATTTCCTATTTCAAACCAAAAGGTGATCATTTATTTATTCCCTTTAAAACGGGCTTTCTATATAAACTCATGCGAGTCTATACAGAGTATTAATATGTATTGGTTACCAGTGACTTTATATGATAGCATGCTTATATTGGGGTATAATGAAGTGATTTTCTTTAAGTAACCCTATCTAGTGCGTGAAATGTATTATATGGGTCGTGCTTAATCCTCTAAAAGAGTTATTTCCCAGCTCTTACACGGGCCTGCCCACTTCGCGTAGCGCCATGTGATTTAGCCCCATGTTTTCCTTGCTAGTGCTTCCCTCTCTTGAGGTCCCCGTCCCTCCCTTCTATCTAATATTTTCTCCTATATTATAGAAAGGTCCTCATGCTATCATATATTTGACTATAAAACTAGTTATTTATTGTAATAATATCCTTGAGAAATTTCCATCTAAGTATAGTAAATTTTTTATATTGTACAATTGTTTTTCGTTAATGGACTTAATTATCGTGACCCTTTCATTTCTGGTAACACAACATTGGGTAAAAATGTGTAGTTTAGAAAAGCTATAATTTTTGCACAGTGGACATTAAGGCGACACTACGGGGTCTTCGATCGACTTAGTTGTATAATGACCAGTGGCAAATGCAACAGGCATAAATTGTGTTCAAGTGCCCTCCTGCGGAAGAAGAAGCTACCGCCAAATAAAGCTAATTGGTCAGTAACTGGCTACGTTACCTATCAGGTATTCAATATGGCGACTTCCATTATATTCACATATGCTGACTCGAAATTAACACTCGTGAAATATTTAAATTGTAGAAGCTTATATGGACATGTGTCTAGGTATACTGAGGCACCATATCATTAATTATATCAAGCTCCCTAGGTAAATTTAATAAGGGCTCTGACGGGATCAGTTTCTTTCATCTACAACCAATCTGATGGCGGAGCAGTCTATACCGTTCAGGTAGACTATATATGTCAAGAGTTGATATGGAACCATGTGCATCGATGGCCTTGAATAGCGAACATGGTCAGTATAATTTTTCTATGTTTTCTTGGTTTTAATGGTACTTGTAATGGTGCAAAAATCGTATAGATGCTTTCGCAGTACATATTGTCGCAGTCAGCGTGACAAGAATCCACTTTGATGTATGGGATATGCTCGCAATAAAGTGTTGTTTACGAAGGATGGGGTATGCTCTGTTTGAGGGCATGATTGGATTTGAATTAGGACCCGCTAGAATAACGGTCCCACAGATATGTTAACGTAGAGTCCAGTAAAGGAAATGACAAAGTAGAGCTAATTCAACGATACGTCTGGGCCGTTTTAAAAGTCATATTTTCCAGAAATACTTACTAATATATGGGGAATAGAAAAACTTATTCTAGCTTTGATAAGCTCGTTAAATGTTTGGCTGTTGGAGAAAGATCAGCATCATTGGCTAAGCGAACATAGGGGTGTGGGTTTTCCCACACGAAATTCAAGGTTTTCAGTAATCTCACTCGCGAAATTAGTCAGTCTAAATTTTTTGTGGGAAGCCAGAATTTAGCTTCGGGGAGTAACACGTATTTCTCGCTAAACTGTCCAAGGGACAAGTGCCTGAAACGTTAAGGGACCAGGAAATAGAGACAAGTGCCTGGAACGTTAATGGACAAGGAAATTGCGATTTGGCTGCACAGAAAGAGCGAGTCTCGAAAGGGCACACAAGTATAGTCTCTATCACATACAATATAATCAAAATTATTTTCTAAATTTCTTTTAAATTCATAAATCAATTTTCCGTGAACTCGGAAGTGTGCATCAATTATATTGAAGTTTATTTGACTCATGTATTGCATGAATTTCTTCAAACTGATATCAATTTGTTCTAATTAATTTGTTCAGATACAAAAGGAGTGGTGTTTCTACGAATTTCAGGTATTATTCTGATACGAATTGTGAGAATTGATGCTTCAAGTGAGATGTATCATGTATGCTGAGAATTGATTTTACTATGTACATTTCAATGAATCACTAATTAGCAAGTAATGTATTTTGGATAAGACGTGAAGTCCATTCTTCATTTGTGTAATTAATTTGAATTCTCTTAACCATGGAAAAACAGTGTGTGTGTGTGTGTCTATCGACATCGTTAGGCAAGTAACTTAGAGCCCACAGTGTGTAATAGTAAGTAATGGTTTATTTAACAGGTCAAGTTATGTCATGATTACAGTTAGGAATACGAGAGGCGGCTAGCGACATTAATTTTGACGATACTATTTTGTACATAATGTCCAGGTTGCGAAATGACCACATTAGTTGAGTTCTTTTTGAATTATGCGAAGACGATATCTGATGTAAAAAGAGTACGAATTTTGTTCGAAGTTAGGAGAAGAAAAACCTGACAAAAATACAGGTTGTATATTATATTTATTTCAAGGAGAAAAAAATACCTCCAGACCTGTGCTATCCAGTGGGAAGGAGTGCAGACTGCAACCAAGTTACGGATGAGAGAGAGAGAGAGAGAGAGAGAGAGAGAGAGAGAGAGAGAGAGAGAGAGATACACGGCTACGCTAACCTTCACTAGCAGTGATTTGGGAAGGACCGGAGGCAACCATTTTTTTGCTGGCATGCCAGCAATTTGAGTTCGATCAATCACTCGGTTCTATTATGAAATTTGTTTTATAGGTAACAGAATGGCTAATTGCATTTCGCATACAATTTTTAATTCTTTTTCGAAAAGAAAAAATAGCAATCAAATGTAATGTTCAATTTCATTTTGTTTATGCAATATATTAAATTGTTATATTTTATATACGGGGGAGTCATTTTTTTCTATCTCTGCTCAGATATCTGTTATTCCATCCGTTAATTTCATATTTTAATTATAATGATAATCAAAGCAAGAGAGAGAGAGAGAGAGAGAGAGAGAGAGAGAGAGAGAGAGAGAGAGAGAGAGATAATGAGCACATCCCCTACTTCTGACAGATAGATCTAATCAAGCAGATGATTAGAGAACACATTTACCTATCAAGCCCTTTTGGATCACGATAACCAAAGCCCCAAAATAGGTGTGGAATTATCATATCATTTTCATCCTAACAGTAGTTTTAGCACATTATTGGCTACATCCTGCTGAGGAAATAGAACCAAAGTACCTTCTCAGCGGTAAACTGAGGCAGCCGACCTGGGCTGACCTAGTCTATTATCGAACCCGCGACCCTTGGATTTTACGGGTCCAACGCTTTACCAAATGAGATACCACAGCCAGTGGGAGACGAATCTCAAGTTTGTTTTTGAAAAAGTATTTTACAAGGGCAGAATTTAAGTATCTGCGCCTTATCAAGTAGCAACATATTTGATCAGATAAAAATGCGAACCATGCTGCTGGACATCGTACGAGTATTGCTGCGAGTTCAGTTGTAAACTTTAATTCCCGAAGTTAGCCTTAAAACAGTGACCTTGAGTGACACCTGTCAGTATTACCCCTGCCTGTGAAAAAGTACTCCTCCAGTCTATCAATGTTTTGTAATGCCAGGTGCGTTTCTGGATCAAGCATCAAACATGACTTTGCATCCAAGAGTCGGCTCACTTCACCAAACAAAGGACAGTCAAAGCGAAACACCTGATGGAGGATTTGGCTAATCGCATGTTAATTCTCTGTAAGTAGGTTTTATCAACATGACACAATAACTCGTACACATGCTGATAGTTTCATTCTTAAATTTTTCTAGGAATATATACCGCTGAAAAAGTCCATCATCAAGTTTGAAACTGCCTTGTTCTACGCAGTTAAGATTACACTTAAGTCTACACCACGATTTAACAAATTTTACAAGGTAGCCAGAATGAATCCAAATTTGCGAGATGTTCTAACCAGATCGCTAAACTGTCGAATATCTAAACAACAGTGGGTTTAATATGTATCATCACTTATACTGATATGTACTGTAATATTTATCGACAGAGTCTTTTCGAATCAAGTTCACGCTTCTGGAGTGCTAAAGTTACGCCTCTTCAAGCAATAGTTGTCGATAAATCAAGCAATAGTTGTCGATAAATTAAAATGTCAATAGCACAGTCCTACAATATATATATATTAAGAAAATCTATCAAAAGATTCGGGAAATATAGGCAAATGAGAAAAATTATTAAATTCATAAAGTAAACTGTACAATATTCACAGTATAGATCAACGGCGAGAATAAATTGTCTTAACTTTATAATGATGCATACCAAGTGTGAAGAAAATCCATCACGGGGTTTAGTAAATAAATATAAAAACATTAATGGAAACTTTGATAAGATCTTGACGCCACCGCTGCCGCCAGAAAAAAAAAAGATTGCTATATATCTGGCTTTCCAATAAAGTGGACTCGACAAAAATGCAGATTAATCTGACATTACAAGATCATCATACAAGTGGGAGAGCAGATAGCTGACACTGTCAAACTGCTAAATCAACTCTAATCTGGAAATGAGAAATGGAAGTCGTTGCAAATATCTGCACGCTATTGACAGGGGATAATATAATTGTATTTCATAACTTAAAGATATTAAAGGTGGTCGCAAATTAAATTTTACTGACGACGCGCCAGCTGAGAGTAAAGCGCATACATGAAACAATAAACTAAATTAATATCTTCGTATTCTCATATACTAAACTAATATCAACCGTTCCGATGGCCTAGTATTTTGAGCGTCCGCTGCGGAAGCGGGAGGTCGTGGGTTCGATCCCCGGCTGAGTCATACCAAAGACTTACAAAAATGGTACTAACAGCTACCTCGCTTGGCGCTCAGAATTAAGAGTTTAGTGTTAGGACTGGTCGGCCTGGTGTCAGGATAATGTGACTGGGTGGGGACATCATGCTACATGTTTGCGGCATGATGCCTCACTGCTAGTCATCACTAAAAACTGCCTCACTGCAGACATTGTAGCGATATGACTGAATAATTGTTAAAGCTACTTTAATAATCCTAATCAAACAAACAAAGCAAATATCCATTCTAACACAATTTAAAACAATGTCAAAATAATCGCTGAAAATATATATCTCCAATGCATAGCATAACAGCAGAGTCACGACGTCACAGAGACATCAACATTTCCCATAGCATAAATGCAGATTGTACTGCCGCAATTTTTTTTGTTTGTATAATCAGAAAGCGGGTTACATTTGCAGGTGTTAGAATAAACTTTCAAACACTACCCTGCGCACTGTTTCTCTGCTGACCTTCTTTATTAGATCTACACATCCTTGGCAAAGGATCAGAACAAAAAGCAATCAGACTCTCGTAAACTGTACAGAGCTTAAGTTACAATAACCGAATGAAAGACGGCCTGAAAACAAGCAACACCCCTCTCCAAAACAATCCAAACTAAAACAAACCGTTGCTCCAACATAAAAGACCAACAGCATTATATTTGATAAACGGCAGATATAATAAATTTTCTCCAATATCAACAGCAGTAAAAAGTAGTTTTATTATCTTGTCATCAGCTTGACTGTAATTTACCCCACCCACCCACCTCATTTGTAAAGCATTAGACTAAGAGATAAAGTATCGATCAAAAAAAAAAAAAAAAAAAAAAAAAACCTACTGGTGATGCCTGTTAATTGTCTCCGGTGCAAAATTTCTGCAAAATCTGAACGCTTTCACTTAACCTTGTTTTCTAGATTGACTGTGGGTTAAAGTCCGTGACTTCTATGTGAAAGGTTTTGTAAATTCAAAGCCTGAACTCATTAGGCTGTATTGACCTCATTTAATTGCCGTATTGTCCTCCTCTTTAGTTTTCCAAATGACAGTAATTTCTTCTGAGAAACGTGCTTCAAAGTCGGCTATGATGGGTTTCACCTAAACAGCTATTATCTGTGCAGGGGATCTGTTTTTCAAATCAATTTAAAGGAATACAATTATCAAAGTTTAAAGTAGTAGGCAATTTGATCCTTTTCACACTTTCAAATAAAATCCCAATTACTGAGATACAACCCACTCACACCTGGGTCCTTCGTAATGTTTACTGTATACACCCTGATGAAAGTAGACCAACAATTATATAATGTGTTGGTCCTCTGTCAACTAACATTTTTGGGGAACAGTCGTGTTTTAGGAAAATAAAACGATTGCCTTACTATTGTGATAAGATTCTGATTACAAAGTTATTATTTCTTAAGCTTAAAGATTTAAAATAACTTATGCACAAATACGTAAACAGTACCGTATTGATAATTTCGACAAAACGTTGTCCATGGCATTCAACCAAACACAGCTATCTGACTCATTCGACTATGCGTTGGACCAAGTTATATCATTTTTGACCATTGTTTTTAAAAGCGAAGAAAATCATCCAAGCCTGCTATCCTTTTATTATCATTTTGAAGAAAAAAAATTAGTTATAACAGATAACAGGTTGAAATGTTTCCCAAGATTTTCCTATGATGACGAAGATGGACACTTGTAATGCAAGATGAAGGATAAAACCTGAGTAAACCAAATGTTTTATCCTACCGAAACTATGTGTCAAGCCTGTTGTAGAGCGTTTATCGAAATTATCAACTGGGGAAAATTATGTGCGATATGGCATCATAATTCCAATAATATAACCGGCACTGTAACATTGATAAGACTAATCTTTACAGCCCAGTCCATTTGAAAAGTTAAGTAAATGTGTTCGTTTTCTTTTCTTCGGATGCAAGATATGGTATGCCTCGGTTGATATCACGTTCAGTATGTTAACAAGTGGTCATTACACTGACGTTTATGAAAGCGGCATTCATAAAGTGTTCATGCAATTGATACCAGTATACATAAGCGTTTATCACGTACACAATTTATAGCAGTGTCCATAAGCGTTCATCACATACGTAATGCATAGCGGTCATAAGCGTTCATCATATACACAATTCAGAACACTGTCCAAAAGTGTTCTTCACATACGCAATTCAGAACTGTGTTTATCACACAGTGTTCATCACACACACAATTCACAGCAGTGTCCATGATTGTTCACCAAATATGCATTTCATTGCAGTGACCATTATTAGTGTTCATCACATACGCAATTCATAGCAGTGCCCATAGGCGTTCATCACATACGGAATTCATAGCAGTGTCTATTAGTATTCATCACATACGAAACCATAGCAGTGTTCATCATATATATATTTCATGAATTTATATGCAACAATACGCTTTCTGGGTGTGTCATATGGAATTAATGAACGATTTTCCAAAGTGTAATGCTTGATGAATGCTTATTTATTACTACATTTATCATATCCTTTCAATTCGTTATTTCTCATGGTATCAATTTTCGTCGCTTAATGAAAAATGACACTTCATTGGTACTTTAAAAGTAGAATATGGTGGTGGTGGGTTCCATCGTTTCCACATAAGACTCACTGTTCATTGCATCTTTAAATTCGTAGTTTCTAACAACCGTGAAATCAACGAAAATTGGTACCCTTAAAAAATTCACAGTAATTACAAGAGTTTGCATAAATCGAATACATTTATTCATACGTGTCCTGTCAAAGTGCGATTCAAATTACACCATGTCATGGATTCATTTCACATCGTATCACGGTGCTAAAACAATATGAATGATAACGGATAAACGAGAACTTATCCATAACATCCTTGCATATAATTTCCTCATGTCCGTATAATTTGCATCAGTATCCTAAGACGGTAAAAGCGTCGGCCTCGGATGCGGGAGGTCGCAGGTTCGAACCCCGGCCAAGTCAAACCAAAACTTATAGAAATGGTCCTAGCAGCTGCATCGCTAGACGTTCAGTTTTAAGAGGTCAGTGTTAGGACTGGTCGGCCTGGTGTAAGGATAATGTGACTGGGTGGGACATGATCCTACGTGTCTGCGGTGTAATCTCAAATATTTTCCCTTAAACTGAGACCAGTATCTTTTTAACCTCTTCATTTGCAACAATGGATACTGCACTGAAAAGTTAGCAGGCATCATCAATCAAAATCCAGTCTTAATATCTTTAGTTCCTTTGAAAGGAGTCTCGTTTTATCTCTGATGAAGATTTATGACCTTTCTTTAATGTGAGGAAATTCCTGGAGTATTTATTTAAAGAATAACAATAATTCAAGGTATACAATTTCAAAACTGTAGATTTATTTTTTTTATCGTTTAGATCTGACTAAATGTAAACATTTTTATCAGAACTATCAAAAACAAAATAAACATACTTTTGGTTTCTATTGTCATACACATGACGTAAGCGTCTTTATACGAGTATATAGATCAATTAAGAAGTAAAACAGACTGCAATTACCGATCACATACATGTAGCTCACTTCTTTGTGGTAATGAGTTTACAGCAGCTTTCGGTAGCTACTGTAAAACATTTATTATCGTACAGACAATAAATCCCGACTACAGATTCCTCGCCATTTTAACCGTATGACTGGGCATACAAGTGATAAAACAATATTACAGTTGGGCATACAAGTCATAAAACAATATTTCAGTATTTTTTTATGACATCGAAACACAGTCTTGATACAAATGTTTAAAAACAATCATAATTAATACATAGTTTCAGAAGCTACAATCATTATCCAACCTCCGATTACCCCGTGCTGAGTACTGGGATGATCAACATTATGGGTACGTTTTATTCACAAATCACCTTAATGAGCCCTAACATGAAATGCGCCATAGCCCACTGCTGTTATTTGCTATCATTTATGTGTACAAGAAACTGCAAATCTTTTGGGAGTAAATTATCACAATAAACTGTATTTATGACATCGAAACACAGTCTTGATACAAATGTTTAAAAACAATCATAATTAATACATAGTTTCAGAAGCTACAATCATTATCCAACCTCCGATTACCCCGTGCTGAGTACTGGGATGATCAACATTATGGGTACGTTTTATTCACAAACCACCTTAATGAGCCCTAACATGAAATGCGCCATAGCCCACTGCTGTTATTTGCTATCATTTATGTGTACAAGAAACTGCAAATCTTTTGGGAGTAAATTATCACAATAAACTGTATATCGTTCTTAATGATGACCATTACAGTGAATATCTGTCCGCCAAAAAAGCATGAACCCATTTTGTCTTTATTTCAAGCGAAATGGGGGAGTCCATTTTCAGGTTTTCTGGGCCCATAAGAAGCATGCAGAATAGCAATTTTTTTTTTTGGTTCAGCAGGATAAAAGTCGCATTTTTACATTCAGCATAATAAGTCCTTGTTTTCGCCGAGGCATACTAGGAACCTCCCAAAGCGAGAGACCACCACCAGCACTATTAATCTTTCGGAGCACTATGGGATTGATCTTTCATTCGCCTGCAATTCACTGTCTTGTTCTCTAAAGCAGCTAATCATACTTCAAACGAGAGATAGCTCTTTCGCCGCGGAGCCTATAATCACATTCTTTATTACTAAATCAAGCGTTTACAAAAACTGACTTGTTTTCATATCTCTTCACAAACTTCAAAAGAGGGAATACATATACTGTAGCGCAAACCAGCTTGATCGCAGGAAAAGGTCATTTTCAGCCGGCCTCAGCACCGAAAACTATCGAAGTTAGGCCGAGGGGCACGAAAACATTCATATACTCACACTGAAAACTGGCCACTATGGCTGCATTTTAAGTATGCCTTGGTGTAAAGAATGCATTTTAAATGTCTGAGATGGCGTCGCCCTTGATGTCATCCATTCGGCCTTTTAAGTAGAAAGCACGCAAATCTGCGAAAATCAATTAATCAAAAATATTGCACCTCAGTAAGATATAAAATATGCCATTGCACGCGTGTGATTTGGAGTTATTAACGTAGCTTTAACAATTTTTCAGTCATATCGCTACGATGTCTTCAATATGGCAGTTTATAGTGATGTCTAGCACTGGGAAATCATGCCGCAAACATATCCAAATTATCCTGACACCAAGCTGACCAGAGTCCTAACATTAGCTTCTTAATGCTGATCGCCAAGCGAGGCAGCTGTAAGTACCATTTGTGTAAGTCTTTGCTATTTGACTTGGCTAGGGTTTGAACCCGCGACCTCCCGCATCCGAGGCGGACGCTCCAACCACTTAGGTCAACGGAACGGTGGATCTTTGGTTTAAAAATTAAGTACTAACTTATATGCATTAACTTATTATGTTTCATAACTCTACAACGTAATGTATTCAACTGTTTACTACAGCACAAATTCAATTTCTAGGTCACAGACACCTGTTTTCTGTGTGGTAATGAAGTGATCTAAAATTAATTACCTCTAAATTTCATGATAAAGTAAGATAGCATTATTACTCAGATAAAAATTTGTGGTTCTGATTAAATACAAAAATTAGTAACAGCCAGTAACACAAAACTAAAAGCCACAAAGACCTTTGCAAGTGTGGGATACTAACTCCAATATTCAAGTTCTGTCTGTACTAAAAGACAGTGATTAAAAAATTAACTTTAAACAGAAAATGTCTACCAAGACACATGACTGTTACATACTGACCAAATGGACCTCTTTCAGTAACACGGATACATTAGTAGTTAAAGAAGGCACTATAGGCAGTGGTCCACATTGTGCAAGTAGTCTGGAGTCCTCAAACCCATTTTGAACTAAAAGAATATTTCATTTACGAATTACGCCAATTTATATAACCTTCAACCCTATGGAACGCCAAAAAACAACTGGTGTCGTACAAAACTGGATGGACCTCAACCAATTAGACATCTTTAGAAGCCTTGTGGTGAAAATCCCATATCAATACGACCAACCATGCGGACGGTGTAGTGATTTCTAGATGGCCATTGTGGTTGTCATACTGGATGCAAGATTGGCAACATTTTCATACAGAAAGAACAGGATATAGAAGAAAGAAAATGTTTTGGTAAAATAACTCATTGACGATATGATCATCAATTCAAGTTGAGTAGTTATTACAAGATTCTAAAGATGATCGTAACGGTGGTCATATTGAAAGTCAGATCGGTACCATTTTCATTTCATACCAACCATACATCATAAAAAGTCTTTGATGAAAAACCATTGTCGACATGATCATCTAATCGAAGTAGCAATACAAATATTTGCAAAATGGCTGCAATATTGGCGGTCAGAATGGCTCAATTTGTGTTTAATACCAATTAGATATCATAAAAGGTCTTCTGTCAATATAAATTTCCATTTAGTAGGGACAGCAATATCAAGATTTGCAATTAGATCAGTGAGGTGGCCTATAATGGATGTCCATGCAGCATCATTTACATTTAGGATCAACTTGGCCATATGTATAACGTGTCATGGTAATCCTGCAAGTAGTCTAGGAGTAGCGATAACAAATTTGTGCTAACGGACAGACGACAGACAACAAGCCATTGCAAAGTTCTTTTGATCTATGAGTATTGATACTAAAAGTGTTCCAATGGACAGATGGGCAAGAGACGAACGACGCTGGATATCAGATGAGGGAGGGACAACAGGTTATCACAGCTCTTCTATGACATGTAGTACTAAAATAGTTGCAACACGAGATGACATCTCAGTCAAGTACAATAATATCAGCAAATTATTGACGAGCCAAGAGAAAATGCAGGTGTATTTTCTGGATGCAGCTTGGACTCTAATACTAGAGAAGAAATTCATGAACAAAGGACATACATGCTATACATATTCTAAACCACAAATGATTCACGACAATATGCAATGCATGGAACTCTTCTTGTACCAAGGAATGATTCCTTCTCCCTACCTCAATTACTGGTATGTTGCAAAGGAAAGTTCGAAATCACTACCTGTTATTGCCTGTGAATTCGTTTGTCTAGAACTCCATTACCTACTCACATACGTTCATGCCTGATAACATGAAACTTAGTCATCTAAACCAAAGATGAAAACCCAAAGATCTCATTCATTCCCATTCAGGTCTTACCTCAATTTATTGCCATTCAGGTCTTATCTCTATTTATCCTCATTCAGGTCTATCTCTGTTCTTTCCGTTTTAGGTCTTACCTCTATTCATCCTCATTGAGGTCTTATCTATATTCATTCACATTCGGGTTTAACCACTATTTATTCCCATTCAGATCTTACCTCTATTCATCCTCATTGAAGTCTTACATATTTTCATTCCCATTCGATTTAACCAGTATTCATTCCCATTCAGGTCTTACCTCTATTCATCCTCATTGAGGTCTTACCTATTTTGGTTCCCATTCAGGTTTAACCACTATTCAACCCATTCAGGTCTTATTTCTATTCATTCTCATACAGGTCTTTTTTTAGGTCTTAAGCAGAAAACCAATGTTGGAGGAAATCTTTATTCCTAGCGATTTAATGAGTTTGTTGAGGTGAGCACATTAAAGTGTTGGTTTAAAAATAACAGGATTTATCCAAGGGATGAATAATCTACCTACTGTCCCCAAAAAATTTCTTGTAAATTCCATTTTGTTTTTTTTTTGACAGCGAAGTGCTGAAACCAACTTGATATTTCTGAGCGACAAAAAGATTTTCATGTTAATCAATGTGGTGATCATATTGGGTTTAAAATGAAAACTATTTTCATTTAGGTACCCTATGATCAGATTAACTTTGCCTTGCACTGATTACATGATCCCAACATTTACGGTAAATATGGTACTGTGAAATCTAGGAGCTCTCTCAAAGAACTTTCCAACTGATACGAAGACAGGCTAGAACCATGTCTGCAGATTAAATATGTTCTTAATACAATTCTGAGATGGTTTCATCACATTATGATGGCCAAAAATACATGGAGGATGAACCATGTTTTATTACACCAGTGTCTGTGCTTGATGAGTGTGATATGGCCGCTGGGAAGTGAGCAATTGATGAAGATGTTTGAAACACAGTGGAAGATATTTCTATTATAACAATCATTATTCATAAGCTGTTTTTAATATGCTGAGAAATAATTTGAAGCTCAAAAAGGTTTTGGCAAGGTGGATTCCACATTTGTTAACAGTCGATCAAAAACAGATTTGGGCAGATACTCAACAAATCTGAAAAGAATAACCAGAGACATTTGAAGGATGAAACAAATATTTATTTTTAGAACCTGACTTGAGAAAAGTTTTGAATTGAAGAAAAGGAGCTGAGACTATGGATTGTGCAACACAGACTTTCAAAACAGTTTTATACACATTATATTCCTCTGCAAAAGGCTGTCCAGGTACCAGTTCCTGAATCTGTTTTTTTTTTATGGCTCCAAAGTGTTGCCAAAAGTTGTGGAATGCTACTGAAACACAATCCATGCATCAATACCCAAGGTACAGTATCCATCTACTTCATGACAATGTACTAGTGCACAAATCCACTGTCATGCCAGACAGGAAGTCAGAGAACGTGATCCAAATTTGGTCACATCATCCATACAGCCTTGATATAGCAGAAAGTAATTTTTTGCTTAATCATATTATCAAGGAATTGCCAAAAGGAAAACAATTTGAATCCTGCCATGCAATTGGAAGTACAGTTTTACAGTGTATGGACATAGCAAAATGACATGACAAAATGCATTCAATGATTGGATAATCCAACTCAAAAAGTGTGTAGATGTGCAGGGGGAGTATTTTGGGGTAATACACTGTTTACTGATCAAGAACTCTGTTCTACAGTTCACAAATATTCAACAAGTTTTAAATACCATTCTTAAAAATTTTCATGAAATACATAGTACTTACTTGTACATGTAAAAGAGGCTGTTAGCTCCAATACTGCAAAATTGAGATGACTCCTTTGAAGTATATTTGAAACAGACCAAGGAAAAATTTAGTAAATGCCAACAGTAAACAACAAGTAATTCCTGTTCAAAGACTTCTGACCCTCTTTAGGTTATCCAATATGTAAACACCCTTCCCACAGTGACCCCAGGTGGGTGAACAGTCAAATGTACTCCAATTTACCGATCACTGACATCTCACTTATCTCCCCATGGATTCAAGTCTCTGCTCAGTCAATGTGGTTATGTGAGAAAGCTTGTTAGTAGTTTCCTGTGGGTCAGTGGTTCTTCCCAGACTCTTCCTCCGCTAGACATAATGGGCACCATTTATTACCCATCATATCACAACAACCCCATCCCACCATTATTTGCTACATGTTACATGTAACAGATATGCAGTCCTAATCCTCACCTTTATGTTTTCCCAAATTTAGACATATTTTTACTTGAAATTTGAACCCTCAACTGTAATAGTGTAGAATGATCCATTATCTGTTCTTGTATAAAAATGACTAGCTTAAAGATTAAATGTTTGCAGACACCTATCACATCTCAAACAAACTGGATGCTGATGGAGTGCGGTTGCTTGCCAAACATTCATTATAGAATGGTTATGCTAGGCAATTTTCATGATTTTTCAAATGGAAAAGTTGATGTTTTTTGATTGGTTTTTGTTTGTTTGATTAGGATTTTTAACATAGCTTTAACAATTTTTCAATCATATTGCTATCATTTCTGCAGTGAGGCAGTTTATAGTGATGTCTAGCACTGGGGCATCATGATGTCCCACCCAGTCACATTATCCTGACACCAGACTGACCAGTCCTAACACTAACCTCTTCATGCTGAGTGACAAGCGAGGCAGCTGTTAGTACCATTTTTGTAAGTCATTGGTATGACTTGAGTGGGGATTGGACCCACAAACTCCAGCTTCTGTGGCGGATGCTCTAACCACTAGGCTACCGGAGCGGTCATGTAAAGTTTCACAACAGTCGTCAAAATAGATTAGGAAGATAGTAATGAAACAATTGTGCTAACAGACACACTGATGAAAGTCCATCCCATACGCTCTTCCATTCTATGACCAGTGCTGGTAAAAAGATATAGAACTCATGCAAAAAAAACAGGCTATCTGGAATAAATAACTATCATTTGGAATGAATAACTTATTTTCACGCAGCAAACTGTACTGCATTATATTTATATTCTGTGTATATTAGCCTACATGATGACGACTGTTATGTCCAGTCTGTATTTTTCCTAATCATACCTCATTCCCATTCTTTCTTTGGTTGTGGATACCGTTGGAGCATTTTGTTTACAAGCCTGCTTGGTAAATATTTCCTTTTTCCAGCATTTGAAGTATCTGTGAAGTCAGACTCAAGCTCTTTTTGTAATGCTTCTGCTTTTTCCTGGAAAGAACAAGAAAGCATCAAGAATGCATGAACTAAACATACCCCATATTTACCATATGTTTTCGGATGGCAACAAATAATTACTTATAATATTCTTAATAATACGAACTAAACATACTTAGATAAACAACTGACAAATGACACTATCAAGGTACATTTATAACTTGAATATATAGGTAAGTAACAACACTTTCTGACAAATATGATTAAATTCTGTTAAATGATTTATGAGAAGTTATTGAAAGGTTTTCTTTTTTTAGTAATGGTAGCCATACCGGATAGTTGACAGGCATGATTTTTCTATGAATGAAAGAAGAAGGAGTAGACACGGCGTAGTTGAAATGTTTTTTCCATTTTTAATAATTTTTTTTCACTTTTCAGTAATAGCAACATTTTCTGGTGGATCAATATTGTTTGCACAAATAAATGAATGAAAGATCTTCCTTCCAAGATGCTTTCTTTCAAATTTGAATATATTCTGTTCAGTGGATTTGGAAGAAGAAACACTAAAAGGGTTTTAACTACTTTAGTAGTGGTGGCCATATTTCATTGTGGATCAGCACCACCAGTGCACAATTGAAAGAAAAATGCCAGGATGCATTATGCCAAATTCAGAAAGGGTTCTTGTGGTTGAGAAGTTTAAAACCGCAATTGTTTCATGCAACAGATGCAGGGCCATGTTGTATACTCACTTGGCTTTAAGGTCAGGTGAGCTCAACATTATTTTTATTGTATGGAATAATGTATTAGGATTTATGAAAAATTAAATTGCACAAAATACAGTAATTACAAAAACAATAACAAATTTTCCCACTTTTTCTGCATATTCAAGCCCACAACCACCACCAACCCTCTTACTCGTACACACATATAATTCTAAATGCACAAATGAAGTCTGATCTGAAAATAATTGAAAATGTTACTGCAATCAAACTTTCTGTACACATTCTTTGACCGTCTATTAGGGACCCTGTTGTGGGAGCTAAGGATGATGCCTCCATTGCAGAATGGTTTCAAGGACAGATAGCCACAGAATTCTGTGAATTTCAACCAAGAGAATACATGGATGGACTGATGAATAAAAGTACATGTATATACCCACATGCAACGTTCCTTCTAAGCGAATCATAAATGTGCGGGCAGTGCTCGCTGCACTGCACAAGCATTACGGAGACAAGCAAAATTTAAAGTTGGATTGAGCAAAAATTGACAATTCAGCTGCACGGGGATGCCTGCGCAGCTGCGCGTGCACGCAGCTTAGAGGGAATGTTGCCCACATGCTAAGTTATGGAACTTATATGTTTTAAAGTTTTCTTTTAATATTTCCGCAAACTGGGTTAATGATAAAAAAAAAATCATTTTATTGTACAATAAAGTTTCAAATAAAGAGACACAAACTGGTGTTATCATTTTCATAGTTTTTGCAATCCTATATTTACACATGCCAAAAATATATCCTTATACTTACATATGTCAAAATATAAGATTTCCCATTGTGACATGCAATGCTTGATTGTGTGCATACAGAAGTTGTACCTTCAGAAATAAAATGAGTACATGTACTTTGTGAGCTAGAACAAATAAATATAAACTACTTATATTTCAGACATGGAAATTAATCTCTGATAATGACATTTTACCTGATGCCATCCTGCCATGTTCTAAAGTTATGTATATTTATAACCAATAACTGCTCCAGTGGCTCAGTGGTTAGAGTGTCCGCCTCGGCAGCGCAAGGTCATGTGTTCTTTACAACAAAGACTTACAATCATGGTACGAAAAGCTGCCTCGCTTGGTGCTCAGCAATAAGAGGTTTAAGTGTTAGGACTAGTCAGCCTGGTGTCAGCGTAATGTCACTGGGTGGGACATCATGCTACATGTCTGCTGCATGATGTCCCAGTGCTAGACATCACTATAAATTGCCACACTGCTGACATCGTAGCTACAGTGTATATGACTGAAAAATTGTTAAAGCTATGTTTAAAATCCAAATCACACACATACACACCATATTCTAAAGTCATGTATATTTATTTCATCAAGCTAAGGCAATAGGGGCAAGCATGTGAGTGTTTTGTATTGAAGTGTTAGTTTTTTTTTTAAACCTTAATTCTGGAACATGTTTGATATACATGTATAAGAAAAAGAAAACTTTCTTTTCATGTGTTATTAATGGATACAGTTTACCTTGTGTTACTAAATGGCTTTAATGCTCATTAAAATATCACATGAAATAAATCCAGTATTAATGTAGGAAAAGATATATCATTTACATACTTCATCATGTATAGCTTTGTCAAGACCTCTGACCTTAAACTTAAGTTTTTAAAATCAATGTCTGATTCTTAACAAATCGACTTTCTCATTGTAATATTTTTAAACAGTCTTTCAAAAGTCATTTTAATATGTAAAAGCCATTAGTGTTCATAAACAAATTTATGATGAAAAATGCATGTAATGACTTGACTCAAATATCAATGAGGTCTTTTTTAAAAACTTATTAAAAAATTTCTTAAAAAAGGGTAAAATTGTTTGTGATCAGATCTGCACCATGTTCATTTCAAGCCAACTGTATATTGCAAGACTCATTTAAGAGAAAACCTCATCTTAATGCCACCGTTCTATCAAAGAATAATGAAAACAAGATTTTTTGGAGATGGTCAATACAGTACCAAAGTTAGAGGTCATCAGAGCACAAATTTTTATTCAGAAACTGTTATATATTATTGCCATAATGTTTTAGTAAAAACCTGAATTGCTGATATAACTATCCATTCAGAAGAAGTACCAATTTGACAATGTTAAATATATCCATCAATGCAGCCATTTGGAGGCTAAATAAACATCACATTAATATAGAAAAAAGTATATACTGCAAGAAAGAAGCGTTTTTCTTATTTATGAAAAGTGCCAACCATGATCATTATACATCTGTCCTATGTTTAATAGTCCTCTAATTGAACTAGCCAGGCATAAGGCAAAATAAATGTTTCCTACTGAACTGGTTTTAAAATTTCTATATGAAGATAGTTTGTACAAATAATAACACACACACGCACACACACACACACAATGTTTTAAGTGCTTCAAGTACTGGGCAAAAACTGCTCAGATGCATGCACAAATCAATTCTTTGAATTTTGACAATTATTGTTTTTGTTTTTGCTTTTTTATTTAGTTTTTTTTACACTGGGAAATAAACATACTAGGGGTAGGAACAAAAAAACAAGAACAGTGGCCAAATGGAAACACATATTTGTTTCTTTGTTTGGAGAAACTACAGATTATTGACAAATGGGTCTCAATTACCTGCATCTTTGTCCAAAGTATGTAGTCTTCAGGTAGAGTTAATGGACAGAAACCATTTTTTCTTCATCTGACTTACCATGACTGACTACAGACCTCAAGAGCCCAGAATCTACAGATTGTCTTATCACCAATGATAGTATTTGGTGAATGGAATTTCTTCAGAATAAAATTTATTCTGTAAATCCTATTTATCTTTGCCTCACAATGATACTAATCTTTGACTGCTTAACCACCACCTCTACCATACTTTAAGAGCAACATGTCTGCAAATGTTGGTCAATGTTCATGGTCTCAAACAAAAGATATTATACAAAAACTGACCATGACCTTTTAACCTCCAAATCAATAGGTTTTTTCCTTACTGCAAGTGTGAGACAGTCACAAAGTTATGTCTATGATTGTGATGCAAACCTGACCTTTTGACCCACAAGTCAATAAAATTCTCTTATCCAATGTGTAAGCAAGCCATCAACAAACTTTGTGTTGGTACAGGTATATGGCTAAGAAATGAAATTTGTTTGCAGAAACAATTTTTCTTCTTTCAGTGACCTTGATCTTTAACCCACATATCAAAAGGCTTCTTCCTTACCCTAAGTGCAAGCAACTCACACCATCATGCCATGGCCTGTAATGTAGAACTCGTGTTATTGTGCTTAACAATTGTTTGGTCTGTCTGTTTCAGTGATTTAGACATTCTACCCACTGACCGAAAATTTATATGCTTATTGCTTACCAAAAGTACAAGTTGTCCAAAATGTTTGGTTTGTGCATGAATATAAAACTAATTTTATTGAGCGAAAACAATTTTCTTCTTCATTTAGACCACAAATTTGGAAGTTTTAATCCTGTGATACAGAAATATAGTTAGTGTGTAAACCTTGTTTCTTTTTTCAGCCACAATGACATTGATCTTTATCACTTCAAAATCAATAGGTTTTTTTGTTACAAAACGTGCAAGCAATCCAGAAAGTCTATCAACTGCAGATGGTGGAAAACCAGACTTTGTTTGCTGAGTTATAGTGATCTTAGCCTTTGACACCAAATCAAAAGTTTTCTTCCTTATCCCAAGTATTACATATCCGCAAAGACAATGTATAAGAACAGCATATGTTCAGAAGAAGTTGCTGTTAACATTTATTTACATTTGTCTTGGTGATAGCCATTTTAGAAGTCACACAGTCAACATTTTAATTTTTGATAAACTATATATGCATTGTGAGAAGTACTGGAGTAAAAATCCAGCTTTCATATGATCATTCCACAAGAGGAATACAGTTAGTATTACTGATGTTCAAAAGGATTATCATGGACGCCATGGTGGAATCAAAATCTGCACCTTTCTCTTTTATTAGAAGTAGCAGTGACAATATTTTAAAGATGGTCATAACAGTGGCCATGTTTGAGATAATTTTGGCACCATTTTCATTTTGATTCAACTAAATATTATGAGACTTTTTTGTGGGGGAAAAATTCATTTAATGAAGATCAAAAGAAATAGTGACTGGACTTTCAAGATGGCCTCCATGGCAACTATATTGGAGGTCATATTACTACCATTTTCATCTAAGTCCAACTAGATAAGAAGTCTTAGTAAAAACCCATGTCAGTACAAGCATCTGCCATGGAGGAGTGGCATTCAGGTTTTCACAATGGTCACTATTTCCATTTAGGTCCAAGAAAACCTTATAAAAAGTATTACAATGAAAATCCTACATTGAGTACAGCAGCAATAATATTTTTATGATGACTACAATGGCAGAAATTTCAGATGTCAGGTAAATACCATTTTAATTTAGGAACAACCAGACACCAAAAAGTCTTTGTGAAAACTCCATCTTGATATCACTGCATATGTCAGGAGGGCAGCATTACTAAGATTTTAAAGATGCCTTGATGGCAATTATAGATGTCCAAGGGACAACATATTTTTAAATTCGGGATCAACTATACCTAGTGATGAATGTGAGTAGAAAATTTCATTGGAATCCTCATAGTAGTTGTGCTAATGTATACACAGACCATGGATGATCAATGACAGGGCACTGCACAATTTCTTCTATGTTATGATCCGTTGAGCTAAAACTTGCGTATCTGAAAATATGTTTGTAAAATTTGGCAGACTGAATTCACATTTTTAACAACTGTATCCATGGGTCTGATAATTGTTCTAAATACTGGGCATGAATGGCAATAAGGACTATATCAGCTACTATACTGGGCATGAATGGCAATAAGGACTATACCAGCTACACATCTATTTCAAATATAATGTCACATCATTTACATTCAGCCCAATCCCATCAACATAATCTAATTGGAGTTGTCATCCTTACGCTTCTATTTATAACTACAGTAGCCTCCCTCTTGAATGCTCCCCCCCCCCCCCACCAGCAGTCACCTGCTTCTGACGACCAGAAATCCCTTGGTACTGACGTGTTTGTGTTCAAAAGTATGCCCCAAGCATGGCTACCCCTCCAAGAAGACCAGCTGCCAGCATATTAGTACAAAAATGTAAAATGTTCCCCTCACGAGTGGCTACTTTTATTTAAAGTGCATCTAGAACCAATATCATGATGTCAGATTGTCTCTAATATCAATACATGTCTCCCAATCTAAGGTTCCCGTTACTAAAAGAAGTGATGTCTAATGTAACACGAAGATTAATATTATATCATCATCAATAAAAGCTGATGTTTACAGCAACAAAGTTTTGATAGAGTTTTGCACTTCTCTATGACAACCCGACACATTTGTCAAAATCATAACATGGTCAGGATAGGCTAAAAATAGATTTTGTGGATTAACACACATAGAGAAATCAACCTTGAATAAAACAGGGTACCAGACAAAGACCGAAAAATCATGTGACAATACATTTATCGCTACCATTACAAAAAGGCATTTTGTTCTCTTTCGTTTTACAATGTGCATGAGAATACCCGTTCACATATCACGATTTTGACAAAAATAAAAACTATTCATGTATATTCAGTTGAAATAAGTCTATTTTTAAGACAAGAAGAACCTTCTAATAATTTATGTTACTTTTAAACAAATATATTAATTGCTTTGAAGTATGTAGCTTTCTTACTATGCACATTACATATATTTCTCAAAAAAATGTAGTCCCACTCTGGAAAGGCAACTCAACTTCAAAGGCCACTTTCTCAGTGCAGAAGGGGTGACCGTAAAAGAGGGGAACCACTGCATTAAAATTCTTTTTATTGTTTAAGAAAAAAAAAAGTGTTAAAAATTTTTAATGCAAAGATCGCACATACACAGCTCATAGATGCATCTATTTTGGATAACAAGTATCTTTTGTTTAGAATTGAAAGCATTGTTTGTCAAAAGAAATTACTACCAGAATAAATTCCAATATTTGACAGGGACTTTACGAGGTAGTCAATGGTTTTTAAAATCTATTTTACATAACCACTATCATCAATCAAATGTTTGGCAGCAAAAGTGGGTGACGGCTAAAGCAGGATCAACAGTACGAAGTTAATCATTCCATTCTGAGATTAATAGTGAAGATTAAAAACTGAGTTGCATCATTATGTTTCGCACAAATACTACCGTATATGTAAATATTTCCACATTTTTAATGTTTGCAGACTTACTATAGTACAAACATTCAGCATGTTGAATAGTACAATTTCTGACATTGAGTAACCCAAACAGTTTTACTCCCTCAATTTCTTTGTGGCTCAGGTGTCAAGATTTTTGACTGCATTATGAAAATTATGAAAATAAGACCATGGAGAAATGTTCACCTATACGGTAACAGAAAAATGGATAGGGAAAATGAATCATATTGATGGCAAGAAAGACAGCTCTGATTTCAATTCAACTTCTCCTGTAATTAGGATGCAAATATGGAATGACTCTTGATTTATTACAGAAATGACTGATAATGGTGTTTTACCATATATTTTCCATTAAATCTTTGCAGGTGAACAAGAACAAAACTGATAAATTAATAATTTTTTGTATCTATTAGTCATAAATTATCATATTGACCAAGTTAAAACCAGAGTGAAAGAAATGCAAGTTTTCACACAAAAAAAACTCCCAAAAATTAAACCAGTGTGTTTCTAAGACATATTCACCTACATACCATGCTTGTCTCAAACCTGACCTCTTGGTAGGCCCTTCTAAAATCTACGCTCTTGAAGTCAAGGAATATACATGTATATATAATCGTTAAAGGATGGATTTTCAATAGTTTTTCAAATTACAACCTGTGAGGGCTAAATCCTTGGAAGCTCAGGGTAGACCCTGAGGTTAATACAAGATGTAGGCATAAATAACTTTCTCTCGTTTGTGTAAGTAAGTGTAAATATAGTTGTAGGGTGGGATCTCAAGTTGTAGGGTGGGATCTCAACAGTTCTTATGTTATGGCCCAATAGTCAAGTCTGTGGTTGGGGTCAGTTATTAGCTATATTGGGACTACACTGTAGATATAACCAAAAATGCCCAAGACGATTACAATTTTCAGATGGAGATTCAGTTTGATAAAATCAACATATCTGGTGATGGAAAATTTAAATATCTGTGTAACTGTCTCCAGAATTTCGCCTTTGAAGTTGCCATGGTTTACACAGCCCTTGAGAATTATAATTTCAAGGACTTTCAGAGGTAGCCAAGGTAAATATTGTTTTACAGACACTGAACATTTTTCATGTTACTTTGTTAACTATCTGTGACGTGCACCATTTGATCCACCAAACTGTATCCCACTCTACTTATTTATTAATTATTTTTGGACAATAATTGAAAACCCACACTGTTAATTATAAGTGATATATTTTATTCAGTTTTAACTTTCTGTATGCATTCAGATATATTTAATAAGTCTTTTGGCAATACATGTATTCAAATGTTTTCAACAAATTCATTGACTTTCCAATGATAAAACCAACTTTAAAAAATTCAAAAGATTCTCCAGGCAACACTTCAATGTTTTTTTCTTCAAGGCTTTGGGATCCATGGTTGCCAACATCTACTAGTACACTGTATACCACAGTTGTATAAATGATATAAGTAACTAACTTCTATGGTGAGCCATGACTGCTTACATGGTTGAGGATTGGACTGCTAATCCACGGGACAAGGGTTAAATATCAACAAAGGACAAACCAAGTCAACTGCCTCCATCTTTGGAATAGGCACCTAGGATCCATTTCCTTGTCATTATATGACCCGGTAGGCGGTAAGGTACTGAAAAGTACTATTAAAAACTGAGCAACTAACTAAATTTTTTGCGAAGGAATATACAAAAATGCAAATTTTAGCAATAACAAAAAGAAATTTTTACAGATCGAGGCAGATTACAAAAGGAAATGGTAGTTATTACCAGCCAATGACTAAGTTACATAAAGACCAGATCCTGAACAGATAATTACATATTTCAGTCTTTACTGTAACGCTAGATGATCAAATATGTCCTTCTTATTTCTGATTAATTGGAGAATTCAAGTGCATGCCCAAATTATGAAAAGACCTGATCCAGGGTTCCAATCATAAATGTGTGAACTTTTTGGGTCATTGTTCATACATGCCAATTTTCAGATATGACAGACAAATAACCTAAGAGTTATTAAAAAATATATATACAAAACTCCTCCCTTCCACATGGATCCCTTTTACAGGCAGAGATAAAAATTCAGTAAATGAAATTTAGTATGAACTACAAAATTATCCCTAATTAACATTAGGTAAGTGTCCGCATTAAATAGTTTCATTTTATACAATATGCCACACAACTATGTACGGTGTGGCTCATAATCTCTGCTCTGGTACTATGTTATAAGTCATTAAAACTGGTCTGTATTACTTTGTATTTCATACAAAATCAATGGGAAATTCATATCCACTTTTGGAAAACACAAATTTATATATTCAACATTTTCAGATATAAATAATGATATATTCAAATTCACAGGTGGAGAAAATGAATTGTGTATTACAAATTCAGCAACCTGACCTGACCAGCACCAAAAAGAAACTGCCCTCGAAAAAGGGACAAATTAAGGAAGTTAAAATAGTTTTATATATATATATATATATATATATATATATATATATATACACACATACACCCAATGTAAATACCATTGTTGGGGGCATCATTTCTAATATCATCCATTCATGCAACTCATTTCTTCACATTTTCATTGCTTTTTTTCCGATGACTGTATTGAAATGCAAGACTTTTTTTGTACGGAATATTTACTGTAAAACTGTCATTTAAATTCTTCCTCCTATTGAAGCACAAGTTTAAAATAGCAGTACCTCGCATGAATTATTATCTGTGAGCCACTTCTTTTGATATCAGTGGCCTAGATGATTGATTTACTGATTTCCATTCCATAATTGGTTATTGACAACTTGCTAAATATTATCTCTATTCAGAGAAGGCTTGCTCGTGAATCAGCTGTTATCACATTATTCCTGTCATAAATACAACCAACAGCTACTGTGTGCCAATCAATGGCCAAAATATGTTACAAGTTGAACCCTTGTGTTTGACCAACCTCCTCACTTTGGATGAATTGTTTGGCAAATTCATTGTCAAGATTAAGCCCCCTTCTGTTCTACCAACCAAAATAATGTTACTGTGAGTGATATTTGATATTCACTGCAAACGGTGATGAACCTGTATGTGGATGAATATAGCCAACTCTATCTCAGTATTGGATGAGCTTGGCAGTTAAAGATTTATTGCCAACTGATATGACCATGCATCATATCATAACAGCCAATCATTTTTTGTGGTTTATGATTTGGACTGTGCATCAACTTTATAGCCTTGACATTGCTACATTTTTTCTACACATAATTGGAAATCACTTTGGTGTTGGGAGTAGGAATGATAACATTTACAGCGAAAAATGAAGTGCAAATTGTGAACTACTTATGAGAAGATTTTAATCAAGAATAAGCATGATGATGCCAAATTATGTGACATGGCCACCCAAAAATGCCCAAAGGGTCACTACTTTTTATATGTTTTGGCTATTGGAAAAATGAAGATTAGATGATAAATGTATTCCAAACGTTCTGCTTAAAACTTCAATTATTCCTCCAAACTGCTGAAAACCTTGCTGTTCTGAACATAAAGAACAAACACAAAATTATCCAATAATCCAAAAATGGAAAAATTTATTATTGATAATCACAGTGATGAATTGTGTTCCAAGATAAATAACTTAACATTATTTTAATTTGTGTCCGGTAATAAAATAAGTAAATTTGCCACACTTCACATTAGTACCCTCAGGCCCGCACCTAGGAAAATCTGGGCCCCAGGCAGCTGACAGAGTTCAGGACCCTCTTGTGTTTCAAATATGTGCGTATATGTGCCTATCTAGCTCGGGCCCCTGAGAAGTGCCATGGTTGCCCCCACCACCACCAGGTGCGGGCCTGGACTACCCTTTATTCTCAATTATATGTTGAGTCAAAGTGTAGACAACAAAGATCAGCTGTAGTATAATGTGCCTGCAGATCTGGGTCTATGTTGTTTATTCTACTGATACACCTTTATATATAACAAACAACAGTCACAAGTCCAAGTTTTACTGCAAAAGATAATACAAGTTCAACAAAGGTGCTACATGCTATTTAGGAGGCCATGAGTGACCAAGTGGTCTAAAGCGTTCTCTTTTATCGATCACTGATATCTCACTTCTGTTTGCGTGAGTACAAGTCTCGGATTCGGCAAATGTGGTATTGTGAGAAAGCTTACTAGTATCTTCTCGTGGGTCAGTGGTTCTTTTCGGGGGTTTTCCAGGTTCTTGCCTCTGCCATTAATACTGGCCGCCATGTATAGCCTATCATGTGTTGAAAAATGGCATTAAAACCTACAACAACATGTTATTTGATTTTTAATTGTCTTAAATTCCATAAAGATTTATCGACTTCATAGTTATATTTATAAATTTAAAAATGTCAACATGTTTTACTTTTTAAATGCTAAAATACTAAATATCGTTTTAAAAAATAAAGAAACATGTGTGCATGTGTGTCAATTATGAAATGGGGACACAAGTGAGAATACACAACTGCTCAATGAATACACACTTTGAAACAGTGATGTACTCCCCTGACTTACCATGAAGACTAGCTGAAACATGATTCTGTGACAACATTACCATGACCTGTTCTGATCTTTTTTTCATTATTATTTTGACAAATTCTGTAATAAAACATATTGATCTTTTTGCAAAGAAGCTTCAGAATATATGTGTGTGTGTACACACACACACCTACACAGATATATATATATATATATATATATATATATATATATATATATATATATATATATATATATATATATATATATATATATATATATATATATATATATATATATATATATATATATATATATTATTTTACAAAATCAATGCACTAGTTGGATAGAAATAGTTTACAAACTGTTTCAGATGGATTATGTCTTTAAATTGTTTTGTAAATACATGTATATACACTGCAACATATTCCTCCATCCTTTCTCCTCTGAAGCTTTTCCAAACAGTCAGTTAGAAAAAAAACAATTCCAGTCAAGTCAATTAGATTTAGATACTTGTACAGTACACATGCATTTTTTATAAACATACATTTTGATTTCCACGTTTTGATAATATGACATGCTTCTTGGACATGACATAAAAAAACTTCGTTGTTAACAATTCATCATACGGCTCAATACCAAATCATAAAAGACACACTCATGTGCTATAGATTAAAATTAAGATTGGCAGAAAAATGAAAGTAATAGTAAATGGATACTAAAGAATTTTAAACGTTCTTGCACAGAAAAAAATCAAATCACTTCAAAGAACATTAATATATTTTTCTTCATTTTCTGCATTTGTAATAATGTGTTCCATGCAATTCTTTTGTAATTAACTCGCCTATTTTTGTATAACTTTAAGCGATAAACATGTGATTGAAATATGAAAATATATAATAATCTTATCTACTTTTCAATAGAGAAAAACATTTGATCAATGTAGGGTAATTGGTGTACCAAACACAGTGATCACCATTTCTGCCTGAGCATATGCATGGGGTCTTGTTACAAATCAAATTGAGACTATCAGTAAATGGAACAGGAAGGGTGGGGTTCAAATAAGACTATCACAATATAATAGTCTTTGGACCCCCCAACACACCCTGCCCCTCCAATCCCTATCTCCAGTTACCAATATGTTTGAAGAAAGTTTTATTGACAAATATGTTTAACCTGTTTTTAATGTGATGAATTACAACATTATGATCTTAAACTAAGTACCACAGAAAGAACTGAAACCAACATAATTAGCAAAATTGAAGAGGAACTCAAGGTATTGTTAATTAAATCCCAAATAATCATAGGTAAATGTTTTATGCTAAGTTCAAATACTTATTATGTTCTGAATACACCAATAGTATTGAGTTTGTTTATGTGTCAATCATTTTGATGTATCACAATAATATAATCCAAAATGTCTTTGAATGAGTTCATAATAATCCTAAAGAAGTATTTAATCCAAATAGTCAATGGGCACTTTATAATTGCAATGAATAATTTGAACTAGTACTGATTTATCTCAAATTATATCTGAACACAACAGTAAATGAATCCACAGATTGAATTTAAAAGAAGACTGGATAATTTTGTTAACCTCATCCTATATCTAATAATTTCAGCTTACCTAAGACACAAAAAAAGTTTAAAAACGAAACTAATTTGTGTCTGAAAATTATGTGCATCAAAGATCTTAAAGATTTTGTTTTTACAGATTACTGACAGCTGGGTTCTGAAGGAAATGGATAGCAAAGGATAAAAGTGACTGTATAATATTTACTACTGGGTGCATGCATCATATTTGTAAACTGATGTACACATTAATTTGAATCCATACTTGTTCTACTTATATTCAAGCTGTAATGTCTTTGTTACCCTTTGTCCAAAAGTTTTGATTGTTTGCATCTGATTAAGATATTCACAGATCTATGTTGTGCTGAGATGTGACAGGCGTATTGATGGTGGGGATGAGGGTGGTCCCCCAGATGTGCACAATGTGTTTCCAAATTTTGATCTGTTCCCGGGAAGTGGAGCTGGGGGTTGCAGATGATGGTCTGCTATTGCATACAATTGCAATTACTCCATAACCAGCACATAAAATATGTGGATGGTTGCAAGCTATTATGATCCATTTTATATTCACAGAAATTAAGCCTGCCTCTGTGTGTCTCTTAAAGTCACAACTGTTGTGCCAAGAGTGCAGAATTCTGGAAATCCAACCATTTGTAAAAAAAAAAAAAATATCTACTTGAAAACATAGTATTATATACACACAGGTGCTCTGTAAAAACCTGGCATTCTAATAGTCTGCTCTTTCAAACTACTTGTAAGTTACATGCATATTGCCCATTATTTGTTTTAAGGTATCAGACTTGTTCCCTTTATTCAGCCCACGAAACAATCCACACACCCTTATACAATACAAAAATTGCAGACTATAAGTACAGACTGGTTTACAAAATGAAGTTCAAGAAGCAGTCAATTGATTAATAATGGCAAGACTGACACATGGGTGCAATGACAATAAAAGTGCAGGGTTAACAAGGTGGTGCATTGTACAAAACAAGGTGGGCCACTAAAATGTGTAATGCATGGATTCACTCTACTGTAGTAGGAATTTGGGGTGAGAGAATATTATTACAAGTACAGTTCATTTTAAATAATAGATATGTGATGCTGATAACGATGATGTTTATTAAATAAATTATTATCTATCCCTCTAAATCAGCTTTCTGTTGTATATTACTATCATATCATATTACTGATAAAATAATTGTAATTTAAAGGATGGATGGGCATGAAGGATCCAAACACCCACTTTGGGTATCGAGTCAAGCACGCTAGTCACAGAGACATTGTGTTACTCACTTAACTAGATCAATGGATAATGAATGGCTGGGTAAATATATAAATGAATTGACAGATAGACTAATATGCAAAATGTCTGCAGAATAATTTAAAATATTCAGAATTTATCAAAACTAAAATTTAGCCAAAATATTAACCTGAAGATTTTCTTGATCTTGAATTTTTTGTGTCTAACTACACATGGGTTTGTCAACAGTTCTAAGTATGCACTGCTCACCCAAGTAAAACTTTTTTCTTAACAATGTCACTAGGTTCAAATTACTTGTATAATAATAATAAAAATAATAATAATAATAATAATAATAATAATAATAATAATAATAATAATAATAATAACAGTAACAACAATAGACCTTATTTATTCTCAAAAGAACATTGAGAGCTTAATGTGCATCAAATGCTGGTCTTGAGATATTAAAATGGACAGTACTGACATTATGCATAATAAAATACATGGACCACATAAGTATTATCATTGACTGGGGACAATACAATTTATGGACCACATATTTATTATAACTGGCTGGGGACAATAACATATTTGGATCAGACAAGTAATATCATTGGGATGATTGACTCGGGACAATAAAATGCATGGACCATATACATTATTGTTGTTGTTGTTGGGTTTAATGCCATTTTTCAGGACACGATAGGTTATACATGGAGGCTTGTAATAATGGTGGAGGAAGAATCCAGGACACCACCCCCACCCCACCCCGAAAGAACCACCAACCCATGAGAAGCTAATGGCAAGCTTTCTCACATACCTACATGGGCTGAATCTGAGATCCAAACGGAGAATGCTTTAGACCACTCAGCCAATCGGGGCCCCTGGATCAAATATGCATTATTGTATCCTTGACTAAGGACAATAAAATGCATGGACTGCATAAGTATTACCGATGACTGGGGACAATAAAAATGCATGGACTGCATACGTATTACCGATGACTGGGGACAATAAAATGCATGGACTGCATATGTATTACCAATGACTGGGGACAATAAAATGCATGGACTGCATAAGTATTACCAATGACTGGGGACAATAAAATGCATGGACTATGTCAGTATTAACCTTGACTGGGCATAATAAAATATATGGACTATGCAAGTGTCATCACTGACTGGGGGGACAATAAAATATATGGACTATGTATGTATTATCATTGGGGACAATACAATACATGGACCACATAAGTATTATCATTGACTGGGGACAACAAAAAAATAATGTACTGCATTTATATTAATAATGATCAATGTTCTAACAAAATAACTCTACAGAAATTATGTTACACAGAGTTGTTTTGTTAATTACATGAGAGTGTAATCAACTGTCACTCCTGAAAGTTTTCTTGATTCAAGCTTGTTATCCCCAGTGAACAGAAAGATCTTTTGCATTCTCTTTTTCTGTTGAGTAGATCCAATTATTGTCAGAGTTACTCTAAGCAGGTGATCATCAACTGGGTGAAAAGAATTGTAAAGATAAAACCGTTTCTTCCTTTTAACTGCCAAGTTGTTAAAACCATATCTGATATTCTTCCGCAATAACAAAAATGTATAATTACCAGTACATGAAATTGCTGTGATATATATACTAGATGTCATCACTTGGCGCCTTTTTCATTTCTGACAGAGAAGACACCAGTGGCAATATTTTGATGAAACTCCATGTCATGATGCTGATTCCAGTAATGAGATTTTTAAACCCCATGTCATGATAATCATTCCAATAATGAGATGTATAAACCCCATGTCATGATGATCATTCCAGTAATGAGATGTTTAAACCCCATGTCATGATGATCATTCCAGTAATGAGATTTTTAAACCCCATGTCATGATGCTGATTCCAGTAATGAGATTTTTAAACCCCATGTCATGATGATCATTCCATTAATGAGATGTTTATGTCAGTCATTGTAGCAGGCTTACTGGACATTTGACTGGCTCCATTTTCATTTAGGACCAACTAGGTATTATAAGAAGTTTACTGGTCAAACCCATGTTGACATAGCCATCCATCTGGCGAGGAGCAAAGATAGCAATATCTTTTAAGAAATGACTTTTAAGAAATGACTTTCCAATTAGAAGGAGCAACAACAAGACAACATTTTCTGTGGTGGCCATATTGGAAATCAGATAGGCACCAGCCAGATATTAAAAGAAATCTTTTGATAAAACCCCATGTCAAAATGACTTTCTGTTGAAATAGAGTTCTGATAGCACGAATTTTAAGACTCTGCAATAGTGGCTATATTGAATGTCAAATCAGCACTATTTTTATTTTAGAATTGCTAGCATTAAAATAAATCTTTCAGTTAAATCCCCATGTTGATTTGACCATACATTCTGAAGTAATAGTGATAATAAGATTTTCAACATGGCTGCTGTGGTGGTCAAACCTGATATCTGATGGGGATTGTTTTGATAGAAGATGAACCAGACATCATAAAAAGTCTTTCACATAAACCCCATACTGATATGGCCAACCAAACAGAAGGAGTAGTGATACATTTTCAAGATGGCCACTATGGTAGCCATATTGGATGTCCAAACTGTACCATTATTATTTAGGACCAACTAGACCATAGGATGAATGTGTGTGTAAAGTTTCAATACAATCCTCCAAATGGTTTTGAAGGATTGTCGATAACAAACTTGTGTAAAAAATGGATTACAGACAAAAGACCATCACATAAGCTCAGCTGGTCGAATGAGCAGAATTAAAAACCTTGGGTTTTGTTTTTTGGGAATTTACACACATGGCATCGTTGGCACAGCTTACTGAAAGTTTCACATGTCAGAATTTAGCTTAATATATATTTGGTTGAACAACTATCTTTTCACACCTAAAATATATTCGTATAATCAGATATCATAGGAAGGTAAAATTAAACAGTTAACAGAAATGCAGTCCTAAAATTGCCCCTTGAGGAACCCCCTGCAGTGATCTGGAATGAAGCACACATTAAAACAATGGTGTTAGATCTGTTGCTTAAATATAAACTAAATAAAAGATAGTTTTAAACTTTAACACCCATTAGTTATAATTTCTGTAGCAGATATATGTGATTGACCAGATCAATATTTTTCAAAAATTTAAAAGTCACACAGAAATAAAATTACCTTTATTTATTCATTCAAAAAATTACTTGTTTTATTGGAGTCATTTGACAATAGAGGAAATTTCTAACCCTGATTGATTTTTAAAAATAAAAAATAACAAATTATCTGCTCATGAACTGGAACAAATATAGGTATAGACATGTGTTTTATATATATTATGTATTCCCTTTTCATTTTTGGTGCAGAACTGTAGACTGCATATGAGCTATAAATAGGTGTTGGCAATGTAGAATACATGTATTAATCATAATAATGAACCTGTTGACAAGTTTGGGGTAATTTGCCATTGGCTTGATCCTGTTGTGACACAGGGTATTGAGACAAATGTCACATAGAAAGTATTGTGACTTAAGAGTGTATATATAATCTGAGAAAATATCACCTGTTTGGATTATCCATTGGAATTACAAAGTGCTCTTTGACTTTGGATGAAATAACTGTTCTCAGCTTCTGGGATTATTTTCAAAGGAGCTCTGGACAATGACATTGTGATGCATCAAGACTGTTAGCACATTTAAGGATTCAATTTCTCAAGTTCATTTTTAAACTTTCATTTCACAACTTTGAGCATAAAATCATACAAGTCTTATGAAACTCACTGGTTTAGCTCTTTTCTTTACTTTGTTTAAAACTATGGATTCATAACACATGTGATTCATGTAGTTTTTATAGTATAGGAAAACAGAAAACAGCCAATAATTTTATTTACCATCTCTTGTGTCTTCCTTTTGAAAAGAGACATAACTTGAGAAGATTTTCATTGGTCTGGGAGATAACTGTTTTTATAACATAATAACAATTCATAATGGCAGTAATGCTTTGATAGATATGGTCTGAACCAATTTTTACCAATTGCATACTGATTGAATGAAGGCCAATTGATATTTTTATGACAACTGATTTAAAAAATTTGCAAACGTTTTTTTTTAATAGGTGCTGCATCAAACAGTGTACCTTCCAACTATTGACAGATACAAACTGTAAGAATTTCTTTGTTATAAAATCACTTGGATTGTTATACACTTTAATGTACTCTGTTGCAACATTGGTAAAAATTAAAAAAAAAAAATATTTGAATTTTCTCAGTTATCTGTAATTTCTGAAACATTTGCAGTTAAAAAGGTCAAAAATGCTATTAAATTCCAGGTTATTATTAGCAAGCCACTTTTTCATGCTTTATCACTGTCCACACTTTTTTTATCACTGTCATCACTTTTAATCACTGTCCTCACTTTTTATCATTGTCCTTACTTTTAATCAGTCCTCTACAGGTGTGCACATGTATTTTTGCTGTTGTTTGTCAAAGCACCACTGGCAACTGCACACTGGATTAAACTGCAAACACCTACTGGTAAACTATACTAGATTACCTAGTTATGTCCCTTGGTTCATCATGCCAAAAACATAACCAGTCGAGATTGTACAAGTCATAATTTTAGACAGTATATCTCAAATAAAAGCAAACTAGAACTGACATGTGTCCCAAAATTATTATAAATAAATAATGTGACAGAGAGATTCAATGAATAAAAACATGTTTATCATCCATATTTAGATAACAAAAGTATTGATTCACTATTTAGTTTCATTTTGAAGTCTCAATGATTTTTTTTTCAATAAGTTGTAATTAAAAAGCGTGTTCCTAAATAACTCTACATGATTTTTATGAAAGCATTATGAATGAATGAATAAGCAAAAGGAATGAATTTAATGCATAATTTTCAACTTATAACACTTCATAAATCATATATATAAAAGAAATCAAATACATGTACATTAATTATTTAAATGAGCATTGATACTTTTCTCATTTATATGCAAGACTGATAAGTTCAAAAACTGAGAGATAGTTTGAAGCTAGCTACCTTGGCAAGTTCTTCATAAAGGCTATTACCTGCATAACTAGATGTTCTTTTTTCCACCCCAGTGTAACAATACTTAAAGTTTGCTGTCACTTTTGACAAGTACTGGTAATTAATTACTGTATACAAATTTTCATCTTGATTTTGACTGCAAGAGTTCCCAATGCACAACCAATACCTCAAACAGAATTAAGGACATCAACAGCTACCATGTTACGTATAAGAAGAAAGCAGACTTTTCAGTTTATATTGCCATATCAAAAAACATTTTTGATGCACATTGTATAAACTCAAAAGTGGTGAAAATAACAAAGAATGTTATTATTTAGAAATATCAAAGTCATGATATAATTTTTTTTTAAATAATATATCAGCAAACCTGCCCATAAAACAAAATTAAATAAAAATTGGAGATATTACTTGTTCAGATGTCTTCGTAGCATTTTTTTTACAGGAAGTTTCCAACATTTAAATATTACTGATGCATGGACGTTATTCCTTATCAACTGCATTTTACAGAGCAATATTACTACATATGGAAGTTTGTTTTTGTTTGATTAGGATTTTTAACTTAGCTATAACAATTTTTCAGTCATATTGCTAAGATGTCTGCAGTGTGGCAGTTTATAGTGATGTCTAGCACTGGGGCATCATGTCGGAGACTTGTAACATGATGTTCCACCCAGTCACATTATCCTGACACCAGGCCGACCTTTCCTAACATTAACCTCTTAATGCTGACCATCAAGTGAGGCAGCTGTTAGTACCATTTTTTAAAGTCTTCGGTATGACTTTGCCAAGGATCAAACCCATGACCTCCTGCTTCCACGGCAGACGCTCTAACCACTAGACCACCAGAGCAGTGCACATATGGAATTACCATATAACATAATATCAGAATCTAGTCTATAAGATTCAAACATCAGTCCCCAAGACCTTCATTTCTCTCAACATACAATCCTACACCAATAATTTCTGAACACCGAAGAGCTGCTGAAAATTATTTATCTGGGAAGGTACAGAGTGCATGCAAAAATATTAAAATATTTTTTTTTCTCTCACCCCCATCCCCACGCCAATGTCCCTAATTTGATCTACAACAATGTTGGGACTATTCAGGAATAGTCTGTATAAGCTTCAAAGTATATGTTAACCAACAGGTATTGCGGTTGTTTCTACTGCTCAAAAAGTGAAATGGTATAATATAATTTAAGTACAACCGCAAACTGCATAGACTGAGATCTGCCATTGCATAATGCGCCAACAGATCTGGATCTGTGCATCTTCTTAAGGAGTAATCAGTGGAACAAACAACATCTAATAGACCCTGATCTGTCACGATGCATTTTGACTTTAACTTATAAGTGAGTATATATGATAAAATAATTTTTAATGAGTGAAGTGAATTTCATAATGTTTCTCTAAAATATCTTATGATTTTAAACCCTTCTGCAGCACAAAAACTTCAAATTTTGATATCAAACCTAAATTAAAGCATGGTGTGTGTGTTATTGTGGACTCATGCAATTTCTCAGGACACGCCTGGCTATATACATGGTTGTCAGTTTACAATTTTTACTCACTGATAGGTCAAGTCAAACTGAAAACAATAAACATCCTGTTAGAACATAGTCTAATTCACATGCAAATCAGGGTATGCATTATCTATTCCATTGATTACTGATAGAAAATTGCACAGACCCAGATCTGCCAGTGCACTGTGATTGCAGGTCTGTGTGCTACACATAAGCAATTACATTGAATAATTGGTGGAAACAAAATAACCTGGTATAGCTCCAATAAAAATCATTGATCTATGTGAACCTACTGGCAAATTTTCTCACACATCTACAAGGTGGTTTAGTCAGAGATTTGAACCCACATGGAGAGAAAGTGATGGCATTCATCGGTGCATATGTGTAAACTGTAAAATGGGGATGAGTGAGAATTAAAACCTACACATTGGGGTCACTGATGAAATATCAAGCAATTTTTCTTTTAGTGTTAAATGCCATTTTTCAGCACTCAATAGGCTATAAATGGCGGCCAGTATTAATCGTGGAGGAAGAACCCGTGAAAATCCCCAGAAAGAACCACCGACCCATGAGAAGCTACTGGCAAGCTTTTTCACATACCCACATTTTCCAAATCTGAGACTCAAACCCAAGCAGACAGAGGTGAGATGGAAGTGATCTGTAACAGAGAACACTTTAGACCACTCAGCCACTTGGGGCGTCCTCTAATGTGTTGGAATCATTCAACTAATCGTCATAAGAATGGATGCATCTCAATATAATGTTCACCTTTTACATTTTTTGCCTTTCTTTTTAACGGATGACTTGTATTTGTAGACACAAGGTCATATCAAGCTGGAGTCACTTATATCATATGTCCGTAGGTCCAACTTCGGTATCATAATAAGGCTGTTAGTGAAAACCCCATGTTGATTTAACCATCCATTTGGAAGGAATAGAGGTAACAATAGCTTTCAAGATACGAGTTTCCATCCTGGATTAACAATAATAAGATTTTCAATATGACAGTTTCTGTGGCCATATTGGATGTCAGATCAGCACCCATTTTAAATTAAAATCCATTAGACATCACAAGAAGTCTTTAAGTGAAGACCTCATATAACCATCCATCCATGAGGAATATTGATTTTCAAGATGGCTACTGAGTGGTGGCCATTTTAATTGTTAGACAGGCATCAATTTCATTTACTGGACATCAAAAAAGGTGAAAATCTACATCAATATGATGCTCTTCTCAATTAGAGTAGCAATAAAAAGTTGTTCAAGATGGCCCCTGTGCTGGTCATATGCATGGATATGAGATTGACACCATTTTCATATAATAACAACTAGACATCATAATATTTCTTTCAGTGACAACCCCATTTTGATATGACCATCCATTTAGGAGGAGTTCAGCTATAACCAGATTTTCAAGAATGCTGCCATATTGAACATCAGATAAGCACCAGTCCCATCACACAAGAAAAGATGTCGTTTAGAAAAATAACCATCTGATATAGTCATCCAATTAGGAGTCATGATAATAAGATTTTCAAGATAGCTGTGCTATGGTGACTAAACTGGATGCCATGTCAACCACAGTTTCATTAAGGAACAACCTAACAAGTCTTTCAGTGAAAATACCATGATGATATGACTATCCATGTAGAAAGTGATAACAAAATTTTCAACATAACAACTGTGGTAGCAATATTAGACGTCAGATCGGCACATTTTCATTCAGGACAAATTAAACATCATGTGTGTGTGTGTGTGTATGTGTGTGTCTGTGTAAGGTCTGATGGCAATCCTCCAAGCAGTTTAGGAGGTGTAACAATAACAAATGGACAGACGGACATTGGACAGCCAACCATTTCATAAGCACTTGTGGTCTATGACCAGTTGGGACCAAAAACTCAAGATTACTACTGCAACAGCACAATATCATCATTAACACCAACAGGCATGGTTTTAATTAAAGATAAAAAATTAAAAAAATTATTAGTGCATCAATAATACATGTAATGTCAATTCTTTAACACCAAAAAAGAAAAATAGGTAGAATTCACAAAGAAAATGAATAAGGGAGATAAATCTTGTAATGTGATATTATACTTTTAAGAGTTAATTACCTTGGTTGTTTAGTTGTAGGAGTTGTATTTTGGTTTCCAGAGCAGCCAAACCATAAATTGTTGTTAGATTTAACAAACTCACACCAATTACTAAGAAAATTTTAAAAGAGCAAGCCTTTGTTCAATGAATCAACTTTGGTAAAAGAAAAACAAGGGCTTGTATGTTTTAAAGATATGAAATTTAAATAAGCCACAAGCCATTGAAAGTGTAATGATGGCAAAAAGTGTATATAAGCAGGTACAAGCTACATAGACAGTTGCAGGAATGCAGATTGGTCTGGAACATTGATTACTGATGGATTGCAGGGCTCTCAAATGAACCTAGTGACTGGGATGAGTTTGTTAGAGTTGAGGAAGTAAAAGCATCGAGGAGGAGAGTTGTTTCCTTAAGTGTTAGGTGTGTGTGATTTAGATTGTTGTTGTTGTTGTAGGGTTTAATACCATTTATCAGCACACAATAGGCTATACATGGCGCCTAGTATTAATAGTGGAGGAAGAACCCGGGAAGACCCCCCAAAAGAACCACCAACCCACTTAAAGCTGCTGGCAAGCTTTCTCACATTGGCAGTATCCGAAACTTGAACCCACACAGACAGAGGTGAGATGGCAGTGATCCATAACAGACAGCGCTTTAGACCACTCGGGGCCCTGATTTAGATTGTTAACATAGCTTTAATGATTTTTCAGTCGTATCACTATGATGTCTGCAGTGTGGCATTTTATAGTGGTGTCTGGCACTGGGGCATCATTCTGTAGACATGCAGCATGATGTCCCACCAAGTCACATTACTCTGACACCAGTCCAACCAGTCCTAACACAAATCTCTTAATGCTGCGCGCCAAGCAAGGCAGCTGTTAGTACTATTTTGATAAGTCATCAGCTAGGATTTGAATGTGCGACTTCCCGCATCCAAGGCGGATGCTCTAACCACAAGGCCACTGGAGCAGTAAAAATAGAAAAAACACTCATCAGTGCCAAACACCTGGTCACTAGGTCTTGTGGCCATTTGTCCAAATATTATGACAAAAGTGATATTTATTTAAATGACCATTATCAATGTTCAATAACATACCAAATCATAAAATAGATGTATTAATATTACACTAATCCACAATACTCAGCTACTGCCAATTAAGAATCCATCCATTTTGTAATTTCATGCATTGCTGAACTGTGATATTGACATATTGAGGTAATTGCCACATGACAAATCCACAGATGTTTGAGACAGAAACAACCTTTTCAAATGAGGCATGTTATATATAATGGGTTTCTCGGTATTGATGGTGCTGCCAATTATCCACCTACGTAGTCCAGTAATTTGAAATGGTAACAGAAGCTTCATTTATTTTATTCCATGAGGATATACAAACAGTAAGAAATCAGACTGGATACAGAAACAGGCTGTACAGAATGCCAAATCCCAAGAGCAATGAGATATACTGGTGTCTAAAAATGGTCATCATATACATGTCTATGTTGTAGACAAATCTGTCTGCAATAATTGCAATTGTTTTATTACCCGTAATTGGTGAGATCATTCACAAACAAACTCAATCAGATAAATAAGGGTTACATTCTTGGGACCTCTACATAAGTCGTGTTTTACATAAGTTGGGTTTACTATCATTGTTATGCTTAAATGCCATGGTTAAAGATAACTTCAACAAAACAAAAAAATATTTAAAATTATGAAAAAATGTAACAGAAATGTTTTACACATGTACATGAGAGGTGTAGCATAACTATATAATGTAGGTAAACTTGATTTGAAGATGAAAAAAACAAGAATCATTGATCTGGTGATTCATTTATGAATAAATGACTTTACATATCTCAGGGAGTTAATGTACAGGTTTGTGGACAAATTTATTGAAATAATTCATGGCCAATCAAGTAAAGTTGTGTTTATTTTGGGATTCAATGTTGACTAGCACAGCAACAAAAGTAAATTATAGTATTGAGACAATTGGTGTAAAGAACCTTGTTCAAGGGCACATCAATGTAGCTGTACCAGGCTGATGCAACTGTAGGGTTTGAACCCATATCATTTTGGTTGCAATTCCACCACATTAACCACTGACACCTGGAAAGATGTGCAAGTTGTTTAAAGGTAAGCTGCCAGGACAAAGATGTTACAAGTCAAAGAACATGAAAGACCAAGAATACAAATAAGATCAATAAAGACAGTGAGATGTACATGTCCTAATTGCAAAATCTTATGAAGTTGACAAGGATTAAGTGACCAATGGTCTCTTAGTATCTGAAATCTTATGGAAATGCATATGGATAAAGTGGACAATGGTCTGTAAGTGTCTGAAAGTCAAAAGATGTTTTAAACTTCTTTCCATAAAAAACAAAACTGTAAAGCTTCAGCACCAATGATGTGTGCATTGTCTGCATTTGAGAGTAAAGTTCTCTAGTTGTCATTCATAATAACTTTATAAATAATATTTGAAATAATTTGTTTTAATGATGGATATATTTGCTAGGAGACTAACACAATAGCTAAGGTTATTAATTAAATCATCCATCGTCTTGCATCCTTTTTCAGTGTGAGAAGATGATCTAATGAGACAATTTAATTTTGTTTCAATTTTCACCAATTTATACCAAACGACAAGCAGCAGCAGAGGGGGTGAACAGACCAACTTTTACAGGTGTCGATTTAGTAAACTGAGGCTTTCTCGAAAATGCTTAATATAAGCCTCCATTCATCAAAATAAAATTAAAAAAAAAAACGACGCCATTTTTGTTGTCACCATCCCATTTGCTGCTTGGAACTTTCAGTTCTGAGTTAACGATGCTTGGAAAATTCGTGGAGTTTTCGGGTAAAAAAAAAAGACGCCATTTAGTTGACGTTCACCTCCTCGGCTGCTAATGCGCTAACTAAATATTTGATCAAGTCATTAAGATTTCACAAATAAACTAATTTGTAAAACCTCACCTCGTAAATCAATCAGATTATTAGATTGGTCAGTGAGTTTGAAATTAATTCTCGTTAACAAATTATTATGACATCGCATATAGACTAGATTAGTTGGGTCTTCAATAATTAGAAATCCTGGAGGAGCCGTTGGTGCAAATGAATATAAAATATATCCTTGCTGAGCTTGATTTGATTGTTCGAGATTTATTTGATAATTTCCTTCGATAACATCACATACTAAATTGAGCGCAATCACCGTTGAAATATTCACATTGTTCGGAGCAATATGTCTACCGCCGCCTTCTGGATCATTATTATATTTCAGAATATTTGCTGTAGGATTCTTCGATTTTTTCCAATTATCGTGGATTCTTTTGAACCCAATATTAATAGCATCGTCAAGTTGTTTCTTTAGTTTATCCGGATTATATCCAGGGATTTTAAAATCTTTAATCTCCGTTTTATTAATCTTATATAGATCCGCAAACTTATCATGTAAGATTTCTTCATTTAATACTTCTTGAATAATTTTCGAGTGAAATATTTTCATATCGTCGATGATTTTATTACCCGTTTCTACGATGCTGATAAACTCGTCTTTAGTGAGAGAGCCGGATTTAAGAGATATTAGCAGTAGTGAAAAATCATTATTCATTACTGTGAAATTTCCGTTAATGAGAGGAACATAAATTGATTCAAAAATTTCTTTATTCAAGAATTTATTAGGAGTATAATCTTGATAATTTTTGGCTTCATTGACGGGTTTTATTTTGTTGGTGATATAATCGGATTTCTTAGGTTCGGGTGGAAAATCCTTCGAATTTTCTCGCGAGTTATCCGGTGGTAATTCAGGCCATCCTAACACTGATCTTATAGAACTCTGATAAATATCTACAACGTATCCTTCTGTATTTATCTCGATAGCGGATGATAATGTTGGTTCGTGAACTGTTATAGCGATTTTTGATTCTTTTCCGGTGAGAGATTTTATTCTGCGTTGAAATTCAGCATTGATCTGTTCGATTTGATATGACCCAGTTGGTATAGAAACAACCTGCCAATCTGGTGTTCCGTCTTCACGATTCTTGTTTGCAAATACCAAGGAATTATTCGGTTGTTGACCACCAAATGCTACCGATCTAATATTAGGCCAGCTATGATACACTCGTAGTTTTGCTAGTGCGATCTCGCTCACGGGAACAGGACTTGGGAAATTCACACTAAATTCGGGACGTGTTGAGGTTATTGATATCGTGCTTGTTTTCACCGGTGTTGTATTTGTTACTATTTGTTGAAGTAGTTCTTGCGACGACATTATTATTATTATTCTGCTCTAATTTCAGCATTGTTGATTTATACAATTGAGCCATAGTTGAAAATTCGCTATCTGATATTGTTGTGTCATCCAACGACGATGATATCAACGAGGATAATTGCGAGTAACCGGCAGATGCAATATGATATTTAATTAAATAATCATGTAGTTTACTCTGGCTACACGATGATAGTTTTTTTGTGATCCCAGTTAATATACCAGCAATTGTAGCCACTGCGGAAATAGCGATTGGAACTACGACCGGAGCAATCATTGTAACCGAAGATAGTATTATTCCAGCAGCAGTGATTACTCCTGACACCGAGTACACGGTGATATCAACTGTGGTTATTCTTCGTTTGTATTTTTTGATTTTTATTTGATATTCTTCACAGAGAGAACTGAGTTTAGTTTGAAACTCTTTGACTTGATCATAGCGATACTGATTCGATGATGGAGTCATTTTATTTTAAAAGCGTTAGCATTTTCAATTACGAAATTCAAAATTGCAAAGTAATTTTTAAGGATTTTATTTTCAATTTAATTGTTTACTTAAATCCACTACGAATTCTACGTACCACGTTACTGAAACCCTGACTAGATTTCTATCTGTAGTCGTTATCGTGAATTGTTCAGTTGTATCCTTGTCGATTATCGTTGATACCGTATTATTGTTAACTTCAGATGAACTCGACGATGATATATTAAATTTAATCGGTGATATTATTGTTAATCGATAAATACCCTTTACGGTTGCGGTTATGTTTAAAATGTTATCTGTAGGTGTCCACGTATATGATCCGTGTTGAATCGTGTATACTACGTTGTTGACGATAGATTTATTATGAGGAATTTTTACTTTTTCAACAACGTTTATCATTCTCATTGCATCATCCCTTATTGCGTTGTTGAATGTTTTAAGTTCATCGATGGATTTTTTAATATCGGGAAGTGTTATTTCAATTTTATCAAATGGGCTCCCAATAAACTTGTCCATGAGGTTTTTACGAAACGTCATAAATAGTTTCGTGTGTTTTTCATATTCGGATTGAAGAGTTGCTAGTTCCAATATAGAATCTTTTATTGTGGTGAGTTTTGGTGTGGTTACTGGTGGATTTCCAAAAAATTCTAGCAGGGGTTTATCAATTTTGTCAACTATATTTCTTTGTAATGTAGTAAACTGATCAAATACAATTATATGATCATCATACTTATCATTAAGCGATTTTAATGAATTCACCGTGTTATCGTATGTTGTTAATTTATCCGTAATTGTTGAAACAAGTACACCTGGTTTGAGTTTACCCTCATCAGAAAATAACGCGATAGTATCCTCTACTGCGTCTCGTTGTTTAACCAAAATATCATTAAGAGAGATATTACTACTTTTCAATTTACCCTGACGATCTTGAAATACAACTATTTCACCAGGATCAACATTTGCTAGGTTTAATATTTCGGATATTTCATCTTCGATTAATTTTTTAATATCCTTGTTATCAATGGTTTCAACTCCACTATCAGGTTTCTTCAGCGATGATAAAGGTCGTCCCCAAATATCAATCATTATTATAGAAATCTTTTTATCATTTAAATCCGATGGATTTTCAATCTAAAGATTTTTAAGGAGATTTGCCGCTAGTATACTCATTTACTACTATATGAGGTGGTTTCGAAAATCTTTTGGATATAGCATCAAGTACGTTTAATACTTCATTACCACATATTGGTGGATCAAGCATTGTTTGTGTTGGTAACGTAGAATACCAAGTCCTCATTGGAAGGGTTTTAATATAACGCATAAATTCTTTCGGCGGCGCTAATCCATATGAGTCAAAATAAATAATCCCACGTGGATCAATTGCGTAACAAACCCAGTGAGTTCCAGGTCCGGAGCTGTTATCTAAATTAATAATACCGGTTTCAACATCATTTGGTTGTGCCGGTAACTGATCTCTCATAAAAACCCCTCTGAAATTTTTTATTTTTAATTTTTTAGCGGTATCAATTAAATCAAAATTGGACATGGGAACCATCGGTTCCTGAACTATATCGTTCCTGGAATTCGAAGACCCTTTCCGCTGTACCATGAACTCGGGGTTCCTGGTAGTCTTAGACCCTTTCCTTTTTTTTTATACCCTTTTCCAGTTGCCTTTTTCAATGCCATTCCTGCCGCGGTACCAATAGCTCCTAATGCTGCTGCCTTCGCTACCGCTGGGGCTGCTGCGGCAATCAACCCTGGAATCAACCCTAACAACGGGAATATACCACCAGTCTTTTCCATGTTTTTAATCGCGCTCGTAGAAAGAGTAACCTGAACTCCTTTTTTTTCTTTCAGCGCTTTATTAAAATGATTAGTTTGAGTTTTCGTCAGCGATAGTTTATTTCCTCCGCCATTCATTTGATTAGGTTTCAGCGTTATTGTGGTTCCACATTGCTTAGCTGATTTGGATTGTAATTTTTTTATTTGACCAGGTGTCAATGTGACATTGATATTACTATACGACATTATACAAAACAGGTTGATTCTAAATCGCGAGTCATTTTTAAAGAATTTTGGATTAAGAAAATCTTACAGATTTTCAACTGGTGCATCTACTAGTCTCATTCGTCCACCAACACCTTCGAGTATCATTGATTTATCACTAAGAATAACAGCAACTGCTCTGTAATTAACAACATCACCAGCAACAGCACCAGGAGGAGGAGCAGCAGGGTGAACACCAGGATGTACACGAGCTCGGAAGTGTATATCAACTACGGACTGTTTCATCAAGTCAAGATGTTCTAGGGAAAAGTAATAAATCGGATACAGACCTTTAAAATCCAATTGTGATATTTGTAGACCAGTATCTACATTTTGATCACGTCCCATAAATGATAGCAATCGATGATAAACACGTGCAATATGATTATTTTCATAGTTAAGTTGTATATCCTCTGCTGGTTCTTGTTGTCCGTTTATTTTCAGCGAGACTTCACTACACCCAAGTTGATCAAATATCATATGACTTCTTTCTTGATTGTTTAATCTCGTAATATCCTGTAGAGCAACAAATATATGCCGTGGAGCTGAAACACCCTGTCGTGCTGCCAAATGCCATGTAAATGTACCATCAATATTAGAATCCATGGTATCTGTGGACGTTGTCAACCAGCTTAATAATCTCTTCCCCCCTTGATCCATAAATGATAGCAACCGCGGTTCTACTGACAATGATGGAGTCAACACTGGCATCCACAGTGATAGTTTTGATAAAATTACTTTACCATCAGCACCGCCAATACGCCAGATTGCATTATTATCATCACCCTTTCTCACTAGTGCTACAGTATGCTTTACTCCATAAATAACTTTTCTGACGTTTCTACAAAATCCAAATATATGATGGAGCGGAATCGCACATGAAAATCGTCGACGCTCTCCTTGCAACATTGCTATTCTTGTTGCAGCTCCTAGATTGAAATTCTCATCATTATTTATAATCATATCCTCGATACCACCAGCAAGACCAGCACCAGGACCAACAAAAGCAGCAGCAGCAGCATCAACACCACGATCATTTGGTTGTCTTATAACAAATGGATTTTTACCCGCTGTATTTTTAACATCCTTTGCAAACATCATAGATGGACCGGCCGATCTTGTATAATCGTCAGAGTATCTTGCTAGCCCTAGTATTGTTGTTGCTACATCAACTTCACGTTCAATAGATTCGATTTCTTTTCCATCAATGAGATATCTAGCACTTTCAAATAATGCCATGATACCATTATTGACAAAACCAACTTGGATATTAGCTGCATATGGTGTATTAGCTACAACATCTGTTACAAGTTCACCTTCGACTTCAATAAAGGCTTCAGCGGGTAAAAAGTATTTACTGGTATCATGAACTTGAAGTTCGATTCTCCCCCGAAGATTAGGTTGCACTGCGTGATAAGCAAAAAATTGATAATCACGTACAGAAGTATCTTTAAGCACTGGGGCTTCCATGTCAAATGCAACATTAGGGTTTTGTTTGAACATTTTTATTATATATCCGATGGTCTAAATCAAAAATTCTGAAGAATTTTGAAATTATTTTAAAATAGTTTCATATGAAAACCCCAGGAATTCATTTAGAGAAAATTGATTTTCATGAAATTATGTCGACGGATTAGCCAAAAAACAATACAAAATCAATAAAAAAAACATCGAAAATTCGATGAAACAACATATTTTAGCCTAACATGATAAAAAATCTGATCAAAATCGATTTTCTCTAAATGAATTCCTGGGGTTTTCATCCTCGATTTTCATGAAATTTTGTCGATGAATTGCATAAAAACACTAGAAAAATGAGTAAAAACACTAGAAAAATGAGTAAAAAATGTAAAAAATCTAACAAAATTAGCAAATTATAAATATTTTATAATATAAAAATAATTTTCAAAATTCTAAAGAATTTTTAAACTAATTATTTAGTTGGGTGTATTTTAATAATGATGATGAAAATATCTGATAATGAAGATAGCGTTAGAAACATTAATGTTTCTGATACAAGTGATTCTGACACAAATATTTCTAATGCTAGCATTTCTACAATAACCATAACAACTGAGCATCCTATTCAAATAAATAGAATCACAAGTGATTCTGACACAAATATTTCTAATGCTAGCATTAGAAACACTAGTGTTTCTACAATAACTATCATAATTGGAAATCCTGTTCAAATAAATATTTCTAACGTTTCCGGCGAATCTTCTTAAAACCACTTCCCGAAAGCCCACTTCCGGCTATCATATTTGCTGTTATATTATCCTGGGCGTTAGTCATTAATGATTGTAGTTTTTTATCCACGGCGTTATTTATTATTTTACTAACCTGTGTAGGCATTACTGCAGTAGATGGCAGTGAAGTCATTCTAGAAATGCTAGCATTAGAAACACTAGTGTTTCCAGGTTTTGATTGGAAATTCGAAGAATTTCGTCGTCGAACTAGCGCTGTTAGTTTATCCCGAGCGGCTGAAAATGCCTTACTAGCAAGATCACCAACAGTGTTAATACCCTTATCTCGGATAACATCAATTGCTTTCATTGCTGCCTGTTTTGCAAATGGAGCCACTTTTGGAGCCATTCTTGAAAATAATCCCATTATAGTATTACCGAGACCATCTCCATAGTATACTCGGTATTTTGGTAATCGTGAGTTTACCACGTAGACGTTAGTTGGTTTATCATGGTTGTAGTGTATGATCATTCTCTATATAGAAATGCTAGCATTTCCAATTATCTAATCGCTATGATAACCGTAGAAATTCGAAGAATTTTCGGCTAACTCCTCAATGAAATCTCTATATGTTGCAATATCCATGATACCACCTTGAAATAATCTCCTACAGATATCAGCTGCTTCATTGATTATTTCCAGTGAGTTATTCCCGGCTCGTTTTCCTCCTACAAGTACTTCTAATCGTGCTATATCACCGAGAATATTACCAGGACATGTTACACTAGCGTGAAAATCTATAGGATTTTTACCAACTAAACCACTACCCTTTTTTTAGTTGTACCAGTTGCACCCTTCTTAGAATCAGCCTCTGCCATTATTTGTATTTCATCAGGGATTGGGTCTGCTGTGTATACTGGTGGTGGTACTGTGATCCCCTTTACCATAGCTAGAAATTGGTCATAATCAGATTTTATTTCTTTTGTGATTTTGTTTTTCCTCTTGTTTGCTAAAAACACCTTATTTGCCCAAACTTCTGAACCCTTTACAAAATCCTTAGCTGTGTCGTCTTTTAAATAATTAACTCTCTTCGCTTTTTTAACGTTGTCTTTGGTAAATTTAGCTAATCCAGCAAGTGTTGGGATATTTCTGATTGTATTTAACGCATCAACTGTAAATATATTTTCAGGAGAATAATCCCCCTTTGAAACAGCTCCCTCTTCTTCTTCTTCTTCTTGTTGTTGTTCTTCTTGAAATTCTTCAGGTGGAAATGCTTGCATTTCTAGTGAGGAAATATCAACATCACCTAATCGTTCAATTTCTTCCTGAAGTTCTCGTTGTTGTTCTTCTTGTCGTCTTGCAGTAGTTATTATATCACCAGGAAGTGTTTTTAATGATTTTTTCGTTTGTTTAGTTCGTTTTGATATTTTCTCTAACACAGGGAGAAAGGACTCTTTTTGCGCGCTTTCTTGTTTAGAAATTGCTGTTTTCACACCCTCAGTTGCACTAACAATAGGTTTGAAGAGTTGTTCTGTATCCTCTGTGAAGTCAGTCTGAAATAATTGCCGTTGTTGAAGTTTTTCGCGGATTCTATCACGAAGGGGTAATATTTTCTTAAGAGCTTCAAGTCTTTCTCTAGCTAATCTCGTTGTTAATGATTCTCCTACCATTATTGAAAGAGTATTACTAATTGTCAAATAAAAATCCTTTGGATTTTCAAATCCAAATCATTTCGAAAGAAATCACTAACCTAAAAATGCAAATCATTTTAATACTTCCTTGTTGTTACACACATGATTTTACTTCCTCATACCGTATCGGTTATACAAACAAAGGAGGCTCTCTACGCGTGGGCTCATCACCTTCAGAGTTTTCCATTAATGTTTTTAATTGTCTCACTTTACAATTAATAAGTCTCTTTTGTTCATATTCTAATCCTAATTGCTTTCGAACACGTTCAACGATGCTACATAATGGTACGAAGACATTAACATCTTCAGTATTTACTAAGCTCTCACGTATAAGCTTTTGGATATTCTTAATTAAAAAATATTTTTTAGATAGGACATATTTTCCGGTCTGTTCTGCAAATTGTATATCCTCGAAATTGGTCATAATTTGATCACAATCCAAACCTGAACATAATTTTACATTTTCATCCTTCAACTTGTTGATTTCAATAATAATCAATTTGAGATTTTCAATATTCATATATATATAAAAATATATTTGTTTAAATAAAGTATTTTAAATACAAAGTATTAAAAATACAAAGTATTTTCAAAATGAATTCTGGATACACTAAGGTGTTGATCATCTTAGTATACCCAGAAGCTTAATGCGATTATAGGTGATTATGATTATATATAATGAATGACGACGGCACATTTACCGTTTTAAACCCCCTTGGTGTTTTATACATCAAGCAGCGCGCTCAACGGTTAACCGACAAACACATAACAATAGATTATAGGTGAACAATGAATGAATTGATTTCAATGACAATGACGACGGTACAACAATAGATTATAGGTGAACAATGACAATGGTATATACAATGAATTGATTTCAATGACAATGACGACGGTACAACAATAGATTATAGGTGAACAATGACAATGGTATATACAATGAATTGATTTCAATGACAATGACGACGGTACAACAATAGATTATAGGTGACACAATGAATGAATTGATTTCAATGACAATGGATGACGCGGGCTATTCTACATTCAAGTGTAAACAAAACCACAAAATCGAAACTTTGGTTTTGAATGTCAATAATAACGTTCATACCACGTGTGACGGTGTGGTTTTGTTTACACTTGAATTTCGGCTAAATGCCCAATTATAATAAGAACGAATTTGTATATATACACTCATTACGACGAGGTGATATAAAATAGGTGTAGTGATTGTAATTATTTGTTTGTTTATTAGCGATCACTGACAACGTTGAAAACACGTATAATACTTGAAACAGACATTAAAAAAAATGTTTAAATACGACGTGTTTATAAAACAGTTCTGTTAATACTTGAAAAAAGACAAAATTGATTGTGTTTTGTTCAGATTTATTTAATTATAACAGCCAATGAAAAATCGAAGATTTTCCAACACTAGCGTTTCCGTGTTTAAGATCCGTAACTCTGTCATTGGTGGAAATCCTACGGATTTCACACGCGTTATACCTAACGGAGTTATCTCCCTACGTAAGAAAACTGAATTTTGTTTTTAAAACGCTTTGAAAAAGCGGTCTTATAAATTCCTTCTGCTACTTTTTGTACCGAGGAGGTGTGAATATCGAAATACTTACCAGCTTCTGACATTGATTGAAATACTATCTCCTTGTTGTCAGTGTCCATTGACTTTACGGATCTAGCATTTTTCGGGTATTTCCCAGTTCTTCCTCGTTTTGTGTTTTCACATTGAGAAATAACTTGAAGGTTGTTCAATTTGTTATTCTTAGTATCGGAATCAATATGATCAATAACAAAACCATCTTTGATTGATTCGTTATACACTTCGAAGACGAAACGGTGATTGAGATACATTTTCCCTCCAGCTTTAAATATCAAATAACCCATACCATTATCCCGCCCAACAGATTTCTTATTTTTACTGTGTCTAACAACACCATCACGAGAAGCTTCGTAATTTTTAATAACAGGATGTCTTTGAAATTCTTGGCTCATTTGTATATATAATATATCTATTTGTCTAATTCGTTAATTGGCTGAATTATAACATTGGAAAATCTTTTTATATAATCAGCCGTAGTTTTTATGATTTTGCTATTGACGTCGTCAGGATTTTTGATTCTTCGCTTGTCATAATAACGTTTTAACTCTCTATAACGCTTACCCCCGCAATTAATGCATAACTGCGACTTGCCTCTTACACCTACCCCACAATGCAAGCATGGTAGAGGTCCCTCCGAACCGTTTCTCACACTCTGCATATGATACCCACAGAATTCATTTCTGCATGATTTGTTACACGGAGTCTTTGATCCAATCATAAGCCATTTGCAATGATTCATTATATAAAATTTTCTTATTTAAATACTTGTTTTAATTATAATATGAAGGAGTTCAAGAGATTATCGAAAATTAAGCCTTGGAAAAATGTTAGATTTAATCTCGATAGAATCTCTGATATACCTAAAAGTCTAGTAGATGATAAACCACTATTGAGTAAAATCAGCGACTGTTTTAATGAGTTTAAGCGTGATGGAGCATCTCATACGTGGTCGACATTTCGAATTATTGATGAAGATGTCAATATACCCGTAATTGATGCTACTATGAATGATATAAGAGCAACTGTGATACTTTCACACCTTGGCCAGAAATCCAAAGGTAAATTGCAAAGCAATTCTCTACGGAGGTATTTTTTTAGAATAAAATTCATTATCGAAGAGGAAGGTGAATGGATTATCAGAGATAAATTTGACCCAATCCTTAAGGATAAAAAAACTGTTATTGTGAGTAGAGATTCCAAACCAGGAATTCTAACTGGAATTGACAAACCATACTATGAGAAATCTTACCCTGTAACAGCAGTTGTGTATGGGTTATATCCAATAAATAATAATCCTAATATTGCAAAACTAGCTCCAATGTTTTCATCATCAGTGGCTTTGCCACTTAATTGTGTAGCAACACGGTTAATAGAACACTTTACAAATGCATCCCGGGGAAACAAATTAACTGATCTACGAAGAAAAAAAATAACCGAATGGGAACTAACAGTGAATCAACATGGAGCAACGATTTCCGATATAGCTAAATTAGAAGCATTATTAAAATTTCCAATATCGGTAGCGACAATAACCGGAGAAGTATTATACGAACCAAAATATCAATCGCGAGGAGCTCCAATTGAAATTATTGATCATAACAAACACGCGTGGACACCCGCGGTAAATATATTTCCACGAGAAAGAACTGTTCGATATATCCCTAAAGAATTTTCTAGGGATGATTTCTATGAAGAGAAATTATTTGATGCTATTCACGCGTTAACCAAAGACGACCCTGTGTCAGTATGGTTACTCAGGAGTAATGAGGATCCGGAAATAGGATTTGATCAGTTTTTAAAACCAAATGGTGAATTATATCGAACTGAAGAATTAGATACTAGAATGAGAAAAATCGCTAATGAGTATTTAGAAGGAAACACTAGCATTTCTACAGAAAAACTACTTACGGATAGTTTTACTATTCCATCAGTGGTAGCTCACTTCGCACGAGAAAAGAATTCATGGCACCCAACACGAAGTGATTTTCTCAATGACGTGAAGTTGAGTTGCGTCGAATTTGGTCATGGAGGATTGTGGAATACGAAATACTCACGTGATGGTATGATTTCAATTGATATATCCGCGTGTTATCCTGGAAGTTTTCTCGGGTATGGAGAATGCTCTGAGTACTTCAAACGATTTGGACATCCCACACATGAAATGACTCGTGTTGCGATTAATGGTCCATTGCCTGATTTTGATTTAACCGGGTTCGCTCGTGTGATATCATTCGAATTAGCTACAGGGTTACATCCGTGTAGTTATCTTTGGCTTGGTAGACATATGTATGAAAAAGCGTGGATGCCAATTTTGCTATTGCGATATATGATCGATTGTGGTATGTTAACATCATTAATTGTCAGCGAAGCTATTATATGCTATAACGCGCAGAAAGATGTTTGGTTACCAAAACCCGATCTAGAAAAAATAATTAACGAACAACGAAAACAATTTCTAGATGGAAATTCGAAGAATTTCAGCGAGGAACAAATCATAGATTGGTCTAAGAAATTATTCGAAGGTAGTAATAGAGAGGCTAAAGATCTCGGACGAAAAATAATCGGTAAATTCACTCAAGGTGGAAGATTTGATAATGCAAAATACTCTTCGAGATTAATCATAGACGATGAAGAATACAATTTCATAATATCTGATTTAATAAAAAAAGGGAAATTTGTAACCCGTAAGAACGCTTTTCTATCAGGGGAATTAGATGAGGAAGCTTACAAATCTGCGAGCGGAACTAATAATGTTTGGGTAGATGATGTCCTTCGAAATGGTAAGAAACTAGGTACGGTTGTTACCTACTGTGATGGAAAAAGTTGTCAATACACACAATTGAGAAGTTCTATGCTAGCTTATTCTTGTATTAATCTATTCTCGATGATAAATAGATTTCCTAATACCGCGGTTAGAGTAGCTACTGATTCGATGTATATCCATGAGAAATACAAATCAGATGTAGCTAAATTCACAGATCCTAAGGAAGCGTGGGGAAATTGGAGGTTTAAAAAAGAAACATTACATGAGTATTGTAAATCCGCAGACGTTGCTATGGATGATAAATACTTGAAAAGTAACCATAATATCTCAGAGATTCAATCAGAATTTTCTACTGCACCGCCCGTATCCGATCCGATTTGTAGATACAAGACAGTTTATTTAAACGGCTGTGGTGGATCAGGAAAGACAACTCGTGCAATCGAATTATTTCGTCGGTCAACCATGGTTGTGTTAACACCAACTCACAGACTCGCCAGAGAGATGATAGCGCGGGGGGTAAAAGCCTGTACTTATCACAGCTTCTTTCGATGGAAAGGCGATACATGGACTCCTGATCGAATGGGCGATAAATTTATTCCTGAAATAATAATCTGGGATGAAATATGCACGGTATCATTGACAGTATTACAGATATTTCTTGAATGGTTGTTATTGAAAAATACAAAAGTCGTCATGTGCGGGGATCACGGCCAACCGCAGCCATTTGTTGGTGGATCTCCACATGAATGGCTAAAAGGATTTGTAGATTATTATGAAGAGATTAATACCGACCATAGATCACTTGATGAACAATTACGCGAGTTCAAAGCGCTAATTAGATTACAACCGGATAAAATCCAATGTGAAATAGCGCGTGAAATAATCTCTGAAACTCCCATGAAGGAATTTTGGGAAATGTGGAGACCAAATGATTTAATAATCGCGAGTAGAAAAATAGTCAGAGACGCACTTCAGATGAAGTTGTTTGAATTACATAAAGAAAAATTTGCAACGCTTCCAGTACCACTCTGTTATAGACCTAAGGATACACGAAAGCAGAATATCGACGTTGACATTCCTGGACAACAACAAAAGCAGAATTTAGTATTAAATGATATTGTGCTGGTTGATATCAGCGTCGTTAAAGATGCATTAGGTGCTGATAAATCCCCATGGACGTTAGGTTATGCAGCAACAATACACTCTTCACAGGGATTAACTATATCCGATACAACTCTTTGGATAGTAGATAATCATATTGAGTGGTCAAATTTAGTTTATCTCGCAGTATCCAGAGTACGGCGAATAAACCAACTTCGAAGAATTGTTGTTGACGATGAAATCATTGGTAACGATATTATCACTGGTGATTTTATCACTGGTGATATAATCAGAAAAAAACTCTCTGGCTATAAACAACAGGATAAAAAAAATAAACGAGAATTTGACATTGATGCTGAATTAATTAAGACGCTGAAACAGCAACAGAATAATCACTGCGCGAGTTGCAATTGTATAATGAGTTGGCAGTATTCGGATAAAGATCCTCGCCAATTCACCGTAGATAGAAAAGATAACAATCTCGGTCATGTCAGAAACAATGTGATGTTGACCTGTCTTGAGTGTAATAGACGCCGGGGTGACAGCACCCTGGGTGCTAATTAAGACCACGCGGTGGTAATTGAGTATCCTCCGGAATCACTTGTAATTGTTCGCGTGTAAAACCCCGCTGAGGAGCAGTTGAATCCAGTCTATAGATTGGAGGTCTAGAAACGCTAGCGTTTCCACCTGTAGATCGTGTTATGCCGGATATTTTATGCGTAGTGACACTCCAAATAGGATCAGTAGCTCTTTTTTTACCACCCTCAAGCTCTCCTGGTTCGTATAAGTACCTTACAATGACATTACTACCAAGAATTGGTTCTTTTTGTGAAATTCCTTGGATTTCCATTTTGATAGACGCCTTCTTAATAGCGTTGACAGGTTTCATATTAATTGTTCTAGTAATCTCATTATTGATTGCGGTAATCACAGCTGGTAATCTCTTGACCCATTCACGGGATCGTTTATCCTGGATGAATTCTTTTGCGTATTGATATCCGAATAACCGCTCAGCAAGGGTTTTATTAAACCGTTCAACAATTGCCTGATCGCGATGTAGCGCAGTGTGTCCTCGTCTGATGGCGACATTATGATGTTTCATCGTAGATGTAACAACACCTTGAAATTCCTTGCCAGGATCAACTTGTAACAGATTTGGCCAGCGCAGAGGACCTCGTCGATAAATTTTTTCAAATGCAGAAGCTACTTCAGTAGATGATTTTGTTTTTAATGGTTCTGCTTCTTTGTATCGACTTGCAATATCAACTAACGTTAACGCGTATTTGTAACCGTTGTCATGCGGCAGAAATAGTATATCAGCTTGATGAACTTCATTAGGTGTTGTAACATCAAAATGCGAATAGTTAATTTGTTTAGGCGCTGGTAGATAAATTTGCCATATTGCTTGTTTAGATAACCAGTTTGCCGCTGTAGTTTTTTTCACCTTTGATGCACTAGCGAGTTTATTAATTGCTGCGTAACCTCTCCAGTATCCTCTCGGAGAATAATAAATAGATTCCATATTAAAATGCTAGCATTTTCAATTACCAGCACCTAACATCAATTTACCCTTCATAGCAGATTTTACCAACCAAGAAGCCAATTTTTCTTTGAAGGATTTATCAGGAATAGCATTTAACGCATGAATTAATTTTACATCTGCGAGATGTCTATGTTGAAGATTGCTGCTTTTATAAGCGACATCATGAACATGACACGCCTTATCAATAGCGTTTATTGGATATTCGCCGGGTCGGGGCTGATTTTGATCATCAAGTCTGATATCTAATCGTGTTCCCGGTCCACAGTAGCTATATCCTGGAAGGTGCTTTTCTCCTGGATACTTTGCCCACGGTGTTCCTGGGAGTTTTGTCAATTTGGCTGCAATATCACCTCCTCGTTTTTTTTTAAAGGTTTCGTGGAAGTAAATCTAAATTTTTTCGTACTACATTGTACGCATTTACCAGAAAGCGCTGATCGATTATTTTTCGTTGTAATCGTCGTCAAGTCATTTGTGCCAGTACGTGTCCTACACTTCACACAATATAGATCCATAATTTATATATAACAGTTATGAATGTAATTGATTATTCAGCTACTCGACGACGGGAACCTATTAAACACCATGCAATGTTACCAAATTCTATTCGCGCGATTATCATCGGACCATCTGGAAGTGGTAAAACACAATTGCTACTTAATTTGATAACGAGATGGATGAAGTGGGATAAATTGTACATGATTGCTCCGAGTGTAGACGATCAACGATGTTATGAAGTATTAAAGGATTTTAACGAAGCCGCGCTAGAAATTAACGGTGATGGTGTTATTGAGTTTATAACCGATATCGAAGAGGCACCTAGTATTGATGATATTGATGGAAGTATTAACAATTTAGTCGTATATGATGATATCATGTTAGATAATCAAAAGAATCCTGCTAGAATATTTTCCCGGGGGCGTCACAAAAACACCGATGTGATATATATCACTCAACGTTACACTCAAATACCAAAAGTGATCAGAGATAACTGCAATATGCTATGTGTATTTAACGGAGTTGATACTCATACTCTTAGAAATATTTGGCAAACTTGGTGCGGTGGTGATATGGATCATAATCAATTTAAAAATTTCTTTAGTGTGGCTAAAGCCACTCCACACGGATTTGTGACGATAAATTTATCAGACCCTCGGACAAGATATCGTGTCGGACTTGATCAAATATTTAGTTAGCGCATTAGCAGCCGAGGAGGTGAACGTCAACTAAATGGCGTCTTTTTTTTTTACCCGAAAACTCCACGAATTTTCCAAGCATCGTTAACTCAGAACTGAAAGTTCCAAGCAGCAAATGGGATGGTGACAACAAAAATGGCGTCGTTTTTTTTTTTAATTTTATTTTGATGAATGGAGGCTTATATTAAGCATTTTCGAGAAAGCCTCAGTTTACTAAATCGACACCTGTAAAAGTTGGTCTGTTCACCCCCTCTGCTGCTCAAGCTACTGAAATACAAACAAAAAAAGTCAGACATATGCATAAGGTTTATTAGAATCAACAGCATGATCAAGTTCTGAAACAATACATATTAAGAAACAAGCTAGCAAGTAAATAAAGTATAAAAATGTGATAAATAAATTGTATTACTTTGGTAAACTTCTTACAAAAATGCCACATTTAGAAATCCTTACTAGGATGTGTAAATATATTACTGGGAATACTGCAATGTTTGATCAACATCAAGAATGTATATTTTAATATGTCTGTATAAGATTGTATTCCACCAGCATGGAACAAGATCTGCTGGCACATTATACAATTAGCTCTGACTTGTATGTGAGTACCAGTATATACTTTTAGCATGCAGCACTAGAGTCTTTAATTTCAAAATATAAGTAGAACATTCCGCTGCAGATCATGCAGAAACATGCTTTTATTGTCCACAATAAAAACATTATTGATATTTCAATTCATTTCTTATATATTATATACTTGCATGCAAATTATATTTACAATATTTCTCCCAATGATCTTCTAACTTCTCTCGTTTTTTCTGCAAGGGAATGTGAACTCTACCAGTTGTCTATCCCAATTTTTAACCGTGAAAAGCCCTTCATACAGAGTCCTATCTGCTACATTGAAATTTGTCAATTTGTTTGTGAGAATGTTCAAAATAGCAATTGTTGATGGATGCATGATGCACGATGCACGGCAGATGATGGTCAACACACAACAGATGCAGGGTCATACCATATCTTCACCTGACCATATCATACAGTGACCTAAAAACTTGAGACAATAATTTTCTATAATATATGGTACTATTTGAGAATTTCATGACTCTGATGCTACAAGTGACAGTATTAGTGTTATGATTGATCACATGGAACCCAAAAAGGTCATAGGTGATCCACTAGATTTTCAATATTCATAGAATTACCCTTAAATTTGCGATATGAATAACTAATGACTTATGAAACTGAGTATCAATTGAAAAAGTATCAATGATGGCTAGAGATATCTACAAAACATTCAAAATCCATAACTAAGATATTAATGATGGGTACATTACAAAGTGACCTGTCCACTACATTCTGCTTGCTAGGGCCTTAAATTATGAAGATATGTTGAACATTTAGCTCAGGAAAATGGGCATTCAGGGGCCATAATGGATCTAAAAGATGATTCAATGCTGGAAATTGAACTCAGGAAAATGGGCAATCAGGGGCCATAATGGATCTAAATGATGATTCAATGCTGGAAATTGAACTCATTAAAATGGGCAATCAGGGGCCATAATGGATCTAAATGATGACACAATGCTGGAAATTGAACTCAGGAAAATGGACATCAGGGGCCATAATGGATCTAAATGATGACACAATGCTGGAAATTGAACTCAGGAAAATGGACATCAGGGGCCATAATGGATCTAAATGATGATTCAATGCTGGAAATTGAACTCATTAAAATGGGCAATCAGGGGCCATAATGGATCTAAATGATGACACAATGCTGGAAATTGAACTCAGTAAAATGGGCAATCAGGGGCCATAATGGATCTAAAAGATGACATAATGCTGGAAATTGAACTCAGTAAAATGGGCAATCAGGGGCCATAATGGATCTAAATGATGACACAATGCTGGAAATTGAACTCAGGAAAATGGACATCAGGGGCCATAATGGATCTAAATGATGATTCAATGCTGGAAATCGAACTCAGTAAAATGGGCAATCAGGGGCCATAATGGATCTAAATGATGACACAATGCTGGAAATTGAACTCAGTAAAATGGACATCAGGGGCCATAATGGATCTAAATGATGATTCAATGCTGGAAATTGAACTCAGTAAAATGGGCAATCAGGGGCCATAATGGATCTAAAAGATGATTCAAAGCTGGAAATTGAACTCAGAAAAATGGGCATTCAGGGGCCATAATGGATCTAAAAGATGATTCAATGCTGGAAATTGAACTCAGTAAAATGGGCAATCAGGGGCCATAATGGATCTAAAAGATGATTCAATGCTGGAAATTGAACTCAGTAAAATGAGCAATCAGGGGCCATAATGGATCTAAAAGATGATTCAATGCTGGAAATTGAACTCAGAAAAATGGGCAATCAGGGGCCATAATGGATCTAAAAGATGATTCAATGCTGGAAATTGAACTCAGAAAAATGGGCAATCAGGGGCCATAATGGATCTAAAAGATGATTCAATGCTGGAAATTGAACTCAGGAAAATGGGCAATCAGGGGCCATAATGGATCTAAAAGATGATTCAATGCTGGAAATTGAACTCAGTAAAATGGGCAATCAGGGGCCATAATGGATCTAAAAGATGATTCAATGCTGGAAATTGAACTCAGTAAAATGGGCAATCAGGGGCCATAATGGATCTAAAAGATGATTCAATGCTGGAAATTGAACTCAGAAAAATGGGCATTCAGGGGCCATAATGGATCTAAATGATGACACAATGCTGGAAATTGAACTCCGAAAAATGGGCATTCTGGGGCCATAATGGATCTAAATGATGACATAATGCTGGAAATTGAACTCAGTAAAATGGGCAATCAGGGGCCATAATGGATCTAAAAGATGATTCAATGCTGGAAATTGAACTCAGAAAAATGGGCATTCAGGGGCCATAATGGATCTAAATGATGACACAATGCTGGAAATTGAACTCAGAAAAATGGGCATTCTGGGGCCATAATGGATCTAAATGATGACACAATGCTGGAAATTGAACTCAGGAAAATGGGCAATCAGGTGTCATAATGGATCTAAATGATGACACAATGCTGGAAATTGAACTCAGGAAAATGGACATCAGGGGCCATAATGGATCTAAATGATGATTCAATGCTGGAAATTGAACTCATTAAAATGGGCAATCAGGGGCCATAATGGATCTAAATGATGACACAATGCTGGAAATTGAACTCAGTAAAATGGGCAATCAGGGGCCATAATGGATCTAAATGATGACACAATGCTGGAAATTGAACTCATTAAAATGGGCAATCAGGGGCCATAATGGCTCTAAATGATGACACAATGCTGGAAATTGAACTCAGTAAAATGGGCAATCAGGGGCCATAATGGATCTAAATGATGACATAATGCTGGAAATTAAACTCAGACTATTGCGAAGAACAGACGTGTTGGACCACTCCGGACCAAAGCCACCTGTTTCCCAATTTCTGCATTGCAGTATCCAGCTACCACCACTACTACCAAGTCTACACGTAACTCTATCAATTTATTAACAAAAGCACTGTTGTTAATTAGGGGATTTTTACTTGAATTTCTAAGCACTGTATGAATTCAAGGTTTTCGCCCCACAGCGGGTAGACTTGAAGGTTTTGTATCCTTCTTCTTCTTCTGGGGACCACCAAGCTTTAACCGCCAGTCGCAGCCCGCCTAGCAGCAAGGACTTGACACCACCTATAATTTTAGCCAGGTACCATTATTAAACCTACGGGTACTCATACTCTGTGCTGTTTTTAAATATTGTAATACTTCAGTCTATTTCTATAATCGCTACTGCTCCATACTAATAATATTTAATTTGCAAATTATTGTTCTTCACAAGCCTAGGCCTCATATACTAGAACAAGCTTGGGTTGCCTTTGTATTACGTTGGATTCCATTTGACCTCTGTTACAGTGCCTGCAATCATGAACAATAACTCAAGCTAATTAAGTATCTTTCTCTAAACTCTATCACTCCAAATTTGACTAACCATAAACTAGTGTATTATTAGCTTTATTTTTACCGCATTCAATATATAAATATTTCTATTACAATCAATTAGTAAGCAGTTTACACAAACTAAACAAAATGGCTGTAACCCAAACAATTGGAAAAATGGCCGTCAGCCTAAATAAGAAGTTATTCCAAAATAGGAACAGGATGCCATACATTGGCAGACAACATAGGATAAGGGAACAAAACTTTAATGCGTTGCATTCCCAGGAAATAAACCAAGCAACTAAAGTAGGGAAAATAAACACAACCAGCTCACAAGAAACAAAAAGAGTGCAATTAACCCAACTTCATTGTCACTCCACCCCAGAACTCAATTTAATTCGTAAAGAAGCGGAAAAACTAAACCCGCTGTCACCTATAGAGTTCAATTTACATGACCAAAGCTATATGGAAGTGAATCTAGACGCCACATTGGCTATGGGCCAATCTAGCAAAGTAAACACACCTACCCCCCAATTTTTAACAATGGCCGCCTCTCCCATTAAAAAACCAGTAGGGATTACTATGTTAAACAAACAGAGCTATGCACAAATCGCTAGTAATATGGCAGATCACATGAGCAGGCCACAAACAAAGGCCAAGCAGGAAATTCAAATAGCGCCTGAGGGCAATTATAGGGTTAAATCTTTAGATAATAACAACAAACAACAGAAATTTCACAGTAGTCAAATCCCTGGGACCGTCTAAACCATTAACAGAAGACGATCTATTAAACCCTAGCCAAAATAGTAGTATCCCTACCCCCATACCAACTGAAATCCCCAACACATGGGATGGCAGGGGAAAGGGGAAAAAAAACCTATGAAAACTAGGAATATGGATACAAAAACTAAGACAACAGAAAATAAGGCAGTTAGCATCACTCCCACCCCACTAGCAAAACCCACTAAAAATCAAGCTGCCCCCACAGTCAATAGGAAAACAAACAAAAACAAATACCATAGGCTAGAACTGACGCTTTATATCAAAAGCAAATTAGTGCAGTTCACAAATCTCTCTACAAATTGCTTAGCAGGAGCCCTAATGGAAATACACCCGGGTCACAGTACAATAATCAGATCAAATAAAGACCACATAATTATTCACTGTAGCACTAGTAGTCAGGTGGCAAAATACCTAAAAATAGAAACACTGTGCGGACTGCCAGTGAAAGCAGAACAACACCACAAAACTAAAAGTACCCCCACCCCCACCAAGTTAATCACAATACATAAGGATACCGAACCCCCAAAGACCACCACCACTACAAAAAAACCGCAACCAACCAAATTCAAGGTGGTTCTTAAACTAACAGTGGCTTTAAAAAAACTTAACGATCAGGAAATAGCAATAAAACTGAAAGAAGATGGTAACAACATCACCAAAAATTTACCAAATTAACAACAAAAACAATTCAAACTCGAAAACAATAGTACTAGAAGCAGCAAACCCCCTACCCACCCTAATTAAAATGGGCACAAAAGGAACTAGATACCGTTTAGAGCCATACAGCAATAAACCTAGGTTCTGTACAAACTGCAAACACTGGGGCCATTACAAAACAAGTTGCAAGCTTACATATAAATGCAACAATTGTGGGAGAGAGAATAGGGGTAAATGCAATAGACACACCCCTAAATGTATACACGGTCGGGGCCCACACCTACCCACATCCCCAGGCTGTCCAGCCACAATAAGGGAAAAGGAAATAGTAGGGGCTATGAATGCAATGCACCTTAGCTACAAAACCACTAAAAAGCATTAGAAAAATTCTAAATCAAACAAAATACAAACCGTTAGGGAACAAGGTGAGAATAACAAAACCAAAATAAATAACCATACAATAGCACAAAAGGGACTGAAATACTAAATGAACTGAGTCAGGTCTCTACCAAAATTGAAAAAATGATAGACAAACTAGGCATAAAGAACCCAAATATTCAACTAAATATCCAGATGTCACTAAATCATGTCAAAACCCAGTTCGAACACCTAATTACAGTAAACGAACCCAATAAAAATGGCTAATAAACCAAATGGGAACATTACTATATGGCAATGGAATGCACAAGGAATGTCAGGAAATATTAACGAACTTAAACTTAAATTAATAAAAACAGTGCATAAACCTGACATACTCTGCATTCAGGAAACAAAACTCTCACCAAACTCAAGAACATTGACATCAATACAAGGCTACTCCCCGGGCTATTTCCAACATAGACCGGAAGGCCAGGGGGTGGATTAGCCATATTTGTAAATAATAACATATCAACAGCAACAATTATACCCATAACATCTAGGGATATTGTTGATTCACAAATAGAAATACAAACACTATTAATCAACACAGGAAAAAGTGAATTACAAATTATCAATATTTATGACCCGGGAGCGGATAACAAACTAAATCATGATTAAGTATTTAAGGAGTTGACTAAACTCATACAATACGAGAGTACAATCATATGCGGTGATTTCAATGCCCATAATGAGCTGGGGGGGGGGAGAGAGAAATGACGGATAGTAGAGGTAGGTGGGTTGAGGCATGGGCCAACAGATCCACCCTGACCATTCTAAACGACGGTGCCAAGACCAGACTCAGTCCGGTAGATGGCACCCTATCCGCCATTGATCTCACCCTATGCACACCCAAACTGGTGCAGGTGACGGAGTGGGGAGTGGATCAATCTGACCCCATGGGAAGTGACCACTTCCCAATAATCGTCACCCTGCAAATGGCCGTTCAGCTCGAATCAACCAATAGAATCCCCAGGTGGAATTATAACAAAGCAGATTTGGAACTATTTAGGAAAATACTAACAGAAACCCAAAAAGAACAATTAGAAAATGAGGATATAGACATATACTATGAAATGAGGATATAGACATATACTATGAAATGAGGATATAGACATATACTATGAAATGAGGATATAGACATATACTATGAAATGAGGATATAGACATATACTATGAAAATATTAGTAAGGCCATTATGAAAGCAGCCACCAGCAGTATCCCCAAAACTAGCAACAAATCCAGAAACCTAGGCATACCATGGTGGAATAACGAAATTAAATTAACTAAACAAGCAAAAATTAGAGCATTAAATAAATTCAGAAGATCAAATAATACTACTCACTTCCTCGAGTAAAAAACACAAGACAATAAACTAAAATATCTAATTAAGCAGTCAAAACAAGCAACTTGGAATAAGTACTGCAGTACCTTAAATTTTAAATCCAATACTAAACAGGTGTGGGACAAAATTAGAACCATAAGAGGGAAGCACACAAGCAGCACCCCCAAAATAAATAACACTAGCAATAACAAGGAAAAAGCTGACTCATTAGCCCAACATTTTAAAAACATGAGCAGCAACGACAACCACACCAAGGAATTTCAAACTCACAGGGCTAAAGCAGAAATTAAACACGCAAATCTCTTTAAAGACCTGGGACCCAAATTATCACCCCTAAATATCAATATAACTCTATATGAATGGGAACAGGCACTTAAAACAAAGAAAGAAACATCACCTGGGGAAGATCAAATAGGGTACATTATATACAAACAATTACCTCTAAAATTAGTCAACTCCGTAATAAAAATGCTCAGTTATGGGACATAGGAAAACTACCAAAAAAAATGGAAAACTGCGATAGTAATAACCATACTCAAACCTAATAAAGATTGCAATGACATCAACTCGTATAGATCCATATCACTAACCAATAACATATGCAAAGATATGGAAACTATCATAACCAATAGATTTAAAATCCACCTTGAAAATAACCACTTAATATCTGACAACCAATGTAGATTTAGAAACAAACACTCAACTACAGATCAACTAATAAGATTAGAAACCGCTATAAAACTAGCATTCAACTCAAAAAGAAAAGCGGACAGAAACTTAATTGCAGTATTTCTCGAGCTTGAGAAAGCATTCAACTTAGTATGGACCAAAGGCCTTATAGCCAAATTAAACCATTAGGGCATTACGGGTCGAATGTTCAACTTTATAGAAAATTTCTTAGCTGACCGCAAAATTATAACTAGGGTAGGGGCAACTTACTCTGAGGAACATACCCTTGAAAATGGAACTCCACAAGGGAGCGTACTCAGCCCCACCCTCTTTAATATAATGATAAATGACCTTGAAACAACAGGAAACAACAATAACCCTCTACAGGGCCTTAATACGATCTAAAATAGACTATGGGTGCCAAATTTACTCCACAGCACCCATACAACTAAATAAATTAGACAAAATTTTGAGAAAGGCCCTATTAATTGGCACAGGCACACTGCCATCAACATCGACAGCCGAGCTGCAAATTCTAGTAGAACCGCCCCTGACACTCAGAAGGCAGGAACTCATACTAAAATATGCAGCACGGCTTTCGACCTTAGAAAAAATGCACCCCACTTACCTGGCCATTAACAAATGTAACATCCCATTTAGGAAAAAACTTAGAAATAGCGCACCAATGGGAAAACTAGTTCATCAACTAAAATCTCAACTTCCTGAAGATATATTCCACGCTGAAAATAACATAGTATACGACCATGAACCTTGGAGTAACGTACAAGCTAAAGTTAACATCTCCTTCAGAAGTAAAGAAAACAAAGAAAGCCAAGAAAACTATCTAAAAACAGCAGCTTTAGAAATAATCAACTCTCAATATCAAAATCACACAAAAATTTACACAGATGGCTCAAAAACAACAAATCCATTCAAGACTGCTGCAGCACTGGTTATCCCAGAGCTAAATGTACAATTGAGCAGACATTTACCAGACTTCTGCTCCATTTACACAGCTGTGTTTTTGGCCATCCTGGAAGCATTAAAATGGATTGAAGTTAACAAACCTAATCAGACAGTGATTATCAGCAACTCGTTTAACGTCCTAACATCAATCCAAAACAATACTACCAAGTCTAGAGAAAATTTTCTAAACCAAATTAATGTAAAATAAAAAACCTTAAATTCTAACAAATTAACAGTAGAATTCATGTGGATTCCCTCCCACACTGATATCAAAGGAAACGAAATGGCAGATCAACTAGCCAAAAACAAACTCGACGAACCAAATTACACGCCACTCAAATTTAGTCCAACTGAGCTATATAGTTTAATTAATACATTCATCGATCAAAAGTGGCAAACCGATTGGGATCTAAATAAACAAGGGAGAATGTTATATAACACCGCTAAGGAAGTAAGTAGAAATAGAAAACCACCCAAGGGCTCAAGTTACGAACAAGCTATAATAAATAAAATAACCTTAGGAAAAACCAAACTGGCAAACGGTTTTGGAAAATATTTAGGACCCTCCCCTCATAACATCAACTGTTACAGTTGTAACATTCCAGAAAATTTACACCATATCTTCAACAATTGTAGTAACATCAAAAAGTAGAGGAATTGATTTAGAACTAAACAAAAACTCATAGCGGCCCCTAGTACATACCCGGAAATAATCCTGATAAATAACACCAACCCCCAAGGCACACACAAAAATATGCTAGAGCTACTAAAAACAACAGGATTAATTAAAAAAAATCTAATGGACAATGATACCATGCCTGTTATGGACCCACCTACACTATGCTGGACAAGTGGTTATCAAAAAGCCAAACAAATATATCCTCAAATGCGCAAAAATTGCTAGCCACTTAAAGGAAAGGAAGGATCAGCAACGGACAGTGATGCCGTGCCTGTTACGGACCCACCTACACTACGCTGGGCAAGCAGCACCACAAGTTCGTGACCTGTGCATCTAAACCAAATATTAAGTAGCAAACAACCCAATAATTGGGAAAAATAACAACTTACCCTGAGTAATGTGCTGCTTGAGAATATACTTATACCATCACTAAGAAATTATATTATGAAATTACATCAACCTTAATCGAAACAACTTTGGGAAAATAACACCGTATCGTCATAAATATTGAATAATATGAAAATAGGTCCCATCAGCATAGGCATAAACGACAGGGAATAAATGAGTCTAACACCCTCCTCTATGACTATCTATAACTTTTTCTCTATATACGGCCTCGTTGATGGCAATCTCAGGTAAACCAACATTAAACCAATTGTAAATAAGAACCCTAAAAGTAAAGTTCTATTACAGTGCACTGAGACCAGTACGCACAATTTTTTTACAACCCCTGTTAAGGCCCCAAATAGAAAATATAAGGTAGTCTAAAAGCCCAAAGACTATCAGGCCCCGCGACACAAGGTCGCAACACTAATCTTAGATAAAAATAATACAAATCCCCAAATTAGAAAATATAAGGTAGTCAAAAAAAACAAGACTATCAGGCCCAGCAGCACAAACTGCCACAAGGCTGCACTTAACAACAAGATATAGGACCTATGGCCCCAAAAAGCAAATATAAGGTGACCAAAACTCCAAGGTCATCAGGCACAGCAGCACAAGGTGGTGCACCAAAACCATACAATTAGGCAAACCTTAACCAGTAAACTTAAGAAATATAAGGTGGTATCAAACCTTGAACCATCAGGGCAGCGGAATCCAAAACCGCAAAATAGGCTGTCATACGAGGCTGTATACTCTATAGATTCAAAACAGCACAGAGTCTATCAAAATTAACAGGGAACATTAAGATCAAGATACCACGGAAAAGAACGCAGCACTGACCGACCTACACTCCAGCAATGCTGAGCCACCTTTCCCATGACCGGACATCATTAACAATTACATGTGCAGGGCACGTCCATTATGCAACAAGCATCAAATGAACTAGAGTGAGTGTGTGCTGGGTCCATTCCCACTCACCTCGACCTACCATTCATATTGATAGTTGCTAAATAGCAGCTCCGATATGACGGCCAAATCAAATAGTGTTCTCTGAACACATAAACGCCTGAGGGAGGCAGCACCATTCCCACCCTCATGAAAAATCGAATAACCAGCCTTTGCTGGATAAAATAGTGCTCAAAGACGCCTCGTGGCCAAAGCACTTAAATTAATCACCCCGCCCCCTTTAATGGCGACTTGACACTCGGAGACGTGTATCTACTATAGAGATAATCAAAATTGCTTACTGTACGTCAAGATTTGAATTAATTTTTGGTTCTGGATATATTTGAAGAAACAAAAGTGGCCGTTCATGAGGGGGACATTTTTCATTTTTTGTACTAAAATGCTGGCCGCTGCTCGCGTTAGAGGGGTGGTTGCTCTTGAGGGGTACTTTTGAATACAAACTCGTCTGTGCCAAGGAATTCTGGCCGTAAGAAGCGGGTGGCTGCTGGTCGGGGGGGGGGGGGGGGGCGTTCAAGACGGGGACTACTGTACAATGTTAGAAATACAGTTTATTCAAGGTCTATAAAAATATAAAATGTATAAAAAAAATTTGGGTTGAAATAAACAATACTTTGATATCTTGATGCAAATCTAGTCTTAAATCCAGTATTTACTGGATTTGACCAAGCTAAAAAGCTAAGCATATTTTTTAATTAGTACGTAACAAAACTGATAACCATGTGCTTCTTGTGAAAATGGATATCATAATCACACAAAAGTAGGATTTATTTATTCAGGTTTTAATTAGCCATGGAATATTAGATGGAATATTACATGGAATAGGCCCTTGAACATAAAGAAGAACACAATCATGTATATCACATAAACCTTTTTAGCCTCAACTTGTAGTCAGTATTGCAATCTGATAATACTTTTTTTTTTTACATATCATTTTGTTTACTCTTAAAAACCATAATTATTTTTTCATGTATAAAAAAAAGTATATGAAAAGTATTTCAAATGCAACACAGTGATCCAGCCCTTTTGACTGCAGGTAAGCTAAATATAAAGTCAAAGATATTAAATCAAATCACAATCTGTTCTGTTGCATTGGCACTCAGAAATAATCTGTTTTGTTGCAAGCTACAGAGTATAGTTTGTAAATGCTTAATACTTACCTCCGCACAGAAATGGATAAATGGTTGCTTTCTGAAATCTGTGCAATTGATAACTGGCTGATAATTTGTTTATTTGTTTGTTTGATTAGGAAATTTAACATAGCTTTAACAATTTTTCAGTCACATTGCTACGATGTCTCCAGTGAGGCAGTTTATAGTGATGTGTAGCACTGAGGCATCATGCCACATACATGTAGCATGATGTCCCACCCAGTCACATTATCCTGACACCAGACCGACCAGTCCTAACACTAACCTCTTAATGCTGAGCATCAAGCGAGGCAGCTGTTAGTACCATTTTAAAAAGTCTTTGGTATGACTCAGCCAGGGATGAAACCCACAACCTCCTGCTTCCATGGCGGACGCTCTAACCACTAGGCCACCGGAGCAGTTAACTGGCTGATAAAAGAATCAATTTATTAATATGGCATTTGATGTAAAGCTACAATACATATCTCAAGAGTCATTAACCTATGCAAATGTTTCCCCACAGAATGTCACATGCAAACAAAACCATACCTTGGCTGCTTTGATACAATTCTGAAACTCGAGGACCCTCTTGGCACACTTGCTTTCATCAAAGTCATGTTCTTTAAAGCAGCTTAACATCATGGACATTTTGTCCAGGCAGGGATCAGCTAAAGAAAAGAAAATTTAAATAATGTTCTTTCTTTGTATGTACATGTACTTTTCTTGCATCTTATGACTCGTAAATGAACTCATTTCAGATCTTGCTGATACAAGCTTACAAAACAAATCTGATAAAAATCTGTTTAGATATGAAATCACTTTAGCATTCACAATTTCAGCCAATCAGATGCAAAACCACTTGAGTGTTCACAATTTCAGCCAATCAGATAGATAAAAAACCATGACAATAATACGAAGGGATACTGCTCCTAATTGAACTCATTCTAGATCTTGATGATACACTAAAGTTGTGCAATTGCACTTTGCACAAAGAAGTTAATTATAATTTTGGGGACGAGATCATGTATGAATTCTAACATAATATGATATATAACATGATAAAAGTACAAGATATAGTGTGAAAAACGCTTGGCTTCTGAAATTAATATTAATTTTACCAGGTTCTTGAATTGTTATGCATAAATAAACATTATTGAAAATATTACTTATTATTGATCCAAGCATAAAGCCAGTAAATCGTCTTGTGATCGCCTTCAATTAATTCTGTATACAATCGTTGCTCAAAGAATAGCTGACATGCGTTCTTTAACTGCATACAAAACAAAGCAGCTGACAATGAGGTGGTTTATACAAGATTCTCACAACTTAATAAACATTAAAAAAAAATGAAAGCTGCCAACATGTTTTCTGGGCTTGGTGGTATTAGAATTTAGAGGGAATCATTTGACTAGTAAATAATGTAGGATTTGTTAGCTGGAAATTGAAAGCGCATGAAATTGTACATCCGTACAGCTTAAAAAACTTGATATCAGTGGCTCATGACCATAACAGACTCTCTACATTCACATCTTGAATTTTATGTGTATGGTGTTTGCTTATCAACTCGTCATTAATTTTTGTATTTTTTGTATATAAAAAAATATTTTACCGTTATGGAAAATCAAGTTTAGAATTTGTATAGACACCATTCATAGACCCTGGAACATACTGAAATGTACATGTACTTAGTCTTTCTTAACTTAATTTTCTGTTAATTTTTCTAATTGAATTCAGACACGTGTGGCAAAAACGTTGAATATTTTAAATATGTTTACAATTTTTACAATGGAATTATAGGTATTATGGATTAGCTGCATGCCACGACGGTACAATATCAGACATTAAGTAAACAGTATTAATACGCTGTTCATGATATATACTGGACATTGAATTCAGACATGATGATCTTGGACAAAATTATTGAATATTTTAAATCTGTGCAATTTTTAAATGGAATTAAATGCATTATGGATGAACTGCATGCCACGACGGCACGATAGTAAACGATGTTGATACCCTTATTCATGATATAACGTTAGTCAGGGTATTATTGATCAATGCGTAATTTTGGAAGAAATAAAAAACAATAAAAATTAGTGAAATTATTTAACGCAAAGTAAAAACATATAAATATATTATCCGTCCATTAGTTTTAATATGTCTTATTACTGCATTCCATTTAATATTCGTCCAATAATACCCAGATTTTGTTTACATTAGACATGAATACATTTATATATGTTGAACATAGACAACAAAACTCGTTGTCGGAAATATGCAAACAAATATAGATACGTATATTTGGTCAGTCTCTGACATGTCTTACCTGGCACTTTATCGGCTCTATTTTCAATCTCATCATGAACTTCCAACGGGATCATAACTTTGTAGTAATATTTTCTGGGTGCATAGTTTGTAAATTTTTTGAAGAAATTTTTAGCTAACAAGAGTTCCGTTGCATGAGGCATTATGCAAATGTCCTTGAAAGAACTCTGTAAAAGTTAATAAATTTTAATATAAGAGAAAGATTGCAGCTAATGTAGAGAGGATATATTGCAACAGAATCTGAAAACAGTAACCTGCTCAACCTATAAGTTACACAATGTTTGTCATGTATAATATGCACACTGCACACAGTTTATTCTCTTTCGCAGAGCTTCAATTTAGGCAAGTTGGGCGACAATTTTGATTTGGATCCTTTCAGAGAAGTTGCACGTAAGAGGTTCAAATTCTAAATTGCCGCGCTCTTTCTCCAGAATATACATTTTCAGGTGTTAAGCTTGTTTTTGAGTGAAACCCAACCGGAAAGCATATTTAGAGATTTACATTCTTAAAAAGGAATAATGTATACCATCCACATTTTATAAATGTAAAATCTGTAATACTTGTTATGGTTGTTGTGATTAATGTTTAAAATATATCTTGAATGAAGTAGTGTTTTTATATTAAAGTTCTTAAATTATTTTAGCATTAACGTCCAACAAGAACGAAAATTGAAACAGTGACCTATACAACACGCATATGTGTATGTAGTTTAAAACAGTGTGGTTGTTTAGTAATCTTTCAGGGTTACACAATATGATATTTAAGAAATCTTCAAACTAACTTAGTTATCTGCAGAAACATTTTTTTTTTATCAAGGATGTTTTAAGTATACCATCGCAGTTTCCGTTTTTTTTATATATATCTTAAACCGCATTCCATTTGAAAAGAAATTGAGTAGTGGTTTTACTTCGACACACTTTACTCTGGATTTTTCTCAACATTTATTTAATAAGAACAAATATTTTACATAATGTTTCCATCTATTTATTTGCAAAACTTTATAATGATTAAGAGATGGGAATCACATTATTATTATTACTTAAAATAGTGGAATTGTTTGGGAAATGTCAGGAATATTTTCGAAAATATCACCTTTATAAATTTTCTTCACAGTTAGTGATATGTTTTAAATGTACATTTGCCGTCGTTATTTAGTAGTGAAATAATCAGAAGAATTAAGAACCACACCTGATAAACCACACTAAAAAAATTTTCTCTGTGTTAGCGTGGACGTAGATTATTGGAGTGTGTAAATCACTCTTACCTGGATAATAGCATTTCTATAATAAAGAATAACATATAAGCTGGAGAACGTTTTAATAATCCGTCTGAGTGTTGAAGTTTACCTCTTAAGTTATTAAAATCTTAATTTCAAAAGTCCAAATAGTAAACCTAATACATCGTAAGCTCACAGGACTAAGGGTGTTTTGCATCCATCGTGTGTTCTGTGTCAGTTCATCAACGATTACTTGTTACTACTCTTGAGTCCATATTGAAATGTGGGTTTATATAATGAAATCTTAGACGATTTTGATAATAAACAAAAGCCATGTATAGTATTGACTGGCTGAACTTGTTACTACTATGGAGGTCATATTTCTGATTCGATGTTGATCAAACTTGGAATATAGGCTTATATGGTTGAGATCTCAGTGAAGTTTGATAATGAATGAAATCTAAGTGATGCAACATATGATTGGCCGAGCTTGCATCGTTCTAGCGGTCGTATTTCAGATTCGATTTTGATACAATCTGTAATTTGTACGGGGTATCATTAAAATCTTGAACAAGTTCGTCTACGAGCGAAATACATGCATACTAATGAAGTGATATTGCCTCCGATTCAGGGACATCATTTCAATTTATTTATTTACTTTTTGGGGGTGGGGGGGGGCGGACTTGACAGGCTTTGTAATTTTCGTATATAGGCTACAGCAATTTTACAGCACATGCCCTCCACAAATGACGCCCCTGCTCCAATTGCCTGAGTTTGCCAACCCCTGAAATCCATAGTTATCACCTGATTGTGCTCTTCAGCGAGTTTGCAGTAAAGCAGTTAAGCTCTAGTTACATGTTATGCTGGTGATTGCGTAAGCCTGTAAGTTCTCTTTGGGACTGAACTGTACATGTCTTCATTGTCCTGATGCTAGATAATGTTGCTGTGTGGTCTGACATTCTATATTACAGAATGACTAATGTCGATATGGCGTTTGACTGACCAATCTTGACATGGTGTTAGCAGTATGTGCAAAAGAATACCATGATCTTTCTTGCAGCTACGCTTAACAAAAGTAAACTCTATCAATCAGAGTTTTTAAATTTAGTTTTGATGAGTTTTGCTTACCTTGTATATGGCGCATCTTTCCATGAATCACCGATTATTTTTTACATTTTGCCTTCGAGCAATGAATCATAACTGAATATAATTCTGACGACCGAAATAAAAAAAAAATTTATATATGGAATGAAATCCGACTTCAACGAAACATTGCCGCTGATCCCAAACTTGCCACAATTCTGTAACAAAGATTGCTTAAACCATATCCAATAATGTTATGTGTAATAACGTGTTCCTGAATAGGCGTCTCTTTGATTTACTTAATTTGAAAGGAACTGGATTATTCCATTTAGTGTACTTTTATGCAAAAGCAAGTGACGATGCAAAAAGATGGACTGAGTATTGTAAAAATCTCTACAACCATCCGTCCACAGGACACCCAGATGTGCTTGAAGCTCCAAACTCTACAAATGATGATGATTTCACCATTCTCAAAGAAGAGGTGATGTCAGCAATAAGAGCACCGAAGAATGGGAAGGCAGCTGGAGTAGACAACATCGCAACTGAACTTATTAAGAATGGTGGGGGAATCAGTGATAGAGCTACTAACAAAAATCTGCAACAAGACTTGGCAGACATGCGAATGGCCAACACAGTGAACCCAGTCACTAATCATAACACTCCCCCAAAAAGGCAATCTCCAGCTATGCCAAACTTACATAACTATCAGTTTGATCAGCCATAATCCACAAGCAGAAGAAATAATTGCTGAAAACAGGCAGGGTTCCGGAGTGGAAGAGCCACAACAGAATAAATATCCAGTCTTAAGGTTCTGTGTGAAACTCACAACATCAACAAGACATCTATAAGGTGTTCATATATTTCAAAAACATTTTTGACATAGTGTGGCATGAGGCATTGTGGGCCACAATAAAGAAGTACAACATGGGTCAAAAGTTGACCAATACCATCAAGCAGCTGTACGCCAAGGGTATCAGTACAGTAATTGTTCGTGGTTCTGTGGAGGACTGGTTCAAGACAACAGTTGGAGTACGTCAAGGCTATCTCCTGTCACCCACGCATGACAACGTCTACTTAGAGCGCATCATGAGTGAAGAGCTGGAAAACTACTGTGGGATAGTCAGCATTGGAGGGCGTAACATCACCAACCTACGCAGACGACATGGATGGGCTGGCATGCAGTGAAGACGAGCTTGCCACCTTAGTGAAGAATCTGGATAAAACATCTTCCAGATTTGACATGGAGATAAGCGCCGAGAAGACAAAGCTGATGACAAATAGTGGTAAACAAATCTCAACCAAGATTAAAGTCAGATTACAGAAACTTGAAACAGTGGGCCAGTTCAAATATCTTAGTTCTATAATCATTGACGATAGATCAAGAGCAGAACTTTTAACACGAGCAGCACAAACAACGGCAGCTGTGTCGAAGCTAAGACCAATCTGGAGAGAGGCGAATATCTGTCTGAAAACTAAAATCAGACTACTGAGAGCACTAGTCATCTCACTCTTTTTGTATTCTTGTGAGGCCTGGACCCTGACAGCAGAATTACAATGAAGAACCCAGGCATTTGAAACGAGAAGCTACATAACCATCCTTGGCATCTGCTACATGGAAAAATCACAAATGAAGAAGTGCGTAACACCATCAGGCACAAAGTAGGCCATTATGAAGAGAAAGCTGAAATGGTATGGCCATGTCACTACAGTCAACAGTCTATCCACAACAGTACTGCTTGCCAGTACCTTTTCGTGGTTCAGTGGTTCTTTCCGGGGTTTTCCCGGGTTCTTCCTCCACCATTTTTTACTGCCCCCATATATAGCCTATCTCGTGCTGAAAAATATCGTTTAACCCTACAACACCATCATCTGCAAACTTTCTCGATTAAAGCTGGGTCAAGCTTGCATTTTCCCATGGAATAGCGTACCTGAAAGTATCAAAACAAACATCGATTTGCCGAATTTAATACAGGTATATTTGCACACAAAATAATAACTTGTTTGATTTTTTTTTTTAACACCATTTTTAAGCACAAGATAGGCTATACATGGCGGACAGTATTAATGGTGGAGGAAGAACCCGGAAAGAACTACCGACCCACGAGAAGCTACTGGCAAGCTTTCTCACATACCCACATTGGCCGAATCCAAGACTCGAACCCACGCAGACAGAGGTAAGATGGCAGTGATCCGTAACGGACAACACTTTAGACTACTCGGCCACTCGGGGACCCCAAAACAATAGCGTTCCTTCTTAATATCGTTGTGGTCATTAAACATTAATTATATGCACGAGAATCACCTGGAAGATAATCCCTTATATGATTATGGGGTAGAAGCAGAAAATACACATCAGAAAATAGTTTCATTTGAACTAGATACAATGTTCAAAGTCAAAATTTAATAATAATTTTAATGATATCCAAGTTCCCATCTTTATAAACACTCGTCTTTTTTGGCTATCGTTAACTCGCAACTGAACAAAACTGATATTTGCAATTTTTAAAAATATTTTTTTTACTAAGGATACAAGGCGTTTAAACTAATGCTTCTTCATTAGATTCAAATTATAAGAGAATATTGTCTTATAATGCAATGATCAATATTTAGCGTATCAACATTACATATTAAATTATATTCTCTCTGAAGCTTCGTAAGACCACTTTGTTTCTTTTTTGGGGATATATTTTCCTTTTCTGAGAACCTTCGCTTTACGTTTTTAGCACATCTTGTTTTTTCCCCCATTGTTTTGAATTTTTATAGTTATTTTCTGCCACTTGTCATGTTCATTAATTCGTATCACCATATTTGTATGGGGAAGGGTCTATATAATGTTAGAACTGGGAGCCCGACCCCATGTATATAATTTAGTAAACAAAGTAAGTATAAACAAAGCCTTATCTGATTTCAACTCTTTATATTTCACAATTTTTTCGTCTGGTCCATGTTTTTTAAAGTTAGTTTTCATACATCTGATTGCGATATAAATTTCCCTCTGTTGTTTATCAAGATCTGCGTGATATTTAAAGATATAACCATATGCATAGTGAACTTCATTGACAAAAAATTTTTTTTCAATGAACTCTTTATTTACTTAAAATTTGTTACCAATTAAAAAATCTCAAAATATGAAAACCACTCGTCCGGAGAAATATCAGAATGCATAGACGTCCACTCCGTATGTCTTTACACTGCTCCACATATACTTCATGGTATCAGAACTTAATAACAAATTACCATGCAATATATTTATATTTAAAATTTATTTTACACGGAATGCGTTATTTTTTATAACTTCGCATTTTTATCTTACCGTAAATTATGATATATGGCTTTAAGTTTCAGAATTCTTTCAAGAGATAAAATTTTGTTTGTATAAAGAAGTCACGTTCATTGTCCTATACATTTTCAGCAGCATTTTCTGCTGTGGAGTATACCTAATAATATAGATTTTACATCTGTATGAATCGTGCATGTACTAAAATCTCCAGCTCTGTCAATACTTCTTTTCACTGATTACTAAATGTCTAGTCGTGTGCAGAGTTATTCACAGTGATAATCGGATTATTTGCCAAGTGTTGTATCTCAATCCACACACGAGCATAATGCGAAGAAGAATTGTGTGATTTAGGTGAGGCGACTTGTAAAATAGGCTATACATGATAACAAATATGACTATTATTATCTAGTAATATATTATCCAATTTTTAAAAAAAAATTCTAAAAATACAATTATGTAATCTACAACACCTCTATTATAATATCATTTTTCTTCGGTAAAATAAAGACAATTATTGACGTTTAGTTTAGTTTTACGGATGAATTACTCACGTGATCCTACGGGAGGTGCCATGATAATCTCCATGAACTTAATGTTTGCTTTGGGAAGCCTAATCTCCATAAAACTTCAAAAGTTTTACAATGATGTTTTCAAAGATACCCTTATTTCATTTAAATTTTCACGTGTTCAGTTTAAAAAAAACCCAAACATATTTAGTAAGTTCAATTTTATTTCACAGATGAAAACAAAAAAATGTAGATATCAAGCAGTTTTTCTAAAATTTGTAATAAATTGTTTATACTATCTGTATACGCATACCATAAGGAGGACCAGCCTATGTTATTATTCTGTCCTTTCTCCCGTCTGTACGCCCTTCCTTTTGTCTCCTATTTGTTTATGCATAATAATTTGAATTCTCCACCATCTATTGTTACCAAGCGTTTGAAGGAGGCTGCATTTATGTTAAAGGGGAAATCTATCATTGCTTGCTTAAAGGGCCAACTCTGAACTCAGAGACTTAAATAAGGTAAACTATTTCCACATACAAAGTTATGAAGCAAGATACCTTCACTAAATATTGTAGTTGAACTGCATTTGAAATACCAAATACCTAGTGTGTTTGGGTTCAAAGGTCAAAGGTCAAGATAGCAGTGACTATAAGAAATAAAATAGGTTCCACATGATAAGTTGAGTCTTTTATCATCGACTTTCACCAGCTGTGTAGATTAGTTAAGTTCTGTATCAAATCTCCAGCTTGGTCTATGTAAATGGCTTGCATTTGAGACTAGAAAGGAACGTGTTGATTTAGGATTCAATATGGCAAATGCCAACGTCATAGAAGGTGGAAGAAGGATTTTTCCGAAGTTAAGTGTTGGGTTCAGTACCTTCCACCAAGATTTAATATTTGTCGATGGCATCGTTTAAGATGAAGAAGACATCTAATAATTTTAGACTCGAAGTGTCAGGCGTTCGGGTAAAGACTTTTACATAAAACAATATATCTGATGATGGTGATCGTTCTGTGCTCTAATGAGCTTCACTGGGACCGTTGACACATGACGCCGTCCTTCAAGAGATGAACTGCGCCTCGGTAAAAGACAAAGGTAGAGCCCACTTCTGCTGATTGTAAAGCCATCCAGTTTTAACTGTTCAGTCAGGTGATCTAATGTTTTTATATTTCTGTATACATCGCTCTGCCCTCTTTCATGCGATGCCGATCCATGCATAGCAACATCCACAATAGTTTCCAGTAATGAAGGCTGAGCTTCCTCAATTCTCGGCCTACCAGAATTTCTTCACACAGAACATTCAATTTTCTTTTCTTCTCGTCTCTTGCTTTCTGTGATCTTTTTGATCATCCTTCTTCTTCAGCTGGTTTTCCAATTCACTCTTTTTCTTATTCTTCTTTTTCAGTTCTACATCCTATTCCTGTGTTAGCATTCCACGTTTTTGTCGCATGCACAAGCCGACGAGATCAAATTCAAAATGTCAATCTCGGACTGCAAATGCAGCTGGGCTGTAGCAATTCTTGATGCTGTTGACTTGCTAGTAGTAGGCGCTGAATCATCTGAAGTTGGTCATTTTTCCATCATACTGTGACGCAGAATTCTTGGGGTTTGCCACAAGCACTTTTTTGTAGTCTTTTGTATCGGCAAATGATGTTTGTTTAGCCGAAAACGTCAGAAGTGATACTTTTTTTTGTGGCGGCAATTGCTTTTAATTCTTGCAACCAGTGATCAACCTTAACTTGCACATCTGCATCATTTTTTAAAAAAAAAACATTCCATTCCACTTTTGAACCACTTCGTTTTGGCAAATCTTTCTGCTCTTTGTAGGATATGCCAGCACGTACACCTCAAAAAGACACTGGAATATTTTTTTATCCATCGTAGCGGTCAAATCTTCACCCCCAAAAATTGAGATTATTATTGGTGCATTATTAACTTTAATTTATTCTGTTTGTAATATAAAATTTATATATGTAAACTTTAATTATTCTATTTCTTAAATGTAGGATCCTTTATAGCAGAAATCTGAAAAATATAAACCTTTATAAATTTATTATTTTTCTATCAAACTTATTACTTATTTACTTTTCTATCAAACTTTTTAAACTGAATTTTATAGCACAAGAAAGTTTAAAATTAAAAAAGTAGCAGAAAAATTAAAACTTCTTTACAAAATTAGCAATGTGTTTTATATTTATATTTTACAACTATATTTAAAATTATCAAACAAGAGTGTTTTTATTTTCTCATTACACGCCTGAGAATCTGGCTGTCTGCTTGACGTGTGTCAAGCTATCAGCAGAAATATAAATCCACAAAATTAAAAGCATAAATATAAATCTCCCACCATAAACAGGCAGCTACATAAATAAAATCAACTGATATCAAAACTTTATGAACTCCCCTAAACAACACACACATTTTCACAACCAATCTTAACACTTGGAGGTGTGATACAATCTCACTTATATCAGTGTGCACCAAAAACCAGCAAACTCTGAAGTTATCTCCAAGAAATCTGTAAAGTATGCATGTCGAAAAAATTTGTAGTATACATTGCTACAAACGTCATTTACTCCCCTAAAAAACAAACCTATTTTCACCAACCGCGTTAACAGCTTGGGGTTTATTTTTTTTGACTTTTATTTTTGCTGCTAGCTTGACACACGTGTCTGCCCTATCATGCCGTTGAGTAAATTTATAGTTTAAATTAAGAATCAACATCAAGTTCATCGGATGTACTGACATAATGACATTGAGTCAATTAAAATCACTTTCAAAACTCAAAATGTTCGATGGACGAGATATCGCAGAAAGTTCGCTTATCATTAAGTTTGGCGAGAAGATAATTTCAAGTTCGCTTTATGGACACCAGCGGACCGGAAACGGAAGAATGCTATTTGGAAAAAGCCACTATTGGGGCTAGTGGAGGTGTTGGTTGTTTAAAGACGAGTCCATCTTAATTTGAGCTCATGCACGACACGCGTGAAGCCACAGGTGCTCGACGCGAGCTTGATATGAAATAAAAAACAATGATCTAAAGGAAAAAATATCATGCAGAGTGATATAAATACCTTAGATTACCCCTATGACCCATTCAGACATAGGACCCTCTCTATCATACTATATAAAAAAAGAAGGTTCGTAACTTCCAAATACTTTGTTCCACCCGTGACGCTCGATTTTATTCTTTTTTCCCGTATTTAAAAGCACATGACTATTCTCTATAGCTTGTTTTACTCCTGAGATATTTTTCCATTCATCAAGCAATCGTTGACTTTTCTACGTTGTACCAAACGGAAGTTACGGCTTCCGAAATGTGCGATTTTTGCGAATTTTTCATCTTGGGACAAGTGCGAGCTCATGTGACAACCGGTGAAAGGAGCTACGTTTACCGTGTTTTCGACTCTACGATACATGAATTCTTTAACTACAGAACAGTGGTAAATTCAAAAGTAAGATTTTACTAAATATTAACTCGATTCAACTGTAGGAATCTTGTTCCAAGGAAGAATTAGGCGTTTTCTACTTCACTGCACATATCGTAAACAATCAGTTCAAAACAGTTACACTATTAGGCACACACGGCAACGCCGAAATATGATTGGCTCAAAAGGTTATTCATAATACATGTAGCTTTTTTCACATAAACATAAGCCAGATCAAATTAATAAGGTACGATTATTTACTAAATACATTAGCATCTTATGCAGCGAATTTCTGTTTACATAAAGAAGTTCTCAAGCAGCTTTGAAATTGATTTGTATTATTTACTGAAATAAAACACTTATCTTCTTACTGTACGAACTTGAAATATAATTATAAATATTGTCCACTACATTATAATTTATGTAAATTTGTAATTTTAAATTTTGAAGAAGACCACAAATCATTTTTAGAAAACATCACTCAAACTGAAACATATTTCTGTACCAAATACTGCATGTTTCTCAGAGGTTAACATGTTGTCATGTCACGTGATTTGGTAAGCGGAGCGATCTGTCATCTCGCGTAAGGTCAATTGCTTCCCTCACAAGCCTGTTTGGAAAATAACACTTTTTTTTTGTATATTTCTCATTCTAATTTTTTTATGTACATTCTTGTTACCTGGAATGAGAAACAGAATCTAGTTTTCACGTTTCCTCCTTGCAACTGAAACACAAATTGTTTCAGCTGCCGAATACACAATTATATAAACGACAACTACACGTCTGCGATATTTTTTCTTTTAGTTGTATACTCCCCAACGATATATTTTAGTTTATTTTGCCGTTCACGCGCCTGATTGAACTTGTGTGTTGCACGTTGATTGGGAAGCTCATTATATTTAAGTAGGTGGTAATTTAACGATTAATTCACTACACCAATGATAAATCAAGCCGAGTAATTTTTCTTCAGGTTCCATTTCAAATATTACTAGCCTTTTTGCTCCAACATCACTAACATGAATCCAGAAGATTTTGTTAACAGATAACGCCGTGGTATTGTAGTAGATATTGTAAATACTGTAACACCTAGTACTGAGAACCTTTATATACCGATAACCTGAGCGTGATGTTTAATGGCTTTTTTGAAAGGCGACCATAATACTGATACAGCCGCTACCATATATACTTGTCGGTGATTTTTGTTTTGTTAAGGAGTATAATATCAACGACTGATAGACTTCCGAAATAGTCATTCATGTTTCTGTTTACTCTTCTATGAAAACTCAAGAACGTGTTTATGTGAGCAGTATATTCCGATTTATTATTGATTACTTCATTATTGACCGTCGTTAACGAGTTCGTCATTGGGAAGTCTATATTATCGACGTACTTCTTCGTTGCAGCGTCATTGCTTGATTATAGTTCTCCCAAACGAATAATTGTATTAGTCCAATTAATGATACCGGATAATGTATCACCTGAGTTTTGTATTCGATTGCAAATATCTGATATCGTTGACATAACAACACCGCGCTTAATTTTTCCATTACTATCAAACACAGCTATGCTGTTTCGGTTATTCCATTAATTCTGAGGATAATATCTTGAAATGAAAGATTACTAGTTTTTAATTTTCCTTGCTTATCTTGAAATACAACAACTTCGTTTGTATCTATATTTGCAAGATATAGTGATTTGGATATTTCATCACTAATGATTATCTTTACATTTCTGAGCTATATTCATTAGTTTCTTTTGTTTAGAGGAAGATCGTTATCAAATATCTACCATTTTATTTCAAAGATTTATTTAAAGCGATAGCTGTAAAGGTGATTATATTTAATTTTTCATCAGCATTAATTAAATAAACAATAGAGGTATCGTCCCGGAAGTCTGACACCTTTCAGTATCGTAAGGCCAGCAATCGTTGATATGTTTTTGCCATAGTTGAAATGTTTGTAGATGTTCCTGGGTTTTGTTGGCGCGATCTTTTATTCAGGCTTTTTGCGTGCAAAATTCCATGTCCATTTGCTTTCTTGAAGGCCACTATCGAGTTGAACTCCTGTGTTTGATTCTAAATCTTTGTTAAAATGTTTATGCTCAGTTTTGGTTACTGATAATTTCTTTGGACCACCACAAGAAATTGAATCATTGTTTAATGCTATTTTGTTCCACATTTGCTTGCATGATTTGATTTATAATTTTGTTACCTGACAAGGAGTCCAGGTGATCTTAACATGACTATATGACATTATAATATCATTATCAATTTAATTAAATGTTATTGACTATGAGTATGACAGCAGTTGCTCTATAACCATCATCTGGTACGCAAACTCGAAAATGTATATCGATATCGACGAGTTTGTCTTGTTACATCAAGGTGTTCCAGCGAAAAGTAATAGAGCGGATATAATTTTGACCAATCTAATTGTAATATTTGTAAACCAGTACACACACACACACACACACACACACACACACACACACACACATATATATATATATATATATATATATATATATATATATATATATATATATATATATATATATATATATATGAGAGAGAGAGAGAGAGAGAGAGAGAGAGAGAGAGAGATTGATGGTGTCCCATAAATATCATGAAGCGATGATAAGCTCATGCAACATGATTTATGGTATTATCTAACAATATATCATCAGCTGGTTCTTGCTGACCATTTCTTCTTAAAGAAATTCGGTAACTATGAGTTGGTCAAATATCATATATATGCTCTTGAGTGTATAATCGATTCATATTCTGCAAAGCAATGAAAATATGTCGTGACATAGAAACACCCTGTTGTGATGATATATGCCATGTAAATACACCTCGAACGGTGCTTTGAAAACTGCCTGTGGTCACTGTTAACCATGACAATATTGATTTACCACCTTAATTCATAAAGGAAAGCATTTTTTGTTCTTTAGTAATTGTTAGTGTCAGTATAGGCATCCACTGTGATAATTTTTTATATTTTCTTTGCCAACATTAGCAACACCAACGCCCCGCCAGTTTGCGTCATCGTTGTGGTGACTTTCCAAGAAGTACAACTGTATTTTGAGACCCGATAATAACCTTTCTAACAAAATCCAAAAGCCTGAGACAGTGCAATTACACATGAGAATTTTCTACGTCCTCTTAACAACATTGCTGCACGTGTTGTGAATCCTATATTTTCATTTGCATTAACACTGCCTTTAACATCAACATCAGCAGCTGGTCAAGCTGCATGTTCAAAAACATCTGGTTGTACATTGAAGTACCTGCAGCTGTCCGTAATGTAATGTCTTGAACATAATCAGCAGTGTTGGTAATATCTTTAGCAAACAGCATTTAAGGATCAGATGATTTTCTTTAATCAATAGAATATATCGCTAAACCTATTATTTTTGTGGCCGCGTCAACGTCTTTCTGAATTAAGTCAATATTTATTCCATCAATCATATATGCAGGGCTATCAAACAATGCCAAAATTCCATTGTTAACAAAACCAACACGCAAAGTATCATCATATGACGTAATAGCTGCAGCGTTTTTTAAAGGTTCACCTTCTACTTCAATAAATGCTTCAGTGTGTAAGAAAATATTTGCTTGTATTCTGAACTTGTAATCTGATTCTTCCACGCTAATTTGGTTGTCGTGCTTCATAAAAGTAAAATTCATTATAACGATCGATTCATCTTTGAGAACTGGTGCGTCCATATCGAATACTGGTTTAGATATACGTTTAAACATTTTATTATAATTATTATCGTCTAACACGATGTCACGTTGTAAGGATTATCCAGATTAAAACATGTATATGTTAGACCCTGAGGCTAATAATTTCGCGCTGTAAATATGTATGAAGGTTTATTCAGCGAAAATTGAGGTGTCAAGCCAATTAATTGATATTACCATACAATTCGTAACTGACTGTATTTTGGGAAGCAGTTATATAATAATTGCGATCACATGTTCACAGGTAAGTGATGGAATATTGTTTTCAGATTAAAAGAACATCAAGTGGGGGTCGTAAATGCACCGTTGACAGACTGTTGGGAGGGGGCAGTGTCTGATGATTATTTGAATCAACATCCACTCGGAATTGGGAAAGTCGAAACATACATTTGAAACGCAAGTTTAAATCTATTACCTTGAGAACTAAACTTCATTAGTCGCTAAACCATCTTGCATAAGTTATAAAGGAAGATAAAGTACTCCAACGTCATTCGAAATTGGTGGGAAGCTTGTATTCTGGGAATTACAAGGAGCTTCCGTACAGGTCAGTGACTATTTGCTCGATTGTTGTAATATACTACTGCAAAGTAAATGTTCTTTATTTATTGCAGTATGTATCCTTTAGTACGTAGAATTACCATTTGTAGGGTGATTAATTCGTAGTGTTTGATATACATGCATATTTTGATATATGAGCAATGTTTATGTAAAGAATTAATATTGTAATTTGCTGTTGGGTTAATTCGTAGTAACCTCGTGCATGATTCATTTGATATTATAGATTTGCAAATGTTGAATTGAATTATAAATTTTGAAAAATGGTTGCAGCGTGCAACATTAGTTAATAGGGATTTGCCTATTTGTATATACTTTGTAGGTGTATCATGTGTAAGGATATATCAGTTCATGGATATGTGGATATTTGTGTACATTTTGTAGAAGTGCAATGTACAGAAATGCGTCTGATTATGTGATATTGTTCTGGATAATAAGACTGAATATATTTCTACGGGCACGAATACGTGACCAAAAATGGTAATGGCTTATCTGATGAAAGAGTTGTTTAACGTAAGTTAGATAGCTAGGGGAGAATGCTATGCAAATGTCCTTGTGTGTTAATACAGAAAGCTTTTAGGAACCAGAGGAAATTACCCTAGTGCAGCTGGTAAAAAGAAAGAACGGAGGCAGAAGTTTAGACTGACTGGAGGAAGTTGGATTACCAATTCAGAAAGATCACACAGACGAGTTGGAAAACAGGACATGAAGATAATCTATCACACTAAGTCAGTTGATGAAATAGGCCGTCACTTGGTCGAGTGAAAGACGAGTGATCGGATTTTGATTTTAATTTTATTTCAGGAAATTTTTTATGGATTTATTAAATTGTTGTTATCTCAATTTCACATTTTGTGGAATCATTATGTAACGCGGGCGCTGCGGGTGATCAAAGTGTTATTAAGACAATATTGCACAAGGCCTGGTCAGAGGTATTGCGCAACTTGGAAAACAACACTTGAAGACCGCCTCCCACTAATTGGCGTTATCTAGGAGATGATCGCTACGGTGTGATATGCCCGGTCAGTGAGTATAGTAATCTGAGATGGTACTTTGAACAAGACAATACACGAGCCCCCGTAAAGATAAAATATGAATTTAATTGAAAATACAATTAAGAAAAGAATGACACTGTGAATTACACTTTCTCTCTTTCTGAATACACTTAGTTCAGAAAAATACAAATACTGAAGCTTTCAAATAACGGATACATTCAAAGAATCCAAAAACTAATGAAAATAAATGAAGTTAACCGTAATACTGAGAGTAAATTTCATCAAGGAATCGAATGTTCATTTAACATTGGACTGTTGAATGATTCAACATGACCTTTTTCGTCGACTGGTTTTTCTTTCTTTCCCCTGCGTGCGTCCGTCTTCAGCTTGCCCTTTGATTGAACTTATTCCACACTATGACTTCTTATTTCTTTCCTTTTGACTTCTCGCTGATTCTCGCTCTTGCCCAAAATAAACTATTGCCTTTGACTTCTCGCTGATTCTTACTCTTGCCAAAGTAAACTATTTTTCCTTGCAAAAGAAAAGGGTAAAACGCCCTAAGTATCTCGTTACTTTTAAAAAGGTTGCGATTGTTCGTCCGTCTTCATGTTCGAACAATCAGATCTTACTATCAGTGTTATCATTTCTACGGCTAACAAATTCTATACATGTTTTCAGATCAATAGAGCTATACTGCTAATTAGCGACATCAGAATTCGGGAAAGTCATATTCCCGTAAATCATTACGTAAAGTGAGGCAATATATCATAACACACAAACCATATTTACTAATATGATAAATTCAAATTAATGTAACACTTTCCAATCATAAATGTACACGGTGGGTTTTCTACACCACCCCTTTTACCCACCTAAGTATACAAGGTAAAAAATGCTAATTCAGAATTAAAAATACATTATTAAATCACTGTAAACCGACTATCCATACAAAATATGAACACATCATGCATCTGTAACAAAGAAACATCTCAAAGTACGTTATTAAATCAATATAATACTGAACTATTTGTAGCGTAGTATTGATACATTATGTATCTAAGACAAAGATAAACAGCATATACATTACATCATAATAAAGGTGAATTTGAGTTAGATACCTTGTGTTTCTGGCGTCTTACAATCGTTCCACATTCAGTTCCCTGGAACCACAATTAATTTACGAACATCTTTCTTTCAAAGACGTACGGAGTCTTCTCCTGGGTTGGAATCAATTATTCTGACCGTCTCTTGCAGAGGCCTTCCTAGACTGACTAACATCGTTTGATACGAACTATATATTTCCCGATTCTGGAGTCTGACACACACCCCTTTCCCCATGCATTTGCCCAATCGGAATAAATGCTATTCTTACTGACCTTATGGAAACCGTCTATCCAGATGCCAAAAATGCCACTTAGGATCGAAATATCCCTTATCATTTGTCTCAATCATTTTTGAAAGCTCTACGTGAGTAATCCCATAATTTTACGTGTCAAACACTCAGTCCGTTTTCACTTTAATTATTGTACCAAGCCTGACCAAGTTAAACTAACATTCTTTCCGTTCCAAACTCTGCCCCAAGACAGTTGATTGTCGGCTAGCCTACGAATTAATTACTGGATGTCACCGACGAAAACTTTGGCACTTGACACATTAATTTAATTATTGTCGCTGGAGGTTCTTGTTAAAGTTTTTTTTTGTTTTCTTAGTATCCTTTGCATTTTGTTCTAAAGTTGGAAGAAGACTTCTAGTAACTGCTGCATATTTTTCAGTTGCTTCTGTAACAGTTCTAAATATATGTTTTGTTCCTCCTGCAAATTTCAGCTTGAGATTCTTGACGTTCTTAAGTTTTTGTCTAACAGAAACATTAACAGGAAGAATAATTTTGATCGCTTCTAACCGTTTTCGAACTAATCTAGCTATGTAAGATTCAGCTACAATTATTAATATAGAACAACGGGTTTAATTAAGTCTAAAACAGGAATAGCAGCAGAGAGGGCTCGACCTCAATGAAACGTCCGGTGGGTAAACGATCATATATAACTGCAAATTTAAAAAACAATAACGACCAAAGATAAGTAACTAAATAAACAAACCCAATTAGAGAAACTCTCGGTCAGTCAGAGTCTTCGGTTTTGCGTTATTGACCTTATTTGTTTCATTTTCGTAAGAAGCGTTGTTTCTTTTATAAGCAAATGACGTTTCAGCAAAAAGTATGTTCGCCCTTTCTGCTGCTAGACATCTGACAGTTCAATTGTATTTGTCTATCTATCACCCTGAAAGTCATGGGACTATCACAAGACTGTTAGAAAACACTGTCACCTACCCAAGATTCATGTATACAATTATATTGAATCAAAACTTAAAAAAGACAGAGATCAGTACAGTCCTTCATTGTATAATTATCGAGTAAGCTCAAGAGAATTTCTTCCCCAAATGAAAGACCCATGACCACTCTAAAACCGGACAAGACGGTCCCAAAACATCATAAACTACCCAGGATACATGTAGGCAAGTATATACAATTATACTAAATATACTGCAAGATATCAGTACAGGTTTACCCTGTATAATTATCGAATAAGATCAGTAGAGTTGTTTCTCTTGATAATGATTGCTGAAGGAAAGTCTCTTATACTATCCCAAAAACACGCTCATCGACGTAGGATACATGTTTACAATTACAATAACTTAATAAAATAAGCAGTTTGGGTTTGATGATGTGAGGTGCGTCAAATGGGTGACGTACAAAACGATTATTACAACCAGGGCCGTCTGATGAAAGATCGTTAATAAGAGTACGAGGGAATACATAGTTGTCATTTTTTATCTTTACGTTCCTAAAATAACTAATGATTCCAAAGTAATGAGAGACATTACTAAGAAATAAATCTCTTACAAGGTGAAAGTAAAAACTTAAGTGCATCAAAACTGAAGAAGATGGACCACCCTTCTGTCGTGAATGCGTTTATGTTTCGAAAGGTGCCTTAAATCACTTGTATCTTCGAGAAAGCATGTGGTTTTAGAGAACGATTATACCTTCGTTGTTAACGTACACCTTTAAAAATGTTTATCAACACAAAATGAATGAGTTAAAGCTCCGTGGGAGAGAAATATTTGTTTCTGGTAAGGGAAATACTGTTAGAAATTTAGAGCGCTATCTTTTGCCTTAATGCCATGCTAGTCTTTACCATAACATCATAGACCAGGAGAAGTTTTGTGGAGACATGGGCATTGGCAAATGATCGAGGCATGTGGAGGAAACTGGTCAGATGTTTAGCAGCACAGTTACTCGACGACCACACTAGGTTAAGAGACTCATGATGGCGAGTCTCTAGTATGACATTATAAAAATAGATAGCGACTTGAGTTGACCAACAACACGATACTAATAAAACGTAGCATATACATTATTGCAAGGCCAAATCTGTAGGAAAAGAGCAGCTGGAATAGTGTAATTTATAATATGGCAAGTTTATAAACAGAATATACAAAACTTGTAATAACTGACAGCGTTTGCAATTCGACAACTACTTAATCGATTTAGTAGTTGACAAACTGCAACATACAATGACGTAGAAGGAAAGTAGGTTTAAGCACCTTCCAGTTGCCGTTTACATTTTGCATCAATGAAGAATAGAAAATTCATGACAGGAATTATGAATGTAGAACTGGCACGTAACCATTCAAATTAATCCAGAAGGAAAAAAGCACTTGCAAACATTCACGTAGAATTTGCATCAATGCATAATACAATATGAATAAAATTATGAAAGTATATGATGACCTTACAAACCACATACGACGAAAATATTAAGCCTACCAAATGTAGTCAATAGACTGTCCACATATTATAATTTTGTTTTATATATAATGATGCCTGCACAATATATAATAAACAATGTACTTTATATGTGGCCCGGTCCTAGCATGTGTGGTATCCAAGGCAGAATGCGGGGCCCAATGCAGCAAAAGCTATTGGCGGGACCCAAGCAACAACAACAAATAAAAGTTGCATTGCGGAATTGATTTCCTGAAAGTGCTGGTCCAAAAGCGATTACATCGTTCGCTTTGCACTAGGGCCGGGCCTGCTGTATATATGATAGGTTTTGTCAGCGTATATAGTTAAACTACCATCACATATAAAACTGATTTCAACATCAAATACATCGCTGGATCAGGTTACGTTTTCGGGGGAAGGGGTTGTTTATCAGAATTTCAAAAGAGTTTTGACATTCCTCGAAAGGGCACTAATGCAAAAGTAGGTGTGTCTATTTACCCAAAATGACCATAATATCTAGTACATGTGTGCAAGAAAGAAACAATAACAACAATCAAATGTCACGAGACAAACCGGGGCAAATGAAACTGCGAATCTGAGCCAGTTCAATATCGACAAGTCAGTATTGCAGGTTTCGATATTGTACGGGAAGTAACTCATTCAGGAATCCAGTCGGCTTGGTATGTGTGTGCTATCATTAAATTGCTTCCCTCACAAGCTTACATCGAAATTAACGTCATATTTTTATAATTGTCGTTATAATCTATTTTCAGACTATTTTCTTACCTGGAATGAAAATAAAATTTAGTTTTAAATTTCATTAAAGAAGAAACATTATAAAGTTGTTTCTTTCTGCTAGCAATATTATACAACAGAAAGTTTAAAATAAAATCACTAATTTATGTTAATTTCATAAACCTATCTATAACAAAACGGGTATAAGTCACTTTATAAAGAATATGTTAAGCGTAGTGTGTATTGGCGGGCCGAAGATGGTAGTTTACCTTTATACCACTTTACACTATCATCGCCATTTGCCCGTCGCCAGTATTTTTTTTTCATACTTAACAAATAATGTCTTCTTTTATTGCCTCTTCAGAACAGCGTCATAAATCAATTTCGTTTCCACATCATATTGCTATAAACAGTAACATGTTTTGCAAAACGATAGATTCTATACGACAACACTTCATCTTTAAAGACCAGATTTAGGAACGAGAGCGTTGTTTTTGCAAATATGTAAATCATATTGCCTAAAAATTGGACCACTATACCCAAAGCCGTGAAACAGAATGCTATACCTGATCATACGGTCTATTATTTGTTCACTAACTTTACATTGACCTAAATATTTACTAAGCAGCTTTTCAATCTCAAACGATATTTTTATCGCATAAAAAGCGTTCAATATGTACACGTAAATACCGATCTCTTTTTATAAACTTGTACCTTATGTTATTTTTTTTCTTTGCTTCGTATTTTTATTTTACTTTTGTGTAGGTAATTGTGTTGTTTCTTTTTCTTGTTTTGAACATCCATAGTTCCAGACAAACATCTGTGTAAGAATTAAAGAAACCAATAATCCTATTCTTTAATCTTATAATCACATTATCTCGACTCCATACGTATATACTTTATATACTGACATGTTTATAGATGGAATATATCTGTTTACTGGCGTTTTATAATGTATTCTTTTGCAGAAAGGTAGCTTTGATAATAATAATAATAATAATAATAATAATAATAATAATAATAATAATAATAATAGAGGAAGATATAAGACAAAAATTATTGCGGAGAAGGTCATTTGATACCATCCATCCAAAACTTCAGAACCAACCGGCCATATATGTTAATAGCTCCCCTCTAACCCAGGTTAACGCTCATGTACTGTATTTACTTTAGCTATATAAAGTGCTGGCAATGCCTTTATAAACTAACCATATCATCAACCAACCTTGTATCCAAATTTTGCAAAAGTTCCCTACTTACGCATTGGTAATTTCATATACATTAGCTTATTTATTGTTTATTGTGTATTATTTTTTTGCACGATGAAACCTTGGATGACATTGGCTGAGGCATGACAACAATGATTTTGACCCGAGTACAGTGTCATTGTAATTCTTCTCGTCCTAAAGCCATGAACCTTGTTTGAGAGACATCTAAAAGATATACACGAATTGAGAACGTAGACCGCCAAATTCTCTATGGTGTCAAGAAACTAGAACAAGAATATCCAAATCTCCATGGTGTCAAGAAACTAGAACAAGAATATTAACCTCGACTCTATCACCAGTGCCTGATTTAGGACAAATGAGGCCCAGTGGTAGTAAAGTTATAAGGCCCCTTACATGGGCCCTGAATGAGGTACCCCCAACCACACAGGTAGTCAGGCATACATACTCAGTAAATTTAGGAGTAGTTAAAATATTACGTGTTACCTGATCAATAATTATTTTTACAATGATGATTGATGAAGAGGTTTACTCTTTACACAAAACAGTCAAATAATCAAATTGCCATGTTTGTGTATTACCCTGTTAACGCCTGTTTACATTTTTACAGTAGGCTATTTAATGTCAGAACATCTTCCTTCGAGCTTTCCTGGGTGCAAAATCATCAATGATTTCATCAAAATCAATAAGTCGCAGTTTATCACTCTCTATACAGTGAATACTCATCCAGACAGCCGCTCTTGTGGCATTGTTGAGCGAAGGTCACTTTTGATCCTTTTCAGCTTAGAAAATGATTTCTCTCCAGAACACTTAGTGACCATCAAACACAGGAACAATCTAAATATTGTTTCCACATTTGGGAAAGCAGCCTGAATTTTCTCCTGTTTTATTATCTGGTACATGTCTTGGTGGCTGAAACTTTCTTTTTCTGCATGAGCCTGTTTAACATACAAGTGGAAAGTCAATAGTTCATCAACAAGACTGAGATCAACATCCTTTGGATATTCTTGTCATAGTTTCTTGACACCATGGAAAATGTGTTCCCTCGTTGCTTGCAGATCGATTAATAACGAGAAACTGTCAGCAACACTGCCATCACTATGTTGTCGTTTTCGTACTCTACGCCTTCTTTGGAGAGTTCTGTACTCTACGTCAGGTAGAGTAGTTTTTGCTTGCTCCTCAATCTCATCAAAGTTTCCCGTGTGCTGGAAACAATTTGCAGAAGTGAACTGTATAGGTTGCACACGTGGTCAATGAAAACTGTGTACTTTGAAGGGCATTACTTACTTTCAAACTACTCAAGCAAGCCTGTCCATAGATGAAGCATGAACACAAACTCTAATTCTTCCATTTTCTGCAACAGATTTTGAGCTTGTCGTCTAGTATCACCCTTTTCAGTGTCATCATCATGGATGTGACTGAGTGCTTCAACAATGCGAGAATAACTTTCACTAATGGCTGTCGTAGCTCTGGCATGGGCCTCTCATCTTGTGTCAGATAAATGTTGCAGCACATTTGACTGTAGCGGCAAGACGTTTTAAAGCACTGCCAACCGTCTTGTAGAGGCTAAGAAAAAGCAATAAAGTTAATTGACCACGCCAAAGGAATTCACTGCATCCAGACAAGAGTCAACTACAGCTCTTCCAACCAGATTTAAGGAATGTCCGGCACAGGGAATATATTTTGAAAAACTTATTCTTTCCAGAATTGTCTGTTTAACGCCATTATACTTTCCAACCATGTTAGCTTGACCCCTGCATTTATTAAAATCAGTTTTAATTTCTTCAAAGACATTCAGTGTCAATTCAGCCATTCCTTCACCTGTGTGATTTTTCAGTTCAATAAATTTCAAAAATCGTTCAACTGGTATTCCTTCAAAGGGAGAAACACATCTAACAATTAAAAAGTTCATCAATATTGGAAACATCAGGTGTTGAATCAACCGATACACTAAAATCCACTGTTTCTATTTCGTGAAGAACGTTTTTTGCCATTAGCTGGATAACGTCTTCACATATGGTGTTGGATAGGTATGATGGATGTCCAGATCCTTTATTTACGTACTGGTTTTTGTGGGTACATAAGAAGGAAAAAAATTTGGCAATCAATTCCAGGAAACCGAGAGAGTTTTTGTTCTTTGCTGAGCCGATAGTTTCATCATCTCCTCTAAAAACCAATCCACGTTCTGCCAACAGACAAATCACTGCCATCACTTGTTGAAGTACATGCCTCCAGTATTCCTGTTCTGCTTTGACTTGCTCATAATGTTTTGTTGCAAGCGTCTGACCACATTTTCTTGTTAAGTAGGTCAACATAGAGTCCATATGACTTTTTGAATTTTCATGGGTCTTAATAATTTGAGGATGAGACAAGTTATCAAATCCTGAAGAAGCTAGAGCTGTAGTTGAAGAAACATTCTTAGAGAATTTTGAGAGGAGTTTGCACACAAAATAGTAGACTTTTCCTTCTGTTGGAGAATATACTAGTCATTCCCGAATCCATTTAGTTTAGTGGAGAAGAATAAACGTCTTGAGTATTAACGAGTTTTGGTTTTTGTAAGTTCGCTTCGAAGTTGTGAAAGGTCTATCCCATTGTTGACATTCAATAGGGCATTTCTCAATCCAGCATGAAATTTATTCGCTTCTCAATGTGGTCCATATACCTACATTATTCTTGACAATGAAATCAGTAGAAGAGCCAACACTCGCTTCTCTACATTTGGTGGGGGAAACTGAAGCTTCCGTGTCTGCGGATCTACTGATACTTGGAATTACTGACAAATGTTCCTGGGTGCCAAGTATCCCATCTGAATCTTCTGTATCTGCTGTTGAACTTGTTTGTCCCGGGTATGAAGAGCCAAATGATTTGATTGGCTTTAAATGTTTGATCATATATTTTGTTCTTTATGGCGTTTTCATTTACTTGCACCACGTTCATATATTCTACTCATTATTAGGAGCAGTAATATCAGTTTGGATTCGACTCTGGGAACTGAATAATACTAATTCAAACTCAGTATATAATAAATTAACAAACGAAATTAATATATCAAAAATTATAACAGACAGTTGGACAAAAACATGCAACAAACTAGACCGAACTTACAAATAATACTCTAGAAAATGTTGGCACCACTTTAATATCATCACTCAATGAAAAACAATAACACACACACACACACACAAACACACCCACCCACCCACCCACCCCACACACACACTCCTATACAACATAACATAGATTCATAAATCATGCCGCATATACTTCACAGCAAAAAGCCAACTTGCTAGCATATTTCTATACACAACTATATACTTCGGCTATACTTCCACAAGAACAACATAACACCATAACCAAACATATAAATCAACTATCCTCTACTCAAGACACAGATACAATACTAACAGACCCGTTCACAACATCTGATATAAATCAACTATCCTCAACTCACGACACAGACACAATAATAACAGACCCAATCACAGCATCTTATATACAAGAAGCAAGACACAATCACAAATAACACCATGCCAGGTTCAACTGGAATTATTCAGACCACTCAGAAAACCCCACACAAATGGTACCGAAACCAAACACTACAGACCAATTTCACTTTTATAACTTTTCGGAAAAAACATTTGGACGTTTTGATTTTTGAAAAACATTTGAAACATTCATCGTAAATATTTTATTTATTTTTTGCCAAGAAGATGGGCCCAATGGCCAATGGGGCCCTGTTCTTAAGCACACTTAAGCACAATGGTAAATCCGGTACTGCCCACCACACAAATAAACACGTGTACACACACACACACACGTTAGAAAACCCCACCCCCAACACTTGACATATCCTGGACGTTTATTTTATGGTGAATTTAATATTATATGTGATGGTAGTTTCACTATACACTGATAAAACCCATCCTATACAGCCCCTTATTCATTACATATTGTGCATCATAGTCTGTTAATGACATGTGGTAGGTATAATAGTTTCGTACTATGTGGTTGTAAGGTCATCATGTATGCTAATGGTACTCTTTTCATACCACATGACTTCAAGTTAATTACGTCCATTTCTCCTCTTGGCCAGTTGGTTAATGAACGTCTACACACTAAGTGCTTATCCCATTGCACTGAGTGGATTCTACATTTAATTGTATTTTGCGGTAGAAGCCACTTATTTAGTCCCTGCACCTCATCCAGTTAAAAATAGCGAAAAGGAATCTGTATATGTTTAAAACAATATTGATTTAATCCAAATCCTTTGCATAGATTTTTATGATGCTATTCATAAAAGAAAGTATTTACCTTGCACTTCCCGATCTTCTGTCGAAGCGCGTTTTGTAAATGCCAGACGTTGAAATGAGCTATATATATATATATATATATATATATATATATATAGTTTGAATGCGCTTATTCACAGCAAAATATAAAGAAACAGATTTTAGAAAAGTGCGCACATAAAAGTGGATCTCAAACAATTTTGCAACGTTACAACGACTGTTTGAAATGACGGTGAAAGTAAGTCCATATAACACAAATGATTACACTTATTTCGAGATTGTCTAGATCTTGTCACAATCTTTCCTATCTTGATATTGTCCCCACGTGTTCAGTGACAGTTATTTAAAGAAACGAAATGAGTACTCTGTCAAAAATACGAATAAACTTCTTTACTTTCGCCTCAAAGGCGGTGTCCGTTCTCAACTCGTGTATATCTTATAGATGTCTCTCAAACAAGGTTCATGGCTTTAGGACGAGAAGAATTACAATGACACTGTACTCGGGTCAAAATCATTGTTGTCATGTCTCAGCCAATGTCATCCAAGGTTTCATCCTGCAAAAACATAATACACAATAAACAATAAATAAGCTAATGTATATGAAATGTATATGAAATTACCAATGCGTAAGTACGGAGCTATTTGCAAATTTTGGATACATAGTTGGTTGAAGATACATGTGGTTTATAAAGGTACTGCCAGCACTTTTTATTAGCTACAGTAAATACAGTACATGAGCGTCAACTTGGGTTAGAGGGGAGCTTTTAGCAATATATGGCCGGTCGGTTCTGAGTTTTTGGATTGTTGGTTTCGACAGACTTTCTCAGCAAAGGTCTTTTGAGGTTTCATCGCGCAAAAACAAAATAAAAAATAAATAAGGTAATGAAGATATGGCATTACCAATCTGTTTAAAGGAAGCTGTTTGCACTAATTGGCTGTTTTGTTCTGTGGTTTTGGATGGTTGGTTTCTTAGCTACATTATAGAGAGAATTTGATTTTAAAAAATGCCTTTCTCAAGGACACTACAAAGCTGTTTTGGTCTGGCGCGACCGTTTGCTTACGAATTATATCCATTGCCAAATTAACAACTGCGGTTAACCTTCAAAATATACTTACCTGTATAAACTCTATATCCATCATATCTTTCGTCATATTTTCTTTCTTTTTACCTCTGCATCATTTTTCCAGGTTAATGAAAGAAAATTGATGTATGTTATTAAAAAACGTCAGATAATGCGAAAAGATAGTTTCTGGCGACGGGCAAATGGCGATGACAGTATAAAAGTGGTATAAAAGTAAAGTACCATATTCGGCCCGCCAATACATAATGTGCATAACATGTTCTTTATAAAGTGGCTCATATCCGTTTTATTATAGATAGGTTTGTGAAATTAACATAAATCGGTGATTTCATTCCAAAATTTGTCTCGTATACTGATGCTAAATTAGAAAACAACAACAGACAAAATGCTTCTTTTTTTAATGAAATTTAAAACTAAATTTTATTCTCATTCCAGGTTAAAAAAAATGTCTCAAAATGAATTATAACGAAAAATATGTAAATTAAGATGTTAATTTCGATGCAAGCTTGTGAGGGAAGCAATTTAATGATAGCACACATATACCAAGACGACTGGATTCCTAAAGGAGTTACTTCCCGTACAATATCGAATTCTGAAATACTGACTTGTTGATATTGAACTACTCAGACTCGCATAGATTCGTTTCCCCGGTTGTCTCGTGACATTTGATCATCGGTTTTCTTTCTTTATTGCGCATGTTTACTTGGTATTATGGTTATTTTGAGGAAATAGACCCACCTACTTTTGCATTGGTCAGAGGCGTAGCGAGGATATTTTGCGCCCGGGGACGAACTATAAAATTGGCGCCCCAGCGATCTTGTGACCGATTTATTACCCTTGTTACTTATTATAATGTAGCATTGTAAGCCTCATTTTGGCGCCCCTGTACCTTGGCGCTCGGGGACATATGTCGCCCCCCCCCCCAGCTACGCCTCTGGCATTGGTGCCCTTTTGAGGAATGTCAAGAACCTTTTGAAATTTTGAAAACCCAACCCCCACGTAACCTGATCCGGCGTTGTATTTGATGTTGAACTCAGTATTATATGTGATTGTAGTTTAACTTTTTGCACACAAAACCCATCATGTACAGCAGGCCCGGCCCTAGGGCAAAGCGAGCGAGGCAATCGCCTTGGGCCCGGCACTTTCAGGAAATCAACTCAGCAATGCATTTATTTAAAATTTTTTTTTTGCTTGGGTCCCGCCCCTAGCTTTTGCTGCCTTGTGTCCCGAATTCTCCCTTGGACCCAACACATGGTAGGACCGGGCCTGATATAAAGTACATTGTTCATTATATATTGTGCAGGTATCACTATATCTTAAATTTTTCTAATATGTGGACACTCTATTGACGACATGTGGTACGCCTAATATTTTCGTCGTATGTCTTTTGTAATGTCATCATATAAGGAGCCGTCTTCTTTCTATATGGTTTCAGGTCCGTTATCTTCATTTCTCCTCTTGATTAATACACGTCAACATATTGGTTGGTTACCCCACTGCGATGGGCGGAGTTCACATTTCAATGCATTTTCGGTCCCTAGCAACCTAGTTAGTCCTCATTCCTCTTCCCAATTAAAAGTAGTGAGAATTAATCTGCATATCTTTGTAACAATATTGATTGTATCTAAATCCTTGGATACGATTTCTCTGATGATATTCATGAAAGAAAAAACTCCCTTTCATCACCCAATAATCGTTGTAAGCATGTGGTGTCAGAAGTCAGAGTTTGAATATATATATACACACACACACGCACACACACATTTGAGGGTCTGAATGTGTATATATGTGTATATGTATACATGCATACGGATATGTACAATGTATATGCATTAGCAAATGTGTCATATAGAAAGAATTACATGTAACTACACTGGTAGAAGTTAGTTTTCCTTTTATCCGTTATTATTTCAAAAGTTAAGGTGAATTATATAAGGATTGAGACGTATTGCCATTTTCGAAATATTATCATCATTAAGGTATTGATAAACGATCAGTGCCATGCTAAGCCAAATGATGGTTAACTCTGACTACAAATGTGCATAATGGCAGATATTGTGATATTTCATTTTGTTAATAAGGCAGCGGACACAGTATCACTATTGTAGTTTTGTCATTTTTTTTTTTTTTTTTTTTTTGGGGGGGGGTTGATTTTGTATTATCTTGAATTTGATTAATCTCTGTTGAAGAGGAAATAAAGTCATGCATACATACATACATACATACATACATACATACATACATACATACATACATACATACAACAAGTGGATAATGTTATATTTTAATTAAAACAATATTTTCTTCTTCCCATTTGCCCACTCCATTGACTAGTGTTACATCAATTTACACATTTTCATTTCTCGCAAGAGCATATATTGCAACTTCCCGCGGAACATTTTTTTAGGGCAGCGAGACGTTTATCCACTTCGGGGATGCACAAGGTCATAAGAGTTTTTCTTCTTAAACAGACTTGCCGATCTTTGGCAACTTTTATCATGTTTCTGTCTGTTGTCGTCTTCATCATGCTTGTCATGTAAGGTAGGAGACAAGCATAACCTTCTCTCCCATCTCTGGCACAGCTCAGAATTCTCTTTGGGCATCTGCAGTGAATAACAATATCTACATCGCTGATTTGGATACCCATTCCCCCCAAAAAACAGCAATGTATGTTTTGAAATAATAATAATAATAATAATAATAATAATAATAATAATAATAATAATAATAATAATAATGACGATCGTTTTAATCTGAAATATTCCACTGCACTGCTGGTATCAGACCATATATATCCGACTCACTTCCCCATCTCTTGTTTTGATTGCAAATATAAACTTACTCGCTCATATTTTAAAATCCCTCGCGAAACAACAACAACAACAACACACACACACATACACACACACACACACACACACACACACACACACACACACACAACAACAACAACAACAACAACAACAACAACAACAACACACACATTGTCAATGTTGTGTATTTGACCAGAGTCGTGGCATCTCAGTTGTTAGAGGACGTGACTCGTAATTCAAGGATATATAATTCAATATAGCAGACATGCACGAGGCGACGCCTCAATGTGTCATCGTGAAAGACGATTTCGCTTCTCAGCATGAAATATTTATTGATGTTTTTAAAGTGCCGTTACAGCACACACACACACACACACACACATTCATTATGGTGACAAAGACCATGAAATACACAAAGAAAGCAGACTACTACTACTACTACTACTACTACTACTACTACTACTAATAATAATAATAATAATAATTATTATACTTTTAATAATAATGCACGAATATTTCCTGTCGCATTTGTGGTTGGGTATTATATATGTGTAACGTCTCATTAGAGCGCAAATCAATCGAGCTTATCACACTAGAGCGCAAAAAAAATTTTTTTTGACCTGCTAGAGCTAATCTTATTAGGGCGTATCACATTGGAGCGCGAACAATGAAAACATATTTATTAAATGTAACTTTATATTTATTTTAAATGGGTTGATTCAGAATGAAAAACATATTTATTAAATGTAACTTTATATTTATTTTAAATGCGTTGATTCAGAATGAAAAACATATTTATTAACTGTAACTTATATTTATTTTAAATGGGTTGATTCAGAATGAAAAACATATTTATTAAATGTAACTATATTGTTACGTGCTTAGACTCGAATAAGCAGCAACACAGACAGAGTGAAAACTAACAAGCTTGTATAACTTTAACAATGATTTTATTAAATACAATTATTTAAATAAAACAATTAAACTTACAGTTTTAGAGAATCAAATCCAACAAATATAGAATTCACAAAATAATCCACTAATAGAATTGCAAGTCCTGATAAATAAATGTTCTAATAGTTCCAGGTTCGAATCTTGACGATGTAATCCAAAATGGCTGACAATGTCACGTGGTACAGTTCTTGTTTTTAAATCATCCAGATGAAATTATGAAACATATGTCCTTTTCCAGATAAATAGAATAATTCTTCTTTTCCAACGAATTGACACAGTCCAGAACAAGATATTAAACTCCAACAGAAAATACACAACTTCTTTAAAATAAGCCCAAATTATATTCTACTAAAGTTAGCTTCTAAAACACAGCTATATATATTGTTTTTCTGAAGTAAACAAGAGGAATCATGTGAGTCTGGAAGGTCATGGAAAGAGCTACCTTCACCAAGTCACATGCTTAAAGAATGAACTAGAAGAATAAATCAGCCACTGATAAAATGTTGTCCTTGAAATTAACCAATAAAATTGAAGACCTGTTGACAATGTCTAAAGCAAGGTCAGGAACTAGACCACTGTAAGCCAAGGTCAGCCTGTTTATCAGTAAAGTCCAGGTCAAATGAATTTTCTAGAAAAAATCTCCCAATTAATGAATAATAAATCCTAAATGACAATTTTGGATTTAATAATTAAAAATAAATAAAATTAAATCCAATAGCCGTAACAATATATTAATTTTAAATGGGTTGATTCAGAATGAAAAACATATTTATTAAATGTAACTTTATATTTATTTTAAATGGGTTTGATTCAGAACGAAAAACACATTTGTTAACTGTAACTATATATTAATTTTAAATGGGTTGATTCAGAATGAAAAACACATCTATTAACTGTAACTTTATATTTATTTTAAATGAGTTTATTCAGAATAAAAAAAACACATTTGTTAACTGTCACTCTATATTAATTTTAAAAGGGTTGATTCAGAATGAAAAACACATCTATTAACTGTAACTTTATATTTATTTTGAAATGGGTTGATTCAAAATGAAAAACACATTTATTAACTGTAACTTTATATTAATTTTAAATGGGTTGATTCAGAATGAAAAACACCTTTGTTAACTGTAACTCAATATTAATTTTAAATGGGTTGATTCAGAATAAAAAACACATCTATTAACTGTAACTTTATATTAATTTTAAATGGGTTGATTCAGAATGAAAAGCACATGTATTAACTGTAACTTTATATTTATTTTAAATGGGTTGATTCAGAATGAAAAACACCTTTGTTAACTGTAACTCTATATTAATTTTAAATGGGTTGATTCAGAATAAAAAACACATCTATTAATTGTAACTTTATATTAATTTTAAATGGGTTGATTCAGAATATGGCTAATACCAGGTATCAGTTCAATAGCATGAATGCTCCCATCGTTGTACATTACCGTCAGTCTCTGAATGTGTTTTTCAATGTCCAAATATTTCAATTTGGACGGACTACTTCTTGTCCTGCAGTGATTTGCAGTCATGTAACTGCGAAACTTGCCTGTTCGTCACGAATTGCTGTAAGTAGACGCCAGAAGTTCGGATGATGTGTGTTGACCTCAAAAAAGAATAAGCCGGTGTAAAGTTTAACAGTTGTATAAAATTATGTGTATTGATGGTTTTTTGGTTTCTGTCTTGTAATTATTTTTCTAATAGTGACGAGACCGTCGTTTTGGAATATCAAATAATATCTATATAACATCAAACGTGATGGCAATTCAATCTTGTTGAACTTCTTTTGTTTTTGTTCTCCGAGCCCTATTGTGAATGCGCTGTAGTGAGATTGTTTTGCGCCCTAATGGGATTAGCCCTAATGAGAAAGAAACACAATTCAGAACCTCACTGTGCGGCGCTCAAATGGGATGCGCTCTAGTGAGACCAAACCTTATATAAGTACCTGCATTGAATAATCGTCTTTTTAGCTGACCGCCTCGTCTCTTTGATGTGATGAAGAAATCACTTGGGTCTTCTTCACGGCCTACATATGCTTCAGCAAAATCTAGGAAAATGTTAGGCCTGCAAAATTATTATTGTTATTAGTATTAGGAGTACTACGAACTATTTATATTTCTATTTGTCGTAATAAAGAATGATTACAAAATGCCTGAAAAGTTTCTCCTGTGTATGACTACTATATGCTGATCAGGTTTCAAGTTTAAATGTTAGTGTAACAAGTTGATCAAACATCGTACGTTTCATTTGGCTCCACTCAGATCACATAAATGAGATTATAATCGATGTCAGATGAAGAAAGAATAGTCTTATTAGTCATTTCAATTTTTTTTCACTTATCTTTAGTGGCGTTGGGAGTGGAGTTGAGTGGAGGGTGAAGGCGGCGTCAGGCAATGTTGCCCAAAACAATCCAGTGCGACTCACTTAATTTGGATTATATGTTCGAGTGGCCGAGTATTTGAAGAGAACATACATAGGTCATTGTATTTCTGTTAGCGTCCCAAAATTAAGTATGCAAGGGTGGAAACATTGTCTTTGATCCCATGTCGTAGCACTGCACCACAGGAAGCGTTAATCTGTTTAATAGCTGGAGAACACTTCCCATACACCTTATAATATACACTCCGCCCTTTTATAAATAATTTAGAAAGTTGGATAATAACCACAGACGCTTTCCTTTGTACTCTACGGAATAACACGATTATATTGTCGTATCATTGTCATTCATTTTCTTCCCCAGTTAATTAAGTAAACGCAGAGAGAGAGAGAGAGAGAGAGAGAGAGAGAGAGAGAGAGAGAGAGAGAGAGAGAGAGAGAGAGAGAGAGAGAGAGATCAAAACTGGCGGGAGGTTTGGGCATCTGTCTACTCGAATATAGGTAAACTACTATTATATTAAATAGGATACGAAATATAAATAAAGGGAAAAAATATGCATGGACAGTGTCATACATTTATTTTTACGGATATATATTAAGGACTCTAGCAGAAATGTACAAAATCAACAGACTGACCAAACTCATAGAGCCACCAAGAAATTTGAACCATATAAAATATATTATTATGAGATACAGAAATAATAACACAATATGGACGGAAAAGAAAGATGAGATCATATACACAATCATAATAGAGTGGTTTCATAAGTAAATTCAATTTAGGGTAGAAATCACAAGTACGATGATGCAATGGGCAACAGTCTGGACGAAATCGAGACCTATTTTATATATTAATAATGATTCGAAACTCTATGATGAAACTATAAAATATATCACTGATGCAAGGATGAGATGCGGGAAAGAAATTTTAAATTAAAGTGACTACTATAGCAACCATTCAGTATGGGTTTGTATATATAATATTTAAATTATAAACCAAGACAATTAAACACCGATATAAATCGAGATTGGGGAAGAGCAGAGTATAACTATGATGATTATCAACATTCAACCTGTCCAAACAAAAACACAAAAGGTTTATAGCAAACACATAACATTTTACCAACACACACCAATAACAGACATTGGACAATAGATCCACGACAACGATCACTAGAAATATTACTTTCAAACATGGCAAGGAAACCAGCCGAATAGGTGTATATCTAAGGACGGGAGTATATCATAAATAAAACAACTGTAATTATCAAGGCTAACTCCTTAACATAATTTAGTATTAAATCGTTAACCATTTGAGATGCTCACTATACTAGGTTATATGCGTAAAAATATAAATGAACAAATAAAATATAATGGAGACGGGCAAATGGCGATGATAGTATAAAGAGATTCGTGAACAAACTACCATCTTCGGCCCGCCAATAACTTAAATTTTTAACATGTACTATATAAAGTAACTCTTATATGTATTCTTCGATAAAGGTAGGTAAAATTAGCATAAATGGATGATCTTTTAATTTTTCTACATCACGGATATTGTAATAAAAACCTTGTTGTAGACTCCATATTTTAAACGGAAGGATAAAGTTTGACTTTTAAATGTATCTTATTTAAGAAGATATCAGAAATAAATTAGAATGAAAAATATATCAATAAGTGTTATTTCAATTGTAAGGGAAGCAATTTAACTCTTACCAACACAAACAAAGTATAAGGTACAAAAGCATGAGTTACCTCCCGTGCAATATGAATATGTATCGAATTGTCTAATACCAATTTCATTAACATCAGAGCTACACTGTTCATATACGTAAGTCGAGATCTGATTTTTGTCAGATTGTTCTTATACTGAATTCTACATACTCTGACTCATACATTTTAACGGTTTCTATGCATTCTAGGACCGGATCTAGTACCGGGGTTCCATGGTTTTCGTAACGCCATCTCCATCTCCACCTCACCACACAAATAAACACGTGTAACACACACACACACACGTCACTTGAAACGAATATTGTGTATTATGCACATTCTGATTAAATAGACATAGAGAATTTTGCATTGGTAGGATTTCAAGGAGTCGGAGAACTTTTGAAGTTTAGCCCCCCCCCCCCCCGAACATTTCATATACCTTGGACGTTTATTTTATAGTGAATTTAATATTATATGTGATGGTAGTTTCACTATACACTGATAAAACCCATCCTATACAGCCCCTTATTCATTACATATTGTGCATCATAGTCTGTTAATGACATGTGGTAGGTATAATAGTTTCGTCCTATGTGGTTGTAAGGTCATCATGTATGGTAACGGTACTCTTTTCATACCACATGACTTCAAGTTAATTACGTCCATTTCTTCTCTTGGCCAGTTGGTTAATGAACGTCTACACACTAAGTGCTTATCCCATTGCACTGAGTGGATTTTACATTTAAATGTATTTTGCGGTAGAAGCCATTTATTTAGTCCCTGCACCTCATCCCAGTTAAAAAAAGCGAGAATGAATCTGCTAAAACGATATTGATTGAATAAAACTCCTTGCATGTCATTTTTATGATGCTTTTCATAAAAGAAAGTATTTTCATTGCACTTCCGATATTCTGTCGAAGCGCGTTTTGTTCCAGCCAGACGTCGTTGAAATGAGCCTTATATATATAAATATCATGAACATAGTTTCCATGCCCTTCTCTCTCTCTCTCTCTCTCTCTCTCTCTCTCTCTCTCTCTCTCTCTCTCTCTCTCTCTCTCTCTATATATATATATATATATATATATATATATAATGAGCTTATTCACAGGAAAATATAAAGAAACAGATTTTAGAAATGAGTAGGCACATAAAAGTGGATCTCAAATTTATGGAAACTGCGGAAAGACAATTTTACAACGTTACAACGGCTGTTTGAAAAAGTCCATATGACACAAATGATTACACTTATTTCGAGATTGTCTAGATCTTGTCACAATCTTTAATATTGATATTGTCCCCACGTGTTCAGTGACAGTTATTTAAAGAAACGAAATGAGTACTCTGTCAACAATACGAATAAACTTCTTTACTTTCGCCTCAAAGGCGGTGTCCTTTCTCAACTCGTGTATATCTTTTAGATGTCTCTCAAACAAGGTTGATGGCTTTAGGACGAGAAGAATTACAATGACACTGTACTCGGGTCAAAATCATTGTTGTCATGTCTCAGCCAATGTCATCCAAGGTTTCATCCTGCAAAAACAAAATAAACAATAAACAATAAATAAGCTAATGTATATGAAATTACCAATGCGTAAGTAAAAAGCTTTTGCGAAATTTGGATAAATGGTTGGTTGATGATATGGTTAGTTTATAAAGACACTGCCAGCACTTTATATAGCTAAAGTAAATACAGTACATGAGCGTTAACCTGGGTTAGAGGGGAGCTATTAACATATATGGCCGGTTGGTTCTGAAGTTTTGGATGGTTGGTATCGAATGACCTTCTCCGGAATAATTTTCGTCTTATATCTTCCTCTATTATTATTATTATTATTATTATTATTATTATTATTATTATTATTATTATTATTATCAAAGCTAACTTTCTGCAAAAGAATACATTATAAAACGCCAGTAAACATATATATATATATATATATATATATATATATATATATATATATATATATATATATATATATATATATATATATATATATATATATATATATATATATATATATATATATTCCATCTATAAACATGTCAGTATATAAAGTATATATGTATGGAGTCGAGAAAATGTGATTATAAGATTAAAGAATAGGATTATTGTTTTATTTTTAACTCTTACACAGATGTTTGTCTGGAGCTTTGGATGTTCAAAACAAGAAAAAGAAACAATACAATCACCTACACAAAAGTAAAACAAAAATAGGAAGCAAAGAAAAGAGTAACATAAGGTACAAGTATATTAAAAGAGATTGGTATTTACTTGTACATATTGAATGCTTTTTATGCGAAAAAAATATCGTTTGAGATTGAAAAGTTGCTTAGTAAATGTTTAGATCAATGTAAAGTTAGTGAACAAATAATAGACCGTATGATCAGGAAAGGCATTCTGCTTCACGGCTTTGAGTGTAGTGGTCCAATTTTTAGGCAATATGATTTTTACATTTGCAAAAATAATGTTCTCGTTCCTAAATCTGGTTGTTAAAGATGAAGTTTTGTCGTATAGAATCTATCGTTTTGCAAAACATGTTACTGTTTATAGCAATATGATGTGGAAACGAAATTGATTTATGACGCTGTTCTGAAGAGGCAATAAAAGTAGACATTAATTTTTAAGTATGAAAAAAAAAAAATGGTGACTGGCAAATGGCGATGATAGTATGATGCGGTATAACGGGTAAACTACCATCTTCGGCCCACCAATACAAAATATGCATAACATACCTTTTATAAAGTGTCTCATATCCGTTTTTTTATAGATAGGTTTGTAAAATTAACATAAATTGGTGATTTCATTCCAAAATTTATCTCGTATACTAATGCTTAAGTTAAAAAACAACAACCGACAAAATTCTTCATTTTTAATGAAGTTTACATTAAAATTTTATTTTCATTCCAGGTAAGAAAAATGTCTCAAAATGAATTATAACGAAAAATATATAGATTGAGATGTTAATTTCGATGTAAGATTGTGCGGGAAGCAATTTAATGATAGCACACATATACCAAGCCGACTGGATTCCTGAATGAGTTACTTCCCGTACAATATCGAATTCTGCAATACTGACTTGTCGATATTGAACTATTCAAACTCGCATAGATTCGTTTCCCCGGTTGTCTCGTGACATTTGATTATCTGTTTTCTTTCTTTATTGTGCATGATTACTTGGTATTATGGTTATTTTGAGGAAATAGACACACCTACTTTTGCATTGGTGCCCTTTTGAGGAATGTCAATACCCAACCCCACTCATAGGTGCTCGACGCGAGCTTGATGTGAAATAAAATCAATAATCTAAAGGGAAAAAATCATGCAGAGTGATAAAAATAACTTTGATTACCCCCATGACCTTTTATGACATAGGACCCTATCTATCATACTATTTAAAAAGAGAAGGTTCGTAACTTCCAAATACTTGGTTCTACCCATGACCTTCTAATCATTTAATTCTCTATTTCTACTATGATGGCTTGATGAATAGAAAAATATCTCAGGAGTAAAACAAGCCATATAGAATGGTTGTGTGCTTTTAAATACGGAAATAGCAGAATGAAATCGAGGGTCATGGGTTGAACCAAGTGATGATTGGAAGTTACGAACCTTCTGTTTTATATAGTATGATAGAGAGGGTCCTATGTCCAAATGGGTCATGGGGGTATTTTACTCACTCTGATGATTTTTTTTTCTTTTAAATTATTTTTTTCTTCTTCGTTAAGCTAGCGTCGAGCACCTGTGACCCCACCCCAGAAATCGTGACCTGATCCGGCGTTGTATTTGATGTTGAACTCAGTATTATATGTGATGGTAGTTTAACTTTTTGCACACAAAACCCATCATATACAGCAGGTCCGACTCTAGGGCAAAGCGAACAAGACAATCGCCTTGCGCCCGGCACTTTCAAGAAATCAACTCAGCAATGCATTTATTTTACTTAATTTTTTGCTTGGGTCCAGCCCCAAGTTTTTGCTGCCTTGTGTACTTAATTCTACCTTGGACCCAACACATGGTAGGACCGGGCCAGATACAAGGTATATTGTTCATTATATATTGTGCAGGTATCACTATATATTAAAATGTTTAGAATATTTGGAAAATCTATTGACTACATTTGGTAGGCTTAATATTTTCGTCGTATGTGGTTTGTAAGGTCATCATATACGGTGCCGTCTTCTTTCTATATGGTTTCAGATCCGTTATCTTCATTTCTTGTCTTGATTAATACACGTCAACATATTGGGTGGTTACCCCACTGCCATGGGCTGATTTCATATTTCAATGCATTTTCGGTTCCTAGCAACCTAGTTGGTCCTTGTTCCTCTTCCCAATTAAAAGTAATGAAAATTAATCTGCATATCTTTGTAACAATATTGATTGTATCTAAATCCTTGGATACGATTTCTCTGATGACATTCATTAAAGAAAACACTCCCTTTCATCACCCAATAATCGTTGTAAGCATGTGGTGTCAGAAGTCAGAGTTTGAAATGGCATGTCCTGTATAACAAAATTTGACACATTATATAGCAAATGGAAGGTTTCAATGACTTTATTCAGAACACAATATATAGGGACAGATTTTAGAAGTATGTCTGCATCTAAGAGTTGATCTCAAGCACATAGAAAACGCGAAAATATCATTTTTCCAATGTTACAGAGAACGTTTGAAATACTGGATTTAAAGTTGGTCCATATGGCACTAATGATTATTATTATTGAGATTGTCTGGAATGTTGTCACGATCTTTCGTATCTATAGCACGTCTCTGATTGAATGAATATTTGGCATACTGAAGTAGATCGAAAGCATTGTTACTTAAATCATTTCTTTTTGTTCTTATTTTGTTCTTTCTTTCTTCTTATTTTTTTGCGGGGGTGTGCGTTGTTGTGTTAGATTTATTTTGGTTTATTTGTTGCTTTATAGAATACGAATCTTCTTTGACAATTTTAATATCTTTTCTCATCCTCACATGGATTGTTTGTTCTACACATTTTATCTTAAACACTGCAAGCTTGTGTCTGTTAAAATATTTCACAGAGAGACAGAGAGTTATCTAAAGACTTCAATCTAATAACATTTAACTTATGCATAATAAGTTTAATATGGAATGTACCCTTCTATATCAAATTAAATGCAATTTGTTTCAGTTTTAATCATGTACTTTATGTTTATTCATTTTAAGAAATACTAAGGCAATCAGCATTATGAAGGTCAAGCGACTGCAGCTGCAGTTGACCCACTTTTCGTCCTATGTATACATGTCCGACCTTTATTAGTAGTGACTTCCCCAATTTAAAACAAACCGAAAAAATGCACGGTCGATACGTGTGCAGTGACAGTATATTTGAATAAGCAAAAGGAGAATTCTTTCATCAATAAGAATAAACTTGTTTAATCCCGCCTCGAATGTAGTGTACGTTCTGAACCCGAGAGTTAGCTACTAGATGGTTCTTAAAAGTGAAAGAATCACAAGAACACTGTACTAGGGTAAAAAACCATGTTCTCATATATCAGCTAAAGTCATCCATATATTTTCACCGTGGAAGAAAGAGACGTCTTGGGGGTGGTGGGGTGCAGGAGCTGGGCGCATTTACCCCCTACTCCAGAATTTGCGTGTGCTGTAAAATTGCTGTAGCCTGCTAAAAGCTCGACATGTTTTGCCATGTTTGCGGCCCCCCCCCTCCCCCCTCAAAAATTTTGAAATGACGATCATGGTGCAAGACCAGAATAAACAATTAATAAGCTACTGAAGGTAAGTATGACATTACCAATGAGCTTGTGGTGAGGAAAATAAGGATTGTTACTTGGATGATTGTTTTGTTGGTTTCTAAAAGCAATGTCAACACTGTATTTAGCTACAATCTGGTGTATGGAGGGAGAGTACAGCGATAATTCTTTGCGTGTATTTTCTAATCTTCCTTGAATGGTTACTTGCATGCGCTACTTTCATAATTCTATCCATATTTTAGTATTCATTGATGCAAATTCTACGTGGTAGTTTGCAAGTGCTTTTTCCCTTCTGTATTAATGTGAATGGTTACGTGCCAGTTCTACATTTATAATTCCTGTCACGAATTTTCTATTCTTCATTGATGCAAAATGTAAACGGCAACTGGAAGGTGCTTAAACCTACTTTCCTTCTACGTCATCGTATGTTGCAGTTTGTCAACTACTAAATCGATTCTGTAGTTGTCGAATTGCAAACGCTGTCAGTTATTACAAGTTTTGTATATTCTGTTTATAAACTTGCCATATTATAAATTACACCATTCCAGCTGCTCTTTTCCTACAGATTTGGCCTTGCAATAATGTATATGCTACGTTTTATTAGTATCGTGTTGTTGGTCAACTCAAGTCGCAATCTATTTTTATAATGTCATACTAGAGACTCATCATCACGACTCTCTTGACCTAGAGTGGTCGTCGAGGAACTTTGCTGCTAAACATCTGACCAGTTCCCTCCACTTGTCTCGATCATTTGCCAGTGCCCATGTCTCCGCAAAGCTTTTCCTGGTCGATTCCATCATGCTAGAGACTAGCAAGGCATTATGGCAGCATATAGCGCTCTAAATTTCTAAAGCATTTCCTTTACCAGAAACAAATATTGCTCCCCACGGAGCTTGACGGCATTCATTTTGCGTTGATAAACATTTTTAAAGGTTTACGTTAACACCGAATGTTTAATCGTTCTCTAAAACCACGTGCTTTCTTGACGATACAAGTGATTTAAAGCACCTTACGAAAACATAACACATGAGAAACTAGCAGAGTTGTCTGATAAAGCACAACAAATATAACTGCAATTGTATAGCAGGAAGTGCTCTTCGTATGTAAATTTGTATAATGCAAGTAATATGTCCCTGTCAAACCAATTCACGCACATAAACGATACCACTTTCAAGAAGAGCCAGATTTACAATTCGCTCTGGTCAAGAATCTTGTCCTGGTGTCTCAAACAGTTTTCGTATCTTACTATAATTACAAAGTTGAATGCATTCATGCAGAAGTTCATTTCCAAAAAAATATGTCCGTAGTAAATTGATTAATTCTGACTCGTAGATACTACACTAGACGCAACCTATATATTCCCTGCTCACCTGCCTGCCAAAAAGGAGAGAAAAATCGGCGTAAATTTAGATGAATCTCTGATTTTCAAAATATTTTAAATATAAATTTTCTTATGTTGTTCATGAGAAATTTTTTTATATTATCACTCATTTGTATCAGACAATATTATATTGTTTCATATTGTGTTTGAGTGACAAGCTGAAATGAGCCCGTCATGTAAAACAAATACGGCAAATTATATAACAAATGCGTTTTGAGAAATGTATATAACCAGGTCTTCAAAACGAGTGTGACCCTGTAAGTGGATATTAAACACATGGATAAGGCAGAAATGCAACTTTTACACCTTACAAGAAACGAAGGACTAACTTGCAGATAACAAAAATGAGTTGCTGAATGCATCGTCATACACGTCTGCACACGAGACAATTAAGTCATAATTTATGACGAAAATTATTTTATGGTGGAAAAGCAAAATGAGGATATTTTGCAGAGTCCACACACACACACACACACACACACACACACATTTGAGGGTCTGAATGTGTATATATGTGTATGTCTACATGTATACGGTTATGTACAATGTATATTCAAAAGCAAATGTGTCATATAGAAAGAACTACATATGTAGCTACACTGGTAGAAGTTAGTTTTCCTTTTATCCGTTATTATTTCAAATGTTAAGGTGAATTATATAAGGTTTGAGACGTAGTGCCATTTTCGAAATATTATCATCATTAAGCTTTTGATAAACGATCAGTGCCATGCTAAGCCAAATGATGGTTAACTATGACTACAAAATGTGCATAATGGCAGATATTGTGATATTTCATTTTGTCAATACGACAGCGGACACAGTATCACTATTGTAGTTTTGTCATTTTTTGGGGGGTTGACTTTGTATTATCTTGAATTTGATTAATCTCTGTTGAAGAGGAAATAAAGTCATGCATACATACATACATACATACATACATACATACATACATACATACATACATACATACATACATACATACATACATACATACATACATACTTTTACACCATACCTTACAACAAGTGGATAATGTTATATTTTAATTAAAACAATATGTTCTTCTTCCCATGTGCCCACTCCATTGACTAGTGTTACATCAATTTACACATTTCCATTTCTCGCAAGAGCATATATTGCAACTTCCCGCGGAACATTTTTTTAGGGCAGCGAGACGTTTATCCACTTCGGGGATGCACAAGGTCACAAGAGTTTTTCTTCTTATACAGACTTGCCGATATTTGGCAGCTTCTATCATGTTTCTGTCTGTTGTCGTCTTCATCATGCTTGTCATGTAAGGTAGGAGACAAGCATAACCCTCTCTCCCATCTCTGGCACATCTCCCAATCTCTTGCCAATAGCTCAGAATGCTCTTTGGGCATCTGCAGTGAATAACAATATCTACATCGCTGATTAGGATACCCATTCCAAAAAAACAAAACAAAACAACAATGTATGTTCTGAAATAATAATAATAATAATAATAATAATAATAATAATAATAATAATAATAATAATAACGACGATCGTTTTCATCTGAAATATTCCACCGGACTGCTGGTATCAGACTATATATATCCGACTCACTTCCCCATCTCTTGTTTTGATTCAAATATAAACTTACTCGCTCATATTTTAAAATCCCTCGCGAAACAACAACAACAACACACACACACACACACACACACACACACACACACACACACACACACACTCACACACACATTGTCAATGTTGTGTATTTGACCAGAGCCGTGGCATCTCAGTTGTTAGAGGACGTGACTCGTAATTCAAGGGTAGATAATTTAATATAGCATACATGCACGGGGCGACGCCTCAATGTGTCATCGTGAAAGACATTTCGCTCCCTCAGCATGAAATATTTATTGATGCTTTTAAAGTGCCGTTACAGCACACACACACACACACACACACACACACACATTATGGTGACAAAGAGCCATGAAATACACAAAGAAAGCAGACTACTACTACTACTACTACTACTACTACTACTACTACTACTACTACTACTGCTACTACTTATACTTTTAATAATAATGCACGAATATTTCCTGTCGCATTTGTAGTGGGGTATTATATATGTGTAACGTCTCATTAGAGCGCAAATCAATCAACCTTATCACACTAGAACGCAAAAAAATATTTTTGACCTGCTAATCTTATTAGGGCGCATCACATTGGAGCGCGAACAATGATAACATATTTATTAAATATTATAAATATTTTTTATTAAAGGTAACTTTATATTTATTTTAAATGGGTTGATTCAGAATGAAAAACACATCTATTAACTGTAACTTTATATTTATTTTAAATGGGTTGATTCAGAATATGGCTAATACCAGGTATCAGTTCAATAGCATGAATTGCTCCCATCGTTGTACGTTACCGTCAGTCTCTGAATGCGTTTTTCAATGTCCAAATATTTCAATTTGGACGTACTACTTCTTGTCCTGCAGTGATTTGCAGTCGTGTAACTGCGGAACTTGCCTGTTCGTCACGAATTGCTGTAAGTAGACGCCAGAAGTTCGGATGATGTGTGTTGACCTCAAAAAAGAATAAGCCGGTGTAAAGTTTAACAGTTGTATAAAATTATGTGTATTGATGGTTTTCTGGTTTCTGTCTTGTAATTATTTTTATAATAGTGACGAGACCGCCGTTTTGGAATATCAAATAATATCTATATAACATCAAACGTGATGGCAATTCAATCTTGTTGAACTTCTTTTGTTTTTGTTCTCCGAGCCCTATTGTGAATGCGCTGTAGTGAGATTGTTTTGCGCCCTAATGGGATTAGCCCTAATGAGAAAGAAACACAATTCAGAACCTCACTGTGCGGCGCTCAAATGGGATGCGCTCTAGTGAGACCAAACCTTATATAAGTACCTGCATTGAATAATCGTCTTTTTAGCTGACCGCCTCGTCTCTTTGATGTGATGAAGAAATCACTTGGGTCTTCTTCACGGCCTACATATGCTTCAGCAAAATCTAGGAAAATGTTAGGCCTGCAAAATTATTATTGTTATTAGTATTAGGAGTACTACGAACTATTTATATTTCTATTTGTCGTAATAAAGAATGATTACAAAATGCCTGAAAAGTTTCTCCTGTGTATGACTACTATATGCTGATCAGGTTTCAAGTTTAAATATTAGTGTAACAAGTTGATCAAACATCGTACGTTTCATTTGGCTCCACTCAGATCACATAAATGAGATTATAATCGATGTCAGATGAAGAAAGAATAGTCTTATTAGTCATTTCAATTTTTTTTCACTTATCTTTAGTGGCGTTGGGAGTGGAGTTGAGTGGAGGGTGAAGGGGGCGTCAGGCAATGTTGCCTAAAACAATCCAGTACGACTCACTTAATTTGGATTATATGTTCGAGTGGCCGAGTATTTGAAGAGAACATACATAGGTCATTGTATTTCTGTTAGCGTCCCAAAATTAAGTATGCAAGGGTGGAAACACTGTCTTTGATCCCATGTCGTAGCACTGCACCACAGGAAGCGTTAATCTGTTTAATAGCTGGAGAACATTTCCCATACACCTTATAATATACACTCCGCCCTTTTATTAATAATTTAGAAAGTTGGATAATAACCACAGACGCTTTTCTTTGTACTCTACGGAATAACACGATTATATTGTCGTATCATTGTCATTCATTTTATTCCCAAGTTAATTAAGTCAACGCAGAGAGAGAGAGAGAGAGAGAGAGAGAGAGAGAGAGAGAGAGAGAGAGAGAGAGAGAGAGAGAGAGAGAGAAAGATCAAAACTGGCGGGAGGTTTGGGCATCTGTCTACTCGAATATAGGTAAACTACTATTATATTAAATAGGATACGAAATATAAATAAAGGGAAAAAATATGCATGGACAGTGTCATACATTTTTTTTTTTTACGGATATATATTAAGGACTCTAGCAGAAATCTACAAAATCAACAAACTGACCAAACTCATAGAGCCACCAAGAAATTTGAACCATATAAAATATATTATTATGAGATACAGAAATAAAAACACAATATGGACGGAAAAGAAAGATGAGATCATATACACAATCATAATAGAGTGGTTTCATAAGTAAATTCAATTTAGGGTAGAAATCACAAGTACGATGATGCAATGGGCAACAGTCTGGACGAAATCGAGACCTATTTTATATATTAATAATGATTCGAAACTCTATGATGAAACTATAAAATATATCACTGATGCAAGGATGAGATGCGGGAAAGAAATTTTAAATTAAAGTGACTACTATAGGAACCATTCAGTACGGGTTTGTATATATAATATTTAACTTATAAACCAAGACAATTAAACACCGATATAAATCGAGATTGGGGACGAGCAGAGTATGACTATGACGATTATCAACATTCAACCTGTCCAAACAAAAACACAAAAGGTTTATAGCAAACACATAACATTTTACCAACACACACCAATAACAGACATTGGACAATAGATCCACGACAACGATCACTAGAAATATTACTTTCAAACATGGCAAGGAAACCAGCCGAAAAGGTGTAATATCTAAGGACGGGAGTATATCATAAATAAAACAACTGTAATTATCAAGGCTAACTCCTTAACATAATTTAGTATTAAATCATTAACCATTTGAGATCCTCACTATACTAGGTTATATGCGTAAAATTATAAATATCATGAACAAATAAAATGTAATGGAGACGGGCAAATGGCGATGATAGTATAAAGAGGTTCGTGAACAAACTACCATCTTCGGCCCGCCAATAACAGAAAGGTTTAACATGTACTATATAAAGTAACTCTTATATGTATTCTTCGATAAAGGTAGGTAAAATTAGCATAAATGGATGATCTTTTAATTTTTCTACATCACGGATATTGTAATAAAAACCTTGTTGTAGACTCCATATTTTAAACGGAAGGATAAAGTTTGACTTTTAAATGTATCTTATTTAAGAAGATATCAGAAATAAATTAGAATGAAAAATATATCAATAAGTGTTATTTCAACTGTAAGGGAAACAATTTAACTCTTACCAACACAAACAAAGTATAAGGTACAAAAGCATGAGTTACTTCCCGTGCAATATGAATATGTATCGAATTGTCTAATACCAATTTCATTAACATCAGAGCTACACTGTTCATGTAAGTAAGTCGAGATCTGATTTTTGTCAGATTGTTCTTATACTGAATTCTACATACTCTGACTCATACAGTTTAACGGTTTCTATGCATTCTAGGACCGGATCTAGCACCGGGGTTCCATGGTTTTCGTAACGCCATCTCCACCTCCACCTCACCACACAAATAAACACGTGTAACAAACACACACACACGTCACTTGAAACGTTTATTGTGTATTATGCACATTCTGATTAAATAGACATAGAGAATTTTGCATTGGTAGGATTTCAAGGAGTTGGAGAACTTTTGAAGTTTAGCCCCCCACCCCCCCACCCCACCCCGAACATTTGATATACCCTGGACGTTTATTTTATAGTGAATTTAATATTATATGTGATGGTAGTTTCACTATACACTGATAAAACCCATCCTATACAGCCCCTTATTCATTACATATTGTGCATCATAGTCTGTTAATGACATGTGGTAGGTATAATAGTTTCGTCCTATGTGGTTGTAAGGTCATCATGTATGGTAACGGTACTCTTTTCATACCACATGGCTTCAGGTTAATTACGTTTATTTCTTCTCTTGGCCAGTTGGTTAATGAACGTCTACACACTAAGTGCTTATCCCATTGCACTGAGTGGATTTTACATTTCACTGTATTTGTAGTTGGAGCCACGTATTTAGTCCCTGCACCTCATCCCAGTTAAAAAAAGCGAGAATGAATCTGCTAAAACGATATTGATTGAATAAAACTCCTTGCATATCATTTTTATGATGCTTTTCATAAAAGAAAGTATTTTCATTGCACTTCCCGATATTCTGTCGAAGCGCGTTTTGTTCCAGCCAGACGTCGTTGAAATGAGCCTTATATATATATATATATATATATATATATATATATATATATATATATATATATATATATATATATATATATATATATATATATATAGTTTCCATGCCCTTATATTTCTCTCTCTCTCTCTTTATATATATATATATATATATATATATATATATATATAAAATGAGCTTATTCACAGGAAGATATAAAGAAACAGATTTTAGGAATGAGTAGGCACATAAAAGTGGATCTCAAATTTATGGAAACTGCGGAAAGACAATTTTACAACGTTACAACGGCTGTTTGAAAAAGTCCATATAACACAAATGATTACACTTATTTCGAGATTGTCTAGATCTTGTCACAATCTTTAATATTGATATTGTCCCCACGTGTTCAGTGACAGTTATTTAAAGAAACGAAATGAGTACTCTGTCAACAATACGAATAAACTTCTTTACTTTCGCCTCAAAGGCGTTGTCCGTTCTCAACTCGTGTATATCTTATAGATGTCTCTCAAACAAGGTTGATGGCTTTAGGACGAGAAGAATTACAATGACACTGTACTCGGGTCAAAATCATTGTTGTCATGCCTCAGCAAATGTCATCCAAGGTTTCATCCTGCAAAAACAAAATAAACAATAAACAATAAATAAGCTAATGTATATGAAATGTATATGAAATTACCAATGCGTAAGTACGGAGCTTTTGCGAAATTTGGATAAATGGTTGGTTGATGATATGGTTAGTTTATAAAGGCATTGCCAGCACTTTATATAGCTAAAGTAAATACAGTACATGAGCGTTAACCTGGGTTAGAGGGGAGCTATTAACATATATGGCCTGTTGGTTCTGAAGTTTTGGATGGTTGGTATCAAATGACCTTCTCCGCAATAATTTTCGTCTTATATTTTCCTCTATTATTATTATTATTATTATTATTATTATTATTATTATTATTATTATTATTATTATCAAAGCTAACTTTCTGCAAAAGAATACATTATAAAACGCCAGTAAACAGATATATTCCATCTATAAACATGTCAGTATATAAAGTATATATGTATGGAGTCGAGATAATGTGATTATAAGATTAAAGAATAGGATTATTGTTTTTTTTTTAATTCTTACACAGATGTTTGTCTGGAGCTATGGATGTTCAAAACAAGAAAAAGAAACAATACAATCACCTACACAAAAGTAAAACAAAAATAGGAAGCAAAGAAAAGAGTAACATAAGGTACAAGTATATTAAAAGAGATTGGTATTTACGTGTACATATTGAATGCTTTTTATGCGATAAAAATATCGTTTGAGATTGAAAAGTTGCTTAGTAAATGTTTAGATCAATGTAAAGTTAGTGAACAAATAATAGACCGTATGATCAGGAAAGGCATTCTGCTTCACGGCTTTGAGTGTAGTGGTCCAATTTTTAGGCAATATGATTTTTACATTTGCAAAAATAATGTTCTCGTTCCTAAATCTGGTTGTTAAAGATGAAGTTTTGTCGTATAGAATCTATCGTTTTGCAAAACATGTTACTGTTTATAGCTATATGATGTGGAAACGAAATTGATTTATGACGCTGTTCTGAAGAGGCAATAAAAGTAGACATTAATTTTTTAACTATGAAAAAAATAATAGAGACGGGCAAATGGCGATGATAGTGTGATGCGGTATAACGGGTAAACTACCATCTTCGGCCCGCCAATACAAAATATGCATAACATACCTCTTATAAAGTGTCTCATATCCGTTTTTTTATAGATAGGTTTGTAAAATTAACATAAATTTGTGAGTTAATTCCAAAATTTATCTCGTATACTAATGCTAAAGTTAAAAAACAACAACCGACAAAATGCTTCATTTTTAATGAAGTTTACATTAAAATTTTATTTTCATTCCAGGTAAGAAAAATGTCTCAAAATGAATTATAACGAAAAATATATAGATTGAGATGTTAATTTCGATGTAAGATTGTGCGGGAATCAATTTAATTATAGCACACATATACCAAGCCGACTGGATTCCTGAATGAGTTACTTCCCGTACAATATCGAATTCTGCAATACTGACTTGTCGATATTGAACTACTCAGACTCGCATAGATTCGTTTCCCCGGTTGTCTCGTGACATTTGATCATCGGTTTTCTTTCTTTATTGCGCATGTTTACTTGGTATTATGGTTATTTTGAGGAAATAGACACACCTACTTTTGCATTGGTGCCCTTTTGAGGAATATCGATACCCAACCCCACTCATAGGTGCTCGACGCGAGCTTGATGTGAAATAAAAATCAATAATCTAAAGGGAAAAAATCATGCAGAGTGATAAAAATAACTTTGATTACCCCCATGACCTTTTATGACATAGGACCCTATCTATCATACTATTTAAAAAGAGAAGGTTCGTAACTTCCAAATACTTGGTTCTACCCATGACCTTCTAATCATTTAATTCTCTATTTCTACTATGATGGCTTGATGAATAGAAAAATATCTCAGGAGTAAAACAAGCCATATAGAATGGTTGTGTGCTTTTAAATACGGAAATAGCAGAATGAAATCGAGGGTCATGGGTTGAACCAAGTGATGATTGGAAGTTACGAACCTTGTTTTATATAGTATGATAGAGAGGGTCCTATGTCTGAATGGGTCATGGGGGTATTTTACTTACTCTGATGATTTTTTTCTTTTAGATTATTTTTTTTCTTCTTCACGTTAAGCTAGCGTCGAGCACCTGTGACCCCCCCCCCCCCCCGAAATCGTGACCGGATCCGGCTTTGTATTTGATGTTGAACTCAGTATTATATGTGATGGTAGTTTAACTTTTTGCACACAAAACCCATCATATACAGCAGGTCCGACCCTATGGCAAAGCGAACAATACAATCGCCTTGGGCCCGGCACTTTCAAGAAATCAACTCAGCAATGCATTTATTTTACTTTATTTTTTGCTTGGGTCCCGCCCCAAGCTTTTGCTGCCTTGTGTACCGAATTCTACCTTGGACCCAGCACATGGTAGGACCGGGCCAGATACAAGGTATATAGATCATTATATATTGTGCAGGTATCACTATATATTAAAATGTTTATAATATTTGGAAAATCTATTGACTACATTTGGTAGGCTTAATATTTTCGTTTATGTGGTTTGTAAGGTCATCATATACGGTGCCGTCTTCTTTCTATATGGTTTCAGATCCGTTATCTTCATTTCTTGTCTTGATTAATACACGTCAACATATTGGGTGGTTACCCCACTGCGATGGGCGGATTTCACATTTCAATGCATTTTCGGTTCCTAGCAATCTAGTTAGTCCTTGTTACTCTTCCCAATTAAAAGTAGTGAGAATTAATCTGCATATCTTTGCAACAATATTGATTGTATCTAAATCCCTGGATACGATTTCTCTGATGGTATTCATTAAAGAACATACAACCTTGCAATTCCCAATAATCTTTCTAAGCATGTGGTGTCAGAAGTCAGAACTTGAAATTTACGCGTCCTGTAAAACAAAATTTAACACATTAAATAGCAAATGGAAGGTTTCAATGACTTTATTCTGAACAAAATATATAGGATCGCGAAAATATAATTTTACAATATTACAGAGAACGTTTGAAATACTGGTGAAAAGTAGGTCCATATGGCACTAATGGTTATTATTATTTTGAGATTGTCTTGATATTGTCACGATCTTTCGTATCTATAGCACGTCTCTGATTGAATGAATATTTGGCATACTGAAATAGATAGAAAGCACTGTTACTTAATTCATTTGTTTGTTTTTTCTTATTAATTTTCTTTCTTTCGTATTATTTTTTCTTTGTTTTGTTTTTGGCGCGGGTGTGCGTTGTTGTGTTAGATTTATTTTGTTTTTTTTTGTTGTTGGATACAATAAGAATTACCCTTTGACAATTTTAAAATCTTTTCTCATTCTCACATGGGTTGTTTGTTTAACACATTGTATCTTAAACAGAGCAGCCTTGATGCTATTAAAATATATCACACAGAGAGTCATTTAAAGACTTCAATCTAATAACATTTAACACATGCATAACACGTTTAATATGGAACGTACCTTTCTATATCAGATTAAACACTAGTTGTTTCAGTTTTAATCATGTACTTTATGTTTATTCATTTTACGAAATACTAAGGCAATCAGAATTATGAAGGTCAAGCGACTGCGGCTACACTTGACCCACTTTTCGTCCGACCTTGATTAGTAGTGACTTTCCCAGTTATAAATAAACTAACAAAAGGACGGACGACACGTGTGCAGTGACAGTATATATGAATATGCAAAAGGAGTATTCTTTCATCAATACGAATAAACTTGTTTAATCCCGCCTCGAAGGTGGTGTACGTTCTCAACCCGTGAATAACCTACTAGATGTTTTTTTAAAAGAGAAAGAATCACAAGAACACTGTACTAGGGTCAAAAACCTTGTTCTCCTGTCTCAGCCAAGCTCATCCATGGTTTCATCGAGCAAGACAGGGACGTCTTGGGCGGGGGGTGGGTAGGTGGTGGTGATGTGCAGGAGTGTCAGATTTTCGCGGGTCATGAGCGTTACTCGTATAATATTGTATAAGCCCCACTTGTCAAGGGGTATTACACAACATATAATAATAACACTCTAACCCACTCCCCTTTGATACTCGTTATCTAAGAGATGACCGCCCTCAGTATAATTGCCCGGTTCGAGGAAGAGAATGTATATGGTGGCCTGAGCGGGTATATTGAACAAAAAAACTCCGAGCCCCCGTAAAGATAAATAAACAATTTAATCAAATACATATCCAATGAAATTTCCATTCATTAGGTATACACGCGGTATAGAAATAAACTTTCACCGATTTACAAATAGATTTGAAATAGCATTAAACAGATTAGCCCTTCTATTACTGAGAATTAAAAATCATCATAGGATCGAGTGTCACAATCGAAGTCTATGCTTTTGTACGATTTTAATAACCTGTTATTCTCGAACCACGTTCTCTGCTCAATCCAATGTTGTTCTAGAAGTTCGTTTCTCTCTATATATAATCTGCCTCGTGGATGTTCCGCTTGAATCCGGACTAGTCCACTGTATCGATGTATACACGGCGATTTATCCTTCACAATTCCTTTCTTTCCGTACTTCCTTTCTTTCCCAAAAGCTATTTTCTTCCTTCCAAAAGAAAATTAAACAACCAAAGTCTCTCGTTACAATGGTTACAGTTGAAACTGCGCATTATTCCTGGTTCGAACAATCGGCTAGTAATTAACTACACATGTCCTCAAATAAATGTAGTTTAACCATTTGTTAATTCGTTTTGCCTTGACCTAATATATTAACGTACTACACAGCGAGACGTTGAATTATACACTGTCGCTAAATTATCCATGACATCAAAATTCGGTGAATTCACATGTATTCTTGTAAATCATTAACTAATGTAATACATTAACTTCTTAGAACACAATCATTATTCAAACAATATGATAAATTCAAGAATTAACTTAACACGTCCTATCATAACTCAACATAGTGTTTTTACGAAATAAATTAACACTACATCATTCTTAACTAAGAATTAAGGTAAAAATTCCAATTCATAATTCAAAAGCACATTACTAAATAAATGTATCGAAAGAATTCATGCAAATACTTCTGATTCATAATACAAAACACACTATTATACAAGTGTATCAGACGAAGTCATGCAGGCCTGTGAACGAAGCAAACATTATATCAATTACATCACAATAAACGTGGAATTGAGACAATACCTCTGTGTGTTTTTGTTGTGTCTCTCAACCGTTGGTTTTGGCGGTTTTTCCCCTGGTCTACTTCTTAACGTACGAATGTATTTCTCTCAAATAACCTTCGGAGTCTTTACAAAAAAAATTAATTCTACACTGTCTCTCTTGCAGAGAACTTTTTTAAAGACTGAATTCTAATTCAGTTAGTGCGATATTATGTTCTAAAGATTTCTCGTGTAAAACACACCCCTTATTTAACCGTTACCAATCAGAATCAAATGTATTTTCTCCCGCTTTCCTCTAAAAGTCGCTTACGTCATAGTCAATATGACACGCTCTGGTGTTAAGTAACAGAATCTCTGTTTTCTCTCAATTCTGAAATTTTCGTGATAAAATGAAACTTTACAAGGTCGCTGTCGGTCAGTCAGCTCTGAACAAATACGGTTAATTAGTACAACTATACAAATACTCTCTCTCTCTCTCTCTCTCTCTCTCTCTCTCTCTCTCTCTCTCTCTCTCTCTCTCTCTCTCTCTCTCTCAAGATGATGTCTCGTAAATTTAACTAATGACTATCTGACCAGAACTAATGGTTTATTAATATATCGACCGAAAATTTGGCACTTCACAAGGACCTGGGCGTATTTACCCCCCCCCCCCCTGAATTTGCGTGTGCTGTAAAATTGCTGTAGCCTACAACAAGCTCGTCATGTTTTGCCATGTTCCCCCCCCCCCCGAAAAAACAAAAATAAATAAATAATAATAATTGAATTAACCAAGACCAAAATAAACAATAAATAAGCTAATGAAGGTAAGTATGTCATTACCAATGAGCTTTTAAGGAGCAAAATATGGTTGGTTGGATGGATGATTGTTTTGTTGGTTTCTAAAAGCAATGTCAACACTGTATTTAGCTACAATCTGGTGTATGGATGGGGAGTACAGCGATAATTCTTTGCGTGTATTTTCTAATCTTCCTTGATTTCTTATTGTAAATGGTTACTTGCATGCGCTACTTTCATAATTCTATCCATATTTTAGTATTCATTGATGCAAATTCTACGTGGTAGTTTGCAAGTGTTTTTTTCCTTCTGGATTAATGTGAATGGTTACGTGCCAGATCTACATTCATAATTCCTGTCATGAATTTTCTATTCTTCATTGATGCAAAATGTAAACGGCAACTGGAAGGTGCTTAGACCTACTTTCCTTCTACGTCATTGTATCTAGCAGTTTGCCAACTACTAAATCGATTCTGTAGTTGTCGAATTGCAAACGCTGTCAGTTATTACAAGTTTTGTATATTCTGTTTATAAACTTGCCATATTATAAATTACACCATTCCAGCTGCTCTTTTCCTACAGAATTGGCCTTGCAATAATGTATATGCTACGTTTTATTAGTATCGTGTTGTTGGTCAACTCAAGTCGCAATCTATTTTTATAATGTCATACTAGAGACTCATCATCACGACTCTCTTGACCTAGTGTGGTCGTCGAGGAACTTTGCCGCTAAACATCTGCCCAGTTTACTCCACATGTCTCGATCATTTGCCAATGCCCATGTCTCCGCAAAAGTTTTCCTGGCCCATTCTGTGATGCTAAAGACTAGCATAGCATTAAGGCAGCATACAGTGCTCTAAATTTCTAAACGTATTTCCCTTACCAGAAACAAATATTGCTCCCCACGAAGCTTTACGGCATTCATTTTGTGTTGATAAACATTTTTAAAGGTGTACATTAACAACGAAGGTTTAATCGTTCTCTAAAACCACGTGCTTTCTCGAAGATACAAGTGACTTATAGCATCTTACGAAAACATAAACGCATTCACTACAGGAGGGAGGTCCATCTTCTTCAGTTTTGATCCACTTAAGTCTTTACTTTCACCTTGTAAGAAATTTACATCTTAGTAATGTCTCTCATTACTTTGGAAACATTAGTTATTTTAGGAACGTAAAGATCTGGTCTGAGTATTCACTCTATAGAGAATGATAAACTGCGACTTATTGATTTTGTTGAAATCATTGATGAGTTTGCACTCAGGAAAGCTTGAAGGAAGATGTTCTGACATTAAATAGCCTACTGTTGAAAATGTAAACAAGCGTTAACTGGGTAATACACAAACATGGCAATTTGATTTTTTGACTGATTTGTGTAAAGAGTAAACCTCTTCATCAATCATCATTGTAAAAATAATGATTGATCAGGTAACACGTAATATTTTAACTACTCCTAAATTTCCTGAATATATATGCCTGACTACCTGTGCAGGCCTATCGACCCTACCTCCTTCAGGGTGCAAGTAAGGGACGTCATAACGTAACCTCCACAGTGCCTCGTTTGTCCTAAATCCGGCACTGGTTATGGAGTAAAGGTGGAGGTGGCTTTATGAAAATCACGGAACCCCGCTCCTAGATCCGGTCCTGGAACGTATAGAAACCGTTAAAGGGTATGAGTCAGAGTTTGTAGAATTCAGTATAAGAACAATTTGACAAAAATCACATCTCGACTGACGTACATGAACAGTGTAGCTCTGATGTTAATGAAATTGGTATTAGACAATTCGATACATATTCATATTGCACGGGAAGTAACTCATGCTTTAGTGAATTATGTTTTGTATGTATGTAACTTTATCCTTTCGTTTAAAAGATGCAATGTACACTATGCTTCTATTATAATGTCCGTGACAGAGAAAAACATTTACCTACACTTCACCGTTTATGCTAATTTTACCAAGCTTTATCTAATAGTACACGTAAGAGTTACGTTATATAGCATATGTTATCCAGGTAGGTTATTGACGGCCCGAAGATGATAGTTTACCCTGTGACCAATTTTAGACTATTAACGCCATTTGCCCGTCTCCATAGCTTTTTTTTTCTTTTTCTTTGATTATATTTATACTTTTACGCATATAACCTAGTATAGTGAGGATATCAAATGGTTAACGATTTAATATTGAATTATGTTAACGAGTTAGCCTTGATAATTACAGTTGTTTTATACTGGTTACTACTCCCTTCCTTAGACATTACATCTTTTCGGCTGGTTTCCTTGCCATGTTTGAAAGTAATATTTCTAGTGATCGTTGTCGTGGATCTATTGTCCAATGTCTGTTATTGGTGTGTGTTGGTAAAATGTTATGTGTTTGCTATAAACCTTTTGTGTTTTTGTTTGGACAGGTTGAATGTTGATAATCGTCATAGTTATACTCTGCTCTTCCCCAATCTCGATTTATATCGGTGTTTAATTGTCTTGGTTTATAAGTTAAATATTATATATACAAACCCATACTGAATGGTTGCTATAGTAGTCACTTTAATTTAAAATTTCTTTCCCGCATCTCATCCTTGCATCAGTGATATATTTTATAGTTTCATCATAGAGTTTCGAATCATTATTAATATATAAAATAGGTCTCGATTTCGTCCAGACTGTTGCCCATTGCATCATCGTACTTGTGATTTCTACCCTAAATTGAATTTACTTATGAAACCACTCTATTATGATTGTGTATATGATCTCATCTTTCTTTTCCGTCCATATTGTGTTTTTATTTATGTATCTCATAATTATATATTTTATATGGTTCAAATTTCTTGGTGGCTATATGTGTTTGGTCAGTCTGTTGTTTCTGTAGATTTCTGCTTGAAGTCCTTAATAAATATCCGTAAAAATAAACGTGTAACACTGTCCATGCATATTTTTTCCCTTTATTTATATTTCGTATCTTTTTTAAAGGCATACAACCTATTTTTTTTTTACTTTTTTGTTCTTGCAAATGCATGATATTATGAAAAGTATTGTAGAAATAATGAGTAATTACAGGTCATTCAGTTTAAAAAAATGTACAACTATAAATTTAATCAATGAAAATATAACGATTTTCTGTACGGGTTGCTAATTAATTATACAGAAACGGAATTTACCAATATACTCCGAAGTCGCAGTGTCACGTGACGAGCGTCAACAAATATAATGGAAAATCTTGACAATAAGAGGTTCCTTCAAGAGGCCATTCTTGAAAATGTTTACTTGTCGTGTTTGTGAGATTGTGTTACGTTGTAAGATAAACCAACTAAAAATATGATAATTTGTATCATTTTAATCAGAACCGCTATTAAAAGGTCTCGCTAAAGTCGCTTCTTAGGCTCAGAATAAAGTTGATTTTCTTGTGCATTTGCATTACCACCTCACGCTCACGTATCTGATAGTCGATGTGATTTGCGCATTTGTTTGTATATTTACACGTTTGCTTCATTGCATAACACAAAAATTAATATTTTCCAACATAACATTTAATGCATTTATTTTATTTGGAATATTTTTTTACTGACAATTTTATTAAAATGTCTGCAGGACTTTGACCTTGTTGTTTTAGATGAAGTCGTGCTCCTTGTTGCACAGAGGTATATGCAAGATGACCTGGCAGCAGAGGAAGATAATGATTACAACTGGGGGAAAAGGGATACTACTAATAGGCAGTTTATTTTATGGACTTAACGGATACCTAAGTACTGGCTACAGACATGTCATTCCAAGCTGTTGTGTATGGCATATAATGGATACATAACTTTGACCAGTACCACGACTTTACTCAAAGAATACTTGGGTGATCTATCCAATGATATGATGTGTGAATAATATACTTTATGTTGATTTTAAGTTGTATAAAGCATTCATTTTGTAGTATGCATTTTTGTGTAGCTACCTACCCACTAAAGAATGATTATATTTATGGCTATGTTTTGAAAGCAACTGTGAGGAGACTATTTATTAAAAGCATAGGATGAATTGAAGTTGACTAGCATTGTCTTTGGATGCAAAGGATGTAAAGAACAAAAGTACACTGGTGAATATGATTTTAATCGTGCATATACAGTAACACATTAAATTAAATGATAAATAACGCATATTCATATTGAGTTGATAAAGCAAAACTTATTGCAGTGTTTCATGAAAACAGATTGGCTTGTAAATATCAACAGAACTACAAACACTAGGATACTATTCTATCCAGATACTGCTCATTAATTTCAATTACATGTAAAACAAAATGGCTCTGGAAACAGAATAAGGTTTTTAAGACTAAAATACTAGTTCATCAAAAGCAACCTTGAATGCTTATATCACATAGGTGCATCATCAGCCGTCTTATTACAACTAAATCAAAAATACTTGACACCAATTAAAAGCATCAAATTTTCATTTTTTTAAAAAATGTGTTCATTTACCATAGAAATAATTATAACCTTTATATGAATACCCAGATGAATGTACACAACTGCATACACTGTAAAACTAACTGTTATATATTATGAAATGTACTAAACTTATACAAGTACAAATGTGCATGTACAGACATAACTTGAATTCAAGAGTACAGTCAGGCATACAAAACTGAAGGATATCATCAAACAATAATTATGGCATATATAGAGGTTTTCCATGTTATTTTGGTTGGGTGTAGTGCTCCCAATATTATTTAAATTATTACAAAAGACCTCCCTCGGCTTGTTTTTGTGAGGAATTGAAGTAGTGATAGATGCAATGCTTAGAGCCCTCAGTCAGTGGTGCCGACAGTTAAATTAATGAATACACAAAATGTGAAAGTCAAATAAACAACAATTTAATATCATTAAATAACAGTCATGTCTAATATGAAATTCAAATTAAAACCCTATTATTCGTCTTTAACTCGACCAAATTATGGCCTATTTTATCATCTGACTTGGTGCAATCGATTTTCCTCCTGTCCTGTGTTCCTACTCATCTGTATGATCTTTCTCTGGATTGGTAGTCCAATTCCCTCCAGTCCGTCTAACTTCTGCCTCCGTTCTTCCTTTTTCTTTGTCTCCCAGATACTTTTATATGAGAAACTAGGGTACCATTACTTTAAAAGACTGATTACAGACATCCCAATCCAAAATACTAGACAGTTCTATAGAAATTACATTGATGTTTTAGTATCCCGTGCTTGGTTTCTATGCTTTTGACACAAGCGATTACCATTTACTCAATGCCAAACTTTAGTACATCACCTAAACAAACTACAGCAGAGAAACAAATATTGAAATTAAGCCTACCCCCCACCCCCATGTATGTTTCCTATTGCATTTCTTTTAAAATTAAGGTAGCTAGGTACTCTCTCTCTCACACACACACACACACGCACACGCACACACACTGAATAGTATATATAATGTACTAAGTACAGTGCAAAACTGGCTCAGATATACATATCAAATTCAGGAATGCAGGGGTCATGCTACCAGGCGAAAAAACTTTGCCCTCTTGATTTTTCAGATGTAAAATGACTGGTTGTACTTTAAACCTTCCTTGATGTACCCATTAAGTTCTGGCAGTGTTGTAACCCAAGGCAAAATGTATTTATGCAGTCATGATACCAATTAGCCTACACAGACAAAGAAACTCTTAAACATTCACAGGGGTGTTTTAATTGCTAACTGACCATTAACCCTGCTTGCAGCAATATATCACTGCTCGAGTTCATGAAATTGGGCCTACTGTACAGTGATGAAAATATACCAAATTCTGTTTCAAAATTTTAACAGTGTGTGTGATTTGGATTTTTAACATTTGAACAATTTTTTTCAGTCATATTGCTATGATGTTTGCAGTGTGGCAGTTTATAGTGATGTCTAACACTGAGGCATCATGCCGCAGACATGTAGCATGACATCCCACCCAGTTACATTATACTGACAGTAGGACGACCAGTCCATACACTAACCTCTTAATGCTGAGCACCAAATGAGGCAGCTGTTGATACCATTTTTATGTCTTTGGTATGACTTGGCCAAGGATCAAGGACCCCAACCTCTTGCATATGAGGTAGATGCTCTTACCACTAGGCCACTGGAACGGTCAACACCAGTATGTAAACAGTAATTTATTAACAAATATAATCAGTGAAGATCATTTATAATTTATTTCTTCTTTTTTTTTAAAAAAAAACAACAGAAGTTAACAGCATTATTTTCTTTATAAAATCAGTTTGAAACTATACGTGAACCTGTAATGGCAGACATTCCTGCACCTGTGATAAACCACTTCATTACATTGTATTCTTAAAAAATTGGACAAATAAATTCAAGAAAATATATAATTTAATTAAAACAAAGTCTAAATATTTTGTATTAGAAGATTTAGCTTAAATATTTAATAATGTAGTCAGAAATAGGTGACAATTCGAAATGTGGAATTCGAAACAATGTTGTTAAAGTACCATACCAGTGTTGATTTAGTAGATCAAATTTAGTATTATTTCAATAGTAATAATTTTTGTTTGTAATAAATCTAAAAATTGTGTAGTTAAATAAAGATGCATTCACATGGCACAACACATGTTCTTTGATGGGTTTTGTTGGAAAAAAAGTCCAGTTCTGTTACATATCAATTTTAATGCTTCAGTGTGTTGTCTATTGATAGGTACAGTTATGTTTAGCAGGAGCAATGAAATCAAAATGAAGAGTATGGATTGAAGTCATTTGCTCCAATGTACATTTTTTCTACTTCAAAGTATGCTAGAAATCTTTGTGACTGCAATTTTACACAAAACATTTAGAAAATAAAATTATTAAAAGGTACTTTATTATGCAATAATACCGACTTGCAATTACATGATTTTAATCTTGTTACTCCTATAAGATTAAATGAATTACAATGTATTGTTTCTGCTGTGCTTTTTTAATGAATCATATGGCCAAAATACACTGCATTTACCTCAATCTAAACATACATAAGACAAGTATAAATGCAATGGGTTTGAAAAGTTATAAAAGGTGTTTTTGTTTTTTGTTCAAATGCATGTTTTTAAAAGCTTTAAGAACATAATCAACAGTGGTCTGAAGATAAACTGCTAATTGGAAATCAAACAGATGCTGGACTTTGGCTCATGGTAGGCACTTCAAGAAAGTCAAAGTCTATATGTTTTCTTGGTAGGGATCATTTGTTGCCATACAATCACTAGAATAGTCTCTCCATAACAATTTGATATCAATAGGTGTTACCGGACTAAAAGGCCTAAATCATTTTAACTTAAAATGAAATTTCTGCTTTGTAACAATCTCTTCTGTAGGTGGTGGTGGTATTGGAGCTAGTACATCAGATATTCACCTAAGATCATTTATGTCCAAAACAACTGGCAGGCTCATGCCAACTCTATCATCTAACTTCATTTTTAATATTTTCATAATTATTTCCGGAATATACAGCTACTGTTGATCAGCTTTCTTTGGGTTTGCAGACCATCTCTCCCTTTTTTGTTCCTCTGTTATCTGACAAGAAAATGCAAACATTTCACTGACAAGGTCATTTTATATTTTTTTTTAATTCTCAAAAGTCCAAATAAAAACTGCATAAAGTTACATGTAACAAATCATTTTGCTACAGATGAAAATGGCAATATAGCAAACCTGTATCTTACCAATATATCATAAAAATGTTTAGATTATTTACAGAATTTTCTAATTACATTAGACTAATTCTAACCGAAATTGGTCTATGAAATTTATTTTACAAAATTTCTTCTGTAAAATATTAAATTGTACGACAAACAGATGGTTTATGAACTTTGAGGTAAAGCATTAATATTTTAACAAAATTGAATTATTACGTTAACAAACAAGAATAAAGTTTATTACCTTATTGTTACATCTGTGTTTACAATCACATCTCTGTCAATATGATTGTTATGATCAAGAGCTGCCAACAGACTCCAAGCTCTGAAAGCTGATGGCTTTTATATGAATGTCTTTTGGAGGCATACAATAAAATCAAACTTCTGGAAATTTTCCAGTTCTGCTGTACTTCTGAAACAAAGTAAAATGACTAAATAAATAAATAGATTCAGATGCAGAGAACTATTTAAAATTTATAAATCCCCATAAATCTGTTTTGATGAAAATGCCAATGTACAGTATCATTATACAGGCAGAGAATAATCAACTCATTCCACCCCTACAATTTTTTTCCTTGTCACCTGAAATGGGGGTAGGGAATGCATTTGTGGACTAATTTTGAATACATGCTTCCAAGATTTTTTTGCTTAGATGTATGCCTAGGTGTGCTATAGACATCATTCGGCATCTGAATAAGGGTAAAAGTTGGAGTTTTTTCTTCTACTGACCCATCATTTTCCTCCTGGAAACTTTTTACTTCCAATCCCAAATTTATCCTACTTTTGCAAATGTTCACCTGTCTGTGTATAGTTCAGACCGGTGTGAATTAGATTGCAAGCAAAAAAGTAAAAAACCCGGAAACAAAATCTAATTCCAAAAATGGGCATGTGCACAAAAATCGGGCCAAAGCTTGACCCCTCTCTCCCTGTACACATGCATACTTTTTTTTACACCCCCCCCCCCATCTGCGTACATGCGATTGCCCTCCTCATTCTGTAGAACAACCTATATTTAATCCACACAGAAAGGATCAAGGATTAACAATATTATGTATTTTATATAACAGATAGTCCACCAATGTTGAATGTCTGACTTCACCAAAGAAATAAGCCGCGTAACTTTAAAAAGTTTGTCTATTGTCCAGTAAAACTCAATCACCAACTGAACCCAGTCAAGCAGGTTACATATTAGACAAATTACTATCGAGGTATATGTGTACATACATTATCAGTAGACCACCCACTCCCATACACAAGCATATGCATTTGGGTACCCCCTCCCCCGCCCTCTCCATGTATACTAAACGGACAAACCATAACTATGGCCTTAGTGTGGTTTGTATTTATAATACAATGCATTTATTTTCTTACTATGATAACCAATATATCTTCATTCTTTCAATTATGCATGAGTACTATATTTAAGATATATTGTAATTACCGGTACACATTTTTAACTTGTATGTTCATATACAGCAAAGAAAGCTTTTGTGGGAGCTACTTTCTGGTTGATACACAAATACCATCCACAAATACCAATACAATACTATACATGTGTATATATATATATATATATATATATATATATATATATATATATATATATATATATATATATATATTCCCCATTTATGTATGTATCTCAATTATTTTTGTATGTATACTTTCTCAAATGGCTTCACAAAACTTTTAGACTTTTTCCATCATAAAACTTTCCTTCTCCTTAAGTTTTTCAACTTCAGACATGACTGAATCCCTTAAAATAAAATTTTAAAATGTGTAAATACTAATGTTGACCTTGGAAATCTTTAGTTTTGTATCGAAAGAAAGCATTATCATTTATCTTGGTTATTATGATGGGAATGATAATGCTTCAAGAAATAATAATAATAATAATAATAATAATAATAATAATAATAATATAATAATAATAATAATAATAATAATAATAATAATAATAATAATAATAACAATAATAATAAAAATAACAATAATTTATTTAAAGGAGTGACTCATTTAGTAAAAGACTATCCTCCCTTGAGGCCATTTAACTAAAATACAAACAGCATGATGATGAACATATCAATAACAAAAAAAAGACATTTATCAACAAGCAATTTACAAACAAAATATTATTCAAAATAAAACAAACCATATTTTAACAAAATATACAATCTTTACCAACTGCAAAATATTAAACTAATGTAGAATGATACATTTCCAGGTAATACATACATCTTTTAGTCTTTTTAGATGTGCATCTATCAAAATATTTGTAAACAAGTAAATATACATAAAATTTAATAATGTAGTAATACTTACACAGATGCCAAATCTGATTCTGATGTGGTTATATCAGACACAGCAGGAATTTGTATCCTATGAATTGTTGGCCCAGGTGTAGATATTGTTACCATGTCTTCTGTGACATTCCTCTCTGTTTCTGATGTTTTCCTTGCACTGCCATTCATAACTAATATAGCAAGGGAAAATAAATGTTTCATTAGACACAATAATTATATATACTTTACAAATAATAGTATTTATAAAATATACTTAACTGTATTGAATTACTTTCATTTACAGTCATCACCATTTACATTATATGTAATATTTATTAAAATAACAGTAGTGACTGTTTGCCTCTAAATAAAGTCTTATGGTTGCGTGCGAAAATGAAGATGATCATTAATTCTCCTTTGGTAGCCTCCAAAACAGGAATATATATATATATATATATATATATATATATATATATATATATATATATATATATATATATATATATATATATATATATATATATATATATGTCATGGCGTACATGTGGGTATCAAACTTTTAGCGATATTGTTGCAGGGCTATGACATTTTATTTGAAGCTAAATGGAATAATGCCAGTTTATAGAAAATATATGTTTTATGAGTTTTGATAAAGAATTAACAATACAGAAATAAAATAGTGGTATAAAAACTTGATTGTTCATTGCAAAATTGAGACTCACCTATCCAGCAAGAATTTGGCGACCTCTGTATTAGTTTTCAAGCTCAAAGTTGACTTCTTGTTATTCCATCGTTCATGCTGGTCACCAATACATATGCGTGTGCTGCCATAATTTGCCCAGAGAGCTTTTTTCCCCCTCCTTTCATAATCTAAGTCTTCGCATTCGATATAGTTGCGAACGCCATTAGTTTTGTAAACACGTGTTTGCGCATGGCTAAAATGCTTAATCTTCAGGAGAGGTCAACATAGAGGTTATATGAATATAGGCGTGGCAAATTGCGAATTTTGTCTGCCAGACAATAATGAAAAATCGCGTATTTTATCACTAAATTTCCGCTACTAGCCTGATTGCGGCCTCAGTAACAACCTGAATTGCAATTTTTCAACTAAATAAGTAATCGCGAACTGAGAAAAGAAATATATAATTTAATTCGTTTTTACTTAGGTTGTATGCCTTTAAGAGAATAATAATTTTCCTTTATTGGAGTAAACAGTTGCCCAGACCTCCCGCCAGTCTCTCTCTCTCTCTCTCTCTCTCTCTCTCTCTCTCTCTCTCTCTCTCTCTCTCTGCGTTGAATTTATTAGCTTGGGAATAAAATGAATGAGAATAATACAATACTATATTCCGTAGAGAACAAAGGAAAGCGTTTGTGGTTATTATCCAACTTTCTAAATTATTTATAAAAGGGCGGTGTGTATGCTATAAGGTGTATGGGAAGTGTTCTCCAGATATTAAACAGATTAACGCTTCCTGTGGTGCAGTGCTACGACAGGAGATCAAAAACAATGTTTCCACCCTTGCATACTTATTTTTGGACGTTAAAAGAAATACATTTACCTATATATGTTCTCTTCAATAATCTGCCACTCGAACATATAATCGAAATTAAGTTAGTCGTCCTGGATTTGTTTGTGCATTATTGCCTGAGGCAGCCTTCATCCTCCACTCAACCCCCACCCCGACGCCACTAAAGATATGTGAAAAAAATTGAAATGACTAGTAAGACTATTCTTTCTTCATCTGACATCGATTATAATCTCATTTATGTGATCTGAGTGGAGCCAAATAAAACGTATGATGTTTGATCAACTTGTTATACTAACATTGAAACTTGAAACCTGATCAACATATAGTAGTCATGCACAGGAGAAACTTTTCAGGCATTTTGTAATCATTCTTTATTACGAAAAATAGAAATATAAATAATTCGTAGTACTCCTAGTACTAATAACAATAATAATTTTGCTGGCCTAACATTTTCCTAGACATTGCTGAAGCATCTGAAGACCGTGAAGAAGAACTCAAGTGGTTTCTTCATAACATCAAAGAGACGAAGCGGTCAGATAAAATACAATTATTTATTGCAGGTACATATATAATACCCGCACCACAAATGCGAGAGGAAATATTCGTACATTGTTATTATTATTATTATTATTATTATTATTATTATTGTTATTGTTATTATTATTATTATTATTATTATTATTATTATTATTATTATTATTATTATGTAGTAGTAGCAGTAGTATTGTTGTTAATGTTGTTGTCGTCTTAATTGTAGTAGTAGTAGTAGTAGTAGCAAATTTCTTTCTTTTCATCATTAATTATTGTTTTGTTTTCTTCATAGACACAGTAGTCGCAGTAGTATGCTTTAGGAGTACGTATTACCTACCTGACGTTTGTCTGTATCTCAGTCTGAAATATTCAGCACGTTTTGATAAGCTGTTCCTAGAAACTGTCTGCTTTCTTTTTGTATTTCATGGCTCTCTGTCACCACTATGAAGTGTGTGTGTGTGTGTGTGTGTGTGTGTGTGTGTGTGTGTGTTTTAACGTCGCTTTAAAAACATCAATAACTATTTCATGACGAGGGAGCCAAATGTCTTTCACGATGACACATTGAGACAGTCGACCCGTGTTGGTCTGCTATAGAGAATGATCTACCCTTGAATTACGAGTCTCGTCCTCTAACAACTGAGATATTACAGTTTTGGTCAATATGGTCAAATACACAACAGTGCCAATGTGTGTGTGTGTGTGTGTGTGTGTGTGTGTGTGTGTGTGTGTGTGTGTTTTCGGGTTGTTTCGCGAGGGATTAAAATATGGACAGCAAAGTTTATATTTGCAATCAAAACAAGACTGCTTTATCCATGTGTTTAATATCCACTTCCAGGGTCACTCTCGCTTCTAAGATCTGGTCCTATACGTTTTTCAGAATAGAAGCTTCGAAACCTTTCATTTGTTATATAATTTGATATATTTGTTTTACATAACGGGCCCATTTCAGCTTGTCACTCAAACACTATATGAATAGAGATAATATTGTCTGATACAAATGAGTGATAATATAATTTTTTTCTCATGAATTACATAAGAAAATATATATTTTGAAAATCAGAGATTCATCTAAATTTACGCAGATTTTCCTCTCCTGGCAGACAGGTCAGCAGGGAATATATAGGTTGCGTCTAAAATAGTGTAGTATCTACGAATCAATATTAGTCAATTTACTACGGACATTTTATTTGGAAATGAACTTCTGCATGAATGCATTCAACTTTGTAATTATAGTAAGCCACGAGAATTGTCTGAGACACCAGAACAAGATTCCTGACTAGAGCGCATTGTTCTTCTGGTTCTTCTTGAAAGTGGTATCGTTTATGTGCGTGAATTGGTTTGAAAACTGTCCGTTTACAGACAGGAACATATTTCTTGCATTATCTAAATTTGTGAAACTCGCCCAAAACTCCTGCAAGCCCACGTGAGTAGTAAGATGGAATACATACTTTTCCTGTCCATTATCATCTTGTCCAACATTTTCTCGTAGAAACAGAAACAAATATAGTCCATGACTCAGTGATATACTGTTCTTATGGGTCTTCTCGCTTTAACGCCATGAACCGTACTAGAGAACCTATTTCTCGGGTTGAGAACCTACACCCCCACTGAAGAAGATCTTGCCCAACATGAAAACAATATTATCCATAAATTTTACATCAACAAAAAAAAAACATGTTCAAACTCTCATCATTTACGTAAACAATAATGACAAAAATGACTGGCTAATTCTTAGCAGGTGATCAACCATTTCAAATCATATTTTCTAAATCATCATATTAAATGGTACCTGTGTGCCCAAAATTAAAATGTATAGAAAATGGTTAACTCGAAACTACTACTCACTGATGTAAATAAAGCTGTATAAAAATCTGAATGAATCATTTTTAAAAAAATAGCAATGCATCTAGAAGGAATATGAAACAATAATGTACAGTTAGAAATTCACACTGTCATTTAATATCATACACTAGTTTTCATATACTAGTTTCGGGTTATATTGATCTTGATATATATATATATATATATATATATATATATATATATATATATATATATATATATATATATATATATATATATATATATATATATATCACATACCCACAGTTATTTTATAGTCAATACGTTAGAGTCTTGATTATTGGCTGGCTGAAGATGGTAGTTTATCCTTCAGCATCTTTATATTATCATCGCCATTAGCCAGTCGCTATCTTTTTGTACTTAAATGAATATAAAAACAATGCCTATGCTAATTTATAATTCAGAATATCGGATTAACTCAGACTCAGTTTCCAAGCTGATTAAAAATAGGTCTCCGCTGTCCTGGCTGAAGATCTGACAGTGACCGCTTCGGGGTCATGTTCTGGTGACATTTGCTTTAGCCAATGGGAATGCAGCTTTCAGAGCAATTACAGTGAATCAAATCGAATGGCACACATGATGATTTTATCTTAGCAAGTGGAGATCTGATTTTAAACAGATTGACCCAGTCTCATTTAGACAATTAATTGCCATGATCATTTTTATGTCAAGAAATCAAAAAGAGATATTAAATTATAGATGGGTCATCTTTAAGGAACAGTTATAAGGAGATGGCTATTATTTCAAAGGTTAAAATCATTAGCATATAAACCGGACTACTACCCGAACACCGTTACACAATGCAATGAATGACTATACAATCTATATTGATAGACTAACTTTAAAATAGTCTAATTATTTACCCAACAACTTTTCAATGTCAAATATACCCTACTCGCAATGAACAGGCATTTACCTTGGTACATGTAAATATTGACCTCTTGCATGTAATACATTATATGTTTTGCGACTTTCTTTGATAGTTGTTTTTATCCAGATGATTGTATTCTTACTTAGTCTTTAGTTTGAACATCCAAGGTTCTAAATATAATGTTTTAGAATGAAAACTAATAATTATAAGCCAGTCCTTACTTTAATGCAATTAATTTCTCGAATGCATGCATGAACATTAAAGTTTGTTATGTTTAAATGAAAATTAAAAACTTGTTTGCAGTTTTTCTTCTTTCATCTCTCAATGATAGTTACTACTACTACTACTACTACTACTACTACTACTACTACTACTACTACTACTACTACTACTACAAATAATAATAATAAGAAGAAGAAGATGAAAAGAAAAACTGTCATTAAATGATCTTTTCAAAAAAGGTGAAGATTGAAGAATGGTTCGGGAATGAAATTTTGTGAGATATCATTTTTCATTACCTAGTGTATTTTTTCATAACATACATCGATTGTCTGGAACAATAATTAAAATCCGACTATATAAAGAAGAGAGAGAGAGAGAGAGAGAGAGAGAGAGAGAGAGAGAGAGAGAGAGAGAGAGAGAGAGAGAGAGAGAGAGAGAATATTAACAAATAAATTGTTGATTGGATAGCGGTAGTAATCGAAGGTCACGGTTTCTGCAACCGCCATGTCATCTCCCTTTGTATCCTTGTGATGATGTTTAGCTTCCATTTGTTTTTTAATTCTTGCACGACAAAACATTGGATACCCTTGGCTTAGACACGAGAACAAGTTATTTTTTCTCCTTCTATGTTCAGTTTTGATTTTATTATTTTATTACCCCACACATTTTACGGTGGCATGTTTGTGATGCCTTGTATTCACCATCTTCAGATGTGTTCAGCATGTATATATATATATATATATATATATATATATATATATATATATATATATATATATATATATATATATATATATATATATATATATATAGTTACGACTCTATGTCTTAAAATAAAACGAAAAGAAATGGAAACCAATAATTTAAGTAAAATCGGCGAAAACTTTATTACTTTATTTACTTTGAATGCCATGTTAAAAATCAAGAAACATTTACAAAATTGTGAATTCAATTCCGTATATACCATTTGTCACATCACAAAGCCCAAAAAATGCTTTGAATGAATTCCAACAGTTTTAAATATCGTGATATAGCATACTGATGCAATCAAAATATCTTCGAATGAGTTCACACAATGACCCTGTTACATTGGGGTTCAAATGACACACATGAAAAACCAAGTAAGGGTCCTAAAATTTTATCTAAAATCAAGCTGAAATCTTTCACAAAAACTAGATACAAACAATTCCAGTGTTGCTTACAGTACCAAGCCCATAACTTAACTGCCTGTTCTCCACTCTACTCTTGTTTTAGAAAGTGTTACAGACAATGGATTATAATTAATTTAACATGTGTGCCTTATCAGAAGTCAAGAAGAAGTCTGTTTTTACTCTCGAGATCAGGTCATATCATACCATGTGCCAAATAAAGAATTTTAAACACTCAGGATATGATGGTGTTGCTGATTTTTCTTTTCCCAGGTAACATCACTTGCATGCCGGTAAAATAAAACAGTCATTGCATGTTTTCTTGCAATGTTTTTTAAATGACTAATTTTCCACCTACTCGTACGGCATGTGTCTTGCTACCTTTGAGTAACAGAAATGCCTTGCATTGCCAGTTCACCAAATAATTTTAAAAATGTAATCTGATTTTTCACGGATACCCTTTTTTTTTACTTGAACCTGTGTCAATAATTTAATATTTCTGAAGTAATTTTAAATTTAATTTCATAGATACAGTTTTCTTTATATTTGTAAGAAGGCATTTATACATCCGCAACAATTCGTGTTATGTCATGATATAATACCAATGCCCCACATCCGCAACAAGGCGTGTTATGTCTAACTTTGAAAGCAGATTACACATGGGGTAGGGTAGAAACCTATACATTTCGTGCCGACCATGCCAAATCTCAAATTTACGTAAACTTAAATATGGCAATATTAGGACAGAATTTTTAGTAAAAGTAATCAGATTGAAATTTTCTCTAAATTGTATTAAAAGTAATTTTTCATTTCTGCTAAAACATATTGAGACTGATTTAATTTAATTCTGTATACAACTATACACCATTATAATAAAGATTAGACCCTTTTGAGCTAAGGCAAAACGCTATAGCACAGGAGCTTTTTTAATCAAGTTAGTTGTTTAATAAATTAGTGTTAGAAGAAAAGAATTGTGGCTAAAACAAATCATCAAACACGAACAACTACTTATTGTTCTTTTAAGTATTTCGGTAAAATAAACTGATATGCCTTCTAGACATTTAGTAACAACATGTGGTGACTATATGTATAATCGAATGAGATATAACCAGAGAGTTAGAAGTACATAAACTGATTATCCGTTACAAATAATTGATACCAAAAGAGCACTGTTCAGAAGGAACAATCTTCGATCTTTGGGTCAAGAAAAGTGCAGTCAGGTAATGGACAAAGCTTCACGGTCGTTCCGTACCCAAGTCGTTCCGTACCCAAGTCGATTCGTACCCAAATGAGTCGTTTCGTACCCAAAGCATTAGTCTTTCGTACCCAAAGCATTAGTCGTTTCGTACCCACGGTGCTGGTCGTTTCGTACCCAATGCTATCGTAGTTTAAATATCATTAAAAGAAATTTCTTACATATTTGTAATGCTGCTTTTTTACTTTGTTATAGATATACACATTAATAATAATAATAATAATAATAATAATAATAATAATAATAATAATAATAATAATAATAATTGAACTATGTTACTAAATATTACTATCTTACTTAAAGAATACTTTTCCTCAACTTTGAATCAAACATGAAGTTGTAAGCAGACTCGTCGTTTACAATAAAATTTACCATAAATATAAATGATTACGAATTCATTCAAACCATTAATCATTCCATTACAATGTATTATAAAATAGTAGAATTCAGTAAAAACATGTTGCAAACATATGAACTTTATTTTTACGATCTCATACATTAAAATGCATATTCTTCTTTAAATATGTTTATGAATATAGACGGTACTTACCTATAATAAGAAAGTATTTTGTGGCCTAATAATAATAATAATAATAATAATAATAATAATAATAATAATAATAATATGATTTTCTATACTTTAACGGAAATTGAAATTGAAATGTTATCAAATGCTAAAAATCCACGGATATCTAGTAAGTTTACGCTTTAAAGCTTAATGCAATTTCACACGTGTTTGATTATGTATTTGTTTGTTTTTTTATTTATTTTGAAATAATTAAAAAAAATTAATGGTATTTAGAATTTGTTTTCACAGGCACATATGTTTTAGTATAAAGAGCATATGGCAAACTTGGAGTTGTATACAATGAAATCAATTTAGCGTTAAGCCAAAAAGACTCAATTAGCAAATTCATTCATTTGTTCTCATGGACGCATACGCTGTTAGTAATTGTCTTTGCTCTTACTCTCCTTTGTCGGTTGCATTATAATTGACATATGTCCCACTCCTAATAGTTTGACCGTCAGGTATTGTAATATGTACGTTTTATTTCTATCTCAGTTTATTTAAATGTTTATTCTATCTATTAATATAAATAAATGAAGCCAGCTTTTATAATGTCTCTGTGCAAACAACATATGACTAGAAAACACGATACAGATATAAATAGTTAAAATGGTTTATACAAAAGTATTAGAAGAAAAAGTCAGACATCAACACACATATGCAAATAGAAGCGAGACATGGACAATTGTGTAGTTTGTTTCCAAAGAGTACGACCACGACAACATGCTTTACAATGTAACGCTTGCCAAAAGTGGCAGCATCGTAAATGTGAGACATCTATGTATATTATTATTATTATTATTATTATTATTATTATTATTATTATTATTATTATTAGTGTGTGTGTGTGTGTGTGAGAGAGAGAGAGAGAGAGAGAGAGAGAGAGAGAGAGAGAGAGAGAGAGAGAGAGAGAGAGAGAGAGAGAGAGAGAGAGAGAGATTTGGACATTTTAACGTAGCTCTTACAATTTTGCATTCATATCGCTACGATGTCTACAGTGTGGCAGTTTATTGTGATGTAGAGCACTGGGGCATCATGTATCAGACATGTAGCATGGTGTCCCACCAGTCACATTATCCTGACAACAATCCTACCAGTGGCAACACTTACCTCTTATTGCTGAGTGTATATCGAGGTTACTCTTAGTATCATTTTTTATAGATCTTTGGTAAGACTCAGATGGAGTTCAAACCAACTAACTCCCGCATCTGAGGCAAACACTCTAGCCACTAGGACACCGGAGCGGTGATGTTAATATTAGGAGTAACACAGAAAAAGTGAAAACTAACAAGCTTGTAAGACTTTAACAAAGAATTTATTAAGTATAAATATTATCATAAAAGAGAATAAATAACTTACGATTTTAGAGAATCAAGTCCTAAAATGAAGTCCAAAAGAATTCACAATCTAATCCACTAAGAATTAATGGGTCAGACTGAATTTCTAGAAAAACTGTTCTAACTAAATGAATTATAGACCCAAAATTGACAAATTTGAAATATATAAAATTTCAATAAATCCTTTTAAATCATATAGCCGTAACAAATAGTAGAATCAGCAGTGGTAAAAGTACTGCTGGTAGTAGTTAAACATAATATTAATATTAATGCTGTAGCTACTTTTATTTTGATGTTTCTTTTCTTCAAAGGAATATCACAGACACTGTATCGACAGTTATGTCGTGGTGATGAGACGCTAAGTGGGTGGCGTTGCAAGGACTGTTCCCGACTTCCTCCACCACTGATTATGACAGATTACATTCTCAACAAATGTTGAACATTTTGCCAATAGCAGAGAGTACACATCTGACTGGTGATAACGCAATGAATACTAACATCATTAATAGTGTCAATGATTCTGACATATAGATCGACAACTCTTCAATCAAGTAAGATATATATTCATTTATTTCATTTTAATTTAATCTTTTTAAACGTACGAAACAAATACGCAATAAATGTGCATCATTTTCACATTAGGTAACCACTGAAATGTTTTTTTTCTTCTTCCAGATTGCTACCAGATGTTAGTTCTTATACCTGGACAGCGTCCCAAAATGCAGAAGTGACATGCACTTTTAATATAGACGCCTCTTTCAAAGTCACGGAAAATCAATAAGAAGAGTGAGTTAATTATTTTATAATCTTTAAGAATTGTATTATGTTGTAATGTAAATTTGCGTTCAATAAAATACAATTGAAATGGCATGTAGTTGAAAATTAATAAGATTACATATTATGATTAGCTAACTAGTGTTCTGGAGAAAATCATAATGTGTAAGACACTGAATAGCATAGTATCCAAAAAGTACCACACTCTCGATTTAAATATTCTTTATTCACGAAATCGATTTTTTTTTACAGGTCCATAAATGAACCGACGTTACAGCTCAGACTAAACCAAGTATGTCATCCAGATTTTCAGATCGTTCTTACTGGTTCCAAAATGTCGCGTCCAAAACTTGTGGAGGCTGATGGATATTCATACACTATCAAGGTAATTAGTAGTAATATTGGTAATTGCCATAATATCATCATCGTTATTGGTCATACTTGTAGAAGTGTTTGCGGTGGTATCATTGATATTCGCACATTTTTGTTTTAAAATATTTTCTTTTAGCATAAAAGGGCAGACGTAACATACTGGTGGTGTTCTGTCCGCTCTAAAAAGATGAGATGCCCAGCCACCATAATACAAAGTGGTGATTGTTACGAGAGAGGACTACACCACCATATACAAAGCATCGATCCAGGGATCGTCGCCAAGGTTAAGGTGTCATCGGAGGTTAGTTGCATGTTGACTACGTCTTGGTAATTTCAAAATACACATCGCTCATTACCCTGCACCTGTCAATATTCATTGTTTCTGTTAGGAACATCAACGTAGGTGTAAGTAGTATTTGAAATACACATCATTAACTATAACGTTCTACCATATATACGCTCGCTGTTTTAATATTTATATATTCATTTATTTTTTTGTAACGCTCACATATTCTATAATATATTCCATAGGTGAAGAGTGTAGCGAAGCAGCAGAAATATACATCAGCTGCTACGATCGTGGATAGAGTTTTAAATGAATTAGTGCCAAAGGATGGTCACTTTCTTCCCGAACCAGCGCTCTTAGTTAGAGCTGCCAATAGGACTCGCCAGAAAATGCGACCAAAAGAGCCGCGTGACATAGAATTTGTTGTAAGTAGCACTAATAATTTTGTATTAATATTGCGTTGGTTGTTTTGCACCAGGCCCTTCAATATGTATTATTTCCTTATTTAACATCTTTCAGTTGGACGAGTCACAGTTTCCCGACAAATTTCTTCGGAATGACATTCATGTTGGCAGTAAACGTCACATTTTATTGGCCACTGACAAACAATTGGAAGTTTTGGCGAGAGCAAAAATCTGGTACGTTGACGCCACCTTTAAAATAATCAGGGACCCGTTTATGCAGTTGTGCCTTTGTTAAGAATGACGAACATGAAACAAAACAGCTGCCACTGGCGTTCGCTTTGATGTCAGGAAGAAGAAAAAAGATTACAAGAAGGTAAATATTCATTTGTTTTTCATTTTATATGGATTTATTTAAAGACAGATTTGAGGTTAACTAAATTTTAACGTTTCTTACAATTTGATTTTACATTGGTTACAAAAACATTCATGCAAATTTGTTTGTTTGATTAGGATTTTTAACGTAGCTTTAACAATTTTTCAGTCATATCGCTACGATGTCTACAGTGAGGCAGTTTATAGTGATGTCTAGCACTGAGACATCATGCCGCAGTCACATTATCCTGACACCAGGCCGACCAGTCCTAACACTAACCTCTTAATGCTGAGCGTCAAGCGAGGCAGCTGTTAGTACTATATTTGTAAGTCTTTGGTATGACTCGGCCGGGGATCGAACCGACGACCTCCCGCTTCCGGGGCGGACGCTCTAACCACTAGGCCACCGGAGCGGTTTCATGCAAATAATATTATCGATTGTATACGATGATAATATAGTTATCGTATTTTATCACAGTTTATTGTTAGTAGTAGTAGTAGTAGTAGTAGTACAAATAATAAGAATATTTTTATTATTTTTAGTAGTAGTAGGAGTAATAGTATTAGCAGTTAGTAGTATTTGTAGCAGCAGTATTTCATGTTGTAATGTTGCATATTACAGTAATTTATCTCGGTCTTTTTCATTGCTTGTAATTAGGTTTTCAAAGCGTTGAAGCGACTTCTTCCGTCTCCTCCCACTGTCAACGGTATTGTTGCAGACTTTGAAGCAGGTTCGTACAGTAGTAGTAGTAGAGTAGTAGTAGTAGTAGTAGTAGTAGTAGTAGTAGTAAGAGTGGCTTTAGTTGTTGCTACTCACGTAATATTAATATAAAGAATTTTGTTATGCTTCTCCAATTATTAGCCAACTAAATACTTTTTCTTATTTTTACCGATGAACTGTTTTCAATATTCTGGCTAGCTGTTAGCTTTCGCGTACACGCACAAACTTCTTCATCACATTAAATATTTAATTATTTAGGTATCTGGCTATCTTTTCGGCGTGTTTATCCAGGAGTGCCTATCCTATGCATTTCACCTGGGGCAAGCTATGTGGCGAAAACTTCAGGAATTGGGGTTGAGAACAGCCTACATTCAAGTAAAAAGTGTTCATCAGTTTTGCAGGAAGGTAATGCATAATATCGACATTTGAATGAATTGGCTAATGCGTGTTATCAATGACATTTGTCATTATGATGTGTTATCTTATAAACAAATTGCTTTAATTTTGTGTCTCTTTTTCAGGTGATGGCGTTACCATTTTTGCCCGCAGAACATATAGCCCCTGCCTTTGCCCGTCTAAAAACTCAGTCCAAGATGATTCCAGTATTATGTAGTTGGGTTGACTATGTAGAATCAACCTGGATTACAAACAGCACATTCCCGATCGATTCGTGGTCTGTGTTTCGGAAATCGGTACGTACCAACAACGATGTAGAGGATTGGCATCGAAGAATCAATGGTAAAGCCGGCAAAGCTAATCTTGCCTTCTATGTGCTAGTTGGTCTTTTGTACGACGAAGCCAATTCAATTGAAACACAGATTCAACTGGCATCTGAAAAAAAGCTAAAAAGATACCAGAAAAAAAAATATCGACAAATGCAGGCGAGAATATTCTCGGTGTGGGAAGAATATCAGAACGGCGACATATCCTCTTCAAAATTACTGAGACGTTGCAGCAGTATATACAGCCCGACAACTGAATGACAAGACAGTTTCACTGCAGTATGATACCATGCATATTGTAATTGTATTTTTTTTGTATGTATGTAATAAAACTCTAGAATGTACATTTGTGAATAATGTTGTTAGTCTCACTGTATGAAAAGTTGCCTGTACAAAAATATTTAAGTTTTACTTAAATGCATGTAAAGATGTACAATGTATCAGTATCACCTTTACAATATCTTTACATAACAAAAAGATGAAAGTTCATCTTTAGTTTCTGTAAAGACTATAAAAGCAGTTGAGTTGTCTTTACAAAAATTAAAGATATATTTTCAAGCAGTGTCTTTTGTTCTTAATGAAACCTTTCAAGCTAATAATTTGACTTACTGAGACATCTCCTTCAGTCATTCTATGGATGGTAATTTTTACTGTTCTAATCTGGGAATAAAATATGCTGTATTGAATAAGTTTCACTACTGGCTCAAACAAAGCATGCATACATATCTTAGATTATTTATAAAATTTAAAACAACAAAGTAAATATGTAAAATGCAGTGACAAATTAAATCTCTCTCTCTCTCTCTCTCTCTCTCTCTCTCTCTCTCTCTCTCTCTCTCTCTCTCTCTCATTTATGTGGAAGATAACAAAAATGAGCAAAAATGTCCACATGTATGCCAATGCGATCGATTGTCCCCCCCACCCCCGGTATGGTTACCCGTATAATATGCCATGTTCAACACTTTAAAGCAACACAAATAAAAAATAAACGGCAGTAATAGGAGAAAAGAAACTTACACAAACAACACTACTGTATCTGCATCCAGCCCCATTTAATAATCTTTCTTCTAGCGTAAAATGACAGGCGTAGCAATCTGGTGGTACTCAGTCCACTCTAAAAAGAGGCGATGCCAAGTCACCATATTACTGATTCAAACAAAGCATTCTTATATATCTTAGATAATTAAATCTGTTTCAAAACAACAAAGTAAATATATGCAAAAAGTAGAGCCAAACGAAAGCTCTCATATAACATTAATAGTCTCTCTCTCTCTCTCTCTCTCTCTCTCTCTCTCTCTCTCTCTCTCTCTCTCTCTCATAATTACAAAAATTGGTATCAAAATATTATAATTCACATACGTATTTTTTCCACATATGCAAAAGTGTAGTTACACAAAACAAGCTCTGTTTGTGCATGTTTTCAAATCGTTTACGTAGAAAGAGTAAATTTTTCCAACGATGTGATACAATATGAAATATCTGCTCAGACGGCCTGGGGGATAAAGGAGAGTAGTTTTTAAGATATCTGTTTTCTTCATTTCAATCTCCATCAAGGTGACACTTTGGCTACATAATGAATTAGTACCATCCTTTCATCTGACGTAAGATGTTAAAGAACTCAAGACATCATGAGAGAGAGAGAGAGAGAGAGAGAGAGAGAGAGAGAGAGAGAGAGAGAGAGAGAGAGAGAGAGAGAGAGAGAGAGAGACGTTTGCGAAAACGTGTTTCAGATCTTGTTAATAAAATCACTGGAATTCTCATTCATTTTTGTAAAATAAAATGATTAATAAATTCATGCTAAAATGCTTTTGCGATGCAGTCGTTTTAGTCGCTCATATTCCTTTCTTGCTTTCATCACATACGTGTGAAATAACTTATCATTATCCATCTACAAAATATTTATGCACAAACAATTTAATTTAAATTCTGTAAATAAATTACTTAAGGTACAACACATCGAGTATGCCCATACGTTATAATAAATCGACGAAGTTACTTTGCCTGCAATTTGACTATTTAGTTTCTTGCAATTATTTATAATTATAGATGTGACGCTGTGGTTTTTAATGCGTGTCCACTTACACCAATTTCATCGCTGCCAACATGTAATGAGCCAAGTCTTGTCTTCTTTGCAGAATTTCACTTTTTGGGATTACTTCATAACGATATGTTCTTAAATTCTGAAGAAAAAATGTATAAGTAAGCCTTAAGTGCTGTCAAGAGTATTCTTAGAGGAAAGTATGCTATGTTTCGTTTTAGAGGATTATGAATTTATGGCCGAAAGAAATAATTATAACTGGTGTACTTAAAAGCAAATAAAAGTAGTATAGTTCTGATATATATATATATATATATATATATATATATATATATATATATATATATATATATATATATATATATATATATATATATATATATATATATATATATATATATATATTGTATTTTCCTGAATCCAATAGCTATCTAATAATTGCCTTAATGTTTAAACAAATATGTTGAATTTAGCAGGTGTATAAAACATTAAGTAGATTCGAAACGCACAGATTACGTTGATTACGTCGGTGTAACTTAATAATTCGAGATTGGGAATAGCTTTATTTACAATGTCGTGTCTGTTCCAACTATAAATGTTTGGCGTTGTTTTTGCTGTCCTAACTTTGCTGATAAATATCAAAGCTAATACATGTCTGATTTCTGCGATCTGCTGAAACTAGACATGCAGAGTTGACGATTCAACTCTCATTTATATTGATGAACATTTTGCTGCATCTTCTGCAGAGCAATGTGATGTTATTTTTTGCATCTGACACCTTACCTGGAATTTTTATTAATACATTCTATAGCTCAGATCAGTATTATACCTGCATAAAATGATTCTAAATAAAATTCTATCAATCTCTGACAATATCGTCTTCATTTCATGACATTTAATGCAAATGTACTTAGACTTAATTTACAGTTAGGAATGCCAATCACATATAACAGAGTATGAGCTATTTCTCTTCAGTTTGTAACAATTTTGGGCTGACAATCTGCATAAAAAAGATGGCAAAGTAGATACACCAACCTGCACCATGAAATCCTCATGTAAAACCATCAAATTAAATAGCTAAACCGTCCAGGCAAGGACAGGTTTAACCGCCTCAGCAATTCTCGCAGTGGGACTGACGTCATCACGTGACAAATCCCCGGATGTCCAGCTGCAAGAATACACTGTCATGTGCGGTCCACATTAGCACAAAATCAATGCCAAAGCAAGCGCAGCCTTGGGCAGATAACGCGTACATGTGTTGGGAGCAAGGAGACAACAGTCTGTAAACTAAAGCAGAAGTATAAAATTCCATCGTGTTGCCGACCCGTTGTGAGCATGCGAAACATGGACGCTGTATATTCGTCATGTCAAGAATCGGAACCATTTTCACATGAGCTGCCATATTACACTAATGTAGACGTAATAGTAGTAACAGGTCCCATACAGAGAGGTTCTCTTTGCAAGCATTCACACTACGATGAAATCACGTATGACATGGGAAGGCCTAGTCACCAGGATGTCAGAAGAGCAACTATCTCAGATCTTCCACGGGTATCTGAAGTAGGAAGGCGATCTCAACATTAACCCAATGGCTTGTAAAGATATCATAAAGAATCGTTCCAACATGCATTGTATCGTCCCTATTAGAGTTATTGATTATTTTCTAAAGCTAATTGCAGATTGCAATTAGCGTAAATCTCGAAAATCAGTTGAAAAACAACTTTAAGCGCCATGTCTTGTCCAGTGTTCCACAATCAGCTCAGATTACAACTCAACTTGATCGTCCACTCTAGTGCTCACCGAAACCAAACGAATTAGTGCACTCATTGGTCATCAAGGACGAACAACAGCATCTATCGCCATAGCGAGTAAAGGTGGAAATTACTTCAATGAGTACGTACCTGGGATGAACAAAAGCAATGAAGTACATGGATATCATCACATGACAACCACTAAGTAAATCTTTAAAATTACACATAGAACATACTGTTTTACAAAGACAACAAATAAGTGTTCATGAAGACAAATTATTCATTTTGACACCAATTAAAACACGGAGACTATAATTGGGTATTACCTTGAAATATTTTATTATGGAAAACTTCGATCAGCAAAGCGAATATCATTAAACTCCGCAAGATAACACGATAATTATGAGATTATGTAGCAGCTGTAACAGTTGCTGAACCTGCGTTAGAACATTTGAAATCAGACACTGATATGTATAGCTACTATATATATATATATATATCTATATATATATATATATATATATATATATATATATATATATATATATATATATATATATATATATATATATATATATATATATATATATATATATATATGTAATGAAACAGATTCAACCAGAAAAGTTAAATTGAAGGAACTGCTGGAAAGTTATAAACGAAAACGTTGTTGGTGATTAACAAGTCTCTAATGTAACTTTGAGACAAGATAGAAACAAAGTTAAAAGTCTAAGTAAATATATCTTTAGATTTAAAGATAAACGTGTTTTGAATTTGCTATGACAATTACATCTGTGTGCATAATTGTTGCATCTCTTTTCTTTGTCCGTAACAAAATTGTTCAAAGCTTTACTGGAGACAGTGAAAGATGAACTATTTGTGGTAGTGTTAGGGGGAAAAGTGGCACAAAATCATGCATGGACAAAGCCAAGCCAAAAATGCAAAATATTGCTGACTATTTGTTCAAGCTATACACACTTTTCTATTTTATTGTAATAAATTAACCTGAAGTATATTGCTGCAGTTATATCGTGATATTTTCACCCGGAATCTTATGATGCTTTCACCCAAAAATAATCTGAAAATCCTTTATGTTATAGTCTTGAATTTGTGGAACAGATGTTGTAATGCATGTTCTATGTTGAACACTGCACTTCAAATAGATCTTAGATATGATGACACTTTGATTTAATCTCGCTATTCCCTCTTCTGTCAGAAGATTGCTACTTAAAGAAATAAATAAGTACATCCCTGTTCTAATTAGCACTGAGTTAATTTCATCAGCCAAAACATTTCTCCAGCATTAACCAGCACATTTTCCAATGCTGTAATTAAGTTTAAAAGCTTTCAGTTTATAGCAGTTTCAGGCTCTCCATTAATGCATCTCCAATAATAATTTGGTCACGTAAAAGTTAATTCATATTATGCTAAAATGTTTAATATTTTACCTGTGTGGTTGACTTAAAAGCTTGTTTAACTAGTATTGCTTTTTGCACATTGTGAAGGAGCAAACGTCTGGAGATATAACAAGAATACAGTAGTTGAGACCAGAGAACCATTAATTAGATTTACGGATAACAGGCGCATATCAATCGCCATACTACCATATTCAGAATGTGCTTTCGATTGGAGAATGTTATTCTTAATAAGGCATTTGTTTAGACAGCAACCAGATGGACTCTTAGAGACACGGTAAACTTTATTTTCATCGTAAAGATGTCACAATTGAAAAATAGCAGAAATTCTGTAACTATCAAACTACCAGGTCAAACTGACCCCGATTTTGGCGCCTCTGAGAAAGGCGACAGAGAAATTTGCCTCATTGGTTACGATAATTTCCCATACAATATTTCCTAGGTTTTAATATCGCCTCATCAAAAAGTTTAATCAATCTAAGCTTTTCTGCATGAGAAACCCGAGTAGGCTCCAGGGGAATTGCAAGAAATTCCCTCGTAAAAAGGTGACTGTTGTCTATGTAACCTGACGAACTAAATTGGAGGACCATTGAAAACAAAGGTAGTGTGACAATTCCATGTAGTTATGGGTACCATATATAATGCATTACTGAATTTATTTGTATTTGCATGAATTCTTTTTAATAAAATCGTATAATAATTTTCTTTATGACGTATAACGGTGTTGATTTTATGCATATGAAGTCGTACATTAATCTTTAGATAAGTTTGACGAATTGTTTGAATTTTGATTCTTGTTTGCATAAAAATTAGGTTCTAAGAATTTAATGCATTATATTATTTAATATGATTACGAGAATTTGTGTGACTTGACCGCATTAAGAAGATTGCACGTATGAGTAAGAGTGAGTGTGAAATGACTGATAGTAACTGATATAATGTATATCATTTATTCTCTGTATAATTGAGGCTGGCTAAGAACCGCTAGGCCTCGTGTGGTGTGTCTTAATGTGTGATGTTAATGCGTGACGAATTAGCAATTTGACTAACTAGGGTCATTATAGGATATGAGGAGTCGATTGATAGCCTTAGCATCTGTTTAGCACTGATAGGAAGATCTGATAACGAGCAGGGATTAATGGAAAAACCCCTGTAAGATAAATAACAGGAAATTTAGGCTGTCTGTCTCTATTTATATTTATTTAAAAATGAGAAAATATCTCCCGAGACGTGTAATCCTGTGACGCAATCCTGTGGCGTATCAATTCTAAGACGTTTACTGAGAAGTATAGAGAGAAGTGTAGTGAGACGTACAATCCCATGGCGTAATCCTGCAACGTATCAATTTTGAGAGGTATTCTGAGATTATCCAGAGACGGATTGTTGAAAGTAGCATCCTGTGATTCAGGGGTGTGCATAGGTACAGTGTAAACAGACCGACCGAAGAAACAGGTTATGCAAATGTATAAGATGTAGACTTCGATTGTTCACTCGATTCTATGATGAACTAAATCTATCAGTAAACAGCTATTTTATTTAAATCCATTTGTGCTTTTCTTTGTAATTTAGAGAAAGTTTTGTTTTCTAAAAGCAGAGTATATTCCTAATGTAATGACTTCGTATAATTCTTTTATGTAACTGATTCAATTGTTTATTTACCTGTACGGGGGTTCTTGTTTATTTGTTCTATATATATCTGCTCATATCTCTATTTCACCTACAAGTTTCACCACTTATATTTATATCTAATCGAACCGGGCAATAACATCGAGGGCGGTCGCTTCTAGATAACAAAAACCAAATTAAGCGGGACACCCAATCAGTAACCCCCACCTCCGTCTCAGACACACATACAATTTTGTTTTTCTAAAACTGTCTTTCTTGTCATTGTAGAACTGAAACTGAAACCCGGTTTTACTAACTCTGATACACGTTGCTCATTTAAATGCCAATAGGGTATTACGCATCCAGTTGTTGCCATCAACACTGTCCATTTTAATTTGATTCTGTCAGAATTTTATCTGACACTGTGTTCTCTTTATATTATCTGAACTCAACTTTCAATTCTTTATGTAATATTTATGGATGATATTCAAACCAATTGTTTCTGGATATTAGATCTGTATCTCCTTAAAATGTGTGCGTTGGTTAACTGTAGTCGAAAGTCAAAGATATGGTGCCGTGTGCATTAACGTGAATGACCTGATATAGCCACAAATTAACCTCCTCAAGTTACTCATAAAAATTCCTATAATATTTAGTACCTTATTCTCGTCCACTTCTTGCCTACTTATTTATTCTCCTCCTCTAACCTTAATTCCTCTTTACATCCTTTATTTGTTCATTTCATATATTATTTCATGTGATTATTAATTAACTATTATACAATTTTCGAGTTTTCTTTCACATCTTTTGATTTTTTAGTTGAATAAAACGTTGTAATTTAAATGACGTTCCTCACTGAATTTAAATGCATTGTTCTCGATCATTTCTTCAATTATCTAAAATTCGATAGAGAATCAGCGATTGCAGCTTGCTTGTTATGCTTCTACCTGACGTCGTTGTTACCTGGGTTTTCCGTTTTCTCTGTGTTGTAGCTATCAAATATGGTGCATTCATTTGAGGAGTTAAGTTTTCAATAATCGAAATCGAAAACTGAACAACTATAGTTAACATGCAAAGTAATTATCTTTTTGTTTACTCTCTTATATGTATGAGCCCATTTAGAATGTTTGGCTCTACAGGATTGTAGGAGGTTGGTCTGTTCATTGACAAGCTAATGACCTCTCTTGCATTGTCTACTCTCTTATTTGCATGTGCTCATATTGTTTTGTTTGATTTGTGTCATTGAATCATAAATGTTTTTAATTTGGTTAGAAATATTCAATAATCCATCGGCAAACAATTAATCTATATTTATGTTAAGTTAAAGCCGAATATTCATTAATGGTAAAGAAAGGCTGTTTACGTTTCTAGAAGTAATAAATGATGACATGTATTATCAATTACAGAAAACATCGTGAAACAATATGGCTGTTAATAAGCGTGACGAAAAGTACCATTACGTAATTACCGTCTTTTAATTGGGATTTTTAGAAATTGAGAACATGATTACAACTAGTTAAATGGGTACGTATTTATTGTCTGAAGGCAATATAATAAACATTTGTGTCTGAAATAAACATCACGAAACCATATTATATTTTTTCTAAGACATCACGCATTTTTATAAAACATTATGTCGACAAAGATACATTTGACTGAATATGTTAGCGAAATGCATCTCAAGTAACATCTATCATACGGAGATAAAACATAACCATTTCTTAATAATTAGTTTTTTATTTAATAAAAGCAACATCTAATTAATTTTCACCACTAAAATTTCCAGATTTACATGCATACAACAAAAAATTATGAGATGCAGATAAACAAAACACACTTATATTTGAATACAAAGTTAGACACCGCAATTCTTCCACTTTGAAGATTATGTCATCTAGATATGGACATTTCTCTAATATACAAAAATTACCTTAAATTAAGATGATTAAAAATTGTTCTTCATTCTTAAATAAAAACAGGAATAACCTATCTGCCTAACCTTCCAATGGAGTATGTGTGAGGGACACACTGTTAATTAAAGAAAACCTCCAAAACCTGTCATAGCAACTTAAGAAGCTGTATTATATCTTCATATTTGCAATCTTCATCCTATTAATGTGTTATTCTAAGTTTGGATTGTACGGAAATCATTTGTGACGATGAAAGACTGTAACGTGCCGTCTTTCGCAAACATTAACATTCAAGAAACAATTTTGTTTACACCCCACACTGCTGCCATTCTCAAGCCACCTCTGTTATTAGAAGGAATTTAATTTTGTAAAAGCAAGTTCAAGTACTAAAATTTTTGCGGCTACATTTTATCTACTCTGAGGTTAACCATGAAAGGTTGTTTATTCGACCCTTCCAATTAAGATGAATTTAATCGCAGATAAACCGAATGTCGCCCTTTCTTTCCCTTTCACGAAAAAAGTCATCCGACAAGTGTCTCATCGGCAATTTTCAACAAAACATGGTGAATTGCAGAAACTGAAAAAAGAGAAATAAACACAAATAAATATAAAACTATTCAACCTAGAAAATTATCAGAGAAAATAAAACATGTCTTTTAAAAATAGTGTGTGCCATTTTTAAGTTTAAAACATAAGTTAATTTATTTGAAAAATATGTGTATAATCAAACAGTGTCTTAAATAACTCAATGTGCTCAAAGAATAAAATAATTTTGAATTGCAACCGGAATTACAACAAGCACGAGTGAAATAGCTTCTCTATTACTTCACCCGATTCAGCTTATGTGGTTATTTGAGAAAGCTTGCCAGTAGCTTTTCGTGTGTCGGCGGTTCTTTCCGGGGTTTTCCTGTGCTTTTCCTCCATCATTTATACTGGCCACATGAATAACCTATCATTTGCTGAAAATGGCGTTAATCGCTACAACAACAACACCGACCACTTCTCGCTGCTCATTTAAAAACTATACTCGAAAAAATATATTTAATTTAAAAATTTCAAATTTCTTATTAGAAATATCCAGGAGGTTACTTATTAGTTTGACCATAACTCTTTGGAGTGTTCTTATGGAGAACGTAAGAGTTAGCCCATCGATTAGTAATGTTAGATGACCCATCTCTGTACAAGATTTATAAAATGTTTAATATTCTTAATAATAAATTACGTATTATCCATGCAATTCAATCATCGTCATCTAGCTGTAAAGATCTGGATCAGCATCTCATTATTTTGTTAGCTCTTGCCCTTATAGAGATCATCGTATCATTTTATTTCTAAATATAATTTACCTACTTTCGCTTGTGAGGGTAGAGCTGTTCTTTTTAAATCTTAATCACCTACTTTTGCCTGCTCTAAGTAAATCTTAATCAGTTACCTTTGCCTGCTACGATTGAGCTATTATTTAGAGTTCAGATCAACTGTCTTATGATCTAAACTGCAATGTTTAAAGCTGTACATATTAAGGAAATCAAGCGATTTTCATGATAGGCTTATTAATGATTAACTATAAGAAACATGTTGATATTTTTATCAGATCGCACTTATTCATGTCTTTTTACGAATCTCTCTCTCTCTCTCTCTCTCTCTCTCTCTCTCTCTCTCTCTCTCTCTCTCTCTCTCTCTCTCTCTCTCTCTCTCATTGGCTTACATATCAGAGAAGTGCAGAACCTAAGCTGGTAAACTTGTTTCGGAACCCAAAATGCTTCCTTAATAGGCCCAAACATATATTTAAATCAGTCCTAAAATACGGCATCAAACACTGCGAAGGTTTCGGATTTTCCCGAAAATATTGAAGACATTTTGTGGAGGAATGATTTTAAGTGGGTAAAAACAAAGTCTCGATACTTGTGTAAATTATAAGTACAGTATATTTTTACCTGTACAGACAATCACTGAAAATATTGTGTTTATTTTGTTACACTAACCTCGTTCCTGGTAAACTGTGCCACGTCATCCGGTCCACCGGTTTTTTTTTGCTGTTCCTGGAATATATCTGTTGAAGAAAAAATATATGAAGAACATATTTTTTTGCAAATATTTGCACCCACGTTTTAAAATATAAATTACGAGAGAGAGAGAGAGAGAGAGAGAGAGAGAGAGAGAGAGAGAGAGAGAGAGAGAGAGAGAGAGAGAGAGAGAAAAGAACAGTGGAATGTGATTTGCACACCACTAGCCAAAAGGAGAAATCTCTTGAAATGTTTTTACAAAGATCATGATCTAAATATTGAACTAAATGGATCATTTGAGATCCTTCTTGTATCCCGGTGAGCATGTCTCTGATGTCTATCTTGTATTATCATTATCCATTGCTAAAATTCAGTACAAGCGCGACAGTAAGCACGTAATTACTTACGAAACAATGAAGTGAGTTTGCAGACAACAATGATGAAATCTTGGAGTTCCAGTGTTCTTTCTCTCCCGCCATATCTTCGGACAACTGAGCTGAGAACCATTCTGCTGACCTGCAGACCTGCATGAAAAAATCAGGAAAAAATATTTGAATATCTAACCGTCAACAAAATCATGCCCCATTAGTAACAAAAGGATAGTTTAAAAATATGGAGGAGAGTAAAACAACAGCGTAAGTTAAAAGAGCTTAATCATTATTTCTGAATAACTTGTTTCGAGATTTGTTCATAATCATCCAAATCTTACTTAAGTATCTAACGTGTCCTACAACCGAAATACAAAATTCACACAGTTTCAGTTAAAAATAAACGAACCCCAACTCTCAAACAAAACAAAACAAAAAACCACTTTAAGATATAAAGATCACGCCAGGCACTCAGATTTGAACAAAAGTGTTATGGCGATTTAACGATTTAAATGCTTCTACTTAGATTTTAATTACTGTAACACGTGTCTGGACACTTTGAACTTATATGTTGCATATGCAATTTTTAATACATATATTTTACACATTTTATGAAATGTCAAGTATTTTCAATAAATAAATAAACAACAACTTGGCTTTTAAAAAACTTATTATTCTAAAGAGTAGTACAGTAATTTCGAGTAAAGGGCTGAGTGGAAGTATAGATATCGATAGACGTTAATTTTTTAATGAAATTAATTGTTATTTTGGTAGAAATGTTTGGTGAAAAAAAATAAAGAAATTGCCTACCTTTGTAAGGCGCTTCATAATTTTTCTTTCAATTATATTTTTTGTGCTTTCAGTTTATTTTAGCATAATAAGCAGAACTTAATGATTTCGAACGGTGAAATAACCAAGATCCCACTGCGTTTTTAGTACAAGAAAAAACTCAAAAGTATACTTTAAGTAAAATATATATGCACAAGCCTTGAAGTAGGAATTTTGTTCTAGGCCTCAGATAACTTATTTACAAATTACGTAACAAGGATATTGACGGTCAAAATTAATTAATCGGTATTTAAACCAGTCGCGCGCTTTACACAATACAAAACTTGTCATTTAAAAAAAAAAAGGAAAAAAAAAAAAAGAAAAACCAACATTTTGTTGTGTCTCGCAACAGTAGCAAGAATCTTACCTAGCCGACCAAGCATTGTTTGTAGCTCCATGGTGTCAATCGCGTTGTCGTGATCCGTATCAAACTGCAGGAAGACCATCTTGGAATGTGCAAAAAAGAGAACATATTAAAAAAAATTACAAATACGTTTAAATACGCCATAATTTATATCATACAAGAGCAGTGTGGTGTTTGTCGTTTGTGTCTTTAATATTTTCTTTTCTTTATAATTGTTCTTTAAAGTCCAAATCTGACTAATACTATACAACTTTTATAACTGAATATCAAACGTGATCATCAACGATCTCACTTCTATGTGCACTTTTTAAACTCAGATCTACATCGATGCCTCTTTCCATCTTTGTATCAATTCAAACTCTACCGTCTATCTCTGTTTTCCCCCTACTACACTCTTAGTCTAATTAGAAGATTCACAGTGTGTGCTTCCCAAGATTGTATTGCTTTAAGAAAGAGAAATCAGTTTATGATTTTAAAATGTCGAATCAGTTATAACGGGTTCATACTTTTGTTATTTTATGATTGATTGTTTTCTCCAATTTATACAAAATTCTGTATAATATGACAGCTAAAACATGAATATCCAAAATATTCTATGAAAATAAAACGACATTGGTGTGAGCATAAATCTATTATTGAATAAATGGATTAGTCTAAAACAACAACAGAACGTGAATATATAATGATCACATGCAGTTCAGACGCACAATTCTTACATCTGAGAGCATTGTTAAATTGCGTAACTTTTAATAACGTTACATAATACACATATTCAGCATCAAGCGGATGACAGGTTATCATACGAAGATACATACCCGAAATGTGCTGATTTTGGCAAATGTATTCTTTAACTCATCTTTGTTTATAAAACCAGTACCCTCCTTCTGTTGGTGTTAAGGTTTCCGACGTGAATATTGTACTGTGTTTAAAAGGTCTACATGACTCAGCGCAGGAACAGCCAATTACAAACGTACTAATTAGATACGCTTAAGCATGTACGTGAAAACTATGCGAACTTTGTAATTATACGATTTTAAGCATAAACGAACTAATAAAGCTAATCAAAATGAAAAAAAGCTAGCATTTACATTTCAAGGCTGCAAATTGGCAGGTCACTAAGATTTGTTTAGGAAAAAAAAAGAAACACATTTTCCCAGGTGGACTTAATTAATGGGTCTATCTAATTTCTGTGACTTTGTCTTTAAGGTGATACGAAGTATAAAGTTGTAGCTAAAGCTTTAGTTCTAGCAGCGAAATCGCTCCAAATCTTGCTGTGCGCTGTGACCAATATCATTCTTACGTGCGATTACTCTCTTATAGCACAAGACTCATTTCGTTTGCAGACTATATAGGAACATTTAGTTAGGGTTTTGGACCTGTATATCGTTGTCGTGTTTTTATATTAGATGCGTTGATCGCATTTCTAGACCCAAAATGATATGCTATCTATGCAAAGTCTACAGTGGTAATTTATTTTTACTTGATTTATTACAAATGTCTGGAATATACTCCCACGGATCATTGCATCAGTTTGATAGCACACTTGTTTCATAACTTAACTGAGCCTACCGCATTCGGAAACGGCACAACATTTGTCGAATTTTAAAAGAAATAAAGATCTAAAACTAAAAGTCTTTTGAGGATATTTCAGAGAAGTGACTAAATTATATGATAACTAATACTTCTAAGAATATTTGCTACACACCCTGTACGCTTTGATTTCCTTGAGGGCTTTAATGGCCTCTGCATAATCCAGGTAACCAGACTGATCTAGCTTAAGAAGTTAAGGTTCCACAAAATACGTTTTTACACACTTCTTGCAATTAATGAGAGACTATGGGATATGAGTATGGGAAACAGGTGTTCACACAATTCTTGCAATTACAAAGAGATTTTTCAGACACGAGCATGGAAGTAAACTGCTGTATCATCTAAAATGTGAAGCAATGTGTTTCAACATCATCTTCATGAATCTGCTGCATTTAATTTCTCCTGCTTTAGACTCACCGATTTCTTTGGAATATTTGAAAAGTGGCTCTAAGATTAATCCATAACACAAATTAATATTCAGATAGCAGTATCAACCAAATAATAATAATAATAATAATAATAATAATAATAATAATAATAATAATACAAAAACTTCAATGTGAAGAAATTTCTGAACTAAACTAAAACAAAGGCATTTATTTTTAGTTCATGGATGATATATATATATATATATATATATATATATATATATATATATATATATATATATATATATATATATATATATATATATATATATATATATATAAGTTCCTATTCCTAACCCTCCACCTTTATTTGCTACTAAGAGAAACCACCGTATAATAAATAGAACCAAACTAATGAAATGACATCCAAGCAAACCTAACAACTTGCTTACCTCCTAAAGCAGAACAACTCGATAACTGCCTGCGTTCATTGCTGGAAAAACATTCCCCCAGCCATCTAATGCAGTGTATCAATTCAAAATTATTCTCCGTGGTATAGCAGTGTTTGGGATCAACTTAGGACTGCTAAAAGACCGATGTAAAGCGGAGATGCTTTGGATTTCCACCAGACTCACAATTAATAAATAAAGATATGAAGCTGCTAAGAAAAACGTCATAAACATAGGCCATTTAGCCAAATTATTCCACTACAGTACTAAGATCACGGAGAGTTCCGGCTGCAAAGAGCTCTTCGAGAAAACTAACAAACCTATGTCAAGAAACAAACGTACACCATTTCCAACTACCTTCTCTCCAGTAGACCTTCCAGACCTGTTAGAAAATTTCTTTCGTGACAAGGTACAAACCATTAGAGATATGCTTGACAGCACACTTTCAATTGACTCGTCGTCACATACAGTTGCGATACAAAATTTCAGCGAAAACCGTTAGCAGCATTTAAACCTGTCTCCATGGATTTAGTACGGATAATCGTACACCAACGTCACGTGAATTTGATCCAATTCCAACATCACCTCTGCTTGAGTGCTTATCTCCAATATTGCCTTCACTAACTGATGTTATTAATCCTCATCTGGGGAATTCCCATCATTTTTCAAAACTGCCATTGTAAGGCCTCTACTGAAGAAACCAACACTCAACCAAAACGATTTAAAGAACTACCTTCCAATCTCTCGCTCATATATAAAAAAATATCTTTGAAAAGTTGTTCTAACCAAACTTGTATCTCGTCTGAATTCAAACAGTCTTTTTTTTAGCAATGTACTGTCTGCATATCGCTCTTACCACAGTACTGAAATTGCTCTTCTGAATGAATGAATAGTTGGATTTAAAGTGAAACCGGCCACTAGGGTCATATGTTCATTATTTTGCACTGCATTTATTTACATGGCAGTGATTTACTACTCTTATGATAGTAGTTAATGACATTCTCTTTGCTTTGGATAGCGGAAAGATTAATGTCCTGACTCTCCTTGATTTGTCTACAGCATTTGACACATAGACCATACTATATTACTTCCCCATCTGCAGCATGTATTTGGCATTCACAATTCAGCTTTACTAGTCCTACGTAGTCAACATAACACACATTGTATCTGCAAATGAATAACACTTTAGCCCAGTTGATCGATGTTGTGATGTTCCACAGGGGTCTATTCCTGGACCTGTTCTCTTCATCCTATACACTCAGCCGCTGTCAAGTGTCATACATCATCACCCAGTGTCTCACAAATTGTACGCTGATGACACCCAACTATATAAGTCTAGCTACCCAACTGAAGTTGGTGCTACCATCCAAGGAGTAGAGAGGTGCATTTCTGATGTGAAATCATCGATGACATGTAACAAGCTGCAGATGAATTATAATAAAACTGAGGGCATTCTGATGACAACACAAAGATGTTCTCATTCACATCCTTTACCTCAAACAACAAATATTAGCAACACCAACATTAAATTCACACAGTCAATACGAAATCTAGGTGTTACTCTCGTCTCGCATTGCACCAACATGTCATGCACATATGCAACGCTGCATATCTTGAGCTGAGACGCATGAGCTCTATTTGCAAATATCTTTCATTAGTACGTTCAAGACTGGACTATTGTAACTCAATTATGTCTGGTTCGTTTCAATATCTACTCCATAAATTCAAAACACAGCTGATTGGATCATCCTCAGAGTACCACGGCCAAAGCACGTCTCCGTGCCGCTTTATACCTACACTGGCTATCCATTTGATCCAGAATCAAACACAAAAGTTGTTCTCTGTGTTACGTTTCACTGACGGACTACAGTCTAACATACCGATCTGGCATCACCCATGTGTACACTCCATCAAGATACTTACGCTTCTCTTCTGACAATCATATACTCACTATTCCCACTATGAAAATTAAGTCATATGGACAACGTTCTTTTGAATACCAGGGCCCAATAACGTGGAACGAATTGCTCATTGAAATTAGACACATAGACACAGTAATCTCTTTCAAATGTGCTCTTAAACTCACCCTTTTCGACTGCAAGAACAAATGTAAAGACATCAATGTTTCCTACCTTAAATATTTCAGCATTTGTTATGTTTTCTAATTTCATGGAGTTTGCTTTTGTTTTTGTTTTTTGTAGTCATATCGTTATATGTGTTGTAAAGCTCTTAGAGCTTCTAAAGATTAGGCGCCATATAAAGTCCTCATTATTAGTATTTATTATTATTATTATTATTATTATTATTATTATTATTATTATTATTATTATTATTATTATTGTGGATGCAAATAGGACCGCAAAATTAGTGCTACTTACGTCTGCAAAATTTATTGTATACCACTCAAAGTTATATAAGCAAGGCTGTATAGAAGTCATACTCACCAAGGTTATTTTGGAAAGTAATCACTAAGTTGTCAGTCAAAGATATTCATTGTGCTAAAATTCCATATACGGGAAGATATGTAAGAGCAAACAGGAAAAAGGAATATCAGCATGATCGATATGAAAATGGATACCCAAACCTTTGTCAACAATAAACTGAAAAGTAGTGATTTATATTTATAAAGGTGTTACTTCATTGATATTATTAATGAAGCAGAGGACTAAATTTATTTTATAAAAATCCTAAATCTCTCATAACAAGCTTACAGTGTTTACAGGGAATGTTGTGATTTACAAAGAACATATGTAAGCTGGAAAAAGCATGCATACACATATACAAAGCATTTGTGTATTACACTGACCTATGAATGATCATGTTGAAAAAGAAGATAAAAACATGAAACTGTATACGTTTTTTCTTCTGAGTAGGCGAAAGGAATGAGCTTGGTGTGACGTAGGGACACGTCGACGCTGTCAGGCGGAGACTATTCATATGTCATATCAAACGAGTTATTTATCCCCAACTCAGTACAAAACATAAATGTATCACATACCCACTTTTTAAGCTTTCAAAAATGTATTCAGCTTTAATGTATGCAATTAATTCAAAACGAAATGGAATTTATAACATTTAAATTCACTGCGTCTAAAATATCTACGTGTGGACGTCAAAAAAGGCAGACAATTAATTCGGATCTGGATGTGTGATACGGAAATGTAACTGAACAGATATATCGAACGTCAGATCATGGATGAAAGATTTAATTGGTATGTTATAAAACATTATAACTCACCGGATTCGTACTGCGCATGCCTTACACAGTTTTGACCTGTGAGTAAACAAACAGCTATCAATAGTATCAGAGCTGACGTCGCCTCGCTGTGGTATCACCTATATCATCATGCCACGCATACACAGTGCGGAACGGTTGAATGGTCTATTGGGTGACGTACACATATGCTAAAACCAAATCGCTAATGGTTAGTACATTATCATGCATAACCTATAACACAAGCATGCCTAAACTTGAATTATAAAGGATGCAAATGAATAGGAAAAACAACATTAAATCATTGTTTCTTTTCAGTAAGTGTACTACATCATCTTAGTCCTATGAATATGTCCAGTCCTGGAGTTATGAACTGGTATGTTTCGACAATGATGATAAATTTCTCTCTGAATGGAAATGCAGTGAAAGTGTGATGCATTTGTTGAAGTCTATGACTTCATTCTTAAATAACGATAATTTTGAGGTGAAAAATACCTCCAACTGGATGCGTACTAGAAACATAATGACCAAATTGTTCAATTCTGGTTCGGACTTCACAAGAGTGAAATGTGAGGTTCGATCGGATTCTTTTCAAAATTACTAATGAAGTATCTCGTTTATGATCCGCTTTAAATGAAGTATTTTTTTCCCTTTGCATGCTCCAAGACAAGCAATATTAGCATCTCAGGATACCAAGATTGGACCAAGAATAATAATGAAAGTGATTATTCAGAAAAGGATACGTCCATCATTGTTACAAGACTGCGACACGCCTCTTCGTTGAATTCTATCGGTTCCTTGAATTCTACAAAGATAACTTGTTTAATTGACTAGGAACAAACTTAAAATAATTAGTGTAAAGGAACTGATTGATATATATATATATATATATATATATATATATATATATATATATATATATATATATATATATATATATATATATATATATATATATATATATATATATATATATATTGTTACGGCTATTGGATTTAATTTTATTTATTTTTAATTATTAAATCCAAAATTGTCATTTAGGATTTATTATTCATTAAATGGGAAATTTTTCTAGAAAATTCAGTTGACTTGTACTTTACTGATAAACAGGCTGACCTTGGCTTACAGTGGTCTAGTTCCTGACCTTGCTTTGGACATTGTCAACAGGTCTTCAATTTCATTGGTCAGTTTCAAGGACAACACTTTTATTGAGGGTGGGAAGTGAATGATTTCCTTCTAGAACATTCCATTATTACGTGACTTGGAGAAGGTAGCTTTTTTCCATGACCTTCCAAACTCACATGATTCCTCTTGTTTATGAGGGAATTACAATATATATAGCTGTGTTTTAGAAGCTAACTTTAGTAGATTTTAGGCTTATTGTAAGTTATAAGTTGTGTATTTATGTTTGAGTTATAATTATCTTGTTCTGGACTTGTGTAAATTCGTTGGAAAAGAAGAATTATTCTAATTATCTGGAAAAGGACATATGTTTCATAATTTCATTTGGATGATTTAAAACAAGAACTGTACCACGTGACATTGTCAGCCATTTTGGATTATTACATCGTCAAGATTCGAACCTGGAACTATTAGAACATTTATTTATCAGGACTTGCAATTCCATTAGTGAATTATTTTGTGAATTCTATATTTGTTGGATTTGATTCTCTAAAACAGTAAGTTTATTTTTTTTTATGAAAATAATTGTACTTAATAAAATCATTGTTAAAGTTTTACAAGCTTGTTAGTTTTCACTCTTTCTGTGTTGCTGCTTATTCGAGCCTAAGCACGTAACATAGAAATTGGGGGCTCGTCCGGGATCGAGATTGAGATTGAGATTTAAATAAATTTGAATTTCCCCTAGTTTTTGAAAAATTTCAAATCTTTAGTGAGGCTAACACGCTTGTATCAAAATGACATCTAAGGTAGAAATATTTCTTTCTAATTCTACCCAGGAGCAATTAGATCTTTTAAAAAAAGACGAGTTGGTTCAACTTGCCAGGAAATACGATCTTTCCGAAGTGAAGGCTTCTTTAACGAAACAAGATATCAAAAAGATTTTGGTCCAATATTTGGTAGAACAGGATGTTTTGGAACAAAGTGCTTTGATTCCAGTCAGTAAGTCCGCACCAGACTCTGACATTAAACTAAAGGAATTAGAATTAAAATTCCAGATGGAATTAGAGTTAAGGAAGCTGGAGTTTCGGGAGAGGGAGAAAGAAAAACAAATTGAATTACAAAAAGAGCAAATGCGAATTGAGAGAGAGGAGAAAGAGAAACAAATTGAATTACAAAAAGAGCAAATGCGGATTGGTAGAGAAAGAAAGGAGAAAGAGAGACAATTACAATTTGAAAAAGAGGAGAGAGAGAGAGACAAGAGAGGGATAAAGAAAAACAATTACAATCTGAATTAGAGTTTAAGAAACTGGAATTTCAGGAAAGGGAGAAAGAACGACAATTACAATTTGAAAAAGAGGAGAGAGAGAAACAATTACAATATGACAGAGAGAAGGAAGAAAGGGAATTTCAAATTAAAATGAAAGAAATAGAGCTGGCAAGTGAGAATCACCATCATACTTCAAATCAGAATTTTGATTTAGCAAGGAATATTAGATTAGTGCCCCCTTTCAAAGAAAAAGAAGTAGATAAATATTTCATTCTTTTTGAAAAAGTTGCAGAAAATTTAAAGTGGCCAAGAGAGAATTGGACTCAGTTACTACAATGTGTAATTACTGGTAAGGCTAGTGAGATTTACACTTCACTGTCTGTTCAACAAAGCAGTGATTATGATGTGGTTAAAGTATGCATTTTAAGAGGTTATGAGTTAGTTCCTGAAGCTTATAGGCAAAAATTTAGAAATTACAGAAAAGAAGCTGGACAAACTCATATCGAATTTGCTAGACAAAAAGAACAGTTGTTTGATAGATGGTGTTTAGCCAAGAAAGTCGAGCAAGATTATCAAAATCTCAAGCAAATTACATTAATTGAAGAGTTCAAAAACTGTGTTCATAGTGATGTTAAAACTTATCTTGAGGAGCATCAGACTGAAACCTTGGAAAATGCTGCTCGAGCTGCTGACGAATATTCTTTGACACATAAAGTTCCTTTTGTTAACAAGACTTCTACTCAACAATTTAATGGCAGAAAAGTATTTCCGCCTAATTCAAGCCCTTCTAAAACTCAAACTAACACAACTTTCAAAAATCAAACTTCAGAGAAGTTTGATTCTAGATCTTTGTCTCTTCCGACGTGTAACTTTTGCAAGAAAAAAGGACACGTTGTTTCTGATTGCTACAAATTGAAAAATAGGAATCAGAATCAAGATAGACCTGTTCCAAATGCTCTTATTTCCAAAAGGTCAAGGTCACAGTCATGTATTGAAAGCAATACATTTGTTGTGTCTAATAAACCCCGGTCTGATTTTATTATGGAGAATTATGAACCATTCATATCGAAGGGTTCTATATCACTCTTGGGTGATTCGGCCAATCCCACCCCTATTAAAATTTTAAGGGACACAGGAGCTTCTCAGAGTCTTTTATTATCAGGTACTTTGCCTTTTTCTGAGAAGTCTTCTTCTAATGAAAGTGTTCTTGTTCTGGGAGTAGAGTGCGGCTTTGTTAATGTTCCTCTCCATTGTGTAAATTTGTCATCAGACATAGTGTCAGGACCTGTGACAATCGGCACAGTCTCGGAGGGAATAGATTTATTGCTAGGCAACGACTTAGCTGGGGACAAGGTTGTGGTTAATCCACTTGTAACTGACAAGCCTAATTTGGATCAGAAAGTTGATCCAATTGAAAAAGAATTCCCTGAGATATTTCAAGCTTGTGCAGTTACCAGAGCTATGGCAAAGAAAGCTCTTGAGAATGATGTTGATGAAGGAAGTATTCCTTTATCTGACACGTGTATAGGTCAGGCTTTTGATGAGGTCACTTTTACTCCTTGTTTGGATCAATCAGAAGGTATTGATCATAGTGATCCTCTTTTAACAACTCATTCTCTTTATTCTAATCAGGGTGATAAACTACAGTCACTTGTCGTTGAACAGGAAAAAGATCCTGAGATCTCCTGTTTGTTTCAAAGGGCCATAAATGAGACTGAAGCCACTGAAGTTCCTGTCTGTTATTTCATTAAAAATGGAATTCTTATGAGAAAATGGAGACCTCCCGAGGTACCTGCTGGTGATGAATGGTCAGTGAACTATCAAATAGTAGTTCCAAAACCTTACAGACAGGAAATACTTAATCTGGCCCATGAAACTCCTTTGGCTGGTCATTTAGGGATTAATAAAACGTATCACAAGATCTTGACTCACTTCTATTGGCCAAAAATCAAAAGTGATGTTGTCAAATACTGTTGATCTTGTCATACTTGTCAAATGGTAGGAAAACCCAATCAGAAGATACCTAAGGCTCATCTGCAACCTATTCCTGCATTTGACGAACCTTTTAGTAGAATTATGGTAGATTGTGTAGGTCCCTTACCTAAGACCAAGTCAGGTAACCAATACCTGTTGACCATTATGTGTGCGTCAACAAGGTTTCCAGAGGCTATTCCGTTGAGGAATATAAAATCTAAAACAATAGTAAAAGCTTTGATAAAGTTTTTTACTCAGTATGGCCTTCCCAAATCTGTTCAGTCTGATCAAGGTTCAAACTTTATGTCTGGTATTTTCCAGCAAGTTATGTATGAATTAGGCATTCAACAGTTCAAATCTTCTGCCTATCATCCTGAGAGCCAAGGGGCTTTAGAAAGATTTCATCAGACTTTGAAAAATATGATTCGATCATATTGTTTTGATACAAATAAAGATTGGGATGAAGGCATTCATTTACTATTGTTTGCTGTTAGAGAATCTGTTCAAGAATCTCTAGGCTTCAGTCCCTTTGAACTGGTTTTTGGACATACTGTGCGTGGACCATTGAAGTTATTGAAAGAGAAACTTTTAACTAATGAAGATCCTGAAATTAATCTTCTTGAGTATGTGTCTGATTTTAGATACAAATTGTCAAAGGCTTGTGAGGTTGCAAAAACAAATCTGCACTCTGCGCAATCTAAAATGAAAGCAAGATATGATAAAAATTTGAAGGAAAGGAGCTTTCAACCTGGTGATAGAGTCCTGGCTCTCTTGCCTTTGCCACAAAACCCTCTTCAGGGTAAGTATTATGGTCCCTACACAGTCGATAGGAAAATTAATGAATTAAATTACATTATAAATACTCCTGGGAGGCGCAAACAAAATCAACTTTGTCATATAAATATGCTAAAGGAGTATATTGAAAGAGATAGCCATGCTAAACATGTAATTAATTTAGTTGTACCTGTCCCACTCAATGAAGGAATATCATCAAATTCCACTGATATCGAAGTGACGACTGATATTGAAATGACGAGTCTTTGCAATTCAGAAATTATGAAAAATCTAGACCAGAAACTTTCACATTTGCAAGTGCAAGAAAGAAATGAATTGAAGCAATTATTAATAGAATATGAGCACTTATTTCCAGATATTCCTACGAGGACAAACAAAATTTTTCATGACGTTGAAATTGAAAATTCAAAACCTATTAAACAACATCCATACAGGATGAATCCACTCAAACAGGAATACTTAAAAAAGGAAATTCAATATTTGCTGGAGAATAATTGTATCGAGCCCAGTAAAAGTGATTGGAGTTCACCATGCATACTTGTTCCAAAACCAGATAAAACTTTCCGTATGTGCACTGATTATAGGAAGGTGAACAGTGTGACAAAAACAGATTCATTCCCATTACTAAGAATTGACGATTGTATTGATAAAATCGGGAATGCCAAGTATGTCACCAAATTTGACCTTCTGAAGGGATTTTGGCAGATTCCACTGACGGAAAGAACAAAGGAAGTCTCAGCATTTGTGACTCCAGATGGACTTTACCAATATAAAGTAATGCCGTTTGGGATGAAAGGGTCGCCAAGTACATTTCAACGTCTCATGAATATGATTACCTCTGGTCTAGAAAATTGTGATGCTTAATTAGATGATGTCATCATCTACAACGACACCTGGATAGAACATCTAGCAACGATTCGAAAATTCTTTGACAGACTCACTGATGCATGTTTGACAGTTAATTTATCTAAAAGTGAGTTCTGTCGTGCTAGTGTAACTTTCTTTGGACATATTGTGGGACATGGGCAGGTTGAACCAATAGATGCCAAGGTTGAGGCTATCTCTAAATTCCCCGTGCCTGAAAATAGAAAACAACTGATGCGGTTTTTAGGTATGGCAGGATATTATCGTAAATTTTGTTCAAATTTTTCTATAGTAGCAGAACCCCTGACAAATTTATTGAAAAAGAAGAATAAGTTCTGTTGGACTGAAAAATGTCAGGAGGCTTTTGATAAGTTGAAAGCCATACTTGAAACAGCACCAGTTCTTGCAGTTCCAAATTTTGGTCAATCTTTCAAATTATCTGTTGATGCAAGTGATGTTGGGGTTGGAGCGGTTTTAATTCAAGAGGACAAAAATGAAATTGAACATCCAGTGTGTTATTTTTCAAAGAAATTGAATAAGCACCAGAAAAATTATTCAACAATCGAGAAGGAATGTTTGGCGTTGATTTTGGCTCTGCAACATTTTGAAGTTTATTTAAGTTCAGCTCCTTCTTCGATTACAGTTTTTAGTGACCACAACCCCCTTACTTTCATCAGCAAGATGAAAAACAAAAACCAAAGATTATTAAGATGGAGTTTGTTATTACAAGAGTATAATCTTGATATCAGGCACATAAAAGGAAAAGATACTATAATTGCAGATGCTCTTTCCCGTGTATAATTCATTATATTGTGTAATTTTTAATTTCAGATGTAAATTGGTTTGTGATAAAAAGAAAGTTTTATCATATAAACCTTTCTTTTTATTTTATGGGGGAAGGTGTTACGGCTATTGGATTTAATTTTATTTATTTTTAATTATTAAATCCAAAATTGTCATTTAGGATTTATTATTCATTAAATGGGAAATTTTTCTAGAAAATTCAGTTGACTTGTACTTTACTGATAAACAGGCTGACCTTGGCTTACAGTGGTCTAGTTCCTGACCTTGCTTTGGACATTGTCAACAGGTCTTCAATTTCATTGGTCAATTTCAAGGACAACACTTTTATTGAGGGTGGGAAGTGAATGATTTCCTTCTAGAACATTCCATTATTACGTGACTTGGAGAAGGTAGCTTTTTTCCATGACCTTCCAGACTCACATGATTCCTCTTGTTTATGAGGGAATTACAATATATATAGCTGTGTTTTAGAAGCTAACTTTAGTAGATTTTGGGCTTATTGTAAGTTATAAGTTGTGTATTTATGTTTGAGTTATAATTATCTTGTTCTGGACTTGTGTAAATTCGTTGGAAAAGAAGAATTATTCTAATTATCTGGAAAAGGACATATGTTTCATAATTTCATTTGGATGATTTAAAACAAGAACTGTACCACGTGACATTGTCAGCCATTTTGGATTATTACATCGTCAAGATTCGAACCTGGAACTATTAGAACATTTATTTATCAGGACTTGCAATTCCATTAGTGGATTATTTTGTGAATTCTATATTTGTTGGATTTGATTCTCTAAAACCGTAAGTTTATTTATTTTATGAAAATAATTGTACTTAATAAAATCATTGTTAAAGTTTTACAAGCTTGTTAGTTTTCACTCTTTCTGTGTTGCTGCTTATTCGAGCCTAAGCACATAACAATATATATATATATATATATATATATATATATATATATATATATATATATATATATATATATATATATATATATATATATATCATCCGCGTTACCTACGTGTACATACTTTAAGAATTTTGATGGACACATCGATGTTTTTCAAAACGCAACTGCATTTAGGACAAAAGGTAAATAAACCACGTCCATCGTCGATCATGATTTTAGTAAATCTTGAGAACAAGATAATTCAATTCATTTTGAGTAAGACAGCCAATTAGAATAAATAAAAATTTAATGATCATCAGATTTAAAAAAAATGGAATCATTTTAAAGTACACTGTTTTGAAATATTTCACCTATTCAAATTCAGTCAGGTGGGAGGATGAAGTCTGTCTGTCTATACAGCAGGGGTGGATCCAGAAATATCGTTCAATATGTGGGATTTCGGATGCGGGTGCGTAAACAAGTAGTGCGAGGAGTTCGGAAACTCTTGTATTTGAAACATTTGAGTGCCTAATTCTGACCATCTAACTGAAAACAGTTTTTCTCTAGGAAACTGCCGCCTCCCCCTTCTTACCCCTCCCAAATGGACCCAGGTAAATGACACCAGTTTACTTATTTTTAAAGTTTTGCGGTAACAGTCAGTTCGTTTTAAATATAAAATCATGAAACAGCTTAACAGCCGCAATAAAGTTCTGATTTTAAAGGTTAAGAAAGACTATTTGACCAATAATAATATGATGTTCTTCCACAAGAGTGTATTAATCTAGCTTATTGGATGTAATGGCTCAAATCATTTTCAAATTTTTAAAATCTTTTTTAGTGCCAGATGTTAAGATGAACACGGATGTAAATTTAGCAATCAGTGTACAACTGGAAAACAGAAAACATAACACAAATCTTTTAATTGTACAACGACCATCTAATAATTTAATAGATTAGTGTTTTGCTGCGTTTAACTTATGCAAATTATTGACATAAATATAACTGCGATCGCGTACTTGTGTGCAGGTTTGTGATTTGAGAGTTACCGTTTGTATGTGTGTGAGAGAGAGAGAGAGAGAGAGAGAGAGAGAGAGAGAGAGAGAGAGAGAGAGAGAGAGAGAGAGAGAGAGGAGGAGGAGGAGGAAGAATACTTACCTTTGGCTGTTGCTTCTGCCAAAAACTCTTTAAGTTCTTTGGCATCCATTTTGCCGTCAGATCCGGCATGCTTTTTGAACAGTTCTGATAGGAAATCCTCACGTGGTGATGGTAACTACATATAATAAGCACATGCCAAGTTACATTAACTCTATGGACTTCATAATAATTAAAGCTCAAATATCCATTGACATACATCACTTCTTTATGTATTGGCACCCATTTTATAACAATATTCTTATTGGCATCCATTTTATAGCAATATTCTCATGGCATCCATTTTATAGCAATATTCTTACTGGCATCCATTTTATAGCAATATTCTTTTTGGCATCCATTTTATAGCAATATTCTTTGTGAAATTGTGTTTTCTTGCAGCGATATGGTCATTCGAAAATATTATTTAAAAACAGCCGACGTTTGAAGAACTTTGATGAATTAAAAAGAACCAGTCAGTCAGAAAACAACAGTAATCACACATTTCAATCAGGAATCATTAAATCACTCGAGAGCCTAAATTTTATTAATTCAGCAGTTCTAGAAAAAAATTAAACTGATTCAGTAAAGTAAGACCAAATAAATATTACAGAATTTGAAAAGATAATAATAATAATAATAATAATAATAATAATAATAAATGGTTCAACATATGCTGTCATTTATTAACACATTATTAATTCAGAAGTTAATACAATTCAAATTCATTGCTCAGTAAAAACAAATTCATTGTTGCATAAAAAGCTATCTAGGTCATAATAAAATGCCAAACTTACCGCGGCCGGTTTGCTTTCTTCATCCATTACCCTGTCAGCAAAAAATGTGAAACCTTCATAATTGCTGTTGCTGTTATCCTAATTGTTTGAAAAATCATAATATGTTGAAGGATTTTATTTAAGTATGCTCGCATGTTGCTGTTGAGTATGTATACTTTACTTGTGTAATATCGTTTGTGATAATTACATGTCTTTTTCCGTAACTTTCCTTTTCTGAGATGAAATTACACTCGCCCTTAAAATAAAAACCCATATTCCCGAGGGTGAACTTCCCAGAGAACTCTGGAAGTTTAAACCAATATAACACAGGTCTGATCTGCTTAAAGGAGTCACAAGCCTATGTGCAGTAGTCATACAGTTTTAAAGGATACATATTATTCATAGTTTATCAGAGGGGGTGGGTGGTAAGAGGGAACCTGCAATAAGGACAGGTAATTATTACATAATAAAAAAAAACTAATTTACCCCCCCCCCCCCGCCCACCCTGCAAAAGCAATTAAAATTTACAAAATAACTGAATTGTAATATAAACGATACGTCACCTATCACTACTGCGTAGTGATTTTCCAGAATGGAAGGAAAGCTTTCTGGCCGGCTTCGACGGGCTCAGAGCGGATGCAGATGACCGTTGTTGTTTGGCCTTCAGTACCTGGGAAGGCACGGAGTGAATGAACCCTTCGAAAAGGTTATCTGCATCCAGGGTAACCCGAAGGTTTCAACTGTGCTCCATCAAGACATTCGAAATATCAAGAGCAACGTCTAGGCGGAGGCCGAGAAGCTCCTGTGTTAGCGCAATGAACACGGATAACGCGCGCTAGAGGTTTTGTTAATCACCTTCACTAAGCGATGAAATGCGTTTTGCAACATACATTTTTTTATATACTATAGCAGTCTACAGAAAGTTGAGTAGAAAAGATCTGCATACAAAGTTATAGTTACCAGTGACCTATCCGTAAGTTCTAATGAATTTCCTGTCTAAATTGAAAAGCGGTCCAACGTTACCGCTGAAGTGCCCACTAGAGGCGACGCAGTCCAGTGTGGTAGGCTTAAGGGTTGGGCAAGGAGACCACCCCTTACATGGAGCAGTCGCCTCGGGCTAAACTTTGGACGAAGCTATTTGATCATGGCTGAGTGGGATATCAGTGATTTCTGGAGCGGTTGGTAGCTCCAGAGAGTCACTCCAAGACAGAGAATTTTCGTGTCTTCGGAGACTTAGGGGTTGTAACACAATTACCAGGATAGAAGATGGGAAGCTTCGTTTCCTGCCTTGTATAAAGACCAGTTTCCACCACCACCTGGATCAACACGTAGTAGTAGGAAGGAGACCAGATTGGTGGGTAAGAACCCCATTGTCTGTTCTGCTTCAAACTCCTGAGTGTCCATGAGAACTGACAGGACATCTTCCTTCTGCTTTCGTTCCTGGAAGGCATAATTTAGGTGATGAGTAAGGGGAGCCATGCCTAGTAGTTCCTTACGCTGATCTAGAGGCTTACCCTAGTGACAGAACCGACAGGAGAATGAGAAGATAATGTTTATTGAGACTTAGCCATAAGGTACGTTTATGTAATTGGGCAATTTCCGTGTTTTTCGTAGGCATTATGATACACTTTCTCCGACGTTTTACTGGCAAGTTTTGATCTAACAAACAAACCTGTAATCGTGTTTGTAACATGGATTTTGACGAGAAAGTTTGTATCATTTTACTGGAACCTGGGTTGAGATTGGGTCCTTCATGTCATATTTCCTTTGTCTGTTTCATATCACTGTGCTGGTATATGGAATGACTCGGCCCGCCACCGGTAAAAATAAAAGTAGTATCTTCTGAATGTTTTTCGGTTCACATTTTGAAATAGTTGTCTTTGATATGCAGGTAAGAGCAATCGACTGAAGTATAAATAACTGTCGGTGTCATGGTAAAACTTGCGATCCAACTTTCTTTAAAACCGAGTACATTTTTAAAAGGTCGTTAGTTTCTGTCCTAGACTAATATATAAGGCTTCCGAATTGGTACGAACATTTGTAGTACATTACTGACACCCTTTCAGTAATTAAGAAGTACGTTTTCTACTGCTGGAGATATTTCATTGTATGTCGGTTGTAACATGCAAATCAGACATGGTGTCAAGAGGCCCCGAGTGGCCGATTGATCTAAATTGCTCATCGTTACGGATCACAGCCATCCCACCTCTATCTGCGCTGGTTCGAATCTTAGGCTCGGCTAACGTGGGTACGTGTGAAAGCCTGACAGAAGCGTCTCGTGGGTCGGTTGTTCTTCGCCGGGTTTTTCCTCCACCAGTTATACTGCCCGCCATGGATAGCCTATCATGTGCTGAAAAAATGGAGTATAAACCCTCAACATCATCAGCACAAAATGGTGTCAACCGGTGGTACATTTCCATGAAGAGTGAAAGGGACAGACTAACCAGTTACAAAATCTCAATCCAAATAGTAATGGTTGCTTCTGACTGTTGAAGACTATGCCACAGTTTTCGCAAAAGGAAATATGAGGAAAAGTTTGATATTGGTGATAGCTTCTAAATGATTATAGTGATGATAAAATTGATATATTGTAACTATGAGAATATCGATTCTCGAAACAGTCATCTCAATGTATGACTTGGAGGTAGCATTTTCAAAGTACCGTGACGGGCAACATTTCTTACATTTTCTTCATCTGATGGGCTCTGCGTACAACTTGTTTCGAAATCCATTCTTGTTCCGAAAGAGTTTCCGCTTTTCTACGTTGTCTTGGTTTCCGTAATTTTCATATGACCACCAACAGTCATTGCCATTGTGGTAAATCAGAACTTCTGCATGAGGTCTAGCTGCCACGATAAACGCAATATTATCGTTGACTTTTTCAACCATGATGATACTTCATTTGGTGGTAAGGAATTCTCGACAAGACTTTGCAACGTTGTCGTCATCAACCAGAAGAAGGTAAAATATGAATGACATACACGGTCGTTTATCCATTGATGATGTCGAACTCGTGATTGGATTGATAAACATATTAGAATTGATCGATGACATTGGAAGAGGTTAACTCAGCTACGTGTCCTGGGATTATGGAAAATCGCAAGCAATCATGATTTCCTGTGCGACAACTTAAACAAAATAGATTCAAATAAGTCAGTAATAAACGTGGCGACATATTTTGCAGGGACTTCGGACATATAATTTTTGCATTTAGAAGTGTAGGTGTAAGTTTCCTTTTCATGTTCTGGAAGTAACGGTATTGGTAGTTCGAAATGAAAGCAATCATTAGGGGGAAACATAACTATCTCCACTCTTGAAACAGCTTTACTCTCATTGTCGTTGTGATTGTACTAGTGCCGGTTGTGGTAGTGGCAGTGATATTGATGGTGATGTCTAGGGATAGATCATTCCTTCGTCAAACCCACTAGAGCTAACTTGTGCCAACGCTTATTTTCCCGTGTCGGACGACACATACTTGATTGTCTCTACTTCATTTCTTCTCGGTTAGCGCGTCCGTCTCGGAAGCAGTACGTCGTGGGGTCTAATCCCGACCGTGTCGTAACAAAGACATAGAAATGGTACGAACAGCACCCTCGCTAGGCGCCCATCATTAGGAGGTTAGTGTTAGGAAAGGTCGGCCTGGTGTCAGAATAATGTGACTGGGTGGGACATAATGCTACATGTCTGCGGCATGATGCCCCACTGCTATACATCACTAACAACTGCCACACTGCATACATGGTAGCGATATGACTGCCAAAGTGTTAAAGCTACTTTAAAATTCCTAATCACACACACACACACAAACACACACAAACACACACACACACACACCAAGTTCATCTCAGCTGTGTTACGACATCATTTCATGATGATAGTCTTTATAGTTTAATTCAACCATGGTACGCTCTCACTAAATATAATGGCTTGACATAAGATCGACATACAGTGCAGTACCGCTTACTAAATTAAATTTGACGTTTGACTCCCATTCAGTATAAGAACACACGACACATCATGCCAACTTAAGAACTTGTGAGACTTGTTTTGACAAAGCATATCAATATTGTTGATGTGCTCATCAATAGTGACGTTAAAGGTTAGACGAGATGCGAACAAAAAATAAAACTTGATTGACATTGTGTAGAGGATCACCGCATACAAACCAACACATTCGAGAACAATCGTATCCCACTCACTTTTATTGTTATCGATGTTTTGGTTAGTCATAATATGTTTTGGAAGTCACTGAATATATTTGTCAGTTAAAGTTAGTATGTTGGGGTTGTTAGGTGTGTCTGATACACTCTGTTCGAGCATCATCACAAACTTTAGTGTCACAGCAACCTAAATTTCTATACACCTCATAATGTCGTACACAGTCATTAAACGTTCCATAAGACCTATATTATCGTCCAACGTTCATCTTAGTTAGGCAAGGTTTTGATATGTTAACCCTATCTACACCTTGGCGGATCGAGCAGATAATTTAGTGCTTTGTCCTTGCGACATCTATTGGATTTCATGAGTTGCCTCCTTTTTTAAGTACATACTATCAGCTACCAATAGCGTGTAACAGCGGTGTATTTGTATATCGGCCGAAAATGTTGGAGGCAACTGACTTTAAAGGGGTACTTTGTAAGTTTAACATCGAAAATATGACTACCAGTGAGAAGCTATTACTGAGGTGCATTTGAGTCCATTCAAGTTATGTTCCCCCCCTTGTCTCGATCATTGAGGAACAGTCTTTAAATCTGAGCATCTAATTTATTTCACTTAGATGAACTAGGTTAGCGGCTGGTTAAGTAATTTAATCGGATAGGCTGTCATTTGGCCTAGTGCGGTCTGAGAAGTCACCTGACAGAAAACAAAGACTACTTGACACATATTGTGCCAATCTGAGCAACAATTCAATGCCATGGAAACTTTTAGTGATCCACATGCGATCAGTTCCAGTCTTTGTTATGACACGAGCAAGTTAAAAATGTTTACATGCACACATTTTATAATACAGAGAGAGAGAGAGAGAGAGAGAGAGAGAGAGAGAGAGAGAGAGAGAGAGAGAGAGAGAGAGAGAGATGCCTTAAGTTTTCACTGATATTTTTTTCGATTATAATTAAAGGTTTAAATGTTTAATTAATTATGTCTAAGATTTGAATATTCATTATATAAATAATCAGGTATTTATAAAAGAACTCAAGAAAAGACACATAGGAATTAGTACAAATCAGAATGAGTGGAATCAGTATATGTACAAGAAGAGACAAATATGTGGATTACGAAATATATAAATACACAAAGTAATGGGAATAGAAAGGAAGAAATAGAACACAAGCTTTATATTTAAATTATAATAATGTTAGATATTATCATTTAATACGAGTTTTCATTAGACGTGTCAAAAAGCCAGGTCTATTAGCTTGCTTTACGCGGATGCACATAATCAACTTTAAGCACAGCTGGCAAATCATTAATCTCCCTTCATTAAGGACTTGAGACAAGTCCTCATTTTATTTCATCTGCAGCATTCTAGTATTTTATATTGGCTGGTGTTTAGTTGATACTCATTTGTTTACAATGCATTTAAAATAGTGAAAAGACATAGTGAGTGTGGCTATGGTCTAAGCATACTTAATTTATTGATATTATTAAATTGGTACTACCATTACTACAGCCACTACAGTAACTACTCATTACTATCACTACTTCTCTCAAAGGCGATTAGCCAAATAATCGCTGTGAAGGACCATTGTTTTGTTGTACGATTGCTATTCCGGTTAGGGTTATTAACAAGTTACAGATTGTTTTGTCTGATACGGTTTAGAAAATATAAAACTAAAATAGGAATGAAAGATAAAGACACAGTAAGTGTCAGCTTTGAAATAATTACAAATTGTTGTCTTCTCTATACAGATAATTCTCTGAAAGTAAGCCGACATGAAGATATATTACTGCCGCTTGTGATAAGCAGTGATAATTAATAGCATAAAGAAATCAGTTATATAGTCTGTATAATTTAATTTTTAAACCGTTTAGCAAATTGTTTAATTTTCATAAACCCCCACCCCCCACCCATCCGTGTTACATTTCCGTGCGAACAAAGACAACCTCGACCCTTTCAATTTCAATTTCAATTTCTGTATTGTACCATAAAGGGTACATATTCAATTATTGTAGAGCTCCATAAAGCTCGTATGATTAATCCTCGTAAGGCCTCATGCCGTTCCCATAATGTTAAATTTCCACAGGAGCCCAGTGTTAACTTCCCACAGGGTCTCCAGAGTGTTATCGGCTCTAGTGGCTAATATTAATTTTCCGAAGGCCACACAATGTCATTATTTCCAGAGCCGCGAACCCACTCAACTTCAATCGCACCCCCAATAACTACTAACGATCTAATTTCTTTGATATAACTACTTACTCTGAATCTATCTCTGTCTCAGTGAAGATTCGGAGCATAAACTCAGCTTCCTCCTGCGGGCGGAACGTGCTGGGAATAATGACGTAATGACCAGGGGCAAACTCAAACCGCTTACACACCTCCCTGTAGAATATGTATGTACCTGAAGTGTCCCTCCGAACGAGCAAATCCTTGGGAATAGTCTGGTCAAGGGGCCTATGTTGTGGGTTTTGTATCTACAAAGTGAATAGTATTTCCTGAGAAATATGGTTACTTTGGACGATTTGCCCAGTTTCGTAACTGTGAACCAATATTTTTCTTTACAAAGATTCAGAAGGTAGAAGTTAGGTTAGCTATATAATAACATAAGTTACACTCTATTGTGTGCTCGTACGAATATCCGGAATAGGACACCAACTAAGGGAATACTCTCAGATCTCATAGCAAATCTTGCTTGTCAATTCTTTGCATATTCACAACGTCTGTACATACATTTTGAACACCCTGCAATATTGGCTATTATCACTTGAAAATATCACTTTGTTTTACACGGTGTAAAAAGACTGATCGATCTATCAATCAATTGATTCATTGTTAAATCAAACAATGAATGAATTCGAAAGCGAAAATATAGTTCGAGTTGCATCAAGAAAATGGGACTACATTTCTCGCGGTTTTTTACAACAAGGACACCACAGGCAACATTAAATTGCTTCGTGCATAAACAGTACCGTGAACATTTCGCAATGAGAACTGTCAAACTAAGCTTTCTTGATGACCAGTCTGTAACAATGATGATGTGTCAATTAAAAACTGGAATGCTGTTTTAAATAAAGCTAATAGAATACGTACATGTAAAGAAATGTTACGGCACTGTTTTGAGGGAAAATATAATCTAGACGTTTTCTATCAACTTACCTGATATATATCGAATCCTATAGCAACCTGACTCTTATTCCCGGACTCTTTCTCTGTAAGGGATATGATGGCTGTGTATTTACCCCTCTTATTATTTTTGTCGTCGGGGTCTTTTATTTCAAACCGAATCTGGGGATTCTTCCAGTAGAGGCCTGCAAAGATTACAGGAGCCTTAAGAAAGCAAAGTGTTAACTTAGTTATATCTTTATATATTTTTTAAATTTCATGCATGGCTTGAATTCCTGTTGGTGCAGTTTTTGTTATGTTTTGTTAGAATTGATAAACATTATAACAATTAGTGGTGTTTTGCTGCTTGTCATGTTTGTATAATGCTTTGCTTTTGTGTCTGCGTTGTAGGAATAAAGTTAACGTCTGTCTGGTCGTTGCTTGGTCTCATCTTTGTTCGTTGCATCCAAGGTACGTCTGTGCTCAACAAGCCGACTTGGCGACACAAAAAGTAATAGTTTCAAACGCTGCTAATACCAAGTCTGTTCGGTGATTTTGGGTATACCATTTTACTTCAATTTGCATCGGCACGATATAACTTTTCATAGTTTCCATGTGTTTATGAACAATTAAATACCAATCAATAAATCGTGTTGTTTTGTTTGATTTCGCTTTTTTGCATGTTTACATCCATATCAACGTAGTACAGAGTATTTATGTCTTCATATTAATGTTTTATTTATTAAATCAGCTGCTGCAGGGTAATATGAAGTAAGCCTTTGGTATAATCATGCTGCGTTTGTACGTCTAGTACGTGGTGTGCAGCAAGTTTGAACATTTGTACGTGTCACTATTTGCAATAGTATGTCTTCAGTACTGACATGAGACATTATAACAAATATTATTGTTAAGGAGGAGAGAGAGAGCTCGAAATACGCCTGTTGAACAATTCTCTCAATCTCGTGTTAGAAGTTATGTACTTTCCGCCATGCCTCTACAAATTTTTTTTTTTTTAAAAAAGATCACATTTTACAACAAACAGAACAAGAGCCAATCAAAAGGATTGACGTTCTACTGGCTGAAAAGAATATCCAGGAGTTCAAGATAACACCGTTTCCTCTTTTAAACTACAGGTTGTTGAAACTATATTTGACATCTTCAGCGGTAAAACGATTTTCCAATTAGATACTGTGGTACACATACCGGATGTCAACGTGACACAATTTTCATTACGGCATGATAAGGTATCTTAAGACGTCTTCTGGTGGAAACCTCATGTTGATATGGATTTCGTTTTTGGTGGAGCAGCGATAACAAGATTTTCAAAAATGAATGCCAAGGTGGTCATATCCTATAGTAGATTTGCATGGCTTCTATTTAGTACCACTTAGACATCATATAAAGGTTTTCGATGATAGCACAATATCGATATGACATGGAATTTAGGAGACGTAGCATTGACAATATTTCTCAAGATGGTAAGTGAGATACAATATGACACTGGAAGTGGAATCAGAACCTCTTTCAGGTATGAGCAATTAGACAAAATAAAACATCTTTTAGTGGAAACCGAATACTATGTTCATTCATTCGGGAGAAATTGAGAAAGCAAAGTTGTCAATATGGCCACAGCCTCAAGCATAATGAATGTCTAATCACATCGTTCGGACTAGCTTTACATTATAAGTAGTTATTTAGTAAATACCATGTTGATCTGACCATTTTCTGACGAGACGCACTGAGAACAATATTTCAAACTGGTCGTGTTGTGGTCATATTGGGCATCGGATCAACAGCATTTCATTTTGGACACAATAAACATCATACGAGATCTTCTGGTGAAAACCCAAAGCAAAATGGTTCTTCATTCAAGATCAATATCAATCGCAAGATTTTAAAGATCGTTATTTATGGACAGTGTGGAGGTCATATCGAAAATCATATACGCACTGTTTTCATTTAGGGCCAACTAGAAAATGGTAAGAAGTCTTCTGGTGATAAACCCATGACAATGTCTGTACGGCAGGTCATCTTTATTGTTTCAGAGTCAACTATATATTATTAGAAGTCTATGACTGGGAACCAAATACTGAGATGACCATTCTTTCACCAGGAGTAGCTAGTAGATTTTCAAGATGACTACTGTGACCGCTCTATTGACTGTCTGAGCGGCACTATTTTCACCTAATACCAACTAGACTATCTGATGAATATGTGTATAAAGGTACATGACAATCCTCATAGCTGTTTAGGAGAAATAACGATACCAAACATGTACTAGCGAACAGACGGATAATAGACTATCTCATAAGGTCTACTGGACTATGATCTGGTGAGCTAATACAATTGAGCCCGCTGGCATCTTGAATGGCTTGTCAGCAATCGCCAAAACAAACGTTGACAAAAAGCTGAAATTTCTTCATTTCTTCTTCTTTTTTAAATTTGGTTTTAAAACTGTGATTAATAGATGTGTTCTGATCAAATATATAATGGATAAGGGTATAAAACGAGAAAGAGTTATTAACCTAAGAGTGAAAATAGTAATACATCTGCACTGAATCGTTATATCTTCAGCGGCGTTGCTAGGGTTGGTGTCACCCAGCGCGGTAAACTCATTGTGTCACCCCTCCAGACTTCCACCATGGATTTCTTCTTCTTAAAATAAGTCCACAGTATAAAAATGACAAGAACAAAAACAAATTAAGCTCTGAATCTCATTAAAATAAGCACCAGACGCTCTGCAGACCGCATGGTGGCACCCTGTGCCTGCTAGTCATGTTTTTAACTATGATCTGTTATCAGCTTATGAAATCCGACTAGACCGAGCAGTGTATGCTCTGTAAAATTTGCAATTTTTCATTTTGGTGTCACCCCTCTGAGATGGTGTCACCCGGTGCGATCCGCACCCCCCGCACCCCGTAGCAACGCCACTGTCTATCTTCACGCTTTCTACAATCATACGTTCACCGCATAACAACTGGGCTTCAATAATGGTCCATGCGCACATATGCACGAGCTTTCCATGTATGTATGTATGTATGTATGTATGTATGTATGTATGTATGTATGTATGTATGTATGTATGTATGTATGTATGTATGTATGTATGTAGTGTTATATGGGATGTCAGCACAACAGCGGTTAGAAAAGTTTACAAATGAAGAAAGAAGACTTAAACAAAATCTAAGATTGAATATAAATGTTAAAGATGTTAAAATTTTGTAAAATAGAAAATATTATGGCAACGCATGAACAATCCTTAAAATGTACGGTCAGAATTAGTTATATAGAAATGATGTCATCAAAAGTCCAATAGAAGGAATGCGGAGCAGAGCAATGTGATCTCATGTATTTTATATATATGCAGAAATGACAATAACTTCAATGATTAATTTCCAGTTATGAGAAAGCGTGTCTCTGAAAGAAGTTCCGTGACCTTATAAAGATTCATCCAAAGCAAAAAGACCATTTGTCAAAGGTTTTAGGAAAATTAAAACTTTAATGACAACATTATGATACGATTGACCGTTATATCCCACTTTCTCACTAACACAGACACGACAAATCTAGGAAGAAAAGTCGTTGACAAAGTATAAATACTGACTCTGGTAAGGCGGGTTGCCACATCCTCCTGCAGTCAGTCCCCGGATCCACGCATCATGGACAACCGTCACACTCCAGTTTTGCTTCAGCTGAAATAATAATAATAATAATAATAATAATAATAATAATAATAATAATAATAATAATATTGAATAAAATAGTGTGGCTTTGGTTATGCCAATGTACTAAAGAAACCCCTGTCTATTTTCATTATGTTGGTGATTACGGACTACGTTAATCTGCATTTAATTATAAACATACATAGGTAGTATTCCTTTCTACTAACTGCATACAATGGGTATTCATGATACATTGTACATTGTAATAACCGGTACCTGCTAGTTCACGATTTAATGTTTTCACACACACATACACACATGTATATATGTATGTATGTTTAGATAGATAGAGAGATAGATAGTTATGGTCATGGATTTTTAAATTATCTAAATCAAAATTTATTTCTTTGTAAACTGAAATAAATTTTCGATCCCAAAGTTTGGACTAAAATACGTTCGATAAAACTGAAACTCAGTAGGATCAATTTGGTCACATATCCATCTAGCAAACCAAGCAGTGTGAAGTAAATATTACACACAATCGCAGTGCAGTCCTAATTTTTACAGACGTAAAATTTTGGCGCAAATCACATGCGTTAGTGCAACTATCGTATTTTGTTACTAAAACACACAACAACAAGAACAAGAACAGCGAAGCAAAACATAAATTACCGGGTTCTAATAACTAGGCTTGTACATCTACCTGCATTTAAAAAGACTTTTTGTTCTTCACATTTGTGAAAATGTTTACATTTGCGATATCCTAAGCCAACACAAAATCCCTAATCAAAACTGGCAACTTTATTTGTTCCCAAGAGTTCTCGGTCTTGAGGTGATTTCTCGGAATGTATAACGGAAAAGTCCAAAACATAATTACCGTGTAAAATCCACACATACAAGACTTAAATATAAGTGTTCCACTATAATGTAAATCAGCTAATTCCAACTAAAGACCTGATTTTTTGTAAATTGTAATGCTTAAACTATAGGAAACAAAATCTACAGTTGACACCCCAAAACAGAGAAAATCTATGATAAAACTAAAACCTACATAAAATTAAACATACACATATGTATATATCTATACATATATTGAGATAGAGATATATAATATGTAGATAGGTAGATAATCAGAAGATTTAAAACTACTGCTTAACACTGCTGATGGATTTACAACCTTGAGATTTCAATAAATGGCGAAAGCAAACATTGAATATTGGTAAGTTGCGTAAGTTTTCACCTTGTTATTAGCCAATTCCTGGTGAAGTGCGTCCGGCTGTAAATGGCAGAGTTGAATTTCATTGAAGTTTGCGACAAAGTCTTCAAATGCAATCCTGTAAAAAAAACGTATATTAAAAACGGATGAATCATTTGATTGTAGCGCTATTCCTGTTGTTTTTCTCTGATATACACTTTCAATATGAAGCTCATCATGCATCCAGTCGTCCAATACAGCTTGTATTAGATGAAAACCTATAATAATAATAATAATAATAATAATAATAATAATAATAATAATAATAATAATAATAATAATACTAATAATAATAATAATAATAATGTTTTATTTACCGAGGATAACACAATCGATCACGAAAGACCCAACTGCCACGAAGTTCTCAGGCTATGGTTTCAAATAGTCACTTACACTCGGATATACTCAACTCTCAAACATTTAAAATGGATTAATGTACGTAACTATAAAGCTCATCAAATTGTTACGTATTTAGACTCTAAAAAATCCAGTAACACAGAAAAAGTGAAAACAACCTTTGTAAAATAGCAGCTGAAAGGGTGAAAAGACCATTTGCTAGAACGTCATTTGCCTCAAAAAAAAGCTTTCTACGAAAATGAAAACTATTCGCACATTAACGCCAAAAACAGAGCTTCTAACTAACTGAGAATTTATCTAATTGGGTTAGCTTATTTTGTTACTTTATCTTTTGTCGTTAGTGTGGATTTTCTTCAAATCTGTGTTTTGGTTACTCACCCGAATGTTTCTTTGATGTTGCACTCTCTCTGCTGCTTTTTAGGTTTGAGTAATTAAATCATTATTATATCAATATTATTGCACCATCTATGAAATCTTATACAGCGAGAGTAGCTAGAGAGCGACTAGAAGGAGTCAGAATATATCTTCCAGTCCGTGATTCTGTCAGACAAAAAATAACAAGAACGTCAAGCATTTCAGGTTGAGTTTGCAGAAGGATCAGAACAATTATTCAAGCCAGTGACAATGCCTACTGAACAAATTGCATAAGTAACGGAGAGTCTTTGTCCTACGTTTGAATAAACTGCCTTAGTGACTGGTAAAATAGCAGAAAGAACTAAGAAGACATATATACTTTTACGAGATCTTCCAGTTGAAATAGCTTCTGATCCACCTCCTGGTAGAGAGGAAGAAATACTTTAAGGAATTGACCAAGCTGGTACTAAAATAGGTAAAATACGGGCAAAAGGACAGAAAAAGAAAGAAAAAATGTAACGAAGGAATTGTTGATAAGTTAAAAGAGGTTGAAATAGGTCAATTACCTGATACTATAGTGAGGAGTTATTTTAGTAGATATGCAGTTTTTAACCTAATTATGTCAACATAGATTTCGATTCATATAAAAATAGATATATCGTGCATATTTTGGCAAGTAACAGGCAAAAGATAATGATTTAATATTTCAAAAATTTGATGTTTAAGTTTAATAAAGTTCTGCGATATTTAGAAGAAGAATCACAACCTCCTTCATAACATGAATCACAACCTCCTCAAGAAAAAAATGCCACTATCTCCTCAACAAAAATCACAATCTCCTCAAAAGCAACCGCAACTTCTTCAACAACAAGAAAAACTCTATGAGATTATTTTTTTTCTTACATATGAAGCTATTAAACATGTTTCAGGTCATCCAAGAAATGCAGTAAATACTGAGACATCAAATGAAACAAGATTGTTTTTTTAAACCCCAAACACGCTGAGCAAATGGACAAAGATACCTAGATTTCATATATTTAATATTTATAAAAATGAATCAAACGTTATTAAGGGTTCAGAGTATATTAAATTTAGAAGGAAAGTAGATGCAAGAATATCTGAACGTTAACATATAAGTCCATCAAAACCATAACCACCACAACAAAAATCACAACAAAATTAGAAAATGAATGTCAGAGATATTTTTAATAAAGATATTTCCAAAATTAATTGTGTAGAAAAAGCAAGAGATGTAACTGGAGACTATAATAATACATATAAATACATAAAATCTAATTATCTCAGTAACATAAACCCTGCAAATCGGTATAAAGCCATATATCTCGCTGTTAAAGGTAAGGAACACGTCGACAATGATGAACCACAGTCTAGTGATTTTAATAATAAAGTATCAATTGAAGGAGACGTTATGGGATACACGAGTCAAAAATAAAGAAACAGAAGCAACATGAAGTGGTATTTCTACTCAAGAAAATAGTCATATGTCTTGTCCTAACAAGTTCTTTTCTGATGTCGAACGATTAGAATTTCTGATAGGCAGGAAACATACTGGAAATAATTCACCAGAAATTATTAATGAAATATCTGATTTTGTCAAAGCTCATTTACAGGATGCATCATGGATATTAATGTTTATGGGTCTCTTATTGATGAAATCGTTGATGATTATCACAATTATTAAATACATAAATAGCAAATAAGATGAGTATACACAATGCTCATTGTGGACCGATTATGGTCAGAGCGATAATTCGCGATTACCTACTTATAAAACATTCTACGGTGATGGACTTGATGATATTGTTTAGGGTTTATTTCGAAGGATAGTCCCCAAGGCAATACCAATTACAAAACAACTAGGAATGAAAACAACTGACGTTCGTGTAACGATACTAGTGATACTGGAAATGTACATTGGCCGGAAAAGCGTTTTTGGCAATTAAGGATAGATAAGCATGATTAATGAGACGAAAACATCAACAAGAAAAACTACGCAGCACAAATAGTATGCCTGTAAATGTCAGTAATGTATATAAAAAAAATCAAGCCGCAAATAAAAAACTGGTAGAATAGGCTGATGATGCACAAAATATATAACCGCAAATTTAATAGCAGGAAGTTTTCTTCGTGTTTGACGATAACAATTATAACAAAATTTGTAAACGTGTATCTGATCCAGCATTTGATATGGATACACTAGTTCTCAAAGATGAATCTGTACGCGATTATCAATATTATTCTTATGACGCAAGAAACCAAATCAGCGTGGAAGAATCGAACTACAAGTTCAGGATAGAGTAGATATGTCTTACCCGCTGAAGCAATTTTTGAAGTAGAAGACGAACTTGAAGAACAAATAATACAATACGGCGCTAATTTTAGTGTTGGTGTTGTTAACAATGGTAGTATGGAGTTTTTTGATAGCGCCACATATATGATTGATGGAATAAATATTGGAACAATTCAAAAAGACGTTGATGCTGCTACAACGATAATTGGCCGAGCAAGATATTCCGACGATTATAAAAAATTAGCTGGTCCGTCAATTATGTTTGCTAAGAACATTACTGACCAACCTGAATATAACCAGTATGACATTGGACGTCCACAAAACCATGCCAGAAACGCACCTGCTGATGTGGAAAACATTATACTTAACACTCATTCAGATTTAAACTTAAGATTTACAACACGTTGATCAAACGTTAAATGGTGATGATTTTCACTTGTAAATCCACTGTCTCATATTTTTGTTATTTTGCAGTAATGTTATAATGTCATTTTCGGAGACAAGTATAAAGTTGTACTTGTAAGAAAGGCCACTGACGATGATTCATCTGACGTAATCCTGGTGGTGCAGATGATGTTGGTAGAGCATCACTAACAAAACGTTCGTTGTGGATGCCAGTAATGAATCCAACGATTCCGAAGAACAAAAATTACTCGCTTTTATGAATCAAGATGGAAATCAATATTAACATGGTTGACGATAATAGCATATTGTTCAAAGTGCTGTTAATGGAATATTTACATGGCATATATCATCACAGAACGGTGTTTCTGCAGCACGACATATTTTCATTGCTTTTCAAAAATATTGTAAGATTAAACTCACAGAATCAAAGCCATACGATATTTGATAAACTTGGATTTTCTGAAGTTTCGTTAAGGATCAATGACCAACAAGAGCCATCTGAAGATAGTTTACATAATTTTGATCAAAATCACGTAGGACGTGCATATCATCGTTTGATGACGTTTATGGGACGTGATCGAAACATAGATACTGGTTTACAAATATCACAATTAGATTTTACAAGTCTGTATCCGAACTATTACTTTTCACTGAAGCATCTTGATTAAGTTAAACAATCTTTAGTTGAGATACAATTTCGAACTCGCAAAAATAAAAATGCTGGTTTAATTCCTACACAGTGAAAAAGCAATGTTACTTGAAGGAGTCGGCGGAAGAATGGGAGTTAATGACGTTACAATGGAAAACAAGAAATTCAGTCGCTCGTGATTTTCTCATATAGTAATGTTAATGTTACTCTGACTCCTGGTCAGGTAAACAATTACAAAAAAAAACTTGCAAATAAACGAGGAGCAAAACTAAAATTGAAAAAGCTATCCAATGTCTACCGGTGGGCCAAACATATTATCATTAATCAAAACTCAGCTTAAACATTTTAACAAAGCTTTAGAATCAAACAAAGGAATTCAACACCATTTTTCTCCAAGTTCAATAAACTGGTGGAATATTTCCACTTCTTACAGCTATACCAGCGTTAATAGCTGCTTCTGATTTGTTGTCGCATGAGCAGCTGCGCTTGGTACTGTTGGAACCGCTGCTGAAATGGCACTAAAGAAAGCAACGGAAACAGAAATTTTACATAAAGAAATCTGAACAAAGATCACGCCAACAAAAACTAGGAAGACGTTCATAAAGTCAAGTATGCCTCAACATGGTCTACCTAAGAATACCCGTCTCACAATACGGAAAAAAGGGCATAAGACTTCCGGGGACAATACATCGTTATACGCAAAGTCTTCTTCATATGTCCAATTATGATCAGATTCATGCTGCTGAAGAATTCAAAATAGAAAATCTTAGGTGCTTTTATGCGTGATCAATTACCTAACCAGCACAATAAAGTTGAAACCGGTATCATAAAATTCGATTATAGTTCTGGTCCAGAAACTCATTGGGTTGCATACGCAATTGATCCACGTGGACCTGTTTATATATTGTGTCATACGGACTTCCTTCGCCGAAGGAATTATGTTATATAGAAAATGCATTCAGATATGATATTCAGCATTACAAACGCAGACAATAACCGATCCGCCAATATTTGGCCATGAAGCAATTGCTGCACTCAACGCTATTTTTTTTTTACCAACCAAACCACCTCATACGAGCTGGTGTTCTCAAACATAACAATGATCCATACGGTGGAGGTCGTCATATTTCACCAGGAATTGTTAATATAACATCATCCAATCAACCATTGTAGTCAGTCTTGTATGTGATGTAAATGATGACAGCTATGAAGCAGATCTATAAAAATTCACCCAGGCCTAATATGAGTATATTCTATATACATGTACAGGTACGAGAACCCATTAATCCGAATTATCTACGATGTCATAATCAGATATTATCAAGAATATATTTAAAACATACTGACCAAAGCGTACAATTTCTTGATTTAAGGTGTACAGTTGTGTCCATAAAAATGTTAACAATGTTTAATCAAATTTGCAATTTAAGAATTAATCAAAGAGATATGTTTTAGTGTACCAACACGTGATAGTTTTTATGTACAACAAAGAGGTACTTGAAAATGCCATGATAACAATATTTGTACTGCCCTCAGTCGGGGCAAAACAATTTAGTATTAATATAATTAATGATGAATACGAATATGAAGAGCTTTGTTTTACTGACAAAGGCACAGTTAAATGAAATGTGGCGAGAACAAATTATTATGATAATGTGTGATAGAGATCAGATTCTGAATTATGCGCATTCATGCATTGAATTTGATAACATTAAAAAAATATAATTCTTCAATATACAAATCCATATTAAAAAAACGAAACTATTGTTTTCCAAATAAATATCTGTTTTTACAAAAGTCGAGGCAGTATAAATATTTTATTTGCAATGTCAAGGAAGATTACATATATTTTCAAAACTGAAATCATTCGTCGCTATCACTACTATTATATTTAACAGCTTTTTCGTTTTCACGATCTGATATGATCTTTTCATTTGTCTTACACGTCTATTGATAATCGTTTTGTTCTGTATTCGTTCGATAATTTTGATATAAATTTTCGGTCGCTTTTGAAAACGAGATGAATTTATCGAAATCCGTATCTTTAACTATTGCCGAACATTGTAACATAACCTGTTAATTGTAATCAATCGAAACTCGGCTGGTAATGTATCGCGACCTTCAAGTTTTAGTTGCTGTAATTATTATTATTATTATTATTATTATTATTATTATTATTATTATTTTCAACTGAGACGACACAACAGATAAATGTTTTTACTTACCTCTGTTCACTCCTGAATATACGCTTCCAGATTGACTGAGATCAGAAATTCTGGCCTTCTTTTACAGTCCACAGAATTCTGAAATGATTGTTTTTTTCAGACTGGTTTTTCAGAACAACTCAATCACGTGCTTTTCTAGAATGCTCTAAAATAATCAGTTTTTCCAAGATGTGTGGCTATAAAATAAAGGCCAGAATCTCTGATCTCATCAAATCTGGAAGTGTGTATTCAGAAGTGAACAGAGGTAAGTAAAAACAATTCTTGAGCTTTGTTAGTATTGTTACCACACATATGGTTAATTTTGTAACAAAAATAATTACGTTGACAAATGAATAAAATATTTTTAAAAAATTTAAATAATATCACGCATTAACAAGCGAGATAACTACTTACGGAGGAAACTTTAATTGACAGAGTTATTTCCCTTGATAATAATAACATGCGATGTAACTGCTCAATCATTTTCTGATAGCTTTACTTCAATGATAATAATAATAATAATAATAATAATAATAATAATAATAATAATAATAATAATAAAAAACATCAACAGCTATCATAGTTGATAATAGGTTTGCCTCTTTATATCTTCTTGCAACGTCAAAGACAGTTAACGCGTATTTGTATGTGTATTAGCCTCTACCAGTTTTAATGGTATCGTGAGGTAAAATCAAAATATCAGCTGACGAACTTCGTTAGGAGCGCTGACATCAAAATGTGCATACTGAATTTGTTCAGGTGGTGGTAGATAAATTTGCCACATTTCCTGTCGTGCTAACCAATTTGCAGCAACATAACGTGTAACATTTCCTGCATCAGCGAGTTTACTAATCGCTGATCTACCTCTCCAATATCCTTCTGAGCCATAATAAATCGATTCCATTATTATAATAATAATCAGTTGATTAATTACCGGCCCCTAATACTAGTTTACCTTTCATCGCAAATGAATCTCTGATTTTCATAGAAATTAACTAATGAATCTGAAATGCACATCTGCAATATGTCGTTCTTGTAAATCTTTATTTGCATACGCTACTTCGGGAACGTGACATGATTGATCAATCGCATTTACTGGATACTCTCCAGGTTTAGGTTGATCTCGTTCGACAAGTAGAATATCAAGTCGGGATCCAGGACATCAATAAATATATCCAGAAAGATGGTTTTCTCCCGGGTATTGATCCCATGGAGTTCTGGTAATGTTCCTAATGAAGTAGCGATATCACTACTACTGGTGGAGGCACATTTATATTGTTTGCACCACATTTAACACACTTGCCTGTAAGTGCGCGCTTTTAATTTGTTTTCATGATTATTGTTAATCCAATGGTTGATACTCTACATCGAACACAATATAAATTCATATTATTTAATATATTTGCATAACACAGATGACATTAATTTCTCACCGACACGAAAACAATTACCAGTCAAACATGATCCAGCGCTACCAAATTAATGATAATAATAGGTCCATCTGGGTCTATTAATACACAATTATTACTTAATTTAATAAGTGAGATAAGTTGTATTTCGCTGCACCATATGTAGATGATCAGAGTTGTTACGATGTTTTTAAATATTTTAATGAGAACGCAAAATTGCTGAATGAAGATGGTGATGATATTATCAATTTTATCACCGATCTTGATAAAGCTCCATTTGTAGACGACCTAGATGGATTTATTATTAATCTCGTAGTATAACATGATACAATGCTAGACAAAAAAATCAAATCTAGCTCAGATATGTTCTCGATGCAGACATAAAAACACAGAGAGAGAGAGAGAGAGAGAGAGAGAGAGAGAGAGAGAGAGAGAGAGAGAGAGAGAGAGAGAGAGAGAGAGAGAGAGAGAGAACCTGTAATCTGTTAGTGAAATATGCAAGCCAAGTAACTGAGTTTGAAGAAAACTTGAAGCCTAAAAAAGCACCTAATGGTCAATCCATTTGAATGTTTAGTATTTTCACATTAGAATACATGTATAAAATTTGACTGGCCCAGTAAGTTCGCCGGATTTAGTCAACAGTAATCACTGATATATAAGCTGTATCAAGGTAGTTTGACACGAATGGTATTTTCGGAAACAGACTGCGATTTGCGGAGGAATTCGTGTACGTTAAGGTACCCAAGTGGATGCTTGCTGACATGTTTTTGAAACTTTATTTTTGAAGACACATATATAGCAGATATGGGTAAATAGTTAAACTGGTCGTTCTTGTAATTTCACAAATGAAAATTTAATACTGTAGCAAATTTCCAGTTTGGAAATGTACTTTAAGTGGCACCACTGTTGATTACCTTTTTCAATGAATGAGATTGAAAAGGCAGAAATATTCTGAATTTGGCGAACTCAATCTAGACTCGTCGATTTGTTATAGTCAGTTAATTTATATAAGGGGATAGTGAAATATAGTGGATCGGCTACTCTCTCGTTCATAAAGGTAACTACTTTATGTTAGGTTTTGTGAAAATTAGTTATATCAAGAGTTTGGAAAATATTATTGAAAAGGCGGTTCATTTTGTTAACAATATTATTATCATGTGTAACTCGTGCAATTACCAAAAAATACTCTTAGTTTGTGTTCCATTGTTCATACCATGAACCTCAGTGTTCCATTGTTCGTACCTTGAAACTCAGTGTTCCATGTTCCATCATATTTTACATTTAAGCACCCAAAATAAATCAATAATTGGCAAGCCCCCCTCCCCCCGAAAAAAAAAAGAACAAACAACAAAATAAAAACACCCCCAACAAACTGACGAAGAAAATTAGACGATTGACTTTTGCCTGTGTAGTGCAGTAAATTTACTAGAATGACGAGTGTTAACTCTCCAAGCAGAACCAAATAGTTGGTACAACAAACGAGTATACATTTTCGCCCATTTACCAGAATTCTCCGTCTTCTTCTATCACCAGATTCAACTGTTTCTTCATTTCTGTGGACATTGTTCGAATTTGAACGGACCTAGAACATAATAAACATTGCTTTTAAATGCAGAGTTTTCAAAAAGTGTAATATTTTAAAATAACTTATTTTGTTCAAGTGCAAAAGTGAATGTTAGTCCCAGATTACGAATATATTAGCCCGATGTAAAGTCGTTGAACAAACATCAATGTTCTGTTCGCATGAATCCCTATATATTTGTAAATAACCATTGTACGCGGCTGAGTCGCACAAAAATTTACAATCGTACATTAGTTTAATCCAAAAGTTCAACGTTAATGATAGATGTATATTAACTTGTTATCTTATTTCTAATTATTTTTTTTGTACTTCCAATCAGGATTTCTGCTTTTTTAATTAAAAATCAAACGATTCAAAATAACATTTTCAAAAATGTTCAAAATCTTATAAATACACAGTTTTACATAAATTTCGTATCCATGCAAAATAATGTATCTAAAGCATTTATTCTTTCTCTAAAATGAAAAACCACACATGTCTCTGAACTATATTATGTTTCTGTGCTATTTTCAGACTGCTCGAAAGGGGCCCCGAGTGGCCGAGTGGTCTAAAGCGCTCTCCGTTACGGATCACTGCCACTGTCTGCGTGGGTTCGAGTCTCAGATTCGGCTAATGTAGTTATGTGAGAAAGCTTGCCAGTAGCTTCTCTTGGGTCGGTGGTTCTTTCCGGGGGTTTTCCCGGGTTCTTCCTCCGCCAATAATACTGGCCGCCATGTATAGCCTATCTTGTGCTGAAAAATGGCATTAACCTCTACAAATACAAACAAACAAACAAACAAGCAGACTGCTCGGCAGAAGCTGGACCACTAATACATTGTATTTAAGAGAAACAGTAATATGTGCCAAGATTGAAGTATACATAGTTGCTTTCTCACACATGGATACGCACAAAGCTATGAACAGCAGCCTGCGCAAATCCATCTACTAATGTAAACATTTCGACACAACTAAGGAAAGGGAGGGAAAGAGCTATGTTGTATTGGATTCAATCGTTTTCAAGGAGGTGATTGTATACATTTTTTTTTATTAAATGTACCAGGGTTTTCGTTATTGGTGTACAAGTATACCCGAGGGTGATTTATGGATATTGTGTTGTATTTCGAAATAGTGAGTTCGGTCCATCCTATGCCACACGTGCGAAGAGCATTTGATGGGAAGAACCGAATGTTTCCAGTGCACAGACGATATCTGCGTATAAATTTATCACCGTAGGTAAAACTCTTTACATTACGGATAGTCTTGTCTGTGATCGGGTCTACTATAAGGACTTGCACATCTTCAGCTGTATGTAGATTTATTAATTTCTGCTATATCAGATACAACTATTGTACTATCGCGCCTTTTTTGTATGTTTGCTGTGTAGATTTTGTTTACGCAGTATAATGTAATATTTCTTGCGATTTAGCAAGGGATTTATATTAGTGATATAAAGCTACACTTTTAAGAAATGTTTAATACGGTAGGATTCTTATCGAGCAGGGTTAGGTTTACTTCTGAGCTCATCGTTTTTCAATTATTTCCGTGTACAACATTATTAAGTTTTGTGCTCGTGTCATGAATATATAGTACACGGTGTTGGATATGTTTTTAGCTATTGGGATCGTCCGCAGAGTGTAGAGATCGGTAGAGCATCCGTAGGGTTGGAGTGTCGTAAGGTGTCTAAAGTAACAAAGCGTTCAATGTTATCGGAGTGATCTGGTTCGACGTGGTGCAACCTGTAAAGCCAACCACGTGAATTAACCGTAGCTGCCGTGGAGCTGAAATGTTTTCATGACGGAGTGTATCTCCTTACATAGTCTTATAGCCGTGGGAAAATCTTGGTTTCGTAAAACCCATTTTATCTTTCAGGACTGTTATAATAAATTGTATATCTGTCCCTTGTTGTTTGCATAAGCTTCATTATCTGAGTAAATTCATTCTACTAGACTAGTCAAATTCAACATTTTTACTAGATGAGGCAACTAGATCCATCTTTTTATTCTGACATCACTGCGAATCATTCACCCCTTGTCTTTGTATTTTGTAAAGTAATTTGTGTTTTTATTATTACATTTGTGCGTTCTTGTGTTAATGAATCCAATGTTTGGATTATATATACACGCATTAAGTATCTAATTACTTTTTAAAGTCATTCAATATTAAACATTGTAATTTATATCTAATTGCTTTTTAAAGTCATTCAATATTAAACATTGTAATTTATATTATCGTCAAAACTGTTGTTATAAATCAGGAAACCCACCAGATTCTTGTGTTAAAGTGATGTAAATGTTCCATTTTTTTAAACTGGAAAATAACCATGAAGGTATCGAGTGTTTTGTGCATTTATTTGCCTTTTTGGACATCTTAATTGTGTGGCCACAATTCTGGTTGTGTTACAAAATAACATGCAAATGTAAATATAAACGTTGGTGTTACCGAAATATAGAGTAACACCTCTAGTTCTATTCAAGGTCATTCTGTCAAGTGCCAAATTTTTCGTCAGTGACATCCAGTAATTAATTCATAGGCTAGCCGACAATTAATTATCTTGGAGTAGGGTTTGGAAAAAAAAAATGTTTTCTTAAACCTGGTCAGGCTTGGTACAATAATTAAAGTGAAAACGGACTGGCTGTTTGACACGCTTAAAATTATGGGAATACTCACGTAGAGCTTTCAAAAATGATTAAGACAAACGATAATGTGACGTCTCGACCCTAAGTGACATGTTTGACATCGTGAGAGACGGTTTCCATAAGGTCAGTAAGACTAGCGTTTATGCCGATTGGTCAAATGTACAGGACAGAGGGTTGGGTCGAAACCCAGAATCGGGAAATATATAGTTCGTATCAAACGATGTTAGGCAGTCTAGCAAGACGTCTGGAAAAGAGACGGTCAGAATAATTGATTCCAACACCGGAGAAGACTCCGTACGTCTTTGAAAGAAAGACGTTCGTAAATTAATTGGGTTCCAGGGAACTGAATGTGGAACGATTGTAGGACGCCAAAACACAAAAGGTATCTAACTCAAATTCACCTTTATTATGATGTAATGTATATGCTGTTTATCTTTGTCTTAAATGCATAATGTATCGATTCTACGCTACAAATAGTTCCGTATTACATTGATTTAATAACGTACTTTGATATGTTTCTTTGTTACAGATGCATGATGTGTTCATATTTTGTATTGATAGTCGGTTTGCAGTGATTTAATAATGTATTTTGAATTCTGAATTAGCATTTTTTACCTTATTACTTAGTTAGGCAAATGGGTGAGGTAGGAAACCCGCCGTGTACATGTATGATTGGAAAGGTTACATTAATTTGAATTTATCATATTAAGTAAATATGAATTGTGTGTTATGTTATATTGCTTCACTTTACGTAATGATTTACGGGAATATGACTTTCCCGAATTCTGATGTCGATAATTAACAGTATAGCTCTATTGATCTGAAAACATGTATAGAAATTGTTAGCCGTATGAATGATAACACTGATAGTAAGATCTGATTGTTCGAACGTGAAGACGGACGAACAATCGCAATTCTGAAAGTAGCGAGATACTTAGGGCGTTTTACCCTTTTCTTTTAAAAGGAAAAATAGTTTACTTTGGCAAGAGTAAGCATCAGCGAGAAGTCAAAGGCAATAGTTTATTCTGGGCAAGAGTGAGAACCAGCGGAAAGTCAGAAAGGAAAGAAATAAGAAGTCAGAGTCTGGAATTCCCGTTCAATTAAAGGGCAAGCTGGAGACGGACGCACGCAGGGAAAAGAAAGGAAACCAGTCGACGGAAAAGGTCATGTTGAATCACCAACAGTCAAATGTTAAATGAACATTCGATTCCTTGATGAAATTTACAATCAGTATTAACGGCTAACTTCATTTATTTTCATTAGTGTTTGGATTCTTTGAATGTATCCATTATTTTAAAGCTTCAATATTTGTATTTTTGATTAAATTCATATTTTATCTTTACGGGGGCTCGTGTATTGTCTTGTTCAAAGTACCATCTCAGATTACTATACTCACTGACCGGGCATATCACACCGTAGCGATCATCTCCTAGAAAACGCCAATTAGTGGGAGGCGGTCTCAAGTGTTGTTTCCAAGTTGCGCAGTACCTCTGGCCAGGCCTTGTGCAATATTGTCTTAATAACACTTTGATCACCCGCCAGCAGTGCCCACGTTACACATTCATTAACGATTTAACGGAAAATGATTTATGCTGTCTTACTTTGAAATAACACATGGTTATTCAGTCTATAAAATTTTCAGATTCATCCATATGAATGACAAAAATATGGCATAATCTAAAATCGTTCACAACATTTAAAAACAGTTGTAAAGTGTTTAAAAATCCACGTGATCCTGTTGCACGAGGATCATCTGCTGACGTGCTGAGAAAACCAACAAGAGACAAATGGCAGAGCATAAAATATTATGAGCTTATACTCGCTAAAAGATCTTGCAGAAGAATATAAGACTTGTCTTTAAGACTATCTGAATCAAAGGAATGATTTATTCAATAACATAAGTATACATTACACAAATGAGGGAGATGTAAGATTGTTCCTATATTAACAGGACCAGATGTACATAGATGACATGGAAGCATAAGCAAAATACGATGGATAGAGGTACATATTTAGTTATTGATGTACTTCTCAAGCCTATTCTTGGACTGCAAAAGGGAAAACGAATTAGATAACATACACAATCAATTTATAGAAATCTTAAGAGAAAACTTAAAAAGACTTGGAATAGTTTTCATCACCAAAAATTAATTTCCATGTATGAAATCTACAGATGTTTCTATTTTTGTCTTGTTCTAACTCACAATGTGTTTTTTGTTGATGCACGTATACTTTCAATAGGTACACATAATCAAACATCACGTGATGGGAAATCTGCTATAAATTTCATGGACGTGTCTTTTCTCAAGCCCGATAGATTAAATCTAGGTTTATTTTTACAGATCCGACTTGTACAATTTTTCTACACATGATCTTTTTCGGTTACAAATACATGGCAAATATTGATTTATACCACGGGAAAGGCTAAATATCTCTTCAATTAATCTCTTAAGATTGTCAGTAATAGATCTGTGTATTCTTAAAGTTGTGAAGAATTCTTTATGAGTGGTCTTTAATCACTTAGACTTGCAACTTAAGGTTTCCGTGCATATTTTTTAAAATCAATCCTATGCTTGTAGCATTTATTTATTAAATTACAACTCTTATGCTGAAACATTTTTCCTGGTTATTTTGCGTGGTATTTTTTTTAGACAGAATAGAGAAATATTAACCAGTATGAAACTAATATCGCCTGCGAACCTAAGCAGTCTGACGGTCACGGTTAAAAGAAGACTTGTCAAAATACTTATTCCACAAAATCTGTGATAACGTTAAAATCTGAAATAATTGTTTAATATTACTAATTGGCTTTATAGTCTATGCAATATTTATTTCTTGACAATGTTTTACTGGAGCCCCGATTCAATTGTTTATATACATCTGCTAATCAGGGCGAATACCAAAATCTAAAAATCGTGTATATACCTACAAATATTCTACCGGACGACACTGTTTGAATATGAGCTTCAGGCCGTGTGGTCCAGTATGGATTTTGTTTTATTTTCAAAACGAAATTGAGAAAACACCTTTATCATCTCTGAAGGAAGAACGGCTCTTCCGAAGGTACATTCTCTCAGTACATGAGACTGTAATACTTAAGAAAGAGGAGTGGTCAAGCCTCTACAGGTCAAAGTGTAAGAAAGATGCTATGCATAGTATGGTCTACAAACTTTGTTTTAAAAAGCATTGATGGTCCAGCTTTCTGATTGTCAGTACGACTGTACCAATGTGTACCACAATTCAAGAACCTGGCGGAATTTGTTTTACAAAAAGAAATTTGAGGTTCAGAAATATTCTCGTAATGGATACAATATTCAAAATGGTAAAACTATGACTGTCAGGTATAATCAGTCTGACAGATCCAATACATGTACGTTTAAGCTAGTATTATCTATTATTCACTTAAGTGTTTGATACCCCTCCCTGATACTGTCTCGTGTAATACCAACTTGTCGGACCAGGATCCGTTCCACTCGCCATGACCCCAAGGATTTCGGAGCCGCAAAAGGCGGATCTGTCTTCGTCCGTCTGGCACCTGTTGAAATAAAGACATTGATCGTGGGAATTTTTTCTGCGCGTGTTTAAAACTAATCCGACGAATCACGTATGACATGTATAAGTATTTTAAAGTCGGGTATTATAACACAATACATAAATATTTAAAACCCCAATCGATTGAGCAATCAAATCAAGAAACAAGTAATATCAAACTCAGTTGCTTGATCGTTTAATAATTTTAGAATCGACGAAATTTATATTTAAACATTGACTTATTTGTCGTTTTACATAAAAATGGAAGCAACTCTTTAAACGTGGACACAGTATGAGCAAGGAGTGTGTGTGTGATTAGGATTTTTTAACATAGTTTTAACAAGTTTTCAGTTATATCGCTACGATGTCTGCAATGAGGCAGTTTATAGTGATGTCTAGCAATGGGGCAACATGCCGCAGACATGTAGCATGATGTCCCACCCAGTCCTATTATACTGACACCAGGCTGATCAGTCATAACACTAACCTCTTAATGCTATGCGCCAAGTGAGACAGGTGTTAGTACCATTTTTGCAAGTCTTAAGATAGGACTCGGCCGGAGATCGAACCCACGACGTCCGCTTCCGCGGCGGATGCTCTAACAACTAGACCACCGGAGCGGTCACAAATAGCAAAGAAACAAATTATATATGTTGTCTCGAGCGACCTATTGTACAACAATGGTCTTTCGACGGGACTGAAGCTCTACTGTCTGAAAAGAATTTCCAGGAATTCAAGATATAATCATTTATTCCTTTGAGACTGTCGAGTGCTAAAACCATCTCTGAGATTCTTTAGCGACATGATTTTAAAATTAGCCACTGTGGCAATCATATTGGATGCAAGATCTGCACACCTATTTCAATTACGATAAACTAAATATTATAAGAAGTATTTTGGTGAAGAAAGGACAAGATTTTCAACAAGTTTATTGCGACAGTTATATTTGAGGGCAGACGGGTACTGTTTTCAGTCAGGAACATCTAGATATAACACGTTGTCTTCTGGTAAAAATGTCTTGTCTATATTACTTTCTATTTAGGAGAAGTAGCAATAACAATATTTTAAGATGGCTGTCATAGTGATCATACTGGAAGTTAGATGATGGATGGAAGGGGTCTAGAAGATGGACAAAGGCCAACAGGCTATCACATAATTTCTTTTTGTCTATAAAAAAACCCAGATGGGTAAGAAAACGTTTTAATCACCAAATTAATACAAATTTTATAAATCCCTTTCGTTATGGAAGCAAATGTCAGTGACCTAGAACTATCGGCTTTTATTTCATTGCACAGATTAAAAACCAAAGATGTGTTAAAAGACTAAGTGGAAAATTATATCGAGTTGATTGCATGTACCATTCATTCCCTTTCCCCATCAGATACAAAAGTCATAATCACGTGAAAATCAAACGGGCATGTTTAACTGAGCTGAGTAAAACATTTCGTGTAAATCTAAATAGGAGATATCTAACCCCGTTATCCTTTTATAGTCAGAGAAAAAAATTAAATACCTACCACAGTAAGCGCTGTTACGCTGTACGCATGGCCCATATATAGTCCATTTTCTCTTCGTATTTCTCCCCTTATTTTGTCATCGGGGAGCTAGTACAAGACGAGAAGATTAAGAAGAGATTACTGAATTATAAATTAAATGCCTTACAAGTGTCAAAATAGTTTTGTGTGGTCAAATTTAGTCTTAACCAATGTACACAATATTATTTATGCACATAGAGCGTTGTGTGCGCATGGTTTGTGTTTTTTGTTATCGAAATCAAATTATAAGTTGAGCACAATTCATTTAGAGACGAGAAATGACGATGAAAAAGCGAGCAAAACGTATGATCATGGAAGATAAATACATACAGGTACTGTATACATTTTTAACATCTGAATCGTAACGAGTCCATACTGTAAGGTGAATACAACGTGCTAAACAAACATCGAGTTAATATGAATAAAGTATATTTTTATTGGATGATATCCTCATAGTATATCTATCCAACAGATTATATTCAATACTGAAATATCACAATCGCAAAATATGTTGTAATAATAGCTTTCAACTCTGCTCACATGAATGCTTCCGCCAATTTCTGTATTCATTTGAGAACTTTTCCACAACAGATCGTAAAGGTCCGGGGAAATTCGAGATTTGTCAGTCAGATCTATTACTTCCGACAAACCACCTGTAAAATCTACTAGGGCATCCTGCAGCTTTCCGCCGTCAATCGCCTCGTAACATCCGCCTCTCAATCTGGTTGAAAAGGAATACCAAATAAGAGTAGATAATTTAATCTCCTACTTAGTACGACAGTACACTAAAAGTTACATTTCATAGTATACATCTCGTTGGGTTATACGCGGTAAAATTGGTTCTTTTGACGAACTAAGTCAGTTACACATTTTCTAGTAAAATGTAATGGTCAGATCTCCACACAAACTGACGCCCCCACCCTCTATGTTCGCGTATGAATATCTTACTACACATTACAAAACATTTCCAGTGAGATACACACTAAATGGCATAGAATATACAGATTATACTAATTTAATCCTAAATGTAGGTCACAGCTATCTCAAACTTTCTCTCCAACTGTGTAATATTTAAAGAAACAGAAATTACCACCTAACATCAGAAGATGAAGCTTTATTATTTACTGCAATTACTGTCAATTAACCATTTTACAAAGTAATATTACTCTTAAAAATATAAATATAGAAATTCGAGATCCTTTATCTAGGAAACAGTATGTAAAATGCGTGCAATGAAATGGGAATTCAATACGATGCATTCGTTGCCTTTTCTGCTGTGATTTTGAAAAAAAAATCAACAGAGTCGAGGTACCGGAAAAAATATTGTGTATGAGTGAACAAATGGGAATAAAACGGGCTGGATAGATTAATTACAGGTTACTATCTGCAGATTATGAGAAAGTATTGATGCTGATGTTGATGTAGGGTTTAACGCCATATTTCAGCACACGATAGGCTATACATGGCGGCCAGTATTAATGGTGGAGGAAGAACCTTGGAAAATCCCAGAAAGGACCACCGACCCACGAGAAGCTACTGGCAAGCTTAGACTCGAACCCACACAGATAGAGATGAGATGTCAGTGATCCGTAACGGAGAGCGCTTTAGATCACTCGCCCTTCCCCCCCTCCCCCGCATGGTGAAATATGAGTATGAATCTATTACGGTAATATGAACGGAATGTGAAAATAATTTGTAAATTGTGTTTTTCTTTTGCATAAATTACTATAAATAACAAGTAAACTGATGCTTATATTATTGGTAATGTTTATCCATGTACTTGCTTGGCATAAGCTTTCTCCAGGAGAGCTCCCCACATCTCAGTTGGTTCATTCTTGTTATGACAGTATATTAGATTTCGTCCGTCTGTGGGTAAATAATCGTCTATCACCACCTCGACCCATCTTCCGTACCAGGAAAAATTGAAATGGAAAATGCCTGAGAAAAATTAAGCAATGTTAAGAAGAAGATATTTCCGAAATGTATCCATTTGCAGTGGAGATTCGTACGAGATAGAAAGAAAAAAAAAAACAAATTTCGCATGACGCATATAAAGGAGTATACTAGAAAAGTGAATTTTTATTTCGTTATTAGGTTTCATTTTTTTCTTCAGATAAATAATAAAGTTGAAAACTCCATAATTTGAGAAGTGTTTAAACCGGTATGTGGGGGTGGGGTGATGCGGGAAAGACAAAACATTAAATGTTTTTTATACATTCAAATTCAATTTATAAATTGTAAATTGTTTGACGCCTAACCACACCTTCAAAGATTTAATATGAGAGAGAGAGAGAGAGAGAGAGAGAGAGAGAGAGAGAGAGAGAGAGAGAGAGAGAGAGAGAATATCTACTTGGTGACGAGGGCAGAACGTTTTTTAATTGATAGAAGGTATTTCAAGTTAATGCATGTAAATACATTTCTGTTCAATTTACCATACATCTGTGCGGTGAGGTTTTCTTTTCCATTCAAAGGTTTTCTACAAGACATTAAAGCCTGTATAAAATTTAATACTTTATCATCATTTGAACGTCATGCATATGTTTCCAGAAGGCGAAACTGTGTAACATAGTGTAAATCATACTTAATTTTCTTTCTTTTTTTTCATTTAAAAAGTTCCACTACAGAGTACAAAACCCATAAAATTATCCTCTATAGATATCACTTGGCTTACAACCAATGTAATTTCAGCTTGTGATAATGAACTGTGTGGAATCCTTTGCTGTCTAGAATAGATTCCATTGCACACAAATATACAAAAATAGTTTGAACAATGTCGATCAACGGTTGTCGTGGCGCTCATGTTTGCAGACAAGTATTGGTGAGGTGTACTCTAAAAAAAATATGCAACCACCAGGTTTTGTAACTTTAACAAAAATTGATCATACAACGTCACCACAGAAATCTGCAATATAGGTCACCATGCCTTAATTTTATTTTTAGTGAGGAGAATCTCCTAAACAGTACGTTTCATGACTGAACATGCTGCTATGTCAGAAAAATTGAATTTAATGTTAAAATAATCCGGAAAGAATTAAACCGTCGGAAAAGAAGTTCTTATTTCTGATTTCGGCTTTGATGGATATGCAGATACTAGGGTCCTTTGTCGCTGGCAGTAAACAAATTTAAGAATGAATTTGTTTAATAAATAGCATTTTATTGGCATAGCCATCGTCGTAAAATATTTTTTATAGCATTATGTGCAATAAACGGTTTGTTACGCTGAAAAAGAAATATTACACACATTATTACACACAGAAATTTGATTTCGGACCTTGGAGCTGTAATTTCAAATAACGATTATACAAATAATGATGTTTTATTATACCTGCATATATCTTTGGGTCAAACCCTTGATCAAGGGGTACTACTCTTTCAAACTGCTTACTAGGGCCATTGACAAGAAGTGAAGCCGCCGCCACAAACCAGCAATCACCTGCAACACATACAATATAGTCCCAGTAGTTATTTAAAAGTATTTCATTAGTAATATCTCTGATTTTGGTCACTTCTGAAGTATAAGCATGTCATGGAAATGTATCTATATCTTATAGTTCAACGGAATTTAATGACTTGTAACATTTCATTGTAATCAGTCGATTTCTGATTGTTGATGCATCAAAAGCTAAATCATTATTATAATATTAAATTAAATGTAATCAGAACTAGACCCAGCCCTAGGCACTGCTTCCCCACCCCGTTTACAAGCACACCAATCAATCCAAGAAGTTTAAACTTTAAGGTGGAACAGTTGAGTGGGTAGCATAACAAATCCGCAGTTAAGTTCGATTAGTGCTAACATACTGCACTATCCAGCCGAGGATACCGTGGTATTTTCTATGGCCAAAATATTTGCTCCAATCACCTAGAGATTATGTAATTTTACATTGCTGATTAAAGAGTATAATTTTGATTTTTGCGTTTATCAGGCGCATTTTCTTGATTTGATGAATCGGAAATTGATGGTACATACCACGACAGACCATTCTTGTAATTGCAATTTTTTAAAAATTGTCTTCGTTATGTATTTTTGTTGTGCTTTTATTTTAATGTTAATATTGTTATTAGAGTCCTCATTCAGCGTATGAATACTAGTTTCTTGTACATAACTCTGTTGAAAGAAGTGTGTGCTGTTAGAAACGTAGTTATTCTCACAGTTTAGAAGAAATAACTTGATCACGTGGTTATATTTTGACCAGTAGAGATCCTTGTTAAATTTACCAACTAATGCAATTGTAGTTATTTCCCATTAACATTATTCAGCAAAGTCTATATGAGACGATTTGGAAAATAAACAGCTTATTTGAATATAACGTACGTACTCACACGACCATGCAGAAAGTGATGGGAAAATTTCAAAAGTCATTTGTTTTCGAAAAAATCAGGACACAATTCTTTCATATTTTGAACTTCTGCTGTATATGTGTTTTTCAGCAAATAATATACTACTGATTTTAATTACCCAGATTGCCTTGCATCAGGTCTGAGCGTTTTGTCCCGGAGACGACAAATTGTGGATTTCTGACAATATCCTGTAAAAAAAAATAACGAGGAAAACTGATATGTATTTATATGCGCAATTATATATTATGTCGAAAATCAAACTAACATGATGAGTTGTTTAAAATCCATAGAGGAGAAAATTGTAAAATCGTTGTTAGAAATTGAACGGTCGTAGATGCTTGTAAGACTGGAATCGCAGAAATTATTGACCGGTAATAAAACAAATTTTTTTGTTTGTTTAGCAAATTCCAGTAATAATTTCAAAGTAATCGTAAAACTATATACAACATAAAAACATGTATCTTGCCACATTTCACGAAATGTTTTATAATTTCTCTACTAGCTGAAACTATATTGTGATCTTATTATAGGTATATACTGTACTAAAGTTGCCTTTACATTCTTATATTGTGCAGGATTGAGTTTAATATGTTTTACCATCTAGTAAAATCATATTTTAATTTTTTTATTTTTCATTACATGTTTTTGTAATGTACATTTATTCACTAGAGATGATGGTATTTTTCAGAAAATCGGTTGACCGAATTATTCTTTGGTAAACAAGTAATATTAACCTAGAACCTAACCAAGATTCAAAGCTAGTGGAAACCACATAAAACGTTTAAGTTTTATTTTAAAATGATTGCTTGTTATCAAGGTCATTATCGATAAGTGAAGAAGTAAACAGTTTTTTATTCTTAAAGTAAAAAATGATTGGTTTTTGTCAGGGTCATGTTAGGATTACATAATACAAAACGATCACTTGAGCCCCCCCCCCCCCCTTGCGTGATTTCGAAATGTAGGGGTTGTTTCGTAACTGCATATTAGAATATAATACATTTGTTTCAGTTAAAAATAATTGGTTCGGGGCTTTTAAAAATGACGGTAAGTCATTTTCTTTTGTTGTAGCCAGTTGTTGAATTCATGTTAACTATTCTTGAGTTCATTTGGATTTTAATGGATTAATTCGTATCTCTGGAAATATATGATGTGCTCATACATAACTCTTGGAAAAAGACAGTTTATCAAAATATTATTCGGATTTCCATCACCGGAGTTTTATATCGTGCGATTCCACAAGGATCCATAGATAAAGACAAACCAGACTTCAGCATAGATAAAGACAAACCAGACGTCATCGCCTTCCATCTTGGATTTTCAACAGGAATCTAAATGAAATCTATTAGAAAATTTTATTTTTGGACTTCTGTAATTTAATTCGTGGATTATTTTTGGAGTTTCTGGATTTGATACTTAAAACTAAGTCTTTTTTTCTATTTGTAAAATCTTTTTCCAGGGTAATTAATCATTTGTTAAATTTTAAAAACGGCTGTTGTTTCACTCTTTTTTTTATACCGTTTATTGGAACCTAAACTCGTAACACTAAAGAAACACGTATTCAAAGAAATTATGATGAAAAGGTACAATTTTAATGAGTATTACCGAATAAATGTTTCCTCCATATTTTATAACCATGATGTACAACTACTTAATTTATGCTTAAACGCCTCATTTTCAGTAAAAAAAAAAAAACTGTAAACAAATCCGGAATTAGCTTTACTGGTGACTTTCAATCTTTAATTTAGTAAAATTGTATACTGCATGGAATTTTATTTTCAAATTGATGAAAGTTTGTATTCGCCGGGAATTCGACCAGTGCGATGTGCAACATATGTATTTTCTTTAGATGAGCAAATACAACTCTGGCATAGTGTATAAAATTAGCCTCATTATTGATCGGTGTACGTCTTTGCTACTCATCCAAGTATGTTTTCGCAGATTAGTCCCTTAGTTTATCATTCTCAACACAGAAGAATAACTACACTAGGATGGAATTATATTTATCGAGTTAAATTATTTCTTTTTGTTCTTTACCCACCTTTATCGCTGGTGCTATTTTCAGAGTAAAACACTTTTTTGTCATCTACTCTTCCTCGTTAGATAGTACACTAAATACAACTAACAATTGATGGAAACGTAATTCAGATTACAACAATTTTGCGAGCCTAGCTCAAACGTCAAAGATATTGTTACGTGTCACGATCAACACGACAAAATGCGCTGCGACAAAACGTCTACAAACATTGTGCACCATTGCAACCAAGAATTGATGAAAATGAGGTTCAAGTAGCAAGAAGAGTCCATATTACTTCAGAATATACGACCTTAAATCGAATATACGACCGTTAATCACTGACTCTTCCTCACCCAATGACTGCAAGCAGAATACAAAACCGCGTCTTCATCTACTCACTGTAGTTAATTACCAAACCAAATATGATAATTATTCCTCCGTCGCTGAAGATGGAGTTTAAGTTAAAGGATCAACTGTCTGCTTGACGAATGAATGTTTATATATGATCCATGAACGGAGGGACGGACGATTGGAAGGACTCAACAAAACACGATATATCCGCTTACGTGCAAATCTTAAAAGCCTGTTAATAAATATTTTGAACAAATTATAAAATTTTCGACAAAGTTTGTGAATATTTAAACGAATGTTTGCACATAAAAACTAAGATTTGGTGTGTCTAAAAAAAATTGTATTAAGCTGCATTAAAAGGAATTCTGCCATTTTTACAACATTAGATAAGTAGTTATTTGAAAGCTTTACAGACAGATAGAAAACTAGATGCTAATAGCTTGTACAGATATAACCAGCCCCTTGCTTTACAGTATCACTTAAACAGATGAAGACAACTTCTCGAAACAGATATTGACAGTTGTTTCAATTATTCTCCACCAGAATTGCGAGCCAACGTACAGACATTATCAGATATATCAGCAGTAATAATTAAATACCAAACGATAATTCTGGCAAAGCTAGGAGTTAAGAAGTTTGGCTTTCAAAATAGTGCATAACTCTCGAAGATCTGTAACTTGAATCATAATTAACAACAGACTTGATATTTTTTCTTTTAAATCTTGCACGCCATAAAGAACCAATACAACAGCATAAGATTGACATAAAAAGTACAATACATTGGTAATCAGTCTGTTTATTACTTGTTTAGGGTCCTTATATCAGATCCTAAATATTAGCCCCCTCCCCTCAAACACGAAAGTAGAAACAAAATTAGCCCAACCCCTTCATTTTCTTGTTTAGTAATATATGCGATTTAAAGTTCACAGTTGTCTTTACATTTCGAAATTCTTTGTCCAATTCAGTTTATACATCTTATCCTTTAACTTCTATAATTAGCTAAGAACCAAAGACTTCTAATGAGTCAACCCTGTTTTTTTTAATAGGTTTTCACCGACCACAATGGTGGGAGTTACAATGTAGTTAAGAATCATATCAACAAGATTAGTTATTATTTTTAGACCAATCCACTTTGGTAGGGACTCTACAACACTACATAAAAATCAAAAATTTCTTGCGAACATAAACAACTAATATACAATTGGTACAAGTCATAGATTTTGACGCTAGTTAGTTCGTGTTGAATTTAATTTAATCCTTTCTCGAGCGCCAATATACATTTTCAGGTGATAAAAACGAAAGCAGCAATGCCAGAATCAAGAGATAATCTCGATACGTTGACACGTTTGGACGGGATAAAAGTGTCTGCAAACCTATTTTTGTGGAAGAATCAAATTCAAGAGAATATAAAAGTGTTCCTTTGTGTTCGTCCAGTGTTCCTTTGTGTTCGTCCAGTGTTCCTTTGTGTTCGTCCAGTGTTCCTTTGTGTTCGTCCAGTGTTCCTTTGTGTTCGTCCAGCGTTCCTTTGTGTTCGTCCAGTGTTCATTGGTTGATTTTAAACATCAGAACTGACATACATAAGTGGTTTCAAAATAGTTTATAGGTTATAGTAAATGATGACAACACGAAAAACAGCTGTATCAGTTCGTACAGACAAGTGGATGAACAATGTCAATATAAAGAGGGAACAAATGACATATTTCCTGTACACATATATGTAATCTGCTAAATTTACAGTAAATTCGAAGATCTCGTAAACTTTAAAAGGTAAATCTACCACCATGCAATAAAAAAAGATGTTATGTATATCTCTATTGCGTACTGAACTTTTGTCCGTGATTGAGGGATGTGAATGAAGCATTCGCACACAAGACTTTTTTCATGCCTATAAGTAGTAAACAAGATGTTTATTAACATTTGAGTTCAATATCTAACTTTGGTTACGACATATTGGAATTTTCAACCGTTTTCCAGAACATTCTATTGCAATTTAAGTCAAGTGCGGATGTATGTAAAAGAGTTTGCCAAAATAATTATTTCTTTCTTGTTATATTCAGTATGTGCAATCATTTGTAGTGGTGGCTTTATATAATTTGAGAGAAATTATTTGTTTAAATTATTAATTGGAATTATAAATTCCTCTTTGATCTTTTGAACTAAACCACTACTTTTGGATCATTAAGAACGCTGTCGAATACATTCTGGATTATATCATTGTGTTTCATCTGGATTTTTAAGACTATTGGAATTTAGTAGGAATATTACATAAGTCATAACAATGATATTTTTTTCAGTAATTTAGGCCACCGGCCCATTTGACAAGCTACAATACAAGTAAATATAATCTGCTCCATGGCTGAAAGAAGTTATATATAATGTTTATCAAGAGTAAAGATACATAATTTCCAATAATCCGTGTATTATTTTACAAACCTTTGTACTTGTGAAAAGCCACACATTTAATGGGACTTTCTTTGAAAACACATACTTCCTTTTACTTAAGATATCCTCCATTTCTGAAAACAATGATTTTAGTTTTATCGAGATTGACCATGATGCCAGTTTTATCACAGAAACGTTCGATAATATTTATTCGATTCTGAAGTAGCTTGAATATATCGGCGCAAATAGCAACATCATCAGCGTAAAGTATTGCCAAATATATCATAAATATCGTTTGATATAAATACACCCCTGTTGCATTCGAGCTTCAGCTGTGTAATGAAATCATTAATTAAAGGAGTAGACAAGATAGGGCCTTAAACACAAATTTTTCCTTGTATATAATGTACATTGGAAATAAGTAATTAAACATTTGGGTGTTCAGACACAGCGTTTAAGATTTGTATACTTATCTATTAAAATGTTTACTATTTTATCATTCATACTCATACGTATTATTGACGACCAATGTTCCCTCTAAGTGGATGGTAGGTGTGCGCGCAGTGCTCGTTGCACTGCGCAAGCATTACGGAGACGAGCAAATTTAACGTTGGATTGAGCAAAAATTGACAATTCAGCTGCGCGGGGATGACTGAGCAGCTGCGCGCGCGTGCACGCACGCAGCTTAGAGGGAACGTTGTTGACGACCATAATATATGATGCTGTACTTTATCAAAGCATTTGTAAAATCGAGGAAAATACAATACACTCAACCTTTTCTGTTTTTAGATATACTTCTGAGTGAACGCGTGAATAATAAAGATATTGTCGCATGCAGTCTTTTCTTTTTCTCTTCTAAAGCCTACATGTGCTTCGTCTGAAACACAACTGTCTTCCGCCAACGTGTATACAGTATACAAGTATTCAATACAGTCGACTCCGGTTAAGTGCACACCCTCGGGCCCGTCACGAGACTGTGCAGTTAACCTGAGTGTGCAGTTAACCGAATTACGGTACAGTACAGCTTTAAATCAGCACGGCACGAATATATGTGAAGAATAAATTTAAACAATGATTAGAATCAACTCTTTTAAATTTTACTTAAATGTTAAGCTTGTTTTCCTTCCTCCGAACACAATTTCACTGATTCAGCTAATGGATCAGGGATTTATAGGGAATTTCAAGAAATTCTATAGATCGCTTGTTATTTGAAAACTGCTGTCAGACGTTGACATCTCCCACAGAAAAAGTGTTCAGCTCCAAAGTCGTCTGCATCCTGTTTTTCGCCGTGTTGTCGTTTAAATTGAATTCCGTTCCACATTTTCCTTCTTTCCGACCATCCATTTTTTGGTTTGAAATCATTCAAACCCAAATGGTTTAGAGCAATGTTTACCATACTGTACTATGATTTTTCCTACGCTATTGCTCCCTAGTGGGCGGGGATATACATGTATATACAACCTAAGGCGTCCTTTACATGTCAATCATTTACAAAGTCGCATTTGCCGACTTAATTGTCGGCTTATTTGAAGTGCTACAGCAGTGGACTGGCAATAACTGATCATGAATATATATTGTGCAGTTAACCGGAGTAAAATTGTATTGAATAGTGTGCCACGGGCAGAAAGGTATCGTGCTATTTATTATCCGGAGTGTGCATTTAAGCGAAGTGCAGTTATCCGAAGTTTATTCCCATTGAAAAGCATTGGGGAAAAACGGGACCGGCGTGACCACATGCAGTTATCCGGTGTGTGGAGTTAACCGATGTGCAGTTAAGTGGAGTCGACTATATATCAGTAAATCAATGATGCAGAATAGGTCGGAGGCGATTACATCGCGTGTGTGTTATAAGAGGCGATTAATGGAGACAGAAGCCGTGGTTATCGTGCAGGTCTCGCGACCGAGAGGTTATGATTTCTAATCCGATCATCTGATTACCTCTGATTGATTACTGGGGTGGCCTTAGCACTGAATAACCTACTTGTGTTGCTGTACGTAAAGAACTGAATCAAACAAAACGCGAGAACACACACGTGTTTCTGTTTACATTTTTACATACCTCCAAATGTGTGCACTGCTACAGTACTTATCTTTTATATACAACATGTTTCATACCCATTAGTAAATTCCTCTTCTAAACGCCCAATATTAGCGATAGACTACTGAAGCTTAAATAAAATCACATTATGCCAAAAGGGTACATTAAACATGTTTTCTAATCAAATAGACAGACATACCTGTATGATGAGAAGGTAAGTTAATCTGCTCAATCTACTAATCTTAGCTTTAAACCTTCTAGAACCAACAAATTATGAAGGAAAAGGAAAGAAGAAATATAAAACGAAGAATTTTAAAAAATGCTACATATATTATCAACCTAGTTTTAATTTTACATCTTGTAGTGCACAAGGTTGGTGAAGTATGGTATTTGGTCTTTGGGCCAATAAAATGGGTAATATACGGTAGGTGTAACGCAGCATATGTTTCCCTGGCGGATATAATCTCTTCAAGGTATCGACATTGTGTGCGTAAAAGAAGGGAAATCATCAATCAGGTTAAGGTGCACTGAGTTTATCTGATAGCGAAAAACTGTGGTGAAATAATTCTAATTACCATTTTAAGAGAGGAAGATGAGATGAAGACATTTAAAATCTGAAACATAAAAGAACTTCAGAAATGAAATGCTGCCAAAGTTTCTGAGAACCTTGGTTTATCGTGCAGATATTCAAAAACGATCGGTGAAAATCAAGCAGCCCAAAAATGGCTTTACATAGTTGTTTCAAGAATAAAGTCTCAGTGAGATGGAATCCCATGTACATCCGACTAATGCGGAGTGGAAAGCGATAAAATGGACTTAAACAAGCAATAAAGCTATTCTCTAATGTACTTTTGGCTTCCATGCGGAAATAAAATAAAATACGGCCATTAAAAATCTATATGGTGCAAATAAGTTACAGAAAATCTTTGATAATTATTTAACATTCAAACGGGACAATGCCTGAACAATATCTGGTTGATGTATCATTTTATGCTGAAAATAAAAAGAAGGCCTTTGTTTTAGTTTTGGCTGATTTTTTCAAGTAAAATAATTGTGATAATTCACTGAAGTGAATTACGATTAAAAAATATCATTGCCACGCCGATAACAAGATAGCCATGAAATTCGAACTTAATCTTAGATGCTTACTTGGCTGGGTGATAAGTATGGCCGCCTCCCGTTAACGCATTTAGAGTTCAAATCCCATAAGGGATGAACTCATGTTTTTATCTTCTAAATGTGCTATTTCACTTTCAGTTGGATAGGAGAATTGTGCATCCATTTATATTTTTTGTGTGATTAATCAAAAAGCACAGCAGTGAGCGGATCCAGTAAGAAATATAATCTGCTATTTTAATCTGTTATGAAGTTCGTCTTATGAGCCAATATGTTTGAGCATAAAAAGAGAAAACCTGCTTGCAAATATTCAACATATATTTTTGAACACTTAATAAAACTTTCTACATTACAGCATCACAAAATGTATTTGCATTCAATTAAGTAAAAAAGAATAACCTTGCAGGTTGTTTGTTACCTGCCAAATGTTGTATTTGGGTTAACACACTGATTGGTTTACCATTATAATGATATCAAGATTAACTTATATGAATGCATATTTCCTATCAAACCCCGAGTAAAACATATCTGTCTGTAAGGGTGAAAATTTGTCCGACATCCAGAATAAGAAACCTTAATTGTTTCTCTCGTAAAGTTCCCCTACCAAAAAAAGAAGAGTGAAGTTAAGACCTGTGTGTGTGTGTGTCTGTGTGTGTGTGTGTCTGTGTGTTTGAGAGAGAGAGAGAGAGAGAGAGAGAGAGAGAGAGAGAGAGAGAGAGAGAGAGAGAGAGAGAGAGATATTTTGGATTTTAACGTGGCTTTAACAATTTTTCAGTCATATCGCTACGATGTCTGCAGTGTGACAGGTCACATTATCCTGACACCAGGCCCACCAGTCCTAACACCATCTTCATAATGCTGAGCGCCAAGCGAGGCAGGTATTAGTACCATTTTTGTATGTCTTTGGTATGACTCGGCCAGGGATGTAACATACGACCTCCCGCATCTGAAGCGGACGCTCTAACCACTAGGCCACCGGATCGGTCTAGTACGAAGGTAATTGTTACCATTTACGGGTCGGCATAAATTTGATTAATGTAGCAGGCTTTCAAAGCCAGTACATTTTCCGTCAAAGTTGGTCAAATTATACGAAGCAGATTTTCCTTCGAATAAGTTAATTTATTTTAGTTAATTTATTTTGTTGCTTTAGTTTTAGCATCAAACAGACATATTACATAGCAGATGGGCATCATTTGTACAATTTAAAACACGTTTATGCCAAGAAGCTTTAATTCAAAGTTGGTTAAATTTTGTTGGGTCGACTTTAAGAAGTCATTCGTTGGATTATTTAGTAATGGTGGCTATATTAAATGGTTAATCGGCATTCTTTATAACCTTCTATAACTTATTAGCCGTGTGTGTGTGTGTGTGTGTGTGTGTGTGTGTGTGTGTGTGTGTGTGTGTGTGTGTCAATGTTAACAAAATTTGGTTAAGCTGTTTAAAAAATCTAGTCATTTAAAGTTTGTTTCTTTTATTTTTAGTAACGGTGGCCATGTTAAAGTGAGATTTTGCATCATGAATTGTATGTCTTCATGCTTTTTGTTCAAGTATTGTCAAATCCTGTTAAGTCTACTTTGTAAAGAAGTATTTTAAATTTTTATCTACATTTACTCTGGTAGCCGTATTTGATGGTAGATCCGTGACATTTATACAACATTAAAGCAATCTATGCCAGGATGCTTTCCTTCAAAATTTAGTCGAATTTTGTTGAGCGGTAGTCAGTCGATATTAAAAAAACCTTCATGTCAGGATTTTCTGTCAAACTTGTAAACATCAATAAAACCTTCATGTCAGGATTTTCTGTCAAACTTTTAAACATCAATAAAACCTTCATGCCAGGATTTTCTGTCAACCTTGTAAACATCAATAAAACCTTCATGTCAGGATTTTCTGTCAAACTTGTAAACATCAATAAAACCTTCATGTCAGGATTTTCTGTCAAACTTGTAAACATCAATAAAACCTTCATGTCAGGATTTTCTGTCAAACTTGTAAACATCAATAAAACCTTCATGTCAGGATTTTCTGTCAAACTTTTAAACATCAATAAAACCTTCATGTCACGATTTTCTGTCAAACTTTTAAACATCAATAAAACCTTCATGTCAGGATTTTCTGTCAAACTTGTAAACATCAATAAAACCTTCATGTCAGGATTTTCTGTCAAACTTGTAAACATCAATAAAACCTTCATGTCAGGATTTTCTGTCAAACTTGTAAACATCAATAAAACCTTCATGTCAGGTCTTTCTGCCAAACTTGTAAATATTAATAAAACCTACATGTCAGGATTTTCTTTCAAACTTGTAAATATCAATAAAACCTGCATGTCAGGATTTCTTTCAAACTTGTAAATATTAACAAAACCTACATGTCATGATATTTTCTTTCAAACTTGTAAATATCAACAAAACCTTCATGCCAGGATTTTCTGTCAAACTTGTAAATATCAACAAAACCTTCATGTCAGGATTTTCTGTCGAATTTGGTTTTGAAAAGATTATGTTAAGCACGTGCCATTTCTAGGCTTTTCTATATTTAGCAACAGGGACTATATTTGATATTGGATCGGCATTAGTTGCATTACATTAAAAGTCGCCGATTAATCATTTCTTTCGGTTCTGTTAAATTTGATTCAATTTTAATTATCGTTGTTTTTTTTTTAAACAGAAGAAATCATTATATTTTATTCTATGTTTAGCTGCAATGGCCAACATTAGATGGTTGAATCGAATGCACTGTAAACACATATTTAAAAGATAATCATGTCAGATCTTGACAAATTCTGTGAAGCACTGTTTGGGTAGCAGTTATTTGTGGGTCTAATTTTAGTAACAGCGGCAACATTTGACAGCAGATCAACAACCGTTGCCAAAATATTCTGTCAAGCGTGGTCAACTTTTGTTCTAGCATAGTTTTTATTTTATTTAAATTAATTATATTAATTGATATACGTATAATTCTTTGAGATAATAGCTTCAGATATTAACATTTCTGATTAATGAACGACTTATGAAATAGTGATTGTCTTTTTCCAATGGTTGGTCAGTCACCAGGTAAACCAGGTCAAGTGTAAAGTATCATGTGCGGGAAAACTTTCGTTGGCGCATTTGCTATGTTTTAGTGGCAATGAAATCTTTTTGCTGCGATGAAACTTGTTTGTTTTCATTTCTGTACTGCATATCAAGATCAAGTAAAGTAATAAAAACTACAATCAGTCAGCTGAAATCTCTATCCCGAACCCTGTTACAAAAATGGTGCCTACCGTGGGATTGACATGGGAATGGGCCAGGGCGTGATCGACAGTGCACAGCAGATTTGCATGAAATCTTCATGACGATGTGGGAATGACGCGGGACTTGATTGACAATGCACAGCAGGAGAGACATGGAGACGAGACTTGGATGAGATCGTTGGGGTTGATGGTATTCTAGAGGTTCTAGGTACAGGGCCGGGTTATTGGCCTAATGGAATGGTGCAGGATTTCTAAGTAGGCTACTTTCGAACTATTATCCGCATGCATGTACTGAAAAAATTGTGTTAAACCCAACAAAACAAATCGTGAATGTTCTAAATCTGAAGTATGCAGTCTCAAGTACGAAATGCAAAGTATGCAAAAAGGTAATCTAATGTCTGTAAACGGTTTATGCAAATGGACTTTGGTTACGTGTTTTCGATAATAAAACAATTTTCAATGTGTGTGTGTGTGTGTGTGTGTGTGTGTGTGTGTGTGTGTGTGAGAGAGAGAGAGAGAGAGAGAGAGAGAGAGAGAGAGAGAGAGAGAGAGAGAGATATTTTAATTTTTAACGTAGCTTTAACAATCAAATTTTCAACCATATCACTACGATGTTTGCAGTCTGACAGTTTATAGTGATGTCTAGCACTGGGGTATCATGCCGCAGACATGTAGCATCATGTCCTACCCAAACATATTTTCTAAACACCAGGCCGACCAGTCATAACACTAACCTCTTAATGCTGAGAGCAAAGCGAGGCAGCTGCTATACATTTTGTTTATTAGTGTTTGGTATGACTCCGCCGGTGTTCAAACCCGCGATCTTCCGTATCCGAGGCGGATGCTCTAGCCACTATGCCACAAGGGCAGAGATTCTCAAGTTGAATACAACAACAATAAGGCAAATAACTGATAAAATGTAAATTCTGTGCCAAGCAAATGATCTAATATTACAAGTAATAACTTTGTTAAAACGTTCTAACGCAAAATATAAATTCTATCCGATTTAAATGATCTATTATTCAAATTATTTGGGTCTCTAAAAAGTTACTAATGCGTCCCAAAAGTTGTTGGTATCTAAATATGGTATTATAATGATTAGCAGCAGATTATCATTGTGTACATGTGCTTGTACGTGTCTGTGGAAGTGGTGCTCTTGGTTGACTAACGATGGATGTATTGGGTGTGTGCGTGTGTGGGTGTGTGTGTGTGGGTGTGGGGGGGGGGGGAAGATAAGGTTCATATAAAACTCTCTATAAAAACGCTTTCTGTTCGAAAACAAAAAACAAACGTGAATTTGTATGCTTCTATTGAATAGAAACTACTTTTAAGCGCACTCAACAGTTACGATAACAATCTGTAGGTAGTGAATAGCAATGTAATCTTTCAATGTAGACCACGAAGCCACGCTACATGGTTGGAGGCCCTACTTACAACCATTTCGGTGTCTGTAATGTGATCTTCATAGACATTTTAAATTGAATTTAGTATGAAATGTTCACCCTTACGTAGAGGCATGAGTTGTATGTTTCATAGGTAGTTAAGTTAAATAGATACATGTATACCAAGTAATAGCTGACATTCAAGTTTTGTAATGGTTGTTAAAGCTTCCTGAATTATTTTGTTATAATAGCCTGCTATATCACTGAAGAAGGTCAACCAAGAGGGAGAAAAAGATAATAGTATGTGTGTGCATATTTGCATCGTATGTCTATATAAGTTTAACGGCATGTCAGTACAATACTGCTTACACAATTCCTATTGAATATAAAGTTCTAAAAATTTCTAGATAACAAAAATTGCAAAGAAACCCCGAAGCCTTTCCATGCATGTAAATATGTAGTCTTACAAGATGGAAAATACACTGTGAAAATAATGATGGATATCAAGCATTTCTGTACGAATGTCTTCCCATTTTTGTTTCAAGTGAGCAAAACCTGAGATGGGCCTGTCATGTATAGATGTAATGTGCCCACTGTCTTTATAAACACACAAAAATCTTTTCTAGAAAATATGAGTGCTTTATCGATTGAAACTCTAAACAAACTAAATATCTTTAGGCTGTGAATTCGAGTTGTGTAGTAAAACGTTTCGAAGCTTAAGATGGTAAATCAAAAGAAGTAAGGTTCCGATCAAGCTGCAAACAACGGTCCTACCATTCCCACCTCCAATGGTTTAGTCCATGAACCATGCGTTGACCGTACGTTCACAAAAAACTGCCGTTATATATTAGAAAGACCCTACCCCGCTCGAGAGTTCATTGGGTGATTTACTGTATGCCCGAAGTGGATTTGAGCATATAACTCGTAGGCCGTTGTGTACTTAACATAAATTTGTCTGCTGGTGTCGCACATTGTTTTAATATATTGTTTAAAGAAGATGTTATTTTGTTTAAATGAAATAATATCCTATTTAAACAAGATATCTCTTTTAAATAAGATATACTCTTGTAAAGACAAGTTAATATCATATTTGCTCAAGATATTAAATATAATAGAATATGTATTAATACATTATAGACAGGGTTTCCAGACATTATTTGGATAAAAGTATTTGATGCTAGTGGCTATATAGTTATAGTGTATGTTGATGTAATCTGCTGGCAGTTACATTAAGAGAAGAAATGTGGCTGCTATGCACGTTGTCCCACTTCGGGATGATAGCTATATCTTTAGTGAAAAAACAATAATTTAAATATGTCTGAAGACAGCAAGGTAGAGTTATTATAAAATTTTAAGATTTTATCATCGGCTGGGATGCAGTTCTGATGAAATTCTTGACTTTCTTATTTCATCCATGGTGTCATCATTAGAGACAGAACTTTCAATTTGTTTTTGATGGAAAATATTTTTTTTTATTGATGTCGGCACTATTCTTACATCTTCGATGTAGCTGTTTCATTGAGAGCAAAAATTTTTCTGAAGTGTCGAAGTATCGAAGCGTCTCTAATGCCGTTGGCATTGTTCTGTTTATACCTCGAGAGACTGTGAAATTATTGATAAACTTACATGATTCAGTTTGTGTTGTACGGCGGTAGCAATATGATCTCATTCGATGTCAGAATGATATACAAGTCCAGTCTGATTAAACTCAGATATCTACGGTCATATGTAGAGATCTGACGGACACCGGTAACAGTTAATGTTTTGATGACGTTTGGAATTCCTAGTCCGCTTATGTCTAGTAGCCTATCATTTAGCATTTTTGTTATGGAGAGTTATCGTTAGTAACGATATGTCCCGAATGACGAGTATCACATTCCGAAATTGTTAAAGCTGTGGTTTGATCGGTGAGCACACAAAGTCATCAGAACACAATCTCATATCGGTGTGGAATCTGCACCAAGGATCTGCGATCCATATTTTTGTTACTCTGTAGGATTTCGATTTGATTGACCGTCGTTCTCTTATTATATCCCTTTCTGCAAAGGATTCTGCATTATCCTTTGGAATTTGTTATACTTCAGTAAACATGATATAGGTATTCTTGTATCGACCATTGTGGCGGTCAGTAATCCACAAATTAAGGAAGCAGTCTCGATGTGTCAGCACTTAAGTATTTTGTGCACGACAGTACAGTTTTGCCGTAGTACGTTTAGGGTTCCAATCTAATGAACAAGAGGGAGTTTTTGTTATTTTCACAAACTATTATTGCTACTGATACTGCACCTTTTCTGCATGTTTTAGTATATAGGTTCCATTCATCCATATATCCATCAACCGATATGTCGAGCGTGTATGTATGCATGTGTTTTTTTTTAAAAGATCGACTCCATTAATTGTACCAGGTACACGCGTTTCTGCATATTTATAAATGCAAATTCGAACGCGTGCATGGACATTGATTCGCATGCACATTGGTAAGTTGTTGTTGTTGTTGTTGTTGTAGAGTTTTACGCCATTTTTCAGCACACGATAGGCTATACATGGCGGCCAGTATTAATGGTGGAGGAAGAACCCGGGGAAAACACTAGGAAAGAACCAACAACCCACGAAAAGCTACTGGCAAGCTTTCTCACATACCCACATTGGCCGAATCTGAGACTCGAACCCAAGCAGACAGAAGTGAGATGGCAGTGATCCGTAACGAAGAGCGCTTTAGACCATCGGGTCACTCTGGGCCCCTAAATTTGGTTAGTACCTAAATATGTAAGCATGCATCTAGTTTGATTTCTTTGTACCTCTTTATTTTTGCTGAAGTTTCAACATATCTGGATAGATGACTGCTCATCTATGGAAGTAGGTGTATACATTCTTGAACTGCTCAATACGATGACATCTTTCATAAAGCAGGATTGTGGCTATAATTGGACGAACAACTTCTAATTAAAAGACCATTATATTCGGGTTTCAAGAAAAAAAAATAATCAAATCCAGAATCAAGAACGTTAAAAATGGTCCGCTAGGTATCTGTTAATTGACTGCATTGTCTCGATCTTGAGATGAAAGTATTCTTCCAAATAGAAATTCTTGTAAAGTTATATATATATATATATATATATATATATATATATATATATATATATATATATATATATATATATATATATATATATATATATATATATATATATATATATTTGAAACTGTGTGCTATCGATTCGATAGGCCAACTTCCACTCAATAATTATTAGTGAAGTATGAGCACAACGATCAAAGTATACTGAATAATGTACACGATTTGATCGCTATCATTTCTGCTCCCCCATTCCTTCTCATGCAAAGGGACAAAATACGCAGAAATCTGGAGTGAGCTAGAAGAAGAAGTGGGGCTGGATGAAAACCTTGAAAATAAACTTGCTTCAAGTAACCTAAAAGAATATACGGTATGTTTACACTTTCATTGGATTTATCTAGAGTGTACATAAAATAAATAATTAAAAGTTGTAATTTCCTTTCGACACCATACTGTAAATGTGTTGGTTACGAGGCACACATACTGTAATGTAAATAATACTTTGTTGTTGTTATTGTTTTCTAAACCTAAAATAATGGTCCAAAACGATATTATCATTAATTAAATATGAAAATTCCAAAGGCCGTCCCCTCTGTTTCTCACACAACGTTGGTTGGTCAGGTAAGCATCGACCAACAGATAAACCTAGGGATTAAAAATAACCAAACATGTGCCTTTATCGTAATCGACCATTAACTCCCAAATCAAACTAACTTCTCCAACTCTCTCTCTCTCTCTCTCTCTCTCTCTCTCTCTCTCTCTCTCTCTCTCTCTCTCTCTCTCTGCACCATCGATGCAAGATGCGAGGGAAAATCCATCTCCTGTGTCATGTGACGATGTCTCTAAACCTGTGTATGATAGCAAAGGTATAGTCAAATCGACCAAAGGAAATGGAGAGAGAGAGAGAGACAGAGACAGAGAGAGAGAGAGACAGAGAGACAGAGAGACAGAGAGAGAGAGAGACAGAGAGACAGAGAGACAGAGAGAGAGAGAGAGAGAGAGAGAGAGAGAGAGAGAGAAGGGGGTAAAAAAAACAATTGTATGGGGTTTATAATCGGTAGTAATGTTAATTAAAGAAAAATAATGACTTAGATCAGCTGTTGTTGGATAGCTATTTCCCATGCGCCCATACATGAATGGCTGAGCTTTCGGTATTGAAGAGCTAGCCATGTGCTTGTAGTGCTCTGCTTTCTTTATTAAAAGCAACTTTTGTGTTTAAATCATAAATGTGTCTTATATTAATTTAATAAATGTGAATATAAACAGAAGCTCAAAACTGAAAACAGTTTAATTTGCAAAGGTGATTGTGAATAGCGACAAAATGCACATAACTACATTTTCTTGCGGACACACTGGGCAGGTATGCGAAGAATTTATTCACTCGGTCGATACACAGTTGAATTTAGTAAATCTTAACTCCATTCAAAATTCAAATATGTTTATTTGTATGTGATATAAATAAAATATATGTTTAGTATGAACGCTGTATCTTTGATATACCAGTCCTTGTATAAATTTTCATTAAAACGAAACTCGGGAAGCCTCATTTCCTTTTAATGGAAAACGTATACATCTTGTGGTGTATTATTGATACAGCGTAATACTATACATATATTCTATATTTAGATAATACTTTGTTTAAACAATTTTTTTGTTTAAACGCAATAATATCTTGTTTAAACGAAATAATACTTTCTTTAAACAAGATAGCATTACGTTTCGACATAATAATATTTTGCTTAAACGAGATAATATGTTATTTAGTCAATATATCATGTTTTAACAAAATATTGTTTCGTTTAGACAGGATGATATTTCGTTCAAATATATATCTTGTTTAAATGGGACATAAAACATTCTTATACAGTCGTGGTTGAGAGAGAGAGCGAGAGAGAGAGAGAGAGAGAGAGAGAGAGAGAGAGAGAGAGAGAGAGAGAGAGAGAGAGAGATGGTTTGTGTACTGGGCCAGGTCATTGGAAAAGCTTGATTTACTTAGTGAGTGTATTATCTATGATGTTTTATATGTATGTTTATATGTACACCCAAAGACGGGTTGTTATCAAATCCTTACCCTTACACTGGGTTACAATATCTTCCGAACAGTTGACAGGTTCGGTTATTCTAGGAACGCTATTCAGCAGTTTGTAGACCAAAACTAGATAGTATAATGTTTGAGTCGCTGTCTAATGCAGACCTGGTAAGAATAAGACAGGGTGCGATTGAAGAAGAAAAATGACAAAAGCGAGTTACCATCTACCTGACAATAAACATACACAAATTTGATTGCCGACATTCGCCATAACATGAAGACGGTCAACTAGGGTATATCAGTATTTTACTTAAACCGTGTCAGCTCCCAACTTTACCTGGTCTAGATCAAAACAGCGACCCGAACACTATTATATGGTCTACTTTTTGGTCTGGAAAACTTTGAATTGACAGTGCGAGGGTAAACTTTTGCTGCATGAAAACAGTCCGTATTCGGTGTTACTCGGTAACTCTCGTAAGAACAGCGAGAAATATCATCTTACTGAAATACTAAAATGTATAAAGTACTGCTTATAAAGTAGAATGGACTACATGTATTGAATTATACACTGCGTACAACGTAGTATGCACCATGTATAATGTAAAATGCACCACGTAAAATGGAATATGCAACAGGAATAAAGCCGCATAATCAAATAAGAACCATGAATAACAATATGCGCCATGTATAACACAGAACATGCGCCAATCATAATATCATATGCACCATGATAACGGAATAAGCACCACATGTAATCGAATATGCACCACGTATAATGAAATAAGCAAACGATATAATGTAATAAGTACCAAGTATAATGAATATACATCACATATAATGACACATGTAATACTTATAATGAAATGAGCACCATGTATAATGAAATATACGCCACGTATAATGAAATAAGAACCTCGTAAAATGAAATAAGCACAACGTATAATGAAATATGCACTAAGTATAAGGAACTAAGCACCACATATAACCAGTCTAGGATTACCCATTAAGCAGAGTAGGCAACTGCCTATGGGCCCCGCGACTTTTATGGGCCCCATTAGGGGCCCCCATGAGACCGTGACCGTGGGTCTGGGGCCCCAAAAGTTTTACTGCCTTTGGGCCTCCACGGTGCTTAATCCGGCGCTGCATATAATGGAATATTCACCACGTATAATGACATATGCACCATGTATTATGAAATAAGCACCACGTTTAATGGAAAATGCATCACATATAATGACATGCACAACTTGTCATGGAATATGCACCACGTATAATGGGATATGTATTACTTATAATGACATATGCACATTTAACATAGAATATGCACCACGTATAATGGGGTATGTATTACTTATAATGACATATGCACATTTAACATAGAATATGCATCACGTATAATGGGATATGTATTATTTTTAATGACATATGCACGTTTAACATAGAATATGCACCACGTATAATGGGATATGAACTATGTTTAATATAAGCACCACGTTTAATGGAATATGCACCACGTATAATGACATATGCACCAATTATCATGGAATATGCACCAGGTATAATTAGATATGCACTGCGTATGAAGAAGTATGCATCACGTATAATTTAATAACTGCCACATATAATGAAATAAGAACCTCGTATATCAGATGTCAACAAAGGAGGACAGATCTGGCGTTCTATACATTAACCTTATAGTTGTTTACACATACAAATGACCTCCAATCACAGCACTGCATAAGTCACGCTTAGTTAACAATACGAACGAGGAAACAACTAGAAACACATACCTACCGAGATTAAAAATAAATACTATCGGGTTAAAACCCCTTCTTGATAAAAATGTGGACTCTTCCTAGAGTGACGCTAAAAAGTGAATAACATATCGTAATTTGTGTTCGGTGTATTTGACATACTTGGGACGATATGTGTTTGTGTCGATCAATTCAAACCCAACATAACCAGGCATTACAGTCTGAATGGCTTTTATCTTGCACCAGCGATCATCTAGATAGTTTCAGAGTTGAATATGTGATTAAACATGCCGAAAGATTGCATACACCAAGTAAAAATGAGTTTCATCGCTCCGCCCACCCAAAAGCACACCCTGCTCACCGGGAGTTTTTCCACATCAGAGCTTGTATCTCAATTTAAAAAAAGTTTTTAACACCTACCGTTGGACGTTTCCATACTACACGTTGGATAGGTAGGTCAGTCGGATTCTTTCCGTTGTAAGTTAGGGACCTGTTATCTGGTGGGAATTCTAAGTCCTCGAAAAGTGACCTTTTTCGGAGAAGTTCCGCCCGTAGGGTCTTGAAATCCGGTTTACTAGCACGAGACGCCATTGCACTGTTGAAAAGTCTGCACGTTATTTTAGCTTATATCCAATTAAAGTAGAAAACCTGTAAGAATTTTAAAAAGCTGAAAAGTCCGTCCACTTGGGACACCACAGGGTTATTTTTATACTAACATAATAACAGTGTGGAGTGATCTATACACTCTGAACCGATCTTCTTGCAAACGCGCCTTTGAATGGAGAGGGAAATTTATTCAGGCATCACTTCATACAGGTATTTTACCCTTCTATACCTATATGTACGTATGTACGTCCAGCCATTGTACAATAGCTTTGCAAAGCGGTGCCAGCATAGCATTGTACCAGAAGTTAATGTATATAGCTATAGTCGTTCAATATCTTTGCAATTGAGTCAAGATTTACCACTACAGGTGGGTTATGTCGTACACAGTATTTAAACAGGATCTGATTAGTTGGTCTGTTAGAGGGGGTATAAGGTTGTATTATTTGTACAGACTATTCCTAAATTATAGAAATATGTAATGTACAGTATCGATCAATGGAGAGAGAGAGAGAGAGAGAGAGAGAGAGAGAGAGAGAGAGAGAGAGAGAGAGAGAGAGAGAGAGAATTTAGATTTTTTAATATATAAAACTTCCACATATGCAAATCCAATAGACCCAGTTGTTGGATTCTTTTAAAATTTTTATGGGGAAAAAGAAGAGTATGTTAGGTATTAATAGTTTCAGAGTTTGTCCGTACGCACTCACTATAAGTGCGTACGTCTATAAGTGCGTACGTATGTATGCTTAGGCAAGTCATTTTACATATGTTCGCAAATCCTTTTTTTCCTCGTGGGATGTAGATTCACAGTAACATTTCTATATTTACTTATTCCCCCAGCAGGGAATTTTCATTCGTCTGTAGCACCAACGCCTTGCATTTTCATTTTAATGCAGTTATGAAATTACAAAAAATATAAGATATATACAATAAATTGTTTACATTGGCGCAACACGGAGTCCATGGAATAGAGGGAAAAATAAATAAGTGGGTTAAAAATAGCACATCACTAAGACATGTCATCCTGGATGTCAAATAAAACAAAGAATTTTAATCCCCTCAATGATCCATTTAGCCCAAGGGTAGGGTAGGGATCTAATGGAAAATGAAATACGATGTCATTAATCATGTCTGGGGCAGGCTTATGAGATCCTCATCATGAATTAAAACCACTATCTCTGTCCATGTCGCGGCTTTACACACATATATATATATATATATATATATATATATATATATATATATATATATATATATATATATATATATATATATATATATATATATATATAAATATATATATATATATTGAGATTCCTTAGTTACCTTCATTATTTAACAGATTTTAAAACATAGTGCATAGTGTAATTTCCGATGGCATGCCATTGATTTTCTTTGTTAACTTTGCATGGAAATCTGAGAGATAGGTATTTTCACACAGGCATTGTTCTTGTTATTTTGTTATAACAATACTTCCTCAGAGATCCGTTGTTTCTTTCATCTGTTAACATTTGTCGATTTCCACCTTCTTGAGTATATCGTCATAGGTATTTTTGACACGCCCGGGGTCTGATAATAGATCATTGTATCTGAAATTAGATTCAAGACAAAAAAGCGTGTCATGACTCTTAAGTTTAAACACAAAGTAAGAAAAAATAGAAAACTCAACAAGTTTTGTCAAATTTAACAAATAATTCAATCACCCAAGTTAAGAAATGAATATGTATGAGGAACCTACAGTAACAGGAATCAAGTACAAAAATTTCCTATAAAGTTCTGCACAAGTCCAATAAAACGAGTATTCCGAATGAATTCCAGGTCCTCGAATATGCTAATCTGCCACAACTATCACAATGGCATTGTTCAAAGTTCCTTTAAATAGATTGACAATAATCCCAGAATAATATTTTAGTCCAATGAGCACGTGGCAATTCCAATCAATAATGCAAACAATCATTCCCTCTTAAACCAAAAACATTAAGAAAAAAAAAAAGAGTGTATAATTGTCCAGGTCTTCTCACATTTAAACACCCACATAACCCCAAAACGCAAGTTTTTCCTACTGGCTGTGAGATTTCAAAACATCTCATTTCGTAAAAGCACCCATCTGACCGACACATAGAACAATTATTCTATTATAATAGAAGAAAAATGACTGTGTTTGCCAACTCGAGCCATAACAAAGTTTTCGTTCTCTAGTAAACTTCAGCGCACAGTTTTTGGTGTATGTTTAGGACTGTTTATGCGTGTTTTGTTTTTATAGGGCGACTACGTTTTTGAGTCGTTTGGACGTTGCGGATAATAAGTCAGTATGAAGTTGACCATGCAAGATTTTGGGGGTTGAAATTCCCAGTAAAACAAGAAGAAATGTTTGCAGATATTAGGCAGATAGCCAGCCCACTTTAACCACAGCTAACCATATTATAACATTTTGATGCTATATGTACCAAAAGAAAAATACTAAAGATTAAAATTATCCGTCCGTGGTCAAGAATTTGAATAATTTATTGGTGAAAATGTTATTGACTTTGTCTATACCTTCCACCCCCAATAAATAAATAAAGGGTTTGCTTGGTTTTTATATTTTACTGACTGACTGTCTGTCTGACTGACTGACTGACTGACTGACTGACTGACTGAATGAATGAATGAATGAATAAAAAAATAAATAAATAAATAAATCCGAGGAGTGGTGAATGACAAGAAACGCATACGAGCAATACAAGTGAAAACAAATTGTTGACGACTTTGTACAAAAAAGTTAGACATAGTTCATTCAAGCATTCGAGACAAGATAAAGATCATCAGATGTACAATTTGATGATGGTAGTCCTTTTACATAAAAAAAAATGTTTCATTCCTCCAATGGTCATTACTGATCGACCAATGTACCTAGGTTCAGGCATGCAAGAGTTACTTCCCATACTGTATAGCGACGCGCCAAGGCTCGGAGAACATCTCGCAATACATTTTGGAGGTATGCATCCACAAAATACATAACTGTAAAACCCGATTTGCCTAAGTGGGACACAAACTTACAGGTGTTCCTAAAATCTTTTTCTCACGTCATTATAAATAATTTTTTTTCTTTTTATTTTCTCAAGTTTAAATTAACTATGGTGTTACATGTGCATTGTTGTATTCATCGATACAATTATTTTGCTAGCAGACACTATGAAGAAACCATGTGATGTTTGTCTTCTTTGCAATCGAAACTTCCTAAAACGTTTCAGGACTCGTAATTCATAATATGAACATATTTGCATAATCTGCATCAGATTGTTTTCATTAGATGGTTTATATTTCTTTTACTGATCTAAGTTAAAGCCTGGTACCCCGAATAGCGTTGTCCTCTCAAAACGTACACATACCCACGCGTGAAAGTTACCCATACATGTCTTTGTAAGAGAAAAGTAACGTGGTGTAGAAGGAGTGGTAAATTATGTGTGAGTTCGAAAGCTGATTTAAGGCTACTGCGTCCATATCCCATTACTTTTACCTCGAACGTCACTAATCCCTTTAACACTACCGTCTGCTGCTGTAAGAATCTCTGAAAACAAATGTGTTCATGAATGCATTCGAATTGAAATTATTTACCTATCTCCACCGGAAACACATTATGCTATTGATATAGCCCCCAATAATAATTCCGAATGATGGTTGCCGTGGTCACAATTTAAGTAATACTCAGTCCAACAGTGGTTGCGGAGACATGTCCACAAATATATATATATATATATATATATATATATATATATATATATATATATATATATATATATATATATATATATATATATAAAAATATATATATATATGTTTGTATTTCACTAGTTCAACAGTTCTCTTGGAGAATTCATTTCGCAGTTTGTTGTTCCGCTGAGATTATTTCCATACTTTAGTACCATTTAGGGTCTATCATTCTTAATATAGTTTCACGAACTATATTTTGCTCGATAGCGGCGACCTTGATCAGATGAAATATGCGCACGCACATCTAAACAATTACGCTGTTTTACTTGTGCGATTGTCATAGAGTTATATAACACTTTTGCCTGAAGAATTTAAATCTTTTGCGATTGTACATTCAGATGACTAACACCACGTTCATACAGAAACAAACCAATTCCGCCATTGAATGTTGTCTGAAAAGATAATTCTCGTCATTGTCAAAACAGTCATTTTGTATAGCAGTCGATATATGCTCTGTTCTAGGTTGAATCCTTTTGAGTACAAAAAAATCAACGATGAATGCAGCTGAGGTGGATATGTTGGATGAATTCCACTAATTCTTTGTAGAAACAACCCTTAAGTGCTTTTTTCTTCTTCGCTTTACATTTTAAAAGTAAGCTTTTTCAAGCGCTAATACTATGCTACCTGCTTGGGATTGAGTTGTCATAAGTGCATCAGTGTGATTTGAACTATCGATTTCTATTTGATCCTTATATTTCAGTATGTACGAGCTTCTTTTCATGTGATAGTTTTAAAAAAGATATCGACAAGTGGAACAAAATTGCTATTGATGTTAGCATCACCTGTCAGACGATCGAATACGCCGTTGGCAAATCACCAACGCCAGAATCCATCACGTATGTGCAACAAAAATTAAATCTGCAATACAGACACTAAAGAAGGTTCAGTTTCTGCACGGAGGGACATTGCTTTATTCATACTTAATTGAATCTCCGGCAATTGATATTGCTGATAACGTAAATGTAAAAAATTCGTTACAAAAGGTTTGGGTGTTAATTTATACATGAGGATGTAAATCACGATGCCGCTGATCCATTATCATCAACGTTTAAGTTTTCCATGGTATCTGAATGCCATTAGAGACTGATTCATTTGAAAAAGGTTCAAATTGTCTGACCTTCATCAACAACCTATTGCATATCGATGTATGTATTTCAAGATTCAAATAAATTGTGAAATTCCAGACGGCAAAGAGCTGGAACAGAATTACAATGACTATACATTTATCATGGTATGTGTGGGATTGACCTGCAGACGTCACGCCTTTACGAGAAGCCGGTTTTGAACGTATGTTAGATGTATAAACAAATGCTGGTTGTGTAAGGATAGACTATTGGGTGAAAGTGCCTCAGAAGAAGCTATGCCCGTTCGGTTGTCAAATTCATCCAGTAAAGAAAACATCGGTGTAAACACTGGCTGACCTTGTTATGGATGCTTTACAAGAGAACATTCGTAGTTTGCTTGTCGAGTTGAGTGAATGCGTTTACCTAGAGCAGGTCACAATACAAGTCCAGAGCTTAGAACAATTCAATCTGTTACGTCACTGATGTTGGGATCACTGGAACCTGAACGTTACAAGAAGACTGATTTTTTGAAAGCTTTTAAATGGCCAGACATTGTTCTACTGGATGAGGACCTGAAGACGTTGATTGCTACTCATCCTACTTGTGACAAGGTGGTCATACTACAACGAGTTCCAGAGGAAGAGTTAAAGGATTACGAAAATCTTTTGCGCTATCAAGCTGTGTCTGTAGAGGAAAATGTGCGATGTGTGGTGTGTGAACTAGTTACTAAAAGTTTGGATTCGCTACTGGAGTATGATCAGTTTTGTGCTAAATGTACACTTGTTACCTCCGGAAAAAGAGGATCTGAAAACGGCTACCATGCAGCGGCCTTTATCAGAAGTGATACAACAGATTCCGTGGAAGGAAATCAATGACCATTGTCATGGACGGGGGGTGGTATGAAGGGGAGTCCCGTTTAATTTGGTTTTCTTTATCTAGAGGTTGACCGCACTCGATGTTATTGCTTGGTTCGAGTAAATATAAGTGGGGAAACTTATAGATGAGCAGATATATAGAGAACAAACCAACGCGAGCCCCCGTACAGGTAAACAAACAATTTAATCAATTACATAAAACAACTATGCCAAGTCATTACATCAGAACTTTCTCTGCTTTCTCGAATTACAAAGGAAAGCACAAATGGATTTAAATAAAATAGCTGATATAGATTTAGTTCATCGTAGGATCGAGTGAACAATCGAAGTCATCGTCTTGTACGATTGCGTAACCTGCTGCTTCCACTGTAGCTGTTCAGACCCCTGGATATCAGGATGCTACTTTCAATCTAAGGATACTCTCAGAATACCTCTCACAATTGATACGTCGCATGATTACGTCACATGATTTCACGTCTCAGGATTACATGTTTTAAGATTACACGTCTTAATATTACACGTCTCAGGATTACAAGTCTCAGGATTATTTCTCCTTTTGCTTCCAACGTCGATCCATATTAGTTCGTCGATTCTCCCTTTCGACGACAGTTTTTACGAGAGAATTTCTTGTAAATCCCTCGGAGCCTACTCTGGCTTCTTTTGCAGAAAAGCTTAGACTGATTAAAATTTTCGATGAGGCGATATTACAACCTAGGAAATTTCGTGTGGGAAACACGCCCCTTAATTAGCGTAACCAATCAGCCAAATCTCTCTTCTGACTTTTTCAGTGGCGCCACTGCGATTGTTTCAATTTTGACCACTTTACCATGAAAATAACATTCTCCGTGTCCTTAGCAATCCGTCTGACTGCTTCTCAAGAAATGTTTCATTAAAAATAGCATTCTCCCCTTCGAAAGGACATTCCGAACATGGCAGTATGTTCTCTTGAAATCTAATAATGGTTCTCTGGTATCAACTAATGTATTTTTGTTAGATCGCCAGACATTTGCCTCTTCATAACCATATTCAGATTTTGGAGGACTACGAATGTAACAAGATAACCGCGTGGGATTTTCTTATTCACAACAGAACACTTTTGACGATGATATAAATACATTGTTTAATTACGGATGACTTGAATGAGCAATTCAATTATGAATACGTGCGTGTATACTTAATCCAAATATTTAATTCATTAACATAAGAACTCACAAAGTCAAATGTAATAAAATGTCACGGTATTTATGTTGTTTAGTCTGTTGCTGAATTTTCCATAGCAAAGTGCTTAAGTTTGTTCAGTTTGGTTTATTTCAAGCCCTACAAAAGGATACCAAGTTTGTCTTGAAAGAGGACCTAGACTCTAAGTTACACGTACGTAAAGGAAAAGATCTTTTTTATACTACAGTTAGCTGTCTTCTTTATTTGAATTAACGAGGTGTGCACAAGTTAAGTACATATACCTCGAATTTATTAACAGCGGCCTGTTAATTTTTCCTGAGTGACAGAACCAGTACCTCATCCCAATGGGCACTGATAATTTAGTCTCGGGTTATATGTCTATGTAGGTCCCTAAATGACTCGAATGGAGGGCCGACACTAGTGGGAATGGACACAACACGCTCATGTTTCGAAAAGAGGATGTTTCACTTGATGGTATGAGTTGGTTATCTATTTGGAAACCATTATGCATGCATTGCGCGCTGCTAATTGTTGTCCAGCTGAGGCAAAGGAAGAAAAGGTGCGGGGAGACAGATGGCTGTCCATAGTAGAGGTATCTGCTGTTACCAGGTGATGCGTCTCAGAAAAGCGTTATGCATATATTTTGAATTTGGTTTTGTTAAATAGATTGGTTTCCTAAAGTATCTGAATTTTTAGAATACATTACGTGCTGTTTCTTTTATAGAAGAGATTGGTACCACACCAGTGACCGCTTAGTGATTTTCCTAGTTATTTTGGTGCCGCACTGTTCAGCTTGATCCTGGGAGTTTAGACCATCTCATAGAGTTGGGGTCTTGACTTATTTCCTCATTGTGACGCTTGACCTTATGGTCCTGGGTTATATGACCACCTATTACAGTACAGGTGGGGTCCTGACTCTTATTAATAGCTGTTGTAGTTGCCGCATTGTGCAGCTGGGCCTGATGGTGCTGGGTGTTTAGACTACCTCATATGTTCTACCAAATTGATGTGTCCTACTTGTGTGTATGGATTTTTATTGTTGATCAACGGTCACTATTGTGGTTGTAGGGTTATAGCTGTTTAGTATAAAACTATACTTAATTAAACACATTAAACACCTCAACGAACCAATGCCAGGTGTATTACTCTTAAATGAACCCAATTCGTTCAAATTTGTTTCCGTATTTTGTGGCCACGGTGTTTATCCTTGGTTTGGTTTGCGTCCAGGAGGTTTGGTCAGGTGATTTAGATTATTCTTCCTGCTGTTCAAGTATTCGGAGTTGTTCCCTAAGTTCTAAGATTATTTTGCCACCTGGTATGTTTGGAACGGGCTTATAGCTAAAAGAAATGTTACATCTGCAAGTACCAATTTTGGTGGGGTTCGTGTTGGAGTAGCTAGCTAATTGGTGTATCTGAGTAGCATTTACTTTCTTCTCAGTTTTAGCGGTAGTTCCCCAGTAAGGACTTGGAGCTCGTCCAATGAGATGGAAGGAAGTGTGCCTGTGCAAACGATTAGAGCTTTCCCTTGGATGGCATTTTATTTGTCAAGGAGTGTTGGTTTTGCCGAGATTTAAAACCCTATTTATCCGCCCATCTCCCTATGTTATCTAAGCTGTTTTGGATTTAAGTAATGACTGGTTTGCTAGTCGGATATCCTGCTTTCCAGATGCAACTATCATCAGCAAATTGCGAGATATTAACTTTAATGGAGGTTAAGTTAAGATCAAGGCCTTTAATCATAAGGTTGAAGTGTATACGACCGAGCACACGTCCTTGTGGGGTGAGATTTTCCAGGGAGAATTCTTTTGAATGCGTATTGCCTTCTCTGGTTATAATTTTACGTGCTGTTAGAAAGTTTTTAATCCAGCTAAACATGAGTCCAGTACTTCCGAAGCTGTTGCGTTTCGAGATCAATCTTTTAGTCAAGACTAGGTCAAACGGCTTTCTTGAAGTCCAGAAATACAGCTATGCGATTTGCTTTTTTCGCTGATTTCCTCATGGAGTTGAATGCTAATTTTATGTCCGTTTCAAATCGTCAATAATTGATAAGTGGTTTCTGATAACGGGTTGTTGCTTTCGAGATGATTTGCAACCTATTTGAGACTATAGTTTCCATACGTTTGCAGATATTTATGGTGAGGTAGATGGGTCGATATGATGTTATTAGGATCTTTGCCCGGTTTTGGAATAGGAATAATCATGGCTTGTTTCCAGCTAATTTGCAGTTGTCCGTGTTTCCAAATCATGTTAAGTAGTTTGATAATGGTTGCTGTTATTTTGCTTAGGCAAGTTTTGTAATATATATATATATTATATATCCAATTTGATCTTTTGATCTTTATCAGTTGACTTTTGTTTTCTTTGACCCTAATTATATGTCCTATTTGTATAAGGTGATTTCGCTTTTTAATGTTCAGTCGTTCGTTCCTAGGGCTTGAAAGAGATGCTGAAGGGTGTTTTCTGCCGTATTTTTGTGGTCTTGAAAATATTTGGTATGGTTCTTGCAGCTGCTCATGTCAGAGAAGTGACTAACAAGCATAATATCTTTTTTCTTCATTGGTGGTTGTGCCTTTTAGTTTGCGAGTTTCGTGTGCGGATTTTCCCCCAATTGCTTTCATTCTATTCCAGACTAGATGGGAGTTAAATTTTAGGTTTAATTTAGACCTAAAGGTTTGCCAGGATTTTTTTTATAGCTTACTTTGTGATGGGCTTAGTTTTTTCCTCCTAATCTTTGTAGTGGGTGAAATCCGCTGAGTGTCCTGTGTGTTTATATCTGTTGAGAGTTCTTTTATTCCCATGTGTGCTGTGCTGCATCAGTTCGCTGACATTGTTTTCACTCTAATCATGCTTGCTGTATAGTTTTGTGCTTTAGAGGTCATATTTCTTCTTAAATAAATACACGCATCAACAGACAGACAGACTGTGTCATTATTCTTGAGGTTCACTGAACTTTAGCTTCTTTAATTCATACAAACACCATATTCACAAGTTTGAAAAAAGCCACTCAATACTGTATAACAATTGACTCTATCGATGAGAGCGTGTAAGTTAAAATGTTTAAGTGAGATAAAAAATAAATTTTCAGTTTCTAAACGTGTACAAGTACTGTGATGATTCAATGGTTGATTTGGTTAGAGGAAATGGTACAATACACAACAGAAAGATTTAAGTTCCCATTCCAGTCTGTACGCACTGCAATGGCAACAATGCAAGTACGTACTTATTATTTTGCCACACAACCTTCGAACAAAACAATGCATCACTCATTATAAACGATTTCATTGGCTAGACTTATTTTCTTACCGCCATCACTTCAAATTGACTTCAGTAGCTCTTTACACAGTGTCAAGATAGGTCTTGTCTAACCGATAGGAAATTTTAAAAATAAAATGAAAATAAAACAATAAAACTAACGCAAGAATAATAATACCATGGAAAATCCCATGTGTAAATTTTATTGTGAAATACATCACATCATATTTGGATACACTGTTATGTGAGAAAGTTAAAGTCGCAATTGTCTCTGGTGATATTTTACAATAGTGGAATTTTCCTATGGATTTGATTTTAAAAGTGGATTGTTTGTTTCCTTACAACCTTGTAGGGGAAAAATACCATAAACAACAAACGTAAGTGTGATGATGCCTTTTAAAAGTAGGAATAACATAGTCTCTCTCTCTCTCTCTCTCTCTCTCTCTCTCTCTCTCTCTCTCTCTCTCTCTCTCTCTCTCGTAATAAGTTTGATTGAAATCCTAATGGCATTATTCCCGTTTGAAGATGCCTCTCCAAACTTGTGATCAGCAGACACCATCATTATGTGAACTGTTCCGTTTGTCATATAAATTGTTATTCGAACACTACCACCCTTACAAATTGTAAATCAGTAAATCGTTGGATGAAATAAAATTTTGAGTTGACGAGTTTTTACAATTTAGGTCTCTGAGTTTTATTCTTATTTTATGTTTCCGCAATGTGTCGCAGAAAACAATTTTAACATTATTAGATCTACCATTTTTCAGAAAGGAAACAAACACAAGGCTTTTTTTCAAGAAAGACGCGAGTGACATTGTACTATACGACCCTGCCTATAGTTAACTCAAAATTCTAAAACCAAAACACGTTCTCAAAAAGGTAACCGACCTATTTACTCTCAAGTTAGACTGTTGAACGAACAAGGCGCGTTTTGGTGCTGCTTTTGTCCAGCCCTTAGATTTATGGAAACTTTGCAACATTGTTTGTAGCGCACGCTGAGAAACACAAGATATCTTTTAAATTTGAGATATGTTAAGCAAATGTTAGTCAGTCGACAATAAATATCACAGTTCCTTTTTATGAAATTGATAAAGGAATGAAGACAATGAACATGTTTCACATAGAAAGTATGGTTCTCTTAATTATCTTTGTTGTATACATTGATTTTTCTACTCTCCGGAATAACTCGCAGGGCGCGGGTTTCATATGTCAGTTAGATACACACAGTACTGGTCTTGAACATAGCATTATCCAAAAACATTAGGAACGTCCAGTGGATTCTCGCATGGAGCAGGTTGACTAGTGTCCTATGTGAAAAAATATCCCTTGGTTAGTATCTGTCTTCTCCACCACATGGAAACTGTCCTCAAACTTGAGGAGAGACATCCAATTGGAGGTACTTCGATGAAAACTTTAGACAATCGGTTGCAAATGAGGAAGGTAAAATTAGGTACTACGCATCTAGAATTCTGCATGAAGGCTGTACCAGTGTCGTGTCATAACAACTACACAAAAAACAATCCCTCACACATTACAAACATAAAGCATCCGAAGAGATTTTGTTTTAGCTACCACAAAAAAGCTCGCAGTTCATCGGGATTTTCATGCAACATTCAACATAAGTGCTTCAGTTGTTTATGGGGACATTCATTAGCTGTCCCAATCCAGTTTTTCAGCTCTTTAAGGTCCTTTCACAATACAGCCAGAAAGTGCAGAGAACTAATAACCAGCTTTTTCGTTTTCAACGATCCGAACAACCTCGAGCCACTAATCCGAGCAAAAAGAAACTTTTCGGCAAATGCCTACCCCGGTCAAAATCGACCACTTCCAATATTGGATCCATGATTTTGATCCTGCCACAAATGAATACCTGCTTTAAGGTTTTCAAAAGGTTTTCAATGTCGGTTTTAAAGGGACATTGTCAACACACGTATATAATACTCTGAAATCAGCTCAAACTAATGCCAAAATTACTGAAGAAAAGATGCAGCAAGAATTGTCAGCGGGTCGCTCGGCAGGGCCTTTTCGTACCCAAAAAAAATATGTCCCAATTTAAAAATTTAGTCGAAAAGACAATGCTTGGCTCTTGCAGACTGATTCACCACTTTTCCTTCCCACCGGGCGATTCTGTTAACGATGGAATTCAAACTCAACAATCAGCAGTATATTACGAAGGTATTGATTATATGATCACTTGTATAAAACAGCTAGGTAGGGAGTGTTTCATTACAAAACACATATTTTAAATGCTTTTCGCATTCTTCCTATTTGTTGCATGCAATACCATTGTTTTTGCTTTTTGTGGCGGAACATGTATTATTCTGACAAATGCTTACCAATGAGATGAAGTTCTAGTTACCGGATATTTGAAACCTTTTGCAATTCTTTCCAATGGATAGCGAGCTCAAAGTTATCTAATACACACACGGCTGCGGATAAAACATTTGCCCCGTCAACAACAATGACGTACCTCGGATACGAGTTGGATTTTGTGAGAACGGAGGTACACCTTCCCACGGACAAACTAGAAACATGCAATAAACTCGTACATTTATATCTGGCTTGAAATACAATTACTCTCAAGCAGTTGCAATCCATCACAGGTACACTTAACTGTGTCGGCGCTGTAGTTGTGCGCTGTAGTTGTGCCGGGACGATTTTTTCGTAGGCGACTCATCAATTTGACAATCTGCATTTAAAAATCGCATCACCACATTAGATTAACAAAAAAGGTAAAGGGAGATTTAAAGGTCTGGCAAAATATTAACCGGTTTTAACGGTAGATCTTTATTCTTACCTGACATTTGGATGACTTCTGACATGTTCAACTTGTACACAGATGTTTTTGCCTCGGTCGGATACGATGCCATCCTAGACACACATTGTTTCTACAGCAATTGGGATCAGACATGGGCATATCAGACTAGAACGCTACTTTAATTCTACCCCAACATTCTGTCAGTTGATGTTTGCAGAGAACACTTATCCAATTTAAATGTATATATTTCCACAACAAAAATCAAGCCTTAGTTGAAATCATAAGCAAGCAATCCTCTACGGACACAAAAATCACGCATTTCATTCGCAATTTGTCATCTCCTGCTTTAAATTACTACTTTTCTCTTTCAGGTCTCGTGGGTTTAACAGACATAGAACCAAGGGCATCGACCGTGCTTTGCTGGCATATCATCCACTCGATCCATACTACACTGTGTCTACATGCTTTTTTGACTACCAGAAGCGTACATGGGTACTCTATCAGCTCTGGAAGTATGCGCATCCATTTAAAGTTTCTTCCCAATTCTCCATACATAATATATTCTAACTACACGGGATTATAAGGAGGTTCTACTGCCCCGGCACTACATTATTCATCTGTTTAATTTTGATTAACATTGATATTTTCTTTTCTTTGATACTGGATATTTTTATCCTTTGAACCACCCACCTTTTTGTGGCAGTCAGAAATTCTGCAAGCTCTTTTGCTGTATTTCTGTTTATGGCAGTTGCGGCCTCAAATTTTGCTTGGTATTATACGCTATGTATCATTGTTCAATTTTTTTTTAGCAACTTTACTCTATAGACCTTGTCCGAATAGTTATGCTATGTTGCAAATACATACCAAATGTTTGGTTCATTAATACCTTTTATGTTCAAGACAAAGTCACGAAAGTGGCCAGCATCAAACACAACGTTTGTCTTTATCTAAATATGTACCCATATACTTTGACTTTTTAATATTTGCACACCTGACCTTGGGAATTCTGTGTTTTTTCACTCTCTATCATCCGGTCAACTTTAACGATATCGGTAAGAGTAGACTTGGTGCATGCACATTTAATTTTACAATCTCATCATAATGTATAATAATACAAAAACTCTCATTCACATTCTTTCTGACTATAACGTGCCCCCCTCCCCACCTCTACTACATATGTATGAACAAATCACATTAATTCCTATTAAGCATTACTTAATTAATTTTAGAAAATCCTGTTGGTTTCGCTCATGGGCAGTCTTTGCCGGCGTGTTGGAGATATTTGCTTTGATATAAGTCTCACTGCAATGAATAAATACATGCCATATTAATTGGCTGCAACTGTATATGTGATGGATGCATTTTTGTGCCGGATTGCTTTATTTGTTCGTCTTATTCACTCATAGAACAAACTTTGTTTTAAAAAAATGGATATATTATGTTCACTGTAGCCTATTTACGCAAAATGTTAAATACCCACTCAACCATCCTTTATATTTGTTTAATTTCCATTTAATCTCCTTAGAATCTCATACACCAGTTAATTGTCCGTTAATTTGTAATTAACTTGTAATATTTATAGAAATGTAGCCGAGAGTGTAATTCTCCAATACTATCCATTTCAATCAGTAATATACTTAATTATTAATTAGGATAAAACTTGCGTAATTACCGTCTCATTACTATTTTCAATTGCATTAATTTGTTCATGACCTATGGTGTGATGCATTTTAAATTATTTTTGTTCTATTTCAAAACCACATTTAACATAACCTTCTTGATTAAAGGCAACCTAATCATTATATCCGGTACACTTTCCATACGTCACATCTGAAACACAGTTATCATCTATAATACAGGGCATAACCAATACGTTTAAATCGTGGAGTGTTTGTCTTAAAAATTCTAATGGTTCTTCAGAATATTTACCTGCTTTTCTGACTAAATATGCATGATAGTTTTTCTTTGTTTCCATTTATGAGTATTTGTCTGTGTATACTCTTTTGTTTACACAGCACCAAAGCTATTTTCAAACATATTCTCAGTGAATTAATTATACCGTTTGTTTAAGGCATATCAGACGCCAAGTCAGTAATATTGCAATAAAGGGAAGCAACTCATTCAGTCTGTTTCTTGACCATAACTATCAATTGTTAAAGAAGTATTTTGAAAGTAGAACAGATACATATTCTTCGATTTAAAAATTTGGCATGCATCTTCTATCACATCAGATACCTTTCTTGTCTAACGGTAAGTATAACATCTTGAGGAAGAACCACGCGCCACAACAATAATGATGTGTCAGTAGTTTGAAATCAAGTTATATTATCTTCTTTTATTCTCGCACATAAGGTCTCACTGGACAGTTTTTTTTGGGCAAATTTTTGTCCGACAAGGACCTTTAGCAGAAAAATGATAATAATATTACATTCAAGACACAAATAAAAATTAACTATTGATTTTTGTTGAAATGATGTTTGTAAGATTCGGACTGAGGTATTAAAGTTAATTCCTGATGCAACTAATGGCTTTTAGACTGAATCAACACTGCCCCCAACACCTCTTTTTTTACATTAATTTTTTTATAGGAAAGAGCTATTTTGATAATTTTTCTGTGACAAGACAGCCAAAAGAATCCGTATGTGCCTTATACATGAATAAATTTTAGTAGTACTGTAACAAATTAGCATATTTTTCATTACCCCTCAACCGTCTAGATTTTTTTTTATATAGATATTTACCTCTGCAGCAGACACATGTAAATACGCAAGCCAAGTCGGCGGCTTATTTGAAGCCCAAGTTACGCATTTGATATCCAATTCTAGTCTAACCGTGACAGGTCACCAACAAGTCAACCAGTTTCCAAGCCTAACTCAAAGTAATTCTAAACCACATTACAGATTTAGCTTATGTGTGAACTGGGTAATGCTAGGATTGTGATAATTAGGATCATGCCTTATACCTTAAATATTAGGGAGGTGTCAAAATGCGAAACTATCCAGTGAGACCTAATTGGATTAGGAGCTTATGAAGTTAATGTTTTGTAAGTCAGCCTCTTCCGATCTTAGCTTTCAGTTTTGTTATTCTTGGTTCCTTGCTCTATTTTCTTTCTCCTCGGAAATACTGGAAGCTTTGAACAGGCGAAGCTCTAGAGCAAGGCGAATCAACCTCTATAATGAATAATTAATGCGAGCAATTGATCGTCACATAAAGAAAGGACTGTTTTACTAAGGCATTTTGTTGACATTGTAAATACTTCAAAAGCTAGCCTGTTAAGTGAAAGGGATCAAACGAAGTCATTGTAAGTCTAGAGACAACAGGAACTGGTGAAAATGATTGACATCAAGTTGGCTACTTATTCCTTATTTCTGATTGAATCCAGTTACTTATTCCTGATTCAACTACGTATAAATAGATTTTTTAAGTTATTCGTTATTCACATCTATTTCGATATTCATGTTTTATTCACAGTTATAACTTGCTTATTGAAGATTAAAAGTCCTTCATGGCATGCATTGGCGTTGTGCTAACCCAGTTAGAGAACTGAGAGAGTTCTTTCGTGCCAGCTATATAAAGCTGACTAGAGAGAAATCACGGACTATGTGAAGGAAGGGGTTTGGAAATTAGTGGAAATGCATAATTACTAATTTGAGATAGGATTAATTAATTGTGTGCATGGCGGGAAATTTTATAATTTGTATTCGAAATAAATCGTACTAATCACTCGAGTAAACCTGAAACAAAAAAAAAAAAAAAAAAAAAAAAAAAAAAACATACAAGCGTTATTTTATTTGTAGTTTTCTCTTATGTGGTCATAATGTACTTAATGAAGAATTATATCAAGTATCTACGTTTATAGGAGGCCTTCATACAACATCGAATGTTATTTTGAAGTCCTTGTAACTGGATAAACAAACATACGAGTAGTGTATGAAACGCGCTCAGTGTGAGTCAAATCTAATAATACTTAGTGTAATTAAACCTCTACCTAAACGATTTTGTTTTCAGCTTCTGATGGACAATTTCCGTTTAGGAATCTCTTCCAACAAGAGCCAAAGTTATTAAAAGAATTTGGTTAACCTATTTCTAGAAATTGAGCAGCAAGGAGGGCGAACCCACCTCGATTTAGAAGGGTCCATTTGCTAAACTAAGGTTTCATACATAGACGAATAATTACACGAAATTTCAGACAGGATGAACCAACCATTTTGTATAAAGTTCCATTTGTTGAACGACAGCTTCTTAGCAAATTCACAAATTACGCCAAAAACGCCAAACCAAAGCTTCTAACTTTCGAGAATTTCTCTCGTTGAGATACTTTACGGGGTTATTGTTTTTTGTCGCTGCTTTTCAACCTGTATGCGTGCGAGTTTGCCTGACATGGCACTTATTTGTAGTCAAGCCCTCGTTGCTGCTGTTAATTATATCATCAGTATGTATCATTAATAATATATCAGAATCTTACACAACTAAGTTAGCTTGAGAACGACTAACAGCAATTAAGAAATTTCTACCAGCCCGTGATTCTGTCAGGTGAAAATTAAAAGCGCGTCAGGAGTCACAAGTGGAATTTGCAGAATAGTTACCCAGACCTATTACAAAATTTAGTGAAGGAATATAAACAGCATTAAGGAGGATCTTTTTCCAGTATCAAAAAAGATTTTACGAGATCTTCCAACTGACATAACTGCCGCACAATCTCGTCCTGTAGAAATAGATGAAGAAATACTGGCATTGGCAAAATTGGTACTGAAATAGACGGTGTAAAAAATCCTGCGCCTAAACTCCCCAAAAAATATGTTGAACTGATTGAAACATTTTAAGGGATATTATCAACAAAAAATGAAAATTACGAAAGAAAAAAAATGTACCTGAAAAATATTAGAAAATATGTTTAGAAAATCTGATATTTTAAAACCGGGTATAAAATGTAACCAATGATAATCGTATCAAATTGATATATCGTATATATTACACCAAATAACAAGCCATGGCTATATCGAATATAGTACACCAAATAACAAGCCACGGATATATCGTATATATTACACCAAATAACAAGCCATGGATATATCGAATATAGTACACCAAATAAAAAGCTATGAATATATCGAATATATTACACCAAAAAACAAGCCAGGTAATGATTTAAGATATAGAGCACTTGATAAAAGAGAAAAGCAGCTTTATGTTATGGTCATAGCAAAACTTCAACACAACAATCTTCGTCTCTGCAGCAAGAACCTTTTAGTCAACTTCCTCTTTGTCGCAGTAACATATATAACCACAACAATCTCTTACACAAATTCCTTCACGACAGAAAAAAATCACAATCTTCTGGAAAAGGAAACCGTTTACGATGCGTCTGACACCGGTGCTACTGGAAGTAGTTTTAGTACCTTACGTCATGAGGTCGTGGTCTTATTTCTTGATCTAACAATATTGTTACACGCACAGGGGTATTCACTTGACCGAGCGGTGTCAAAACCCTGGCGCGAGTCACGCTGGAAGTCATAAGTTTTCCCCAAATTTCCAAAGACTTCCATACAGCTTGAGTTGTAAAATGGAAAGAAAGCCGTGTCTGCTATAATTATCAATCTTTGCTGTAATCAATGGGCGACCCAGAGGAGACAACTTGCCCAAGAGTCCATTAACCGCACTTTTGCATGGTTTTTATTCATTATCATCCGTTTTCCGTACCGATAGCTTGTCATGCAATAGAAATTACACCAGTATTCCCTTACTAACTGGGAAATATTTAACTGCGCGACCCTAGGCCAGTCAATCCACAGAATTTCCGGCGTATCACGCTCATATACATACGCCCATTTTCCACTATGGCCACATAAACGGTACCTAACAAGTTCCAACTTATTGATTCCATTCTATAATTTACTGATTTCCAACCATAAATGCTGCCTTTTCAATCACAATACTTGTATACACCGCTGAATTTTAATATGGACTATGTTACAAAAAGGGACAGTCATTCGACTTGTACCCAAATTCACTACTAACGACCCCAGCATGGTTCAAATTCATTAACACATACTCCAAATTTATTACAATATTCTCGATGACGTACAACGACTAGAAACCCTAATAGGAGGAAAACGAGCTGGAAATAAATATCGGGAAATAATTATTGAAGCAGTTATATTTGTCAACGATGTTTTACAGGTGGTGTCATGGACATTAGCTTTTATCGATCTCTTATCGATGAAATCGTTTATGGTTATTACAGTGATTAGATAAATAAATACTAAATAAGATAATAAACAATGTTCAACGTAGACCCGTAATGATCAAGGTGATACACTCATGATTAACAGTCTACAAAATAACTTACTAAGATGGACTGGTTGATGCTGTTTGTGGTTTATGTAGAAGGATTTCCCCACAAGCAATACCTATCGCAAAACAATTATCAATGAAAGCTATTGACGTTGTCGGAGACAAGTTTCCTGATGCTATTAGTAAAGTTACCGGGAAGGTGTTCTCGGCTATCAAAGATAGACTACCACGATTAATACGACTAAATCCACAAGCAATACCTATCGCAAAACAATTATCAATGAAAGCTATTGACGTTGTCGGAGACAAGTTTCCTGGTGCTATTAGTAAAGTTACCGGGAAGGTGTTCTCGGCTATCAAAGATAGACTACCACGATTAATACGACTAAATCCACAGACAGTAAACGTATCCAGTACTGAAGTAATGTCTGCAAGTGTCAGTAAAATAATGAATCAAGCCGCAAATTAGAAACTAGCAGAATCGGTTACCCCACAAGTAGAACAAAATATGAAAACAAGTTTTATTTCAGGAAGTGGTCTTAGTGTTAGATAATAAAGATAGAATAAATATGTTTAAACGTACCTCCGAACCAACGTTTGACATAAATGGACCTGTTCCTGTAAATTAATTAGTACGCGATTATCAGTATCATCCCCATGAGAAAACGAGAACCAAATAAGCGTGGACGAATTGAATTACAAGTTCAGGATACAAGCAGATATTTCTTACCCGCTAAAGCTTTAATTGAAGAAGAAGGAGCAATTTTGACAAATGTCGACGCTAATACAGAATACGGAGCTAATATCAAAGTTGGGTTTGTTAACAATGGTATTATGGCGTTATTCATATGTGCTACTTATATGATTGATGCAATAGAAATCGAGACAATAACATTTCATTGGAAAATATTATCCACGTTCAGTCAGAATAAACTACACGAGTACATAATAAAATTACACACAGTGACACAAGCATATTCCAAATATTCTTCGCTGATATTATCGGGTCTCAACGACGGAATAATATCACATAGCGAGTTCACAGAAATGATTAATATTTTCGACGAAGCAACGACTATGTCTGATTTAGAAAATAATAATAATAATGTCATCGCAAGAACTACTGTAACAGATCGTCGTTAATACAACTCCGTCAAAGAAAACAATGATATCTATAAGCTCCACTAACCCTGAATTTAGCGTAAACTTTCCAACCGCATTTCCAGTAGAGGAAATTGCGATTACTCAATTGCGAATGTATTATAGTTGGCAAAATATTAGATCAAAATCATCCGGTGGATTACATGCGAATAATTCCCCAATGTTCGCAAATAAAAATAAACCCAATGCCGATCGCACCGGGGAAAATCCTGACTGAAAAATTGTTTTTATTCCAATAGGAAGTTATCAAATCGAACAAAACATGATGAATTTCAGCGTAGAATAAAATCTGTCACGGGCAAAGAATCAAACATCGGTATAACGGTCCACGAACCAATTTTGTCGGCGCGATAGAAATAAATTCAACGGATTACCCCATGAATATTTATCAGTCATCAATTAGATCAGTGTTAGGATGGCCTTAAATTCCACCTGAATATAAGGGACCGCCAGAACCACAGTTTAACGAGTACAACACTGCAATTAAAAAGATTATGCAACAACAGGGATAGAAACAAATACAATGATGATTTTTACATAGTAGTGTTTTTCAGCGATTATACCACAATGATTAATCCAAAAATTATATACTACTTCGGCGTTGGTACTCCTATAAATGAAAAATATTTTAAATCATTTTCTGATGATATAATAGCTGAAAATTTAAATATAATTAATATTTGTTTTAGCGAAACGTCATAACATAACAGTGGATCAATTACTAATATTTGTGATTCCTCGATTTGACGCTACAAAACTTAATAAAGCACTCAGCGATCTCATCAACATAATCTTTTTTAAAAATCCTCGAGTAATAGAGAAAAATAGCACTGCCGGTAGGTATTCTCCCATACAATAATGATCCTTACGGTGTTGGTAGATATATATCACCGGAATCATAAATATAACCTCAACGATCGCAGTCAATCTTGTATGTGATGTAACTTATGGTACTTAGACCAATACTGAAATGTCAAATCAGGCTCCTGGTGTTGCAACCAGGGCGACTGCATCGCCCAGGTATATTCTAGATACATTTATTCCTCAAGTAACTCCTGGATATTTGATTGTACAAGAACACATTAATTAGATCTATCTGCGATGTCGTAATTTGTTATTATCAAAATAAATTTCAAACTTAATGACCAAGGCTCCAAATCGCTTGACCTAAGCGGGATCTATATTTCAATCTCTTCATGAAATCTTAACGTGAAGGTTTTTATACACAAAAAAGATACTTGAAAATAATCTCAGTGAAAAACAGAAGCCTTTGGTCTCACAATATATATATGTGGAATAGAGGTTCCAGATTGACGGATACAAGCTCCTACTTTCACTTTCTTTTTTTCGGAAATTTCATTGTCACTACCCATAATCCTTTTAAGTTATCTTACACTTGAATTAATAGTTTCTTGTGTTCCATATTTGCGAGATAATTCTGATCTAATTGTTTCCATACCGTGAGAGAGAGAGAGAGAGAGAGAGAGAGAGAGAGAGAGAGAGAGAGAGAGAGAGAGAGAGAGAGAGAGAGAGAGAGAGAGAGAGAAGTTCTGTACATCTTTTTCTTTCACTGCAGCTAATGAAACAAACATTGATTTTTGAATTTGTTTTATGTACTTAAATTCTGATGGTAGTGTAGATCTAACCACGGAGTTGAGGTCTTGAAAATATTCGAAATTAGAAAGAATTTGTCAGATATTTTGATACCATCTCTTTTTAATTTGTAGTTGCAGAAATAATATAATTTATATTTTCATGGTTCATTAAATAATAAATATATATTTAAACATATATATATTGTTACGTATATTTGATTTAAGTCATTTATTTTTTGTTTTAATTGCTTGTTTGTCAGATTCAAATTTGAAATATTAAGTTTAAAATTCATTTATTGAGAGATATTTGTTTTTAAAAAGTGGGATGACCTGTACAAATAAACACCAGATGTTGACCTCATTTCTGACCTTGCTTCAGAGTTTGTAAACAAGCTTTTAAAATGATTGGTTGATTCCAAAAACTTTATAGAGCTTTGTTATAAACATCTTTCTATTTTTAGTCGTTGAGAGTAAAAATAACTGATTCTCATCTGGGTCATACGGTGGGCACGAGATTTTTTGAACGTAAATTTGTTCTAAAGATTCTAGAAGATCATGTGACCCCTTTCTTGTTTATGTAAAAACAGGTATATAAATTATGTTTTGAAGCGAACTATTTAGTAGAAGTTGGGCTGTTAGAATAATAAGTTGTGTTGTTTTGAGTTATTTTAAATTACCTTGTACAGGAAATTATTTCAATTCGTTCGGAACAAAAGGATTTATTTTGTTATTTATCTGGAAAACATTTGTGCTCATTGAATTTCATAAGACCAGAACTGACTTCATCACGCGACATCGTCTTCCATCTTGGATGCTTCACTAACATTCGAACTGGGAATTATTATTACATTTTATTACCAGGACTTTTGCAATTTCACTAGTGGATAATATTTTGAATTATTTTTGGATAAATTTTGGAATTGAACCGTAAGTTTATATTTCTTTTCTGGAAAATATTTGTGCTCAATAAATTGTTTATTAAGTTTTTACAAGCTTTTTATTTTAACTCTTTCTATGTTACTGTTTATTCGAGCCTAAGCACGAAACATAGAAATTGGTGGTCCGGAATCGGGATCAATTAAAATTTAGCTAGAATTTGTTTCAGAAAACGTTTGTTTTAAATTTGAATTCCCTTAGTTTTTGAAATTTTTAAAAATCTTTAGTTAGATTGACAGGCTTGTATTAAAACGACATCTAAAGTAGAAATATTTCTTTCTAATCTTACTCAGGAGCAATTAGATCTTTTCAAAAAGGATGAGCTGATTCAACTTGCCAGAAAATATGATCTTTCTGAAGCCAAGGCTTCTTTAACGAAACAAGATATCAAAAAGATTTTGGTCCAATATTTGGTAGAAAAGAATGTTTTGGAAAAAAGTGCCTTGATTTCGGTAAGTATGTCTGCATCAGACTGACATTAAAATAAAGGAATTAGAATTAATATTCAAGATGGAATCAGAGTTGAAGAAGCTGTATTTCAGGAAAGGGAGAAAGAAAAACAATTACAATATAAAAAAGAGGAGAGAGAGAGAGAGAGAGAGAGAGAGAGAGAGAGAGAGAGAGAGAGAGAAGAGAGAGAGAGAGAGAGAGAGAGAGAGAGAGACAGAGAGAGAGAGAGAGAGAGAGAGACAGAGAGGAAAGGGAGAAAGAAAAACAATTACAATATGACAAAGAGGAGAAAGAAAGACAATTTGAATTACAAAAAGAGAAGATGCACATTCGGTTACAAGAAAAACAAGCTGATAAAGAGAGAGAGAAGGAAGAAAGGGAATATCAATGTAAAATGAAAGAAATAGAGCTGGCAAGTGAAAAACATCTTCATACTTCAAATCTAAATTTAAGTTTTGATTTAGCAAGGAATATTAGGTTAGTGCCCCCTTTCAGAGAAAAATAAAAAGACAAATACTTCATTCGTTTTGAAAAAGCTGCAAAATTTTAAAGTGGCCAAGGGAGGATTGGACTCAGTTATTGCAATGTGTACTCACTGGTAAGGCTAGTGATATTTACACTTCACTGTCCGTTCACCAAAGCAATGATTATGATGTGGTTAAAGAATGCATTCCCAGGGGTTATCAGTTAGTTCCTGAAGCTTATCGGCAAAAATTCAAAAATTACAGATAAGAAGCTGGACAAACTCATGTCGAATTTGCTAGAGAAAAAGAGCAGTTGTTTGATAGATGGTGCTTAGTCAAGAAAGTCGAACAAGATTATCAAAATCTGAAGCAAATGATATTAATTGAAGAGTTCAAAAACTGTGTCCATACTAACGTTAAGTCATATTTTGATGAGCATAGGATTGAAACCTTGGAGAATGCTGCTCGAGCTGCTGATGAATATTCTTTGACACACAAAATTCCTTTTGTTAACAAGACTTCTACTCAACAGTCTTCTGGCAGAAAAGTATTTCAGCTTAATACCAGCCCCTTTAAAACTCAAACTAGCACAACTTTCAAAAATCAAACTTCAGAGAAGCTTGATTCTAGATCCTTGTCTCTTCCGAAGTGTACCTATTGCAGGAAGAAAGGACACGTTATTTATGATTGCTACAAATTGAAAAATAGGCATCAGAATCAAGACAGACCTGTTCCAAATGCTCTTATTTCTAAGAGGTCGAGGTCACGGTCATGTATTGAAAGCAATACATTTGGTGGGTCTAATAGATCCCAGTCTGATTTAATGATGGAGAATTATGGACCATTGATATCGAAAGATTCTATATCACTCTTGGGTGATTCAGCCCATCCCACCCCTATTAAAATTTTAAGGGACACAGGAGCTTTTCAGAGTCTTTTATTGTCAGGTACTTTGCCTTTTTCTGAGAAGTCTTCTTCTAATGAAAGTGTCCTTTATCAGGGAGAAGAGTGCGGCTTTGTTAATGTTCCTCTCCATTGTGTAAATTTGTCATCAGACTTAGTGTCAGGACCTGTGACAGTCGGAACAGTCTCGGTTTTACCCGTTGAGGGCATTCATTTATTGCTAGGCAACGACTTAGCTGGAGACAAGTTTGTGGTTAATCCACTTGTAACAGACAAGCCTGATTTGGATCAGAAAGTTGATCCAATTGAAAAAGAATTCACTGATATATTTCAAGCTTGTGCTGTTACCAGAACTATGGCAGAGAAAGCTCTTGAGAATGATGTTGATGAAGACAGTATTCCTTTAGCTGAGACGTGTATAGGTCACGCTTTTGATGAGGTCACTTTTACTCCTTGTTTGGGAACGCCAAGTATGTCACCAAATTTGACCTTCTGAAAGGATTTTTGGCAGATTCCACTAACGGAAATAGCAAAGGAAATCTCAGCATTTGTGACTCCAGATGGACTTTACCAATATAAAGTAATGTCATTCAGGATGAAAGGGTCAACAAGTACGTTTCAACGTCTCATAAAAACGATCACCTCTGGTCTAGAAAATTGTGATGCCTATATAATCTACAGCGACACCTGGATAGAACATCTAGCAACAATTCGAAAATTCTTTGACAGACTCACTGATGCATGTTTGACAGTTAATTTATTTAAAAGTGAGTTCTGCCGTGCTAGTGTGACTTTCTCTGGACATATTGTGGGACATGGACAAGTAAGATAATATAATAGCAGACGCTCTTTCCCGTGTATAACAAGATCTTTTATCGTATACATTGTGTAATTTATACGAGGTTCTTTTTAACCTCAGGTGTAAATTGGTTTGTGGTAAAAAGAAAGTTTTATCATATGAACCTTTCTTTTTTATGGAGGAAGGTGTTACGTATATTTGATATGTCATTTATATTTAGTTTTATGTTTGTTTGTTTATTAGATTTAAATTTGGCATTCTAAGTTTTAAGATTCGTTCATTGACGGGGGGATGACCTCAACTTTACAGAGTAAACACCAGGTGTTGACCTCATTTCTGACCTGGTTTCAGAGTTGTAAACAAATTTTAAAAATGATTGGTTGGTTCCATGGACATTGTGGAGTTTTATATAAACATCTTTTTAATTTTAGATGGGTCATACGCTTGGTACGTGAGTTTTTGAACGTAAATTTGTTCTGATAGTTTCTAGAAAATCACGTGACCCCTTGTTTACGTAAAAAACATGTATAAACTATGTTTTGGGAGCGAGCAATTCAGTAGAAAATTGGGCTGTTAGAATATTAAGTTGTCTCTTGTTGAGTTATTATAAATTACCTTGTACTGGAAATTGTGTCAATTTGTTTGGATCAAGAGGAATTATTTTATTATTTATCTGGGAAAGAGTTGTGCTCATTATAAATTACCTTGTACTGGAAATTGTGTCAATTTGTTTGGATCAAGAGGAATTATTTTATTATTTATCTGGGAAAGAGTTGTGCTCATAGAGATTTTATTAAAAAGAACTGACAAAATCAAGTGACATCGTCTTCCATCTTGGATACTTCGCTGGAATTCGAACTTAGAACTCTTTGGACATTTTATTACCAGGACTTTTGCCATTTCTCTAGTGGATAATATTTTGAATTATTTTGGATTAATTTTGGAATTGATTTTTAAAACCGTAAGTTTAGTTTTCTTTTCTGAAAACTATTTGTACTCAATAAATTGTTTATTAAGTTTTACAAGCTTGTTATTTTCACTCTTTCTGTGTTACTGTCCATTCGAGCCTAAGCATGTAACACATAGTCCTGGATCAAAAGGACGTTCGGATGCCCACATAGATCAAGGTCTATAAAGCTGTCGTCCTCATCTCCCAGCTCTATAGTTTTGAAATTTGGACTACCGTATATCGCAGGCACGTAATCAGCAGCAGGGGGGGGGGGGGAAGAACCCTACAACTTTTTCCGACAAAATTGATTGAAGCCTCAAAACGGAAAATAGAGCCTTCCTACGAAATCTCATGTTTTAACCAAAAAAAAGAAAGTCTCCATTTGGTAAACGGAGATTTAACGATTTTTCAATCATCGGGGTAGCAGCTGTGTTGTCATCGCCCCCCTCCCTGCTGCTATAGGTTAACAAAAATCATAAATGATTTTTCACAAGGGGTTACGATTTCAACCAAATATTTGATCGAGTCCGATACGATATCGTGTTCGAGGATCATGTAAATTTATTGTTATAAATCCATGCGGAGTTGACTGAGCATTACTAAAGAAATTTCTAAATTGATTGAAGTCCATATCAGAGCACCATGTCTGCCAAATATTTCGTAACGTATGTGTATCAACGCCGTTGAATACAGCAAGAATATTACAGTTATCTCTGATCACTTTTGGAATCTGAGTGTAGCGTTGAGTGACATATATCACGTCGGTGTTTTTATGCCTGCCTCTGGAAAATATTCTAGCTGGGTTTTTTTGATTGTCTAACATCACATCGTTGTATACGACTAAATTGTTAATGCTCCCATCAAGGTCATCCACGGATGGTGCCTCGTCAATATCAGTTATAAAATCAATGACGTTCTCACCTTTAATTTCTGATGCATTCTCGTTAAAATCCTTTAACACTTCATAGCATCGTTGACCATCTACGCTAGGAGCAACTAAATACAACTTATCCCACTTCATCCATCTCATTATTAAATTGAGCAACAATTGCGTCTTGCCGGATCCAGATGGCCCGATTATAATTGCGCGGATAGAGTTTGGTAGCGCTGCATGATGCTTAACTGGTTTTCTTGTTTTAGTCGCTGAAAAATCAATTATATTCATATCTCTATACATAAATTAAGGATCTATATTGTGTGAAGTGTAAAACGCGTACTAGCACAAATGATGTGACGACGATTACACCTAGCAATAACAGATCTGCACTAACTGGTAGATGTGCAACATGTGGTATAAAAAAGTTCAGATTTGTTTCTATGAAATCCGGAGATGTTTTTTAAAAAAAACGAGAAGATGATATCGCAGCCAAGTTAGCAAAACTCCCTGGAACGCCGTGGGCAAAGTATCTAGGAGAAAAGCACCTTCCAGGATATAGCTACTGTGACCCCGGAACACGATTATATATCAGACTTGATGATCAAAATCAGCCCCGACCCGGCGAGTATCCGATAAACGCCATTGATAAGGCGTGTCATGCTCATGTGAAATTAATTCATGCGTTAAATGCTATTTCTGATAAATCTTTCAAAGAAAAATTGGCTTCGTGGCTGGTAAAATCAGCTATGAAAGGCAAATTAATGATGGGCGCTGGTAATTAATAATATGGAATCTTTTTATTATTCTCCGAGAGGATACTGGAAGGGTAACGCTGCAATCAATAAACTCGCCAACGCCGCAAAAGTGAAAGAGGCCACTGAGCCTAATTGGTTATCCAAACAGGCACTATGGCAAATTTATCTACCGCGTCCTAAACAAATCAATTTTTCGCATTTTGATGTTACCGGACCCAATGAAGTTTATCAAGCTGATTTATTGTTTTTACCACATGACATCGGTTACAAATACGCGCTAACCGTAGTTGACGTTGCGAGTCGATACAAACAAGCAGAACCGCTAAAAACAAAATCATCACCTGAAGTTACTTCTGCATTTGAAAGGATTTATCGACGAGGCCCACTACACTGGCCAAATTTGTTACAAGTTGATCCTGACAAGGAATTTCAGGGTGTGGTTGCATCTACAATGAAACATCACAATGTCACCATCAGACGGGTTTCATACTGCACTATATCGCGATCAGGCAATTGTAGAACGATTTAATCGGACTCTTGCTGAGCGGTTATTTGGATATCAATACGCAAAAGAATTCATTCAAGAAAAGCGATCCTGTGAATGGGTCAAAAGGTTACCAGGGGTAGTTGCAGCGCTAAATAACGAGATTACCAGAGCAATCAATATGAAACCTAACAACGCAAAACAAAAGTATAAAACACAACCACAGCGGGATAGCATTTCTCAGCCAATTCTCAACAATGTCACCGTGAGATATTTATATGAACCAGGAGAACTCAAAGGTGGTAAAAAAGAGCTACTGATCCTATTAGGAGTGTCTCTACGCATAGCATATCTACTATAACTCGATCAACTGGTAGAACTCCAATCTATAAATTGGATTCAACTGCCCCTCAGCGGGGTTTTACACGGGGTTTTACACGAGGACAATTACAAGTGATTCTTGACGATACTCAGTTTCCGCCGCATGGTCTTAACTAGCACCGTTGCGTCTCTTGCACTCAAGACAAGTCAACATCACATTGTTTCTGACATGATCAAGACTGTTATTTTTTCTGTCTACGGTAAATTGGCGAGGATCTTTATCCGAATACTGCCAACGCATTATACAATTGCAACTCGCGCAGTGATTATTCTGTTGTTTCTTCAAAGTGATTATTAATTCAGCATCAATATCAAATTCTCGTTGTTTTTTTTTTGTCTTGTTGTTTGTAACCGGAGAGTTTTTTTTATCAATACTATTAACATCAACGATGCTAGCATCATCCATTGTAGTGTCATCATCGAAAACAATTCTTCGAAGTTGATTTATTCGCCGTACTCTAGACACTGCAAGATAGACTAAATTTGACCACTCAAGGCGATTATCAATTATCCAAACAATTGTATCCGTGATGGTTAATCCCTGCGAAGAATGTATCGTCGTTACATAACCCAGTGTCCATGGCGATTTAGCAGCACGCAATGCGTCTTCCACAACACTGATATCAACCAGCACAAAATCATTTAACACTAGTGTTTGTCTTTCGTTTTGTCCTGGAATTTCAACTTCAATATTCTGTCGCCGTGTATCACAGGGTCTATAACACAGCGGCACTGGGCGCGTTGGGAATTTTTCTTTGTGAAGCTCAAACATCTTTTTGTGAAGTGTGTCTCTGACTATCTTTCTACTTGCCACTACACAATCATTTGGTCTCCATGCTTCCCAAAATTCCTCCATGGAAGTTTCAGGAATTATTTCTCTGATTATTTCACATTGGATTCTATCCGGTTGTAATCTAATTATTCTTTTGACCTCACTTAATTGTTCATCAAGTGCTCTATAGTCATTATCGATTTCTTCATAATAGTCAACAAACCCTTTTAACCAATCATGTGGATCCGCGCCGACAAATGGTGGTGGTTAGCCATGATCTCCACACATTATTACCGCTGAATTCTTTTGCAGCAACCAATCAAGAAACATTTTTAATACATGTAGCGAAACCGTATATATCTCATCCCAAATAATAACCACAGGGATGAATTTTTCACCCATTCGTTCAGGGGTCCATTTGTCGCCGTTGTATCGAAAAAATATTATGATAAGTGCAAGCTTCAACGTTTAGTTGTTTTATCTCTCGCGCTTGTCTATGGGTCGGTGTCAGCACAATCATATTTGCTCGACCTTGATATAATTCAATCGCCCGAGTCGTTTTTCCTGACCCGCCACAGCCGTTTAAATAAACTGTTTTATATCTACAAATACAATCTGATATCGGTGGTGCATTAGAACGTTCTGATAAATTATCACCACGTAAGTAATTACATTTAATTTCAACGTCTTCTGATTCAGAATACTCACGCAGAATTTCTTTTTTAATTCTCCATGATCCCCAATTTTCATCCGGATTAGTGAATTCAGCAACTGCGCAACTGTACTTGCTGTTAATGTAAAATGAATCAACGGCAACTCTAACCGCAGTGTCAGAAAATCTATTTATCATTGAAAATATATTAATACAAGCATAACCCAGCATCGACGACCTCAAATGTATATACGGGGATCTGTAGCCGTCGCTGTAAGTAACGACTGTACCCAATTTTGTTCCATCGGACAAAAAAGCATCTTTACGATCCACATATATGTTTTCGGATACTGCATCCGCGATTACAAAGTCATATTCGGTGTTATCCATAATCAGCCGTGAACAATATCGTCTATAGTCGCATTTTTTCCTCCCTGAGTGAATTTTCCGATTATTCTTCTGCCGAGATCTTTTGCTTCGATGTTTCGTTGATTAAATACCCGTTTGGACCACTCAATGATATATTCTTCGTCGGCATCAATATGTTTTCTGGATTCCTCAATTATACTATCAAGACGTTCCGGTGTTGGTAACCACACATTGATTTGTTTCCGATATGATATAATTGCTTCAATGACCGTCAGCGAAATTAACATTTTTGTATCAATCATGAACCGTAATAACGCTATTGGCAGCCACTTCTTTTCAGACATGTGTCTACCAATCCAAATATAACAACAGCGATGAAGTCCTGCTGCGAATTCAAATGATACTACACGAGTGAATCCAGTTAAATCAAAATCAGGCAGCGGACCATTAATTGCAACACGAGTCATTTCATGTACGGGGTGTCCAAATCGTTTAAAATACTCAGTACACTCTCCATAACCAAGAAAACTCGCTGGATAACAAGCAACCATATCAACTGAAATGATATTATCACTGTCGTATTTGTTATTCCATAAACCGCCATGATTAAATTCTAAACAACTAGCCTCAATGTCTGGCAAGAATTATACGCGTGTTGGTTTCCATGCGTTTTTTATTCTTGCAAAATGAGCTGCAACCGACGGGATTGTAAAACAGTTTGTCAATAATTGTTCGTCGTTGATAATTTCATCACTGGTGGCTTCGCCACACGCCGTTAAAAACCCACTAGCTGTTTTTTTACATTTTGTTGTGAAATGCTTCAGTGCGGTATAATTCACCGTTTGGTCTTACAAACTGATCAAACGTATCCATGTCGTTTTCAGTGCTGCGAAGTAACCACACCGACACGGGGTTATTTTTACTCAAATACGCAATAGCATCGAATAGTTTCTCTTCAACGAGAAAACCATCCCTGGAAAATTCTTCTCGTAAGAATTCGTCAGGTATATACTTCATTGTTCTGTTTCGTGGACGTCCAAGCGTGTTCTTTATGATCAATAATTTTGATTGGAGCTCCGTTTTTGTTAAATTTTGATTCGTATGAAACTTCTCCGATTATCGTTGTAACGGTTATTGGAAATCTCAGCGACGTTTCTAATTTTGCTATATCGCTAATAGTTGCTCCGCAGTCTTTCACAGTTAACTCCCATTGAGCTATTTTGCTACGCCGTAGATCGGTAAGTTTGTTCCCTCGGGATGCATTTGTAAAATGTTCTGTTATTCGTGCTGCTACACAATTCAGCGATGAAGTCGCCGGCGACGACTGTTTCATTGGTTTTAGTTTTCCTATATCGGGTTTTTCATTTAACGGATATATCCCATACACAATTGATGTTTCAGGATAAGCTCGTTCATAGTATGGTTTGTCAATTCCAGTTAACAGACCCGGCTTAAAATCACGGCTAACAACGACTGTTTTCTTGTATTTGAGAATCGGTTCAAATTTGTCTCGTATAATCCAACTGCCTGATTCTACACGGATAATGAATTTCACTCTAAAAAAATGCTTTTTGTTGCCAAGTTGTGATAACATCATGGCTGCGTTGCTGTCGTTCATGGTGGCATCAACAACGCCATCAATTCGAAATGTTGACCAGCTATGAGATGCACCGTCGTGCTTGAATTCATGAATACAATCGCGTATTTTATTTATCAGGGATCTATCCGTTATTGCCCGTTTTGGCACATCTTTGAGGGTTCTATCGAGATTAAATTTAACGTTTTTGTAATGCTTAATTGCTGATAATCTCTCGAATTTATCATTTGTATAATTAAAACAAGTATTTAAATAGAAAAATATAGTATAATGAATCACTGCAAGTGGCTAATGATTGGATCAACAACCCCGTGTAACAAATCATGCAGAAGCGAATTCTGTGGGTATCATTTACAAAGCGTTCGGCGAGAAAGTTTAGGCCCTACCCCTTGTCTGGTTTGCCACATTGGCGTTCGTGGGAAATCACAATTATGTCTCAATTGTGGCGGTAAACGATACAGAGAACTAAAACGCTACTATGACAAACGAATCAATGACCCGTTCAATGACAAAGTCATCAAACCCCTCAAGACTAAATTAATAGACTTATAATTAAAGCAGATATAAATTAGACAAGTAGTATTATTATACAAATGAGCCAAGATTTCAGACCTCACCCAGTGCTTGTTAATTATGAGGCATCCCGTGATGGTGTTGTCAGGCATCGCAGACTAAAGAAATCGGTTGGATGGGTAAATAATAGAGGATATTTGATGTTTGGTGCCGGGAAGAAGACATATTATTGTCATAGATTCGCATACGAATGTCACAACGGATTGATTAAAGATGGTTTTGTGATTGATCACGTTGATGGATTCCCTCAAAATAACAAATTGGATAACTTACGAGTTGTTACTCAAAGTGAGAAAGAAAAATTAGGTGGAACCGGCAAACACGCATAAAAGGCAAAACATGTCAAATCATTTGATACAGAAACCAACGAAGAAAAAATATTTCAGTCAATAAATGAAGCCAGTAGATATTTTGATATTTGTAGGCCTTCAATACGATTTGTTGCAGAAGGAATACAGAAATCAGCTCTGTCAAAGAAAAACACACACATGATACAATTTTCATATATCAAGGGAGATAAATCCTTTATGGATAAGTCCGCCTACCCCTCATAACATTCTACTCACTAAGTTCCCTTGTATTGTGATCGTCAAGGTATTTGTGTCGTCTGCTATTAGAGAGCGAGGTATAATTTACGTGGGCGCGCACACGTGACTGTAATGTAGTATAATTACACTTGATTGTGAGTTTCGGTAGAGTTAAATAAATACAACTTTTAACATTTTCTAAAACTTTTTATTGTCGCTTGGCTAAAACCGCTTCATTTAAACAGTTGTATTTATTTTTTTAAACCCTTAGACCATCTACATTCAGCTATTACACTTTCAGACTTGCAAACCGATTTAGGATATACTTATTAGTTGTCATTTCTTGATAATATGTGAAAAGCAAGTGACGAGAGGTGGTATATTAAAATTTGTTTAAAAATATGTATGCCACAGTACAACCTTCTTTATAATCCAACGCGTTACCTATGTTCGCTTAGCCGGAACGAGCATGAAACACTAGTGCATTTAAGTAAGTGAGCGTGGTTAAAATCACTATGTGAGCAGTTATATATTAAAAATTCCTCTTTGTATATACAGCTTTTTGTGGCCTAATCGGTAACGCATTTGTCTAGAGGATTAGAACAGAGATATTGTACGTGTTCAATCCCCACTATAGCGAACATATTGTTTGATAGTGAAACGATAGATGTTTTTTTATTAATTGGGGAGGGGGATAACTCGGCCTTTAATTGTGATATAGTCTTCACGTTGAAACCCTCCAGGTTTCACATTTGAAAACTCAGTTCACAAACAATATATGGTAGGTGAATCGCTTACAACTAGATTAGCCCGAGAGCGGCTATTAGCAATTAAAAGGTTTATACCGGTTCGAGACAGACTTCGCAATAAACATCAACAACGACAACAAATGCAAACTGACTTTTCTGTGTCAAGTGAACAGCTGTTTACTCCGATAACAAGTGCGACCAAAGATGTGAAAACATTAACTGAAGCAGCGATATACGGAGATATTCCTGAAAAAGAACTAGCAAAGAGGGCGCCGCTGCTTGATACGCTTGAAAAGATAGCAGCAGAGACCGGACAAACACGCACAGGGATACAATAGCTATCCAGTGATATAAAAACTCAGCGCGAATATGAACGATTAGCTGATATTGATGATTCTGCACCCCGCCTACAAGTATATCGATCGGGCGAAATTGAAGAACTCGCAACATTAAATAGAATTGGAGAACTCGGTACGGATTCCGAATTAGCTGATTTTACTAGAGAAAATTTTCCAAAGGGTAAAAGAGAGAATTTATTAAACGACGGGTTTGAAGATTTTATAAAAACCAAACGCACTTGGGCATCAAAACTATATTTAGCGAAACACGGCGAGGATAAAATCTCAGCGTTACAGCACCCTGGTTTTAATAGCTTTCTAGCTGCGTTTAAAAGCGGCCCACAACCACCATCTTATACGGAGGATCCAATCCCGGAACAAATAGACATAAGAGCAGAAGCCGGTTCAAAGAAAACAAGCGGAAAAGGATATTCGATTGGAAATCCTTTGGATTTCAATGCAACCGTGACATGTCCTGGTAATATTCTCAGTGATATATCACGGTTAGAAGTACTTATCGGGGGAAAACGAGCCGGAAACAACTCCGTCGAGATAATTAATGAAGCAGCTGATATCTGTAGACGATTATTTGCCGGCGGTATCATGGACAATAATGTATATCGAGAACTCATCGAAGAGTTTTCAATGGAATTCACTATGCTAGCGTTTCATAATTGAAAACACTAGTGTTTTTATAACAAGATGATTATACACTACAACCATGATAAACCCGTAAGCGTCTACGTGGTGAACTCACGATGGCCTGTTTATAGAGCATATTACGGAGATAGTTTCGGCAATATCATTGCGGGGTTATTTACAAGAATGGCCCCAAAAGTGGCGCCGCTAGCTAAACAATTATCAATGAAGGCCATTGATATTATTCGTGATAAGGGAATCAGCGCTGTTGGAAATCTTGCCGGAAAGGCATTTTCTGCCGCGAAAGATAAAATAACATCATTGGTGCGAAAGAAACCAACAGCGACGAAGTCGGTGGTGAAACCACCAGTGCTGCCATCAACTACAGTGATGCCTGCAAAAATCAGCAAAACAATAAATAGCGCAGTGGAAGAAAAACTAGCGTCGTTGGCTGCTTCGGTGACTTCGTCGCCATTGACGGCTTCGCCGGTAACAGATAGCGATATCATGAACGCGATAGCAGGAAGTGGGTTGAAACGAAAACGAAAACGACGATGATTACAAAGAGTTTCACAATTGAAAACACTAGTATGTTAATAAAATGTTTAAACGACAAGCTGATCCCGCGTTTGATATGGACGCCCCAGTGCCCAAGAACGATTCAGTTCGGGATTATCAATACTATTCCTATCATGCAATACAACCCGACCTACGATCGCGAGTTGAACTTCAAGTCCATGATACCAGTAAATACATTTTGCCGTGTAAAGCATTTATTGAAGTAGAAGGAGAACTTGTAAAACGTACTGATACTCCTACTGCACATGCACCATATCCAGATGGTACCAAAGTCGGCTTAGTCAATAATGGTATCATGGCGCTATTTGAATCCGCGAGATATCTCATTGACGGAAGAGAAATCGAATCAATAGAACGTGAGGTTGATGTTGCAACAACAATAATCGGACTAGCAAGATATTCTGATGATTATACAAGGTCTGCTGGTCCATCTATGATGTTTGCTAAGGATACTTCTGATCATCCCGAAAACGTTCAGTATTCTAAGGTAAAGGCAACACAAGATACTGCAGTTGATCCAGCACCAGCCGGATATGTGAGACCGGCCGCAGCTTTTGATGTCATAACTGCCACCATTCCTAATTACAATTTGGGGTTTGGAACACGATTAGCAATGTTGCACGGGAGGCGTCGACGGTTTTCATGTGCGATTCTACTCCATCACATATTTGGATTCTGCAGAAATGTCAGAAAAGTCATCTATGGAGCCAAACACACAATCGCGTTAATGCGAAGGGGTGATGACAATGACGCAATCTGGCATGCTAATAATGTTGATGATGGTAAAGTTATTTTAACTAAATTGGTACTATGGATGCCAGTAATGACCCCATCAATCGCCACAGAACAACGACTACTCTCATTTATGGACACAGGCAGCAAATCATTGCTAAGTTGGCTAACAACAACAACTGATGCCAAAGATGGTAGTGTTGCTGATATATTTACATGGCACCTGGCATCACAACAAGGCGGTTCAGCTCCACGTCATATATTTAAAGCGCTGCAGAATCGGAATCGATTAGGCTCCCAAGAACGCAGTCATATGATATTTGATCGATTAGGAGTAGAGGAGGTTTCGCTGAGAATAAACGGACAACAGAAACCAACCGAGGATATACAACTTGATTACGAAAACAACGATATAGCACGTGTGTATCATCGGATGCTGTTATATATGGGTCGTGATCAAAACGTCGATACCGGTTTGCAAATATCGCAACTTGATTTTAAGAACCTATATCCGATTTATTTCTTTCGCTGGAACATCTTGATTTAACAAGGCAATCCGTTGTTGACATACATTTTCGAGCTCGTATAGCCCCTGGTGCTGTTGATCATAGAGCGGTTGCTGTCATTATCAGCGACAAATCAATGTTGTTAGAAGGGGTTGGTGGACGAATGAGAATCGTTGATGCACCAGTGGAAAATATGTAAACGATTCACAATTAGATCAATTGAAAGCATAAATAGTTTTACAATAAAATGCCATATAGTGTTGTTAGTGTCAAGCAGACTGATGGTCAGGTCAAGAAATTGCGATCAAAATCCGCTAAAGAATGTGGAACAACAATAACGTTAAAACCAGCGCAGATGTCCGGCGGTACACATAAAATATCATTGACGGATCGTCAAATAAAACATTTCAATGATGCGCTAAAGAAACAGCGAGGGGTTCAAATTGTATTTTCAAAGGCTGCAGTCGCCAACATGATAAAATCAGGCGGTATATTTCCATTGTTAGCTGCAATACCAGCATTGATTGCAGCGGCCACCCCAGCGGTGGCGAAAGCGGCTGCGTTGGGGGCCGTTGGTACCGCGGCAGGGATGGCACTCAAAAAGGCAACTGGGAAAGGATATAAAAAAGGGAAAGGGTCTAAGACTACCAGGGACTCCATATTCATGGTACAGCGGAAAGGGTCTGAGAATACCAGGAACGGTTTATTAGTTGAAAGCCCAATTCTTCCCATGTCCAATTTTGATTTAATTGATGCTGGTAAAAAACTAGCGATAACAAACTTCAGAGGGGTTTTATGAAAGATCAGTTGCCGAGAAAACCTAAACGCGTTGAAACCGGTATCATCAATCTTGATAACAGTAACGGATCCGGAACTCACTGGGCTGCATACGCGATTGATCCACGTGGGATTGTTTATTTCGATTCATATAGGTTAGCCCCACCGAGCGAGTTTATGCGGTATATAAATTCTTCGATGAAATTCAAAGAGTTTCTGATTTTTTATTCCACGCTGCCAACACAAAAATTAAATGATCCACCAATATGCGGCCGTGAAGTATTAAATGTCCTCGCGGAGATTTCATCGTCACAGAAACCACCTCATCTGGTTGTAAATGAATACACGAGTGGGAAATTACAAGGCAATTTTAGAGAATCAATAAATTGAAAATACGAGTTGCGCTAACAATAATGATTGATATTTGGGGTCGATCTCTGTCAATGTCGAAACCAACAGCGAAAACATCTGCGGGTTCTATCGAGGATGTAAAAAAATAATTGAAGATGAAATCGCTGAGACGTTAAATTTAGCAAGTGTTGACCCGAACGAAATAGTTGTATTTCAAGATCGCCAGGGTAAATTGAAAACCAGTAACATATCCGCGGATGACATTTTGATACGGCAGCGCGACGCCGCTGAAAACTCTTTTGCACTGTATTCCAGCGACGGTCGACTTGAACCAGGCGCACGTGTGTCTACGATCACCGACGCCATTGCCGCCCACGACCGTGATCTTTATGATTATATACGAGGTTATAATACTTTTCGCAAAAATGTCGTACATAAATTCTTTGGAACCCCGCTTGTGGTTGGCATGACTCTCGCTGAAATTAAAAACCTTCTATCTCCATTCTTTTTTAACAAGGAGGCGGGAACGATGATGAATAAAAATGAAATGAAGGTAAATTATCTCGATATGTACAATGATATTCTTACACTAAAAACTCTCGATGGAATTAGACCGCTTCTGATTTTATTCTTTTTTAACAAGGAGGCGGGGAGGATAATGATGGCTGCCGAAATCAAGGCAAATTATCTCGATATTTACACGGATATTTCTAAACTAATAGAAAATCTTGAAAAGGTACAAAAACCCAATAACGACGTCGTTGGTAAGTTTTTTGGAACCCCGATTGTGGCGAGCATGACTCTCGCTGAAATTAGCGAGTTTCTTTGGTGTCCCGGCTACATCTACAATGACTCTCAAAGATATTAATATGTTTATGGTGAGACAAACAACACTTAATACCATCGTGGATACTTTTTTGGGGAGAACACCTGTGTCTGGAACCACATCTCTGGCAGGCCCGACCCTCGCTGAAATTAAAAAAGCTATTGACGAACAAAAGCTCACCAGCGACGTCGTCGATAAGTTTTTTGGAATCTCAATTGTGGTTGACACAACTCTCGCTGAAATTAAAGCGGCTATCGATGAAAGTAAAACAACAGTTGATGCCGTCAAAAATGATTTTCCAAATATGATCGAACGACTCGATAAGGTAAAAATTCCACACCACGTAAAAACCGTTGATAACATCGTATACACAGTTGCTAGTGGGACCTATGATTGGATCCAAGGAAATGAAAATAGTTTATATTTTCACAGCAAATATGGTAGTATACCGGGTTGTTATCGATTTACAATAATAGATCGCCATAAATTTGATTTGGGAGTCGGCCCGGCAAAATATATAAGCGGTGTTAACACAGTAACATATATAAACGATAACATACCATTACAACACGACCAAATAAGATACCCTATTAGGATTGATATAACTACATCCAACGAGTCAGTGGTTAGGGATTCGCTACCCTGGACGCTAAAATTTGTATCCGGTATTCCCCCCACCGACCATAAGTCCGAGTACATAATCGAATAATTAAAAACACTAGCAGGTTTAAAATAGTAATGACATCGATGAAATCAATTGAACCGATAATAGTCCCAGAGGTATCACAATCGCATCGATATCGATATGATACCGTGAAAGAATTTTCCGCGAACTTGAAATCACTTTCTGAGTGCTATCGTGAAAAAATAAAACAATATCGCCGCAATGTAACAATCATCGACATCACCGTGTACTCGGTGTCCGGTGTGATGGCCAGCGCCGGGGTTATTTTGTCGACGGTGACCATGATGGCTCCGATTGCAGTTCCAATCGCTATCTCCGCGGCAACAACAATCGCGGCAGTCGCCACCGCGATAACTAAAACGTTATCATCGTGTTCTCAGAAAAATCTCAGCGAATCTCGGTACCGGGTGGTATTTGACGCGTACTCGAAATTATCCGAGTTGATCTTGCTGTCGATAGATAATTCGTTCATATCCGATGTTGAATTTTCCGCGATGATCCAGTTGTATAACTCCGCGATGTTGAAATTGGAAATTGAAGACAGCGTTAACAATAATGTCACTCGAACTGCTTCAACGAATCGCGGAGAATACCACTCCGATTCGAAAAAGCATGATATCAATAACATCAACAAACCCTGAATTCAACGTGAACTTCCCTTCTCCGATTCCAGTGCGCGAGATCGCGCTGGCAAAATTACGAGTATATCATAGCTGGCCCAATATCATATCGGTTGTATTTGGCGGTCAGCAACCCAATAATGCACTGGTGTTCTCGTAAAAGAATAAACCCGATGGCACCCCAGACTGGAACGTTGTTTCGTTACCAACTGGGTCGTACCAAATTGAGCAAATCGATGCTGAAATTAAGCGTAGAATAAAATCAATCATGGGAAAGGAATCAAAAATAGCTATTAAAGTTCATGAACCGACGCTCTCGTCGTCGATCGAAATAAGCACAGAGGGATACATTGTAGATATCTATAACAGCTCGTTAAGAACATTGCTAGGATGGCCTGAAAAACCACCCGGAGCCACCGCCGATTTAACCACGGACGTACAATCATATCATGAAATCAATCCCATGTATCGAGATAATTTATCAGATATAAAAATGGTAAAAATCGCCGATAGATTTATATTTACCAACAATAACACATTGCAATGGGATTTTATCATTAAAAGAACAGCCAACTCATCTGTTACTATCTCATTTACGCTAACTGACATCACTGGTTATTTTAATGAAAATAATCAATTACATGAAACACAACTAGAACAACTACGGCAAACAAAATCGCGAAAACACGTTGAAATACTAAATCAGCTTGTATCTGACATGTAATATATCAATGAACTAATTATTCAAGCAATAATTAATGACAACAGTGACAATAAAGAACGATTCCTAACCGGTTACAATATCACAGAAGCCGATCTGCGTAATTTCAAGTTTTCCGGATACAACGCGGAGGAACTAAAAGAATCTGTTAGGAATGTTATCAAGGTATTACAAGTACAAGATTCAACTATCCTCAAATATAATAATGACCCAGATGGCGGCGGTAGGCATATTGCCCCGCACAATGTAAATATTTCAGCGGTGATTGCGTTCAATTTAACATGCAACGCAATTGAAGGAAGCTATCAAATTGATCTAGAGCAATCAAATCAAGCACAGCAAGGATATATTTTATACTCTTTTGCACCAACGGCTCCTCCAGGATTCCTAATTATTGAAAACCCAATTAATCCTGTCTATATGCGATGCCATAATAATTCGCTAACGAGAATTAATTTTAGACTCACTGACCAATCAAATAATTTGATTGACCTACAAGGTGAGGTGTTTGCGATTAGTTTGTTTGCGAAATCATAAATGATTTTTATAATAAGGACGCGATCAAATATTTGGTTGAAATCATATCCCCTTGTGAAAAATCATTTATGATTTTTGTTAACCTGTAGCAGCGGGGAGGGGGGGGGGGGGGCGATGCCAACACAGCTGCGACCCCGATGATTGAAAAATTGTTAAGTCTCCGTTTACCAAATGGAGACATTCTTTTTTTTTTGGTTAAAACATGAGATTTCGTAGGAAGGCTCTATTTTCCGTTTTGAAGCTTCAATCAATTTTGTCGAAAAAAGTTGTAGGGTTCTCTCCCCCCTGCTGCTTAATCAACTCAGACATCGGTTTCATCTGTGCTCACTAACGTCAATCATGAACATGCGATGGCAAGATTATCCAGCTTAGTAGTCCTAAACAGGGTCGATGTTCCTGTCATTGAAGCACTGCTGTTAAAAATCGGTCTGATGGGATGGCCACGTCACGCATATGGAGGAGACCAGAATAAGACGCAACTTTTATAAGATAGCTCAAGCGGGGAAAGCGAGGAGGGCATTCAAGGACGGGTACAAGAACATTGTGTATTCTGAAATGGTTTAGAATCCAACCGACTGATATGGCTGTCTCAGCCATGGACCGGCCTACTTGGGCACACTCATCGCAGAATCCAAGACTATCACGTCTATAGATTTATCATGCCCAACCTGAAATATTATGTGCGTCACCATCGAACTTGATGAACTACCTAAGAATAATATGAGTGATTGCTGGTCAGTTGTCGTGGGTGCTTATTGATGGGTAATTGAATAAGTGTAGATGTTGGTTAGTAGGTGTGGCTGCTGGTAACAAAACCTCTGTCCTGGTATGTTTGATTAGGCGATTGTCAGTAAGTCTTTGTAATTATTAGTAACCGTGTTTTTTGTCAGTGGGTGTGAGTGATTGTCATTATTTGTATGTGCTGGACATAACATGTTGGTGTTGGTCAGTAACTGTGGATTGTTTAAGCAGGGGTCGATGCTAGGCAATACGTGTGATTGTTGGATGAGTGGAGTGTGTGATTGTCAAGTAAACTCTGTTGCCAGTAGAAGTATATTCAACCTATTAATATTTTTGACATTACATTTCCCCATGTCCATATAATATGTTTCAGCATTGCAGTCTAAAGTTAATTTCTCTTTGTCTCCAGGTGTGATGCAAACACGACATGGAGAAGTATTGTTAAATTCAAATTATACCCAAATTGTCATTCTTCCACATAATGTCAGGTAATATTACTGTTATCTGATACCGTTCAGAAAGGTAGGCCATACCTGTACAAAGCAAAACATTTGAGCCCCACGACTACATACATAAGATGAGTGTGCTTGCTGACATGTGTATATGCTTGTTGATGTGAATCGGTATTTTTGCTGAACAGGATGTATACATTTGAGTTTTTAGAAAATGAAACAAAACCAACAACACATCCCTTAATGCCCTAATTAGAATCGTGTAAACTTTACCATTCAATATTTGGAAAACGGTAAGTCCATTTGATTTTCTTTTCGCGTTTACTTTACTAATGAATATATAGTTTCGTGAAATATTTTTTTAAAAGCTGAACTAATGAATTAACTGGGATTTTAGGGTATGTAAGTATAATGAGTACAATGCGACTTAAATGAACACTTTAAAGGGATACCTGAATTCACATGCAATATACAAGGATCAGAAATCTTAATTAATACGACATTTTACGTTCACTACTTGGTATGTTTTACTGTGATTTACTCGACAAGCATATATGACTATCTAAATACCATACCAATTCAACTTCATCGGTAATGGCTGAGCGACATTATGTAAACAGCTCGATACAAACGAGCTTGAGTCGTCAGTACACATTATGTATAACAGTTGACCAATACCATTAAAACTTCCATTTTGTTTTTTTTTTAGCATCGTTTACATTATGTGTATATTTCCATTTAGTACGGTTTACTATCTTTAACACCGATTTGTTTTTTTGTTTTCAATAAACAAATTTTCTTGTTTGTTTAGCACTGACTTGCGTATACAATGTCAATTAATATTTTTTTGTGATATATTTCTTCACACAAGAAGTGCTGACAAGTTTTCTTCTTATAATGACATCTCGATTTCTAAAGACATCAATCGTCTTTGTGTCGATTATATATTTGAACAATTAACACGAATGATTTTAAAATATATGGCTATACCAATAAATGTGTATTTTATGTGCATTACACATTTCAGGAAGCCATCTGACATGAAGAGTAGTATTTAGCTGCAGCCCAGAATTTAATTAACAGCGTACGTTTGATAACTGGACAAATTATGATTAATTATTTCATATCATTTTTTTGGAAAGGGTGTCATATGTATTACACGAAAACATTCTTAGCAACTACACAAAGCCCAGCAATTAACAGCATACAACCGTACCAAAGTAGCGGTTTTTGACAAATCTAACACGAATATAATAATGTGCCAGACCCTGTTTCTGGGGCCAGCGCAATTCCATTTGCAACCATCGCAGCTAAAGCCCATTACTGGAGCAGTGGAGGTCTACTGACACGCTAGTGGTTACCCGCAAGGTGTCGATATTCAGTAGCTCTTGTTCGAACTTCATAAAAACAAGCTCCTGATACATGGGTATATCGTCTGTTCCATGCACTGGATATGTGTATCTAAATCATCTCTTTGCTAACTGAGTCACGAGGTAACACTTGGTGCTACTGCTAAAGGTCATCATGGAAGTAACCTTTGCAACCACTCATCGGGCTTCTGTGGCAAAGGTAAAGCATGCGCTTTTCCGGTAGGAGATCCACCTGTTTGTCTCAAAAAAGATTATTGCATATATGTAGTGGGACAAACATTCGTTATGCTGCGACCAGTAAAGACCTGCTCAGTTAAACATAACTGGTGTTATTTGATTATAATAATTCAATATTCTTCTTTGGTCTGAAGTTTAGCACATAATCTATCTACAATTTAAATTATTTATTTTACTTTAAAAAAAATTGTATTACTTTAAAGACATGTTTTGCCTTAGTAACTTTTATGAATTTAAATATTATGTAAAATAAAAATTCTTTATCATCATTGACATAATAAATCTTTAGATTTTGTTCTGAATGGGCCATATGCTATGAACAATATTACAATGCTTAAGGCATACTCAATTTCTACGATAAAATCCTGTGGTAAAGAACTCGCAAATGCAGTTAATGTTACTTTTATCTCCTAAAGCAAATCAACTTGCAAATATTAGTTCATTTTAATATTTAATACTGTAATCTTTATTTCCTAACTTAGAATACAAAACATTTGTTGGTAACAATATTGTCAATATCACAGTTTGTGCTAGAGAATGCTTATGCCAATTTTGCCGAGTTTTGTATGTTAGATGTTAACCGTGACGGTTTATATTTGAAACAAGAGAATCTACGATTTGCAATAAAATTTGAGATCGAGTCTCCGAACTGTAGTCATTTGAGCTTTTTTTGGCGGCACCTGCTAACCTGTATCAAGCCACTTCTTTATTCAAAACTGATTAGGAACTTTTTACGATAAGACTTATGCAACGATCGGTACCATGAGTTCCTCTGGCATATCTTGTCACTAAACTTATCCAAACGAAAAGTCGGGTACAAAATGTCCCTTCAATGACTCCATTGTCTGAGCCCAGTTTTTTTTTGTCGTCTTAGTGGTGTTCCGGGCAGCCGACACCACCGTTTAAAGCGTCTCCTTGACAAACTTTAAGGTAGTCTACACCCTCTTCTCCTTAGTGGTGAGTGAGAGGAGGGGAAGAAACGGCGGAAACGTAGAAAGCAGATGTTTTAATGCTATTTTCTGCTGTACTAAATATAATCGAAGAACAATTTCTTAAAGCAATATAATATTTGTATGATTCATTTGCACCCTTCTTCTGAAATAATTAATTATTATTTCTCCAATTATCATACTTACGCTGTTAATTAATTAATATATCTAGCCTAGTCGAAGTTCTCCTCGTTTCCAGACAGCTAGTCATGTGACAGCTTTCATCGCCATAGCAGATTACCTCCAGTACTGCGTCAAAAGTCATCCCATAAAAAAGTATCTTGTCCTAGATGAATTGTGTCTTCTATCTCTCCATTCCAAATGGATATTTATGTAGATTTGTGTGAAGGCTCCCTACCCATGTTTCTCCTTTAAAACTATGTGAATCGGGAAAGGGGCTATCAGGTTTCGGTCGTTAAAATGGGCGGCCACGCGTATGGTATCTGCACCCGCCGTCATTTAGTAAGAACATGTGGGTGCGTTCCTAACGAATTATTAACGTTAGGGCCCATTTAATCTGAAATTGCGAGGTTGTAGTTGTTCCAGTACTCTGACTTGGACACGTAAAATGCGCTGTCAGTTGTGGCCAGGATGTTTTCCACCTCTACATGCTGATAATCCAATTTGTAGATTGCGGTTCAAGTAGTATTCTTGAAACCCCATGTTATCGTATGATGTCTGGCTCTATATATGTCATAGTCAACAATAAGCACTTGTCGCACGGCATGTGCACGCCAGACAATCTAGCCCTTCCTCCCGTTCAATTAGCAGTTGGGGCGCTATTCATTTGAAATCTGTAGCAAGACGTGAACTTACCGAAATTATAAATAGTTCCTTGTCTTTCCGTAGCCATGGCATTGTCATATTCACGAAAGAGATAATATCTTCGGCCAATTCGTGATGCATAAGCACAACTCTGTTAGCTATAAACGACATCAGTGCAACGGGACTCGTGCTCCGGATGTTGCCTTGGTTTTCATTGTCAGCATGTTTAAGAAAGTAGTAGCGAAACCAGGCAAGTATGACCAGGTATATTTTCGGGGCCAACACGTATTAATGCTACTACGCGAATCAGCGAGATTTGCGCAAAGATCTCTTAATAGTCATTTTAATGTACGGACGGCGTACACTTCTCCATAACCAGAAAGCTACAAAGATATTCTCCTGCATTTAAACAAACGTGATCCTGCAGTACTTTGCCTATAGCAAACATTCTTGAAAGATACGGATAACATCACACTTAAACACTATTCTCTGTTTAACATCTATTTTCAAAATGTTGACAAGGACTCATTAGGATTTTCTGTTGTTGTGAACAATAGAGCCCCCCATAGCACCATCCCTTTAAATGCAAATTTGCAAGTCATTGCTGTAAGCTTCACTCTACAATTTGCTCTTTTTACATACCACCAAACACCAACCTAGTACTAAACGAATTTAACAACCCTGTTCAACAACTCCCCGCACCCATTGTTTTACTCTGACATTTTAATGCTCATAACATGCTATGGCTATCAAATCACATACGTGGCAGAGGCCACAAAGTAGAAGACTTCCTTTCTAGACACGATTTGTGTCTATATGACAAGTTATAACCAACTGTTTTCACTATTAGCGATTATGGAGGCTTTAGACAAAGCCAATGATACATCCACTGAGCCTAACGAAATGCATTAAGAGTTCTTGAAACACCTTTCAGAATCATCACTAACATCTGTTTTGAAAAGAACATGGAAACCTATTCGACAATCGGACTGAGCGAAACAACGAAGAAAAGTAGAACTCTTTTTACAGCAAGCAATTCTATCCAAAGACACACCCTTTGGCATTCCTGTAATGCAAATATTGCATGACGTTTTGCCTCCACGCTACACGTTGAAAGTGCACCCTCAAGACGTGCGAATACCTCTGTTGTTTGGAGGCAAACTTTTCAACAATGGAAAATACATTCACGTCTATCATTACGATGTACATTTAGGTGTCATTACCAGTATCACAGGATTTTTCGGATACGGTTATTATTGTGAGAAATGTTACTACGGCTAGAACAATCGAGAGCAACACAATCATTGTGGATCAAAATGCTCAGGAAATTTAGCTTCTAAATCCTTTCTTGACGAAGGACAATAACGAGTGCATTGCCCTTTTTCTCAGCCCTGTCTGTTATCAACAACATCTGAAGACGCAACCTTTACAGCAGAACAGTAGAGCCAAGAGGACATCGAATGTTACGGAGATTGTCATCGCCATGCTTCGTTGATGGATAATAATGTCTCCGGAATACATGGGCAGTTTCTTTTGAGATACTATACGGAACAATATACCTAATGTCCGAAAGTGACTTTGAACGGTGCCAAAACCATTTCCATGCAGTTTAAAAATTCGATAAGTTACTTGACTATTCCTTTGAGTAAAATTCCTAAAACGTTGACGGCTATTGAAGACGTGCGGTCGCTGAGAGAAATATTCGACATCACCAATGTAAAATGACGAACACGTTGCCCACTTCCATGGATACATGGTGCATCAAAATATGTTTTTCAAAGATGGACATACAGAGCAAGTATTTGGCAATGGCTTTAATCTCGGAGTCTAGTTATGGTCACCACATGAAGCCAAAAGTTAAATCTTGCATATGATAGATTCCAAGATGCAGATCGTAAACGTCTGCTTGCAATTTTCTTTACTAAAATTGTTCTGGCACACTTACTCTTCAACCCCAGAGAACATCGCCTTGATCATTTCCATGCTCTTTCCAGATTTGAAAAATGAGGACAGTTCCGCAATATTAATATTATATGGCCAATCATTCAGAGTATACTCATAAATACGACCAAGAATGTGACAGTACCTCGTGGATACTGTTCTATATTGATTGCCTTGTTGACTGAGATCTCCCTATGTGAAAGCCTTCTCGCTGATGCGAACTAACCACCTTTATATCATCATTGAGAAATGCTTTCAGCACAGTATGCTTTCAAATTACCATGCATTTTAGGCTGTTTTCAACCTAGTATGCTTTCAAATTACCATGCATTTTAGGCTGTTTTCAACCTAAATTCAAAACCTTGTACGAACATAACAGAGAGAGAGAGAGAGAGAGAGAGAGAGAGAGAGAACGAAACGTAACTTGCACCAATTAACCTACAAATACCCGAAACATATTAACGGTATGCATCTTCCATGGGATTTTAATACAACGATCGCTATAACATTGATATAAAGTTATAATAGCCTATCAATACTTGTACTGTACATGCATTTGTAAGGCGTAATACTCAACATGTAATTATTTAATGCTTTGTTGATTTTTTTCTTCTTTCTTCATGTTTCCAGAACCTATTAGCATGGGCCTAAAACATATGTCCAAAGGACGCTCTACCCAACCTCATCCTTATCTATCACTATTTGGGTTGTAAAGCAGCCAGACTAATCGGCCATTGAAGAAACATTGGGATGGGCTATAAATAAATGCTTTCATGATAAATCACCCCAACACCACCACCACCATCAGGCAAGGAAGGTTAAACAATGTCAGGATGGTTCCCAAAAAAAATTTCAAGAAAACACACACATCTCTCTCTCTCTCTCTCTCTCTCTCTCTCTCTCTCTCTCTGAGAAGATCGCTTCTTTCCATATCTCTCTCTCTCTCTCTCTCTCTCTCTCTCTCTCTCTCTCTCTCTCTCTCTCTCTATATATATATATATATATATATATATATATATATATATATATATATATATATGTTGAATGAATATATTTACATTATGTAAACTGGCAAGAGCATGTTTCAATCGTAGACGCTAAGATATGGCATAGGTCTTGCTCTCTGGAGTTATCTCGTATTATATGACTTCGCGATCACGAATCACGGTACTAAATTGACTACCGTAGTAAACCTGACAAAATGTTTTCAAAAACTTTAAGTTCCCGAATGTTTACGATCAAACCTACATTTATCAATATAGACCTATCCATGATGACATCTGGGTAAGGTAGTGAAAACCATATGAGACGAGGCATTTTCAGGATCTACTTGTGTTTGAAACATGAGGTTTCAGTTCCGCTCCTAAGAGTGAGATGCTAATATCAGTAATGATATTTCCAAACCCAAGTCTGTAAAAGGACTGAAATTCCATTAATAAAACATTGTCTCTATTTTTGATCCAAAACGTTTATTTTCGTTATCAATCAATCCTAGCCAGTCAAGCCGATACTTCTATTTTATGTTGTCCCATTTCGATCCTGGTTACCATTCATCCATATCATCAGAACCAAGCGTTATGTAAACTAGATCACGTTACATATTTAAATAATCATTTTATTGCTCGTGTTTTTGTCATTTTCTATCTGATTCTCTCTACTTCAGGAGCCTGACAGCTTGTCGTTCCCGTCATGCAAAAGATCGCTCGTCGGATAGCTTTCCTTTTGATAGGTTCCGTTATCTTTTGCTTTGTCTGGATAATCCACCATTATTCAGGATGTAGATGTGACTGTAAGAAATTGTCTTTCGTTCAGTACCCCTCCTTAAGACCTTCGTTTAATAGGACACAAACACAAAAGGAAAACATTCCGAACAATAAAAATACAAGACTTGTAACAGTAGTAGATTGCAAGCGTATAATAGAGGGACAGAAAGATGAAATTGCTAATGCTACCACATGGATGACAAACCATTCCAAAATTACTATTCCTGATGCTGAATATTTAAATCTGACATCCGATTGTATAGTTTACAAGAAGGTTCGACGCTTCCTGGACTTCATCGTGACTGAGGAGGAAAAGCAATTTCCCATTGCATACAGCATTCTTATGTACCAAGAGGTGGAGCAAATGGAGAGGCTTCTGAGGGCAATTTACAGACCTCAAAATATATATTGTATCCACGTCGACCTTTCCTCGCCAAAGGAGGTTCACAGTGCGGTAAATGTCATTACCGGATGCTTTGAGAATGTTTTTGTGGCGTTCAAAAAGGAGACTATTGTCTATGCGGGGTTCACAAGACTACAGGCCGATATTAACTGCATGACCGAGTTATTGCAGAAGAATGGGGAGTGGAAATATTTTATAAATCTTCCGAGCCAACAATATCCGATCAAAACAAACCAGGAAATTGTGAAAATTTTAGAAATATATAATGGTGCAAATGATATTGAGGGGATGACAGGTAATCGCATGCTTCCAGGTCGATTTAAATACGTTCACAAGTACGTTCCACATGACAATAAGAAGGCAACTATCCACAGGACAAATGTAACGAAATCGGATCCCCCACACAATATAACAATTGTTAAGGGCAGTGCATATGGCATATTTAGCAGGAACTTTGTTCGGTTTGTTATTCATGATGAACGGGCACGAGATTTGCTGGAGTGGTGCAAAGAAGTCAACAGCCCTGACGAATATTACTGGGCAACGCTCAATCATAACCCACATCTCAGTGCACCTGGCGGTTATAAAGGTAAGGTCACTATAAAATAGATATCTGTAGTTGTTGTTGTTGTAAGGTTTAGCACAACGTAGGCTGTACATGGAAGCCAGTATAAATGGTGGAGAGAGAACCCATTAAACCCCCAGAAAGAGCCGCCAACCCACGTGAAGCTACTGGCAAGCTTTCTCACATACCCACAGTGGCCGAACCCGAGACTCGAACAGAGGTGAGATGGCAATGATCCGTAACGGAAAGAGCTTCAGACAAGTCGGCCACTCGGGGCCCCTAAATATGTGTAAACAACACGTAAACCATTTAGACTAAATTGTGTTTTGTTTCCTGCATAAACGATGGCTTAATACTTGTTTGTTTGTCTTCACCAAACATCTATTATCGTATAATGATTCAAAAAAACTACTTATGTGTCCTATACTAATGTATACACCTTTTCAGTAATTACATGATCCTCCTTGGCCTCACGTGATAATTACTATTAGAGTTATGCTTTGGAGGCCTAAGTGATTAGAGTGTCCATCTCGGATGTAGGAAGTCGCGGGTTCGAACCCAGGTCGAACCATACCAAAGACTAATACAATAAGTACTAACAGTTGCATCGCTTGACGCGCAGCATTAAGAGATTAGTGTTAGGACTTGTCGGTGCTGTGTCAGATCATGTGATTAGGTGGGACATGATGCAGCACGATGCCCCAGTTCTAGACATTACTATAAATTGCCATATTATCGTTATCACAAGGAAATTAAGGGAAACTTTTTAATGCTACGTTACAAATGCAAATACACACAACAGTATACCCGTTCACCGGGTTATCTTGTTTATGTTTCACAATACTTGTCACTGCACCGATACATCGGTTGTTTCCGCTACCAAGGTAAGAACGGACATTCCCGGCAATCTAGTTACTAATTTAATTATATTAACATCACGTGTTCATTAATCATAACATAACAAATCAAAACAATATTTTTGCTGGTTACAAAACATTTGTATTTGTCACAGATTTCTTTGGAATTTAAAAAAAGGAATTGCATTTATAACCGTTTAATCACATATTTGACATGTGTGATGCAGTGGTAAAATAGGAGTTACAAAAACTATTAGGGCCGAATCTAACTTGTGGACAACTTTCGGATTATTAAAGGTTATCATTTAGTTATTTGCTAGCGTATATTAACATGTTAAGAAGTATATATATATATATATATATATATATATATATATATATATATATATATATATATATATATATATATATATATATATATATATATATATATATATATATATATATATATATATATATATATATATATATATATATATTCCTTTCTAACACTGATAATAATCCTAAGAGTTTCAGGAGTTTAAGGAGGCCAGTTGTTCTCTCTTCAAATTTAAGTAAGTTTTGAGTTCATTAAATATGTTCGCATATGTTGAGTAAGTGAGTTTATGATTAATGACCCTCTCATAAATATTTTACCAGGGTGTTGGTATCCCACAACAAGTTTCGTTTGCTATTATCTCAGTTGTGTAGCTATCAAAGTGCAGGTCTTGTTGCACTTCCTACTTGTATCAACAAGCTCTGTAATGCTATCAGACTGCCGTTCACAGGGTACCAGCTATATTGTATGAGTAGCCATTCCACTTTATTTTCAGTTTTTAGATTACAACTTGTACAAAAATGAACATATGCATTGCAAATTCACCTACTATAAGCAGTGATCATATTATTTGTGGGCGGAAGATGCAACTTAGTTTTGAATTGATTAATTTGATTTTAATTAATTTTTAATTAATTTTTAATTATTTTTTTTTTACAAAACAATTATTATTATTTTCCAAATAATATAATGGATATGGTATGATGTTATTTTGTTATAAACAAAAGAAAATATTTTTCCAGCTATTGATTGACGGAATGTTTTTTTTCTTCCAAAAAGCATCAGATCTCCGTTAGAGATCAATAAATTCATGTCCCTATTATCATTTCATTAATCTGAGGTACTTCTTGCGATATGTTTATAACACCGTGCGTGGAACTAAGCTCTAATAATTATATATGCGTTCGTAGGTTAACATGTGCGAGAAACTCTTTCCTGAATGGATATTTAGATTAAGGATAGAAAGTTACTATTTTATACTTTGTTACATTGTTAGAAGTTGTTGATTTCAATATGTTAGACGCTAACGGAAATTATCATTAAGCCATGGGTTTAAAATGTAGGAGACACTCTCACCGTATACGAGCAACTAACATTGTGCCATAGGTTTCCACGTGGGAAGCAAATTGGCATCAAAGAAGAATTTAACATGTTAGGTTCACTTGAAGGCTTACAAGAAATCTTATTATGTGACTAACACCCCATTCTATGTTATCCAAGACACAACAGTATACTATCAACACTTCGTGTGTGGTGACCATTGCTCCACATATACTATTCAATACGCCATGTCTAGTAACCAATAGGCAGGTGATCCACTATCCAACACTCCATAGTATACTATTATCTCGCGGTATGTATTGACGGTATTTTATATTTACTATCCAACACGCACTGTGCACTTATCGACATCGAATCATCTCCTGTACAACATCCCATCTTATACCATGAACACGCTGTATATAGTGACCATTACCTCACATACACTACTCAATACCGTATGAAATGACCACTACATAAATGAACTACTATCCACCACCCCACACTGTGCCATGATCACGGAGTGCCCCACGTAGTGACCAATATCTCACGTAGAATATCCGACACAAGGTGCCTAATTATGAACACCCCATACTTAGAATCCAACGAAATATGGGTAGTAACTAACACTGTAGTCAATACCATCAACATGTGTAGCAACCATTACTCAGTCATCTATAGCCAAGCACCAGCACTGTACCATAAGCATGTCATATGTAATGACTATCCATACACTGCATATAGTCTCTAACACAACGTGACCAATATCTCATTCACACTATCCAATCCCCCACATAAAATTATCAGCATATCATCTATGACCGACGAAATGGAAATTCGTAACTTAGTAGTCATACATTTATTTGATATTTCTCTCTCCCTACAACAACTCTAAGCCTTTAGAGCCATCAAACTTGTAGCCAATATATCTAATTTATTGTTTGTATTTAATAGATGTTTTTATTAGTTATATAATATTATCACACGTGTGACACAAACTTTATTGTCATACATCTCTTTTATTATTAAGAAAACCGTAACAAAAAATGAAGAAAGAGTTTAACGCTAGTGTGGACTACAAATTTAATATTTATTGCTACGTATATCTGATTTGCTATTATTAGTTTTAAATTCAATTTTTTTCTGGTCAGTTTAAAATTTGATTTTGTTTTTCATTGCTATTGTAATGTAAATTTATTCATCAGAGATGATGTCTTTTCAGACAATCGGTTGACCTGAATTATTCTTTGGTAAACAAGTAATGTTGACCTTGATCCTGACCTTGATTCACTGTTGTGGCAGCCAAGTAAACCGTTGCTTTTGAAAAAAATGATTGGTTGTTGTCAAATTCAATATGAAACTGGTGAATTAAGGAGGAAATAACTTTTTATTCTTAAAGTAAAATGATTGGTTCTCATCAGGGTCGTGTTATGAGTACGTGATATAAGCGATCCTTTCCCCTTTCCTTCATTTCGCAATTTGGGGACATTTTCGACATTGCGTAGTAGAATAAGATATTAAACTTATTTTAGTGAATATAATTAATTTTGGGCTTTTACATCTGACATTAAGTCATTTACTTCAGTTGTACCTAGTTTTCGAATCCAAGTTAGTTTTCCTTCAGTTCATTTGTATTTAAAGTATTCGTTCGTACCTCTTTAAATATTCGATGTGCTCATACAGAATTTTTGGACAAAGACAGCTGCTTATAAAAAAGTGTTAAATATTGTGTTCATACAAGGAACTGTAGATAAGCACAAAACCGAATTATGCATTCGTCATAGTCTTCAATTTAGGATGTTCCAACAGGACTCGAACTTGAATCTATTCGAATATGTCATTATTATGACTTTTGCAAAATAATTCGTTGATTATTCTTGGATTTTATTTGGATTTGATTACCAAACTATACGTTCTTTTTCCATTCCTGCAATCTTTTCCCAGGGAAATAAATAATTTGTTAAATATTAAATAGCATGTTGTTTTTACTTTTACTGTGCTTCTAATTATTAGACTTTAAACACATAACAAAAAATTGGGGACTCCTCCGGGATATTTAAATTATGAATTCCCCAAGTTTTCTTAATTTGTCTCAAGAGAGATCGACAAGCTGTTTTCTAAAATGCAATCAAAAATGAAAATATTTGTTTCGAATCCTACACCGGAATAGTTAGATCTATTAGAAAAAGATGAACTAATTCTACTTGCAAGAAAATACATTCTTTCCGAAGCGAAAGGTTCCTTAAAGAAAAAAAAATTAAGAAATATTTTGTTCACTTTTTGGCAAAAAAATAATGTTTAGGTTATATGTGCTTTCGTTTCGATCAGTAAAGTCTGTATCAGACTCTGATCTGAAAGTAAAATAATTAAAATTACAATACAAATTGAAATTGGAAGGAAGCTTGAACTACATGAAAGAAAAGACGAAAAACAAATGCAGCTATATAAGGAAGTAACGGAACGACAAATGCAGTTACAAAAATAACAAATGCAAATGCAGTTAGATAAGGAAGTAAAAACCACAAATGGAGTTACAAGAAAAATTGCAAATACAATTGATAATAAAGAAAAAATAATTGCAATATGAGCAGGAGGAGAGTGAGACAAATGCGGATGCAAAGTGAAAAGGAAGAGAGGGAATATAGATGTGGAATGAAAGAAATGGAGCGGACATGCCGAAAGCACATTCATACTTCAAATCCAAATTTAAGGTTTGATCTTGCAAAGAACATAAGGTTAGAACCGCCTTTCAGAGTAAGAGAAGGAGACAAATATTTTAATCGTTTTGAAAAGGTTGCTGAAAATTTGAAATGGCCGAGGGAGCCATTGGACCCAATTATTACAATGTGTTCTCAGCGAAGTTGTGGTTATAATGAGGTCAAAGAATATATCTGCAGGGACTATGACTTAGTCTCTGAAGCTGATCGGCAAAAAATTCTAAAACAATAAAAAACAAATTTGATAAATTCATTTTAAATATGCTAGAGAAAGAGAGCTGTTATTTGATGGGTACTTGTAAGCCAAGAAAGTTAAAAACTATTGTGAAAGGTTGAAACAACTATTAATAATTGAAGAGTTCAATAACTGCGTCCATAGTGACAAAAGGCTTATCCTGACGAGCACAACATCGAAACCTTAGAAAATGCTGCTCGTGCAGCTGATTAGTATTTTTACACTCATATATATATATCTATATATATATATATATATATATATATATATATATATATATATATATATATATATATATATATATATATATATTGTTAAAATTAATTGCTTGTTTTTCCAGTTTATAATTCATTTTTGCTTTTCAATACATGATATTGTAATGTAAATTTATTTACTAGAGATGACGTTTTTCATAAAATCGGTTGATCTGAATTGTTAGTTGGGGAACAAGTAATGGAAACAGGTTTTATTTTAATTTTAAAATGATTGGCTGTTGTCCAATTTCAAGATGGGACTAGTGAATTAAGAAGTAACAACAATTCTTAAAATAAAATGATTTGATCTCGTCAGGGCCATGCTAGGAGTACGTGATATAAACAATCACCCCCACCCCTTTCCCCACCTCTTTTTCTTGATTTCGCAGTTTGGGATTTATTCGAAACTGCGTAGCAGAATATGATATAATCTTTGTTTTTGTAAAATATAGTTAGTTCTGAGCTTATATATTTGACGTTAAGTGATTTGCTTCTGATGTAGGAAGTTTTTGAATCAAGTTAACGTTTCTTAAGTTCATTAGGATTTTAAAGGTGTAATTTGTATCTCTGGAAATATTTTGTATGCTCCTACAGAAGTCTTTTACAAAGGCAATTTGTCAAAATTGTATTCGGATTTCCAACACCGAATTGTTAAATATTGTGTTTTTTTTGTAAGGAACTGTAGATAAGAACAAACCAGACTTCTCCATACGTCATCGTCTTCCATCTTGGATTTTCCAATAAGATTCGATATTCGTGGATTATTCGTGGATTATATTCTGATTTGATTCTTAAAACTGTAATTTATTTTTCCATTTTACAATCTTTTTCCAGTGAAAGAATTATTTATTAAATTTTACAAAGCTTGTGTATTTACTTTTCCTGTATAACTTTTTATTAGCCGTTCAATACTTAACATTAAAAAAAAAAACACAATTGTACCCTCCACAACATATACGTTTTAACCATTTGTATTTGAATGCTATATACAGCTGTTTAGGTATAAAAAATTTCAAATGAACACATGATAGATGTCTTGCTGATGATACGAGTACTTTCGCACAGAACCCTGAGATTGAACATTGGTTCTTTTCTGCTTATTCCACCCCGGAACACAGCCTGTTCTTCAGCAATTATTTCTTCTGCTTGTGGGTTCATTCGGTTCAAGATGGTCTTCAGAATCACCTTACTAACATGGCTGATCAAGCTGATAATTCTGTACCTTTAGCATAGCTGGAGATTGTCTTTTTTGGAGAGTGTTATAATCAGTGACTGGGCCCATTGTGTTGGCCATTCATATGTCTGCCAGATCTTGCTGCAGATGTTTGTTACTAGCTCTATCACGGATCCCCCCATTCTCGATAAGTTCAACTGAAATGTTGTCTACTCTAGCTGCCTTCCCATTCTTCAGTGCTCTTATTGCTGACTCTACAACGATCCTTAGATGATGAGGATGTATTTTTTACTTACCATGATTACAATACCCTGGAGTTTGTTGTAGAACGCCTCTATGTTTTCATCATCATGATCAGTAGTTTGGAACATAGACTTGGATAATTGTGATGTTAAAGGGAGATGCTTTCAGATGAATGGAGATGATTCTGCTAGATATGGGGCGATATTCAAGCACAGATCCCTTGATGGCTTTGTTTACAAGGAAGCCAACGCCATTTATGGACTTGTTAAACTCTCTACACTAGCAGAATTTATACCCATCGTCAGTTTGGTGTTTTCCTAGGGCTTTATGCAGGTTTATGCATTTCAGAATGTTAGAATTCATATATTCATAGTGCTACGACTCTTTTTTTATAAACTAAAAGAATGAAACAAAACTAACAAGTTTTGTAAAAGTTAACAGATAATTTAATTATCAATATTATAAATACAAACGTGAGAGGAACTTATAGTATAATGAAGCGAATACATATATCTCTATGAAAGCCCCAAACAAATGAATATTTACGTATAAATTTTAAAGCTGGAAATGAACTGGTCCGCCAACAATCGTGATGTTGTCAAGATGGCGTTGTCGAGAACTCCTTCGAACAAGTCACAACAGTTCTAGGATGATATTATAGTTCAAATAATGAGCACTTTGTATTTCCACTGAACATTACAAACAAACGTGTTTCCTCTCGAATAATATCTAAGTACAACACAAGACACATCATTAGACTTACAAGAAATGAAAAATGAATAAAAATTCGGAATAAAACTGATTTCTCAGTTCTCTCCTTTTACATACCGATTATTACGACTGTATTTCACAAAATACCCCACATGCTGGATTTTAATTCTCATTTTGCCAGGAAATTAAGTATTCATGTGACTTAGCTGAACCAACAGGAATTTACTGAACTCTTTTTGAACTGTCCAAAACGCATAAGCCAATGAGAAATTAATTAACGGTGCCGTTAAGTCGTATTATTGGGATTGCTCTTAGTAATTGTCAGCACATCCGTAATCATCTAGCTATAGATCATATGTAATATTCCGTTCTTAACAGACTCAGGGAAACTCTAGCTAAATATATTCTGTAAACTTAACAGCCATGAACAAAACATACAGTTGTTAGATAAAATCATGTACTTGGAGTTACAAAGATATAGATATACATAACAATATAATAACATAAGCTCATGTTATCTCTAGTTATAATGAATACGTTCTGTACTGGGAGGCTTTAATGTAATATTCCCGCTGGTCAAGAGAGACCTATTTAACGAAACGAACGAATTTAAATTACGTATTCTCAGCAGTAGGGAAAACTATACAATCAATAATACGTTTTTGAATAGGTAGCATATGTGGATGTAAGAAACCAAATATTCGCGAAAATCTTAATAGGAAGTTTAATAATTATTCAGTCTGACCTTTTTCTAGAGTTTGTCAATTTTATAACAGATTATAATCGAATGTGTTTCCATTTATGGTACAGCCGTAGTCTATCAGTGGTAGTATTCATCTCGCAAAATAAATTTCGAGCGACTGGGCATGTAGAAAGTTTGACGAGAATATTAAGAGATTTAATCTTTTGATAACCATTCAGCGTAACGATCTAAATGTGTATTCCAGCTGAGATGTTCTTCAATGAACACACAAAGAAACTATTGAGTTGTAGCACTAGAAACGTCTAAGTAGCTAAGCCATTATGAGTCGGAAGCAAATATATGTTAGTGGATAGATGCTAAACACTAACTCTGACAAATTCTTTACTCCTGTATAATATAATCATTTGATGTGTGCATTTTTAAGATGATATATACAAAATAACATCTTGAATCAACAAGCGGGTTATTGTGTCTGTCATCCACACGCATAATCTTTATCAGGAACGAACCGAAAATTATTTATGAAACAGTAGCTACAAACAAGTATCTGACGCAACCTCACCTTCTTCTCCACCTGCCTCATAATAAGTGTTTGACTACAAAATCTAACTATAGAAATATCCAGAGGAATGTCAAAAGATACCCTATCAAAAATAATTTCTTATATTTCATAATGACTTGTATTGTTTACAATATATCTATTTTGCTGACTGAATAACCGTTTTATGAAAAGTTCGACACATACAATATATTTAATGTCAGAAAAGTTAATGCATGAAAAGTTTTAAATCGCGATAAAATATCAATAATCTTCAAGAATTCTTCAACCATTAATATATCAATTCAGTTATAAGTATGTGTCTTAAGATTTATCTGACGAATTGTGTTCTTTGAAATAATGACTTTTGACATTTCAATTAACAATTTTGTTCATCTTTATTTCTCTATTTCACCAGACATTATTATAATTAAAAGGAATACACAATCAAAATAGACGAACAAACAGTCATGTGACTATACCACGGTAAGTAACATAGTAGATGTAGGGATGAAATGAGTGAAAGAATGGACACACGAAGGCAGGAAGGAACAATAAATGAAAGTAAAAAAAGACACGCCAATCAGAGAATTAAGAAATTCGTGAATTTACACACAAATAAGAATGAACAAGACGATATTTTATCTAATCTTTAAGGCATCCCATCTGAAACAAACAAGCACGATGAAACAAACACTTTAAAACACTTCAAAGACTTCAAGGGAGAAACATAAGAGTTGTTATTATTTATTTTGATAACAAGATGACATTGACTAGGTATTGACAAAATTAAGTACACAAAAATGAAAAATAAATCGTCGTGCCTATCAAATGATTCTCACGTTGAGATTTAAATCTGAGTTGATAGCAACTTCCTCAAGTACACCAGCATTTGGAGATCTGGTGTTGCACTGTTAGTGTTTATCACCACTAATATCGCAGTATATGGTACATAGGCATCAACACTATATGTGTCGCAATGTATGGTACATGGGCACCAGCACTATATGTGTTGCAATACATGGTACATAGGCACCTACACTATATGTGTCACAATACATGGTACATGGGCATCAACACTATATGTGTCACAATACATGGTACATAGGCACCAACACTATGTGTCACAATACATGGTACATAGGCACCAACACTATATGTATCACAATACATGGTACATAGGCACATACATCATATCTCGCTATACATGGTATATAGGTAACTACACTATATTTCTTGCGATATATGCATAAACATACGATACAGTTCAATTTGTCATCAGAATTAGTAGCACAGCCAACATGCGTCCAAAACCACATGCAAAACGCCTTATTTTCTTTCTTCACAACCAGCACACAACTCTCCATCCCCACGACACAAAATCTAATTAACGCAGAATATGTTAACTGTACCATCAATATATCCAACAAAAATACACACATGCCTGAATTAATTACACAAGTAAATGAAATTAATAATATATTTGTTTGGATAAAGATACTAAACATTATAGTTGTGTCAGACAAAATTATAAGACAGCATAGACATTTTAAAATCAGGTACTGCGTAGCCTGCCTTTTTATCCTGTGTATGCTGGTTTAGGAGCCATATCAATAACATACTTCGGAATTTTTGTTGATTTGGTGTAACTTTATTTGGGATTGTTGCAAAAACTACTAAAGTGAAGCTAGTGTACTGTACTGTTTTACAATATGACTATATTTTGAATTATGTCTAAGTATATTTAACATTAATGATGATATTTTTAGTAATAAGTAATGATGATATATTTAGTAATAAGCAATAATGATATTTTATAGTAATAAGCAATGATGATATGTTATAGTAATAAGTAATGATGATATGTTATAGTAATAAGCAATGATGATATGTTATAGTAATAAGTAACGATTATATGTTTAGTAATAAGTAATGATGATATATTTAGTAATAAGCAATAATGATATGTTATAGTAGGAAGTAATGATGATATGTTATAGTAATAAGTAATGATGATATGTTTAGTAAGAAGTAATGATGATATGTTATAGTAAGAAGTAATGATGATATGTTATAGTAATAAGTAATGATGATATATTTAGTAATAAGCAATAATGATATGTTATAGTAAGAAGTAATGATGATATTTTATAGTAATAAGTAATGATGATATGTTATAGTAATAAGTAATGATGATATGTTATAGTAATAAGTAACGATTATATGTTTAGTAATAAGTAATGATGATATATTTAGTAATAAGCAATAATGATATGTTATAGTAAGAAGTAATGATGATATGTTATAGTAATAAGTAATGATGATATGTTTAGTAAGAAGTAATGATGATATGTTATAGTGAGAAGTAATGATGATATGTTATAGTAATAAGTAATGATGATATATTTAGTAATAAGCAATAATGATATGTTATAGTAAGAAGTAATGATGATATGTTATAGTAATAAGTAATGATGATATGTTTAGTAAGAAGTAACGATTATATGTTTAGTAATAAGTAATGATGATATATTTAGTAATAAGCAATGATGATATGTTATAGTTATAAGTAATGATATGTTTAGTAAGAAGTAACGATTATATGTTTAGTAATAAGTAATGATGATATATTTAGTAATAAGCAATGATGATATTTTATAGTAATAAGTAATGATGATATATTTAGTAATAAGCAATGATGATATGTTATAGTAATAAGTAATGATGATATGTTTAGTAAGAAGTAACGATTATATGTTTAGTAATAAGTAATGATGATATATTTAGTAATAAGCAATAACGATATTTTATAGTAATAAGCAATGATGATATGTTATAGTAATAAGTAATGATTATATGTTTAGTAATATGCAATGATTAACTAATATGATAACCACATGGTCCAGCTGATAAAAAGAGATGAAAACTACAATGAAGAGAAAAGGTTAGTAACTCAAGAAGCAAAATTATAAAGAGTTATAATAATGCTAAGAAACGAGAAAGGAAGTAAAAAGGAACGAATCGAAGGAAAATTTGCAAAACTTCGAAATGTGTCAAGTATAGCAACGTGAATGATGTAGTCATAAATTCTGAAGGCAGTAATAATCTATAAATATTGGTCGGTTCAATCTTTGATGTTTTAATTACTCAACGTAAATGGAAAGTTACATAATCATAGAAGAAAGAAATACATATTACAGATCGGATTAGTATTTTAAAAATGGTACTTATCGCATTCATTAAAGAGAGTAAACGTACTATACTATTTGGACTAACGGAAACAGACAAAATATTCCGTTATAGTGACGGCAGTAGCAAAACATAATAAAAATATTGTCATTCTTTATGGTTTCCATAACTTTGAAATGCAGAAGAACGCAGTCAAAAATGGAGTGACTGCTCATTCCGACAGGGAAATAAATAAAGTATGCGTATTGAAAGCCTGAAACTAAATTCAAAAGAATTAGTAACTCTAGTGATCATGACAGAGTGTACATAACCATCTATTATATTAACAGGATTTTACCATTACAGAAGCATATCAACTGAAGCGGATAACTTTTATTGGATTTTTGAACTAAGAATGTTAACATTTTGATGGATTAGAAACATGACAATAAAATAGCCTGATCATAATTTATTTAACTTGTTATAACCCCTTCCTGTTACAAATGTTTATCCCGGTGACTTTGTTTCATAAAATGTTAAAGATAATAGATATTGCAAAGAGCAAACCAGAAGGTGGATAAACATCAGAAGTAATTATACTGATGGAGAAGTAATAGATTCAAACGATACAAATGTAACGCGTTGTTTTCTAGAAGCTTGTGAACTGTAAGCTCTGACAAGTGTATTGGCCCTCTCACTTGGAGTAAATAGAGGAATCAGGTGCTAGCACAATACAAAAGATATCTTTATGAATTCAAAGACGAGTTTTCTTTCAAATCCTTGGAGAAGAAACGATGAGAAAAATTATGCATTACACCGATCAATACTCGCTTAATTAAACGCAACAACTATTGCAGTTAAAACGGAGACGAGCTTTAAAAATGTTATGAAGCCATTTTGTAAGTTTCAGCAAAGAAATGTTGATACACAAATAAGCAAGACTTTTTGGTTGATTATACGATGTTTGAGTGATATGAAATATATATATATATATATATATATATATATATATATATATATATATATATATATATATATATATATATATATATATATATATATATATATATATATATATATATATATATATATATATATAAAAGTTGAAAATATATTACCAGTTGTGAATAGAGTATCACAGAATGTGTTTCTAAAACTCAGGAGGTGGCAACTACAGATTGAAGTTGACACGAAGAATATTTAAGAACCAAATGAATCAGTTAACAAGAGGTTTAAAACATTGTATAATGCATTAAACACAGTGAAGATTGCAAGAAACTTCGGGGGAAGTCCTTCAACGTCTAACATTGAACATAAGTTAAACTCAAAGAAAGTTGCAAGTGATATGTAATCAGTAAGAACATATACAGATAACTATATTGATTCACAATCATAGTTAGTGATGTTAAAATGACTTAAATAAAGCAGCTCAAAAAACGATAAAGAGATTAAAACAGTAGAAATTCTGAAAGTGTTTTATTAAAACTGGAGGAAAGAAAAACTGCAGAAATAATCAATAATGCATTAGCGTTGAAGAGACGGTACGGCAGGTGTAGATTGTGTATGATTTCCACTTATGACGATAGTAGAATTTGTATGACTGGGGAAGATTTCTGTTAAGACGCGACGACGGAATGTGAGACAGATGTGACACGACTGAAATATGCGGTTTTGGCAGTGGAGGTTAAACAAACAGCGCATCCGTTGCTAGGAAATTAATCCGTTAACTTGACTGAATTGAAGACAGAATGGTCAATAATGCAAAAGCGTCTAATACCAATACGAGAAGGTACTGCAAGCGTATAAGATTTCTGATTCAACCTCCATAGAAAGTATAATGGTATGCTAGAGGGTGTTTATTTTAAGACGCGAAGACGGTTGGTGAGCCAGAAAAGACAATACTGCAGGGGAGGTTAAACAATGGGGCATGGGAGGTTAAACAATGTCAGGATGGTTCCCAAGGAAAATTTCAAGAAAACACACATTCCACACACACACACACACACACACACTCTCTCTCTCTCTCTCTCTCTCTCTCTCTCTCTCTCTCTCTCTCTCTCTCTCTCTCTCTCTCTCTTAATACGTTTGATTGAAATCCTAATGGTATCTGTACCCGTTCGAAGATAGCTCTCCAAAATTGTAACCAGTAGGCGCCATAATTTTCCGTTTGTCATGTAATTTGTTTTTCCACAATTACACCCTTACAAATTGTAAATCAGTAAATCGTTGGATGAAATAAAACCTTGAGCTGACAAGCTTGTACAATTCAGGTATCCGAGATTTATCCTTATTTTTGGCACTGCAATGTGTCACTTAAATTTTTGTAAACATGAGATCTACCGTTTTTCAGAAAGGAAACAAATACAAGGTTATTTCAAGAATGACGCGAGTGACATTGAACTGTATAACCCTGCCTATGGTTAACTTTGAATTCTAAAACGAAAACACACGTTCGGAAAAATGTAACAATGTTCAAGATTGACGCGAGTGACATTGCGCACTGTATAACCCTGCCTTTGGTTAACTTTGAGTTCTATAACCAAAACACACATTCGGAAAAAATGTAACCCACCACTTTTCTCTCAGCTTACACTGTCCATAGAACAATTCGCGTTTTGGTGCTGCATGTTTTCCCCTCCGCCGTTATATTTCTGAAAACTTGGCAACATTGTTTGGATCGTGTGCTGAGAAACACAGTACATCTATTAAATTTGAGATATGTTAAGCAGTCAGTCGACAATAAATATAACACTACCTATTCATGAAATGGATGAATGAATGAAAACAACGAACATATTTCACGTGGGATGTATGGTTATCTTAATTAGTTTTGTCCTATAATATAGCAAAACTAACAGAACCAAAAAATAGTGTCCAACGTATATTGTTTTCTCGAAGTAGTAGAGGGGTTGAACCCTACAACCTTTTAGAGGTGTCTGTTTGTCAAACCAAGGCTTCTTACGAAACCAAAATACACACACACGAACACACACATGTATGTAGAGGATGTGATCCCTACAACTTTTTAGAGGTGTCTGTTGTCAAACCAAGGCTTCCTACGAAATCAACACACACACACACACACACACACACACACACACACACACACACACAGAATATACATGTGTATGTAGAGGGGGTGAACCCTACAACTTGAATAACATCGTCATCGCTTATCGTCGTTTTCATTAAAATCTTTGAACACATCGTAGCATCTTTGATCATCTACGGATGGAGCAATCAAATACAACTTATCCCATTTTAATCATCTCATCCGGTTAGATCAAAATCGGGTAGTGGCCGATTAATCACAATTTGTGTCATCTCGTGTGTGGGATGTACAAATCGTTTAAGATACCCAGTACAATCTCAATATCCGAGAAAACTTCCTTCCTGGATAACATGCAACCATATCAACCGTGATGACATCTTTAGAATCTTATTTGTTATTCCACCATCCGCCGTGTCTATATTCTATACAACTAGTTTGAACATCTGAGAGAAATTCAAATCGTGTTGGTTTCCACAGATATCTCTCTCTCTCTCTCTCTCTCTCTCTCTCTCTCTCTCTCTCTCTCTCTCTCCTTTCCTCCCTCTCCCTCCTTCCCTCCCTCCCTCCCTCCCTCCTCTCTCTCTCTCTCTCTCTCTCTCTCTCTCTCTCTCTCTCTCTCTCTCTCTCTCTCTCCCCTCTCTCTCTCTCTCTCTCTCTCTCTCTCTCTCTCTCTCTCTAAATGAGCTGCAACTGACGGGACTGTAAAACAGTTTGTTAGTAATTGGTCGGTATTATCCTTTGAAAATGTCTCAGCGAGTTTTCTCATCTCACCCTGAAGAGATTCCGTCCGGTATATTTCACCGTTAGGTCTTACAAATTGATCAAATTTACACTCTTAATCTTCAAAACTCTGAAATAACCATACTGATACAGGATCGGTTTTACTTAACTCGTCAATAAAATGAAACCTGTTACAGAGAACAGAAAAAGTTGAAATACAGCGATCTGCGAGGCAAGGCTGCACACTATCGATGCAATTATACGTAATAGCAATTGAAATCTTGAGTATGAAAATTAGGAATAACAAAGATATACAAGGAATTAAAATCCCTAACCTCAACAAGAAAATTAAGATTCTACAACATGCTGATGATTGTACAAACTTTATTAGAGACTCAAATTCCTTTAAACACCTAGAGAAGGAATATGAAGCTATTGTAAAAGCCTCAGGGTCAAAAATAAACCATGATAAAACGGAAATTCTAAAAATAGGCATCTGGAGAGGTAACCACCCAGGATTACCCCAACACTGAATAAAAAAAATAGAGTTAAAATCCCTAGGGATCTTTTTTTGGGCTAAATGAAGAAAGAGATAACTGTCATAATGTTAAACAAAAGATAAAAAAAAGAATTAAAATCTGGGCACTTACGCCACTTAGCTTGATAGAACGTTCACAAGTTTCAAAAACATATATGTACTCAAATCTGACATATTTAGTAAACTCTGTGGACATTAGCAACAAAATACTAAAGACAATACATAACGAAATAGTAGACTTCATATGGAATTTCAAGACACATTACATACAAAAAAATCGTCACTATATAGGTCTAAACTCAAAGGGGGACTAGCCTTTCCTATTCCCATCCTTTTAAAATACAAAAATAGACAGCGCACGACATAAACCATGGGAAGCACTATACATTTTTTGGTTTGGTTTCGGAATGAAGAATAGACACGATCTAATCACAAACAACAAATTAAGTAAGAAATTAGAAGCACCTAGGCACCTTTGGAACATTCAAGACATTTTATATAAATATAGGGAACGAAAAGAATTATGGGAACTAGATACGAATAAGACTTATGACTAGATTCGGGATGACATAGATAAATTAACCAAAAATAAAGTAAGTAGAAAAATAGCTATTAACTGGGTGAGGGTATGGAGGCATTGGTCCGATATAACATCATACAAGGTACAGAATATTATATTTAAGTACCTCCACAACGCCTAGCTTACAGGCGAAGTGGCTTTAAGGAGACGTATGATAAGGACCCAAGTTAGCTGCCCACTATACAGGAAAGCCCCTTTTACTAAGTACCACACAATGACACATTGTGATAATACAATAGAAAAGAGACTAAAACTTATTATGGAAATCTTTAAAATCGACAAATTAAACAGAAAACAGATACTATTCTTAGACGGAAATTTCAATAAAGACTTAATTAGACAGATTACAGACTACATTACAAAGACGATGTGTAGATGTGGACAAATAATTACGATTAAAAAATAGGGAGAAACGTTTCTTTCTTCTTTTTTATTTTGTTAAAATTTTACAATTTAAATTTAAATTTAAATAAATGAAAAAAAAAATATTATTATTCTCAAAAATAAATAAATAATAATAATAATAATAATAATAATAATAATAATAATAATAAAGGTGCTGGGCCATTACAATTAATAGAAAAAATTAAGCTCAGTTTATTGGTAATTTGATTGTATGGAATAGGAATCTTAATGGGGAAAGTACATTATGAGGACGTCATAGGCCTGTGGAAGAATTTGGAAAAACACCCCATTAAAGAATATACATATTTTAGAATAGAAATATTTAACTAATTTAACATCCTAAAAACTCTTTCTCTGTGCAGCTCCTGTACTGCAATGAGAACCTAATTTCATGCGGAAAATAAACCATTTCGAAAGACTTTCAAGATTAAATAACTAAACAATGGTTAGGTCAACAGACAGGTAACTTAGTTTCAAAAGCAACTCTAAGAACTCATATGTATCGCAATAAGTACGTTTTTAATGACATTTTAATGACCCTGCGAATCGAGTATCCTAACGTTTGGCTTAATACACTTGCATTGTATTGCATTTTATATTAAAAAGTGACGGGCACATGAAAGGGAAGACAAAATCGATGATATTCTGTACCAAAATTAGATACAACTTCGGAGCTGTCTAAAACACCTACCTCTTTCAACTATTTAATATAACTTATGGATTCAAAACCTTTGAAGTATCTAAGAGCGAGCTATATGTCAAAAATATTTACATTGACTACGCTGCCGTGTTGGCTGAAAGTGGTAGGACTTGATTCTTTTCTAAACGTTATAATGTTAGAGCTAGTAGTTTTAATTGTTAAGTTTGTTTTAATTTAATGTAGCGGCTTGCGCTAGAAAACAAAGAGACAATTTAATTTTGATCATGTGGAAAATGTGTTTTGGCATGACTTAATGGTGGTTGTTAAAATAATTAGTCGCGAGACGATCGGAGAGACGTGATAGGTTGTTGATTGTTGAAAATTGAAACGTTTTTTTTTTGTTTCTGATTAATAAATATATTAATAAAAGTTTGTATCTGGTGGTTATTTGGTTTTTAAAAAAATGACAAAAATGGTACTTACCTAGAGTTTATGATGTTTATGAAATTATTTTTGTTTGTATGGGTTGAGGGAATGGATATTGTTATTTTTTTTTAGAACAATTATAACATATTTTCTTATCGTTAAGAACACATTCCATGTATATTAGAATTCAGCATCACGTATAAATTTCTTTGCTTCTCTTATAAAGAAGATCGGAATAAATATAATGTATATTTCATCCCTAAAACAAGCCGCGCGATACGACACAAATTTTAATAATATTGACACAATATACAATAAGGTATATTAAATCTTAAAATGTTCTCGTGTTGTTTAATGAGCACATCGATACGTGGATACGATGTTTACGATGTATAGCATCGACACGAAACATCGATATTCCTTTCACGTATTCTTGTGTAGTTTCTTCAATATAGTATCCTTGTGAATTGCCTCCCCTTACTATCGCTTGTTCAAGTACTCGCGTACAGTGCACCTCAACAGATAAACCTGTGCGTTCCGCTTAGATCTGATAGACTCACGTTTGAACTTGTATTAACTAATTTTCAATCGAATAGTTTCAGACAGCTTCTAGCTTTATGGTAGGAATACTATGATATTTTACGTTTAGTAACAATACGTTCCGAATAGCAGCAGAGAGGGTGAATCCTACAACGTTTTCAGACAAAATTTTGATTGAAATCCTAAAACGAGCCTTCCTACGATCTCATTTTAACCAAAAAAAATGTCTCAGGGGTGAATCCTACAACGTTTTCAGACAAAAAATTGATTGAAATCTTAATGAGCTTTCCCTACGAAATCTCATTTTAACTAAAAAAAAATGAAAAAGGAGATTTTTACGATTTTTTAATCAATTTTGGTCGCAACTTGTTGTCATCGCCCTCTCTGCTGCGTAGTGATTTCATCACTGGGTTAACAAAAAATAAGAAATGATTTTAACCGAATATTTGATCCAGTCCAATACGATATCGTGTCCGAGGATCATGCAAATTTATTGTTGCGAATCCGTGCGGAGTCGACTGAGCATGACTAAAGAAATCTCGAAATTGATTGAAGTCCATATCAGAACACCATGTCTGCCAAATATTTCTAAGAGTATGAGTATCAACTCCGTTGAATACAGAAAGAATATTGCAGTTATCTCTGATGACTTTTGGAACCTGAGTGTAGCGTTGAGTGACATATATCACGTCAGTGTTTTTGTGACGCCCACGGGAAAATATTCTAGCAGGATTTTTTTGTTCATCCAACATTATATCGTCGTATACGACTAAATTGTTAATATCTCCATCAATATCATCAATACTCGGTGCTTCATCGATATCGGTTATAAAATCAATGGCGTTCTCACCCTTAATTTCTGATGCATTCTCGTTAAAATCCTTTAACACTTCATAACATCGTTGATCATCTACGCTAGGGGCAATTAAATACAACTTATCCCACTTCATCCATCTCATTATTAAATTGAGCAACAATTGCGTTTTACCGGATCCAGATGGCCCGATTATAATCATCCGGATAGAGTTTGGTAGCGCTGCATGATGCTTAATTGGTTCTCTTGTTTTAGTCGCTGAAAAATCAATTATATCCATATTTCTATACATAAATTATGGATCTATATTGTGTGAAGTGTAAAACGCGTACTGGCACAGATGACTTGACGACGATTACAACAAAAAATAACCGATCAGCGCTTTCTGGTAAATGCGTACAATGTAGTACAAAGAAATTTAGATTTGTTTCTAAACCCAAGGAACCTTTAAAAAAAAACGAGGAGGTGATATCGCAGCCAAATTAGCAAAACTCCCTGGAACCCCATGGGCAAAATACCCCGGAGAAAAGCACCTTCCAGGATATAGCTACTGTGGACCGGGAACCAGACTTGATATCAGACTCAATAATCAAAATCAACCCAACCCCGGTTAAGAACCAATAAACGCCATTGATAAGGCCTGTCACCTTCATGATGTTGCTTATAAAAGCAGCAATCTGCAACACAGGCATCTCGCGGATGTGAAATTAATTCATGCGTTAAATGCTATTCCTGATAAATCCTTCAAAGAAAAATTGGCTTCATTTTTAATAAAATCGGCTATGAAAAGTAAATTGATGTTAGGTGCCGGTAATTAATAATATGGAATCAATTTATTATTCTCCGAGAGGATTCTATAGGGGTAACGCTGCAATCAATAAACTCGCTAGCGCTGCAAAAGTGAAAAAAACCACTGCGGCTAATTGGTTATCCAAACAGGCACTATGGCAAATTTATCTACCACCGCCTAAACAAATTCAATTCTCGCATTTTGATGTGACCGCTCCTAATGAAGTTCATCAGGCTGATATATTATTTCTGCCACATGATCGTGGTTACAAATATAAGTTAACCGTAGTTGATATTGCAAGTCGATACAAAGAAGCAGAACCGTTAAAAACAAAATCAGCCATTGAAGTCGCTTCTGCATTTGAAAGGATTTATCGACGAGGTCCTCTGCGTAGGCCAAATCTATTGCAGGTTGATCCTGGCAAGGAATTTCAGGGTGCAGTGTTATCTACAATGAAACATCATAATGTCACCATACGACGAGGGCATACTGCGCTACATCGCGATCAGGCCATTGTAGAACGATTTAATCGGACGATTGCTGAGCGGTTATTTGGATATCAATACGCAAAAGAATTCATTCAAGAAAAGCGATCCCGTGAATGGGTTAAAAGATTACCATCTGTGATTACTGCACTGAATAACGAGATTACTAGAACAATCAACATGAAACCTATCAACGCGATTAAAAAGAAGTCAATACCCATACAACCACAAAAAGATTTCAAAGAACCAATTCTTGGTAGTAGTGTCATTGTGAGGTACTTATACGTACCAGGAGAGCTTGAAGGGGGTAGAAAAAGGGCTACTGATCCTATTTGGAGCGTCACTACGCATAAGATATCTAGTATAACACGATCAACTGGTAGACCTCCAGTCTATAAACTGGATTCAACTGCCCCTCAGCGGGGTTTTACTCGACAACAACTACAAGTGATTCCCGAGGATACTCAATTGCCACCGCATGGTCTTAACTAGCGCCTTTGCGTCTATTGCACTCAAGACAAGTCAACATCACATTATTTCTGACATGACCGAGATTGTTATTTTTTCTGTCTACGGTGAATTGGCGAGGATCCTTATCCGAAAACTGCCAACGCATTATACAATTGCAACTCGCGCAGTGATTATTCTGTTGTTTCTTCAAAGTGATTATTAGTTCAGCATCAATATCAAATTCTCGTTGTTCTTTTTTTGTCCTGTTGTTTGTAACCGGAGAGTTTTTTATTAATGATGCTAACATCAATATCATCCATTGTTGTGTCATTATCATCGAAAACAACTCTTCGAAGTTGATTTATTTTTCGTACTCTGGATACTGCGAGATAGACTAAATTCGACCATTCGATGTGATTATCCACCATCCAAACAATTGTATCCGATATAGTCAATCCCTGTGAAGAGTGTATTGTTGCTGCGTATCCTAGCGTCCACGGGGATTTATTAGCACGCAATGCATCTTCAACGACATTGATATCAACCAGCACAATATCATTTAATACGAGAATTTGTTTTTCACTCTGTCCTGGAATATCAACTTCAATGTTTTGTTTTCGTGTATCCGATGGCCTATAACAAAGGGGTACTGGAAGCGTTGCAAATTTTTCTTTATGCAATTCAAATAACTTCATCTGAAGTGTATCCCTGACTATTTTTCTACTTGCAATGATCAAATCGTTTGGTCTCCACGCTTCCCAGAAATCATTCATTGGGGTTTCTGAAATCACTTCACGCGCTATTTCGCATTGGATTCTATCCGGTTGTAATCTAATTAGCGCTTTGAACTCGCGTAATCGTTCATCAAGTGATCTATAATCAGTGGTGATTTCTTCATAGTAGTCTACAAAACCCTTTAGCCATTCATGTGGAGATGCACCGACAAATGGTGGTGGTTGGCCGTGATCCCCGCACATGACGACTTTTGTGTTTTTGTTTAACAACCACTCAAGAAATGTTTTTAATACATCTAATGACACTGTGCATATTTCATCCCAAATTATGATTTCAGGAATGAATTTATCACCCATACGCTCAGGAGTCCATTTGTCACCTTTCCATCGAAAAAAACTGTGATAAGTGCAAGCATTTACCCCTCGTTGTATCATCTCTCTGGCGAGTCTGTGAGTCGGTGTTAGCACAATCATGTTAGAAACGCTAGCGTTTCCACGACGAAATAATTCAATTGCACGAGTTGTCTTTCCTGACCCACCACAACCGTTTAAATAAACTGTCTTATATCTACATACTGGATCAGATACCGGTGGTGCATTAGAAAATTCTGATTGAATTTCAATACGGTTACAACAAAGATATTTATCATCCATGGCAACGTCTGCGGATTCACAATACTCATGTAGCATCTCTTTTTTAAATCGCCAACGCCCCCAATTTTCTTCGGGATCTGTGAATGCCGCTACAGCTGATTTGTACTTATTGTGTATATACATCGAATCAGTGGCCACTCTAACCGCGGTATTAGGAAATCTATTTATCATCGAAAATAGATTAATAGAAGCATAGGCTAGCATTGAACTTCTCAAATGTGTGTACTGGGAATTATATCCATCACAGTAGGTAACAACCGTACCTAATTTCTCACCATTGGATAGAAAAGCATCCTTACGGGATACAAGTTTTCCCTGTTTCATTAAATCCGCTACAATAAAATCGTATTCAGCGACATCTATGATCAACCGCGAAGAGTATTTTGCGTTGTCGTATCGTCCACCCTGGGTAAATTTACCGATTATTCTTCTTCCGAGATCTTTTGCTTGTTCTTTTTTAATTTCAAATAACTTCTTAGACCAATTTATGATTTCTTCTTCACTGAAATCTGGAAATTGTTTTCGTAGTTCGTTGATTATTCTATCTAGATCGGGTTGTGGTAGCCAAACTTCTTTCTGAGCTCGATAGCATATAATAGCCTCGGAAACAATCAACGATATTAGCATACCACAATCAATCATATATCTCAATAGCACTATTGGCATCCAGTGTTTTTCAGATAGGTGTCTACCGAGCCAAACATAACTACACGGATGTAACCCTGTAGCTAATTCAAATGATATCACACGAGCGAATCCGGTTAAATCAAAATCAGGCAATGGTCCATTAATCGCAACACGAGTCATTTCATGCGTGGGGTGTCCAAATCGTTTGAAGTGCTCAGCGCATTCCCCATACCCGAGAAAACTTCCGGGATAACACGCGGATATATCAATTGAAATCATACCATCACGTGAGTATTTCGTATTCCACAGTCCTCCATGACCAAATTCGACGCAACTCAATTTAACATCCTCGAGAAAATCACTTCGTGTTGGACGCCATGAGTTTTTTTCTCTTGCGAAGTGAGCTACCACTGATGGAATAGTAAAACTATCCGTGAGTAGTTTTTCATGGGAATTCTCCGGTGAAAAATCACTAGCGATTTTTCTCATTCTGTTATCTAATTCTTCAATGCGATATAATTCACCATTTGGTTTTACAAATTGATCGAATCCTATTTCGGGATCTTCATCACTTCTAAGTAACCACACTGACACAGGATCATCTTTACACAACGCATGAATAGCATCGAATAATCTCTCTTCATAGAAAACATCCCCGACGAACTCCTTAGGGATATATTTCACGGTTCTAGCTCGTGGAAATATTGTTACCGCAGGTGTCCACGCGTGTTTGTTATGACCAATAATCTGTATTGGCGCTCCATTTTTGTTATATTTCGGTTCGTATAAAACCTCTCCGGTTATCGTCATAACGGTTATTGGGAATCGTAATGATGTTTCTAATTTAGCTATATCAGAAATCTTTGCACCATGCTGTTTCACTGTCAGTTCCCACTCGGTTATTTTCCTACGTCGCAGATCAGTTAGTTTATTTCCTCAGGATGCATTTGTGAGGTGTTCTATTATTCGTTCTGCTACACAATTAAGCCCTGACGAATATTTCATAGGAGCTTGTTTTGCGATATCGGGTTTATCATTTAACGGATATATCCCATAAACCATTGCTGTTACGGGATAAGATCTTTCGTAGTATGGCTTATCGATTCCGGTTAGAATTCCTGGTTTGGAATCTCTACTCACAATGACAGCTTTTTTATTCTTGAGGATTGGTTCAAATTTATCCCTAATAATCCATTTGCCATCGACTTCGATAATGAATTTGATTCGGAAAAAATGCCGTTTTTCCCCAACACGTGAAATTATCACTGCTGCTTTTTCATCATTCATGGTAGCATCAACAACACCATCAATTCGAAATGTTGACCAACAATAAGATGCTCCATCACGCTTGAATTCATTAAAACAGTCTCTGATTTTACTAATCATGGCTTTATCAAGAATTGTATTCTTTGGTGTATTAGAAACTATATCGAGATTGAATTGAGCATCTTTCCAGGGGTAATCTCTCTTGGACGTTTTTTTTGGTTTATCGAGATTAAATCTAGGACTAATTTTTAATAATCTCTTAAACTCTTTCATGTTTCCGTCTCTTGGACGTTTTTTTGGTTTATCGAGATTAAATCTAGGATTGATTTTGTTACGTTTTTTTGGTTTATCGAGATTAAATCTAGGACTAATTTTTAATAATCTCTTAAACTCTTTCATGTTTCCGTCTCTTGGACGTTTTTTGGGTTTATCGAGATTAAATCTAGGATTGATTTTCAATAATCTCTTAAACTCTTTCATGTTTCCGTCTCTTGGACGTTTTTTGGGTTTATCGAGATTAAATCTAGGATTGATTTTCAATAATCTCTTAAACTCTTTCATGTTTCCGTCTATTGGACGTTTGTTGGGTTTATCGAGATTAAATCTAGGATTGATTTTCAATAATCTCTTAAACTCCTTATCAGCATTGAATTCAGCATTTTTCGAAGGCAATCTCTTGAACTCCCTCATGCTATACTAAAAACAAGTGTCTAAATGAAAGGTTTATGTATAATGAATCACTGCAATGGATCAGTCAATGAATTAGACAAATAGTATAGTATATACTAATGAACCAGGAATTCAGACCACACCCAGTGAGTACAAATTATGAAGCATCCAGTGATGGTGTTGTAAGACACTGTAGACTGAAGAACCCAGTTGGGTGGGATAATGGTATGGGGTATTTGTTCTTTACTGTTGGAAAGAAGAAATATTACAATCATCGTTTCGTATTTGAATGTTTCAATGGATTGATCAAAAATGGTTTTGTTATCGATCACAAGGATTCTAATCCAAGGAACAATTCTTTATCAAATCTGCAAGCTATCACACAAAGTGAGAATTTGAAAAGAGGAGAGAATGGCATTTGCTCAAAAAAAGCGAGACCAGTAAAATCTTTGAATACAACAACTAACGAAGAAAAAATATTTAAATAAATATATGAAGCCGGCAAGTATTTCAATATTTGTAGAGCCTCAGTACGATTCGTTGCAGAGGGAGTTTGTCGATCGGCTATTTCAAAAAGGACGGGACAAAAAATTCAATTTAGTTATGTCTAATGCGTCATATTTTTCATTTAGAAATATATCATTATTATAGAATAATGAATTCTGAAAACATGAATAGCATCATATCCGAGATTTCAAAATTGAAAAGTTGGGATATTGAACTATCAGATGGGTTAAATCCTGATCAAATCATGTCTGATTTTCAGGATATAGAATACGGAGTTAGCACTAACAAGTATATGCTACCAAAGAAGTATGCGCTCATCAAAAGAATTCAGAATTCTATTAAGGACTCTCTCGCATTTTCCAGTGACGTAAGTGTGTTCGCTCCGTTGTATACCATCGTAGAACGAATACGAAAAGAATTGGGGTACGAATACGAATTGAAAAAGGAGGTTAATTCTAAAGTTAGAAACCTACGGGCGTTAATTCAAGAAAATGAACAATTTTGATTGACCAACCATTTATCATTATTTGATTGTGACCGTCCCTCATAGAGATTTTAATTTCTTTTTAGCATTTTTTGATTAAAAATGTCAAAATCAGTGAATGAAAAATATTTCACACACACTGAATAAAAAATCGATAGACCGTTAATGGATGATCAAATGACAATGGGAAAAGTGTGGTATTAATTGTTTTGCAATTGAAAAATTGTTTGCGATTTCAAATAATGGTCAATGAAGCATTAACGACCCGATTGGCTCGTGAACGACTTGATGCAATCAAGAAATTTATACCAATTCGAGACTCTGTCAGGAATAAACTGCAACAACGACAGAGTTTACAAACTGATTTTGCTGTGGGGTCTGAAGAATTGTTTAAACCAGTAACCACAGCAACGAAACAGATAGTGTCAACAATCTCTGAAGAAGGAAAAAAACAAGAAGAGTCTTTTCTTCCTGTGTTAGAAAAAATAGCAAAAAGAACTAAACAAACAAAAAAATCATTGAAAACACTTCCTCAGGATATATCAACCGCTTCAGAACAACAACGAGAACTTCAAGAAGATATCCCCCCACCCGAATTTCAAGAAGAAGGGGAGGATACTACTACTAGTGGACGAGTTGCATTCAATGAAAAACTTCTTCCTGGTAAATTAGATGAATTGAGAAATAAAAAATTTGACTCTATGGAAGAATTAGCCCAATTTGTCACTAGGAGTTTTTCATCAGAGAAGAAAATATATTTACGATGATTATAATCTTCCCCCTAAAAAAGATTGGTATAGGGGGTTATATCGTATACTATCAGGTTCCTCTCAATTTCAGGAATATATGGCAGCAATAAAAAAAGCTGAATCATCTATAGGGGAGCAATCGGATACCGGATTTCTTAGACTACCAGAACAATCAAAATTTATTGATATAACACAATTCCCCCAACAGATGAAAATAACGAGAGAGGCTGATCATGAAAAGGGTGCAACCGGTATCACTGATAAAACCAAAGGATTTTCAGGCAGTGGTTTAGTTGGAAACTCTTCGGGTTTCTGTCCTGGTAGTGTTATCAATGATATATCACGATTAGAAGTTCTTGTAGGAGGTTTCCGAGCTGGAAATAACTCACCGGAAATAATTAATGAAGCAGCTGATATCTGTAGACGATTATTTCAGGGTGGTATCATAGATATCAGCACATATCGAGATTTCATTGGCGAGTTAGTGGAAAGTGGGTATCATAGTGACTGAATTGAAAAGTCAATTGAGAAATTGTTTCTGATTTCAAATAATGATCATACACTACAATCATGATAAACCAACCCCCGTCTACGTAGTTAATTCACGGTTTCCGGTTTATAGAGCATACTACGGAGATGGTTTAGGCAATACCATTTTAGGGCTATTTGCGAGAATGGCTCCAAAAGTGATGCCGTTGGCTAAACAACTAGGAATGAAAGCAATTGAAGTTATTCGTGATAAGGGTATTGGTGCTGTTGGAGATCTTGCTGGAAAAGCGTTTTCAACTGCGAAGAATAAAATAACATCATTAGTGAGACGAAAAAAGAAACCGTTACCGTCTACAGCGGAAATGCCTGCAAGTGTTAGTAGAATTATAAATAACGCAGTAGATGAAAAATTAGCGTCGATGGCTTTAAACCCCGACCAAAGCAATATTGCAAATATGATAGCAGGAAGTGGCTTTAAAAAACTTCGACGATGAAAATGGAAAATCGCGATTTAGACTCTGATAAATAGAATAAAATGTTCAAAAAGTCACATGATCCAGCGTTTGATATAGACGCCCCAGTTGGCAAGGATGATTCTGTACGCGATTATCAATATTACGCCTATCATGCAATAGACCCAAATAGTCGAGCAAGAATTGAACTTCAAGTCCATGATACCAGTAAATACTTTTTGCCCTGTGAAGCGTTTATTGAAGTAGAAGGAGAACTTGTAACAGCTGATGATACTCCTGCTGTACCAGCACCGTATCCAGATGGTACTCAAGTCGGTTTTGTCAATAATGGTATTATGGCGTTATTTGAGAGTGCTAGATATCTCATTGATGGAAAAGAAATTGAGTCCATAGATCGCGATGTTGATATGGCTACAACAATAATCGGGTTAGCGAGATATTCTGATGATTATACAAGATCAGCAGGACCCTCTATGATGTTTGCAAAAGATGGTAAGAATACCGCTGGAGGAAATCCATTTGTTGTAAGACGACCAAAAAAACGTGATAATAGTGATGCTGATGTCGAGAATATGATTATAAACAACGACGTTAATTTCAATCTAGGAGCTGCAACACGAAACTCAATGTTGCAAGGAGCGCGTAAATCATTTTCGATTCCACTGCATCACATATTTGGATTCTGTAGAAACGTCAGAAAAGTTATTTATGGAGCGAAGCATACAGTATCGCTTGTACGAAAGAGTGATGATAACGACGCAATTTGGAGGATTCCAGCAGATGCTGCAAATCCCAATGCTGATGCCGGTAAAGTCAATTTAACAAAAATATCATTGTGGATGCCAGTGTTGACTCCAGCAATCACCGCAGAAGAACGATTACTATCATTTATGGACCAAGGAGGAAAGTCGTTGTTGAGTTGGCTAACCGTGAGTACAGATGTTAAACAATCAAATATCAATGGGTTATTCACGTGGAATCTAGCATCAAAACAAGGTGTTGCTGCGCCACGTCATATATTTATTGCGTTACAGGATAACACACGAGTTGGCAATCAACTCTCCAGCCATATGATATTTGATCAGTTAGGTGTGAAAGACGTCTCACTGAGAATAAACGGCCAGCAGGAACCATCCGAGGATATACAACTTAATTACACAGAAAATCATATTGCACGAGTTTATCATCGTCTGTTGTCATTTATGGCACGCGACCAAAATGTCGATACTGGTTTGCAAATATCACAATATGATTTTAAAAATTTGTATCCGATCTATTACTTCTCACTGGAACATCTCGATTTGACAAGACAGTCAGTTGTTGATATACACTTTAGAGCTAATGTGACTCGTGGTGCGAGCTAATGTGACTCGTGGTGCTATTGCTAATTATAGAGCGGTTGCTGTCATTCTCAGTGATAAATCAATGCTACTTGAAGGTGTTGGTGGAAGAATGAGAGTGGTAGATGCCCCAGTAGAAAATCTTTGATTTTCTCGATTTTTCATTGAATTAGAATCAATCAATTATATATAATGTCATATAGTGTTATTAGTGTTGCGTTAACTCCCGGTCAATTAAAAAAATTGCAATCGGAATCAGCTAAAAAATGTGGAACCACAATCACGTTGAAACCCAACCAAATGACTGGTGGTGCAAATAAATTATCACTGACAACTCGTCAAATAAAACATTTCAATGATGCACTTGCAGCCAAAAAAGGGGTTCAGATTACTCTCTCTGCGGCTGCTATCAAAAATATGATTAAAACAGGCGGTATATTTCCGTTGTTAGCTGCGATTCCAGCATTGATTGCAGCAGCAGCCCCAAGGAGCCGTTGGTACTGCAGCAGGAATGGCACTAAAGAAGGCAACTGGGAAAGGATATAAAAAAAGGGAAAGGGTCTAAGACTACCAGGAACCCCGTATTCGTGGTACAGCGGAAAGGGTCTAAGACTACCAGGAACGATTTATTAATTCAGGAATCGATGGTTCCCAAATCTTCGATGGTTCCTATGTCCAATTTTGATTTAATGGATGCTGCTAAAAAACTAGCGATTAAAAACTTCAGAGGTGTCTTTATGAAAGATCAATTACCACATCAACCAAACAGCGTTGAAACCGGAATCATTAATTTAGATAACAGCACCGGACCCGGAACTCACTGGGTTGCATACGCTATTGATCCACGTGGGATTGTTTATTTCGATTCATATGGATTAGCCCCACCAAAAGAGTTTATGCGGTATATAAAAACCCTTCCAATGAAGACTTGGTATTTTACGCTACCAACACAACAAATGAATGACCCACCAATATGTGGCAGCGAAGTATTAAATGTCCTTGACGCTATTTCTAACTCCTTGAGTAACCCAAGCGGAAAACCACCACATGTTGTCGTTAATGAATACACTAGTAATCGCTGGCAACGACGAAGTCGTCAAAAACGATTTTAGAGAGAGAAAGAGTTTTACAATAACATGATTGATATTTGGGGGAGATCTTTGAAACCCAAACCCGATGACACTGCACCACCTGATTCTGTCAAGGATGTAAAAAAACTAATCAAAGATGAAATAGCTGAGACGTTGAACTTAACAAATGTTGATCCTAATGAAATAGTTGTATTTCAAGACAAACAGGGTAAATTGAAATCCAGTGATGTGTCATTGGATGATATTTTAGTTAAACAACGAAACACAATCGAGAATACTATCGCGTTATTTTCGGATCAGGGTAAATTGAAAACCAGTAATATTTCTCTGGATGATATTTTGGTTAAACAACAAAACGCAATCGAAAATACTATCGCATTATTTTCCGATCAGGGTAAACTAAAACCGGGTGTACTCGTTTCGACGATTACAGATCGATTAAAAACTCTCAACGATGAGTAAACAATTCTGTGTTTGTACTAACAACACTTGAATCTAGAATTGAAGAAAACGGAAAACAGTTTTCAGTTTTTCGTAGAAATATCATTGATAAATTTATTGGAACCCAGTTGGATAAAATTGAAATAAAACTCCCTGATATTAAAAAATCCATCGATGAGACGAAAACTTTCATCGAAGCCGTCAAAGGTGATTTTTCGAGGATGATAACAATCATTGAAAAAACAAAAATTCCTCATGAGAAAACCAATAACGTAGTATATACAATCCAACACGGATCATTTTTGTGGACATCTACAGACAACAAATAAGATATCACTGCAACCGTTAAGGGTATTTATCGATTAACACTAGTAACAACGACTCAATTTAATATATCATCGTCGAGTTCATCCGGGTCAACAATACGATTTCAACGATCATCGACAAGGATACAACTGAAAAGTTCACGATAACATCTATTGATAAACATTTGACTAAAACTCCTGTATCATGGTATGTGGAATTCGTAGCAGATTTAAGTAAATAACTAAATCGTTCGGATTTCACAATTGAAAACGCTAGTGTTTTTAAAATAAAAATGATTTCATCAACTCAATGTCGCTATGATCAGGTCAGAGAATTTCAGAATAGACTCAAAACCCTCACTGAGGAGTATCAAATAAAAATAAAAAAATACCGACGAAGAATCACCGCAATTGATGTTATTATATACTCGGTGTCAAGCGTTCTCACTGGCGCCGGAATAATACTAGCATCTGTTACAATGATTGCCCCGGTCGTAGTTCCAATTTGCATTTCTGCGGTGGCTACAATCGGGGGTATATCAACCGGGATAGCAAAAAAGAGATCATCATGCAGCCAGAGTAAACTGCAGAATTACTTACTTCAATTTCATATTGCATCAACCGCATATTCGCAGTTATCCCTGATGATATCATCGTCACTCGATAATACGATTATATCAGATAGTGAATTCTCAGCGATGGTCAGTATTTTTGATTCCGCGATATCGAAATTAGAGCGACAACATGAGTATAATAACAATGACAACACCGATGGAATCAGAAAACACGAACCCAAAAAACAAAATGATCTCAATAATATCAACATTACCAGATTGTGAGTTCTCAGTGATGGTCAGTATTTATGATTCCTCGATACCAAAATTAGAAATAAATCATGAATATAATAACAATGACAACACCGCAGGAATTACTTCAACGAATAGTGGAGAACACGAACCCAGTACAAACAAGCATGATATCAATAACATCAACGAATCCAGAATTCAGTGTGAATTTCCCCTCTCCGGTCCCAGTGAAGGAGATAGCGCTAGCAAAACTACGAATGTATCACAGTTGGCCTAATATCAGATCAAAATCATTTGGTGGTCAACAACCGAATAATTCACTGGTGTTCTCGTATAAGAATAAGGACGACGGTACCCCAGACTGGAACGTCGTTTCGATACCAACAGGGTCATACCAAATCGAACAAATCAATAATGAATTCGCGCGTAGAATAAAATCGATTACTGGAAAAGAATCAAAAATCGCTATAACAGTTCATGAACCGACGCTATCATCCGCAATTGAGATAAGCACAGAAGGATACGTCGTAGATATCTATAACAGCTCGATAAGAACCGTACTAGGATGGCCTGAAAACCCACCTCAGGGAATCGTTGTTGTACCACCCAAACCTAAAAAATCTGATTATGTCACAGACAGGATAAAACCTGATAATCCAATAAAAAGTTATAAAGAGTTCAGTGTAGAATTTTTTGGGTCAATGCACCAACATTCTGTGGGGAGTGGACAATCGAGTGTGTATCATTTTGTTGTTGAATCTAAAATCGATGAAAATTTCACAGCGATGAATAATGATTTTTCACTGTTGTTAATATCTCTTAAATCCGGCTCTCTCACCCGAGATGAATTTATCAGCGTCGTAGAAACATGTAACAAAATTATCGACGATATGGAAACATTTAATTTACGAATTATTCGATTTATACTCGATCATGAAACCCCCACAACGAGAACAGAATTTGCAACGAAGTATAATATACGCGTAGAAGATATTCATGCGTTCAAACTACCAGGATATAATATATTAGAACTACAAAAATCTCTCAGTGATGCCATCGATGTTGGTTTCAAAATAATCTATGACGCATGTGAAAGGAAACTAATGAAAAATTTATTAATCCTGACTCACAATAATGACCCAGACGGTGGCGGCAGGCATATCGCTCCGTTCAACGTGAATATTTCATCGGTGATTGCGCTCAATTTAGTATGCGATGTTATCGAAGGAAGCTATCAAATTAATCTCGAACGATCAAATCAAGCTCAGCAAGGATATATTCTTTATTCGTTTGCACCAACAGCTCCTCCAGGATTTTTAATAATTGAGTCTCCGGTTAATCCTGTCTATATGCGGTGTCATAATAATTCATTAACCAGAATTAATTTCAAACTCACCGACCAGTCAAATAATCTGATTGATTTACAAGAAGAGGTGTTAGTGATTAGTTTGTTTGTGAAATCATAAATGATTTTCATCCTAAAGACTTGATCAAATCATTTATTATTTTTTGTTAACCCAGTGATGAAATCACTAAGCAGCAGAGAGGGCGATGACAACAAGTTGCGACCAAAATTGATTAAAAAATCGTAAAAATCTCCTTTTTCATTTTTTTAGTTAAAATGAGATTTCGTAGGGAAAGCTCATTAAGATTTCAATCAATTTTTTGTCTGAAAACGTTGTAGGATTCACCCCTGAGACATTTTTTTGGGTTAAAATGAGATCGTAGGAAGGCTCGTTTTAGGATTTCAATCAAAATTTTGTCTGAAAACGTTGTAGGATTCACCCTCTCTGCTGCTCGAATTGTTATATTGACTTTAAGGATCCTCAAATATGCAGCTTGATTGACCAAATTGCAAGGTCACTGATGCCTGTCAGATAACTCCACAACGAAGTTGTGAAACTAATTAAAATCAATATCTTCCAATATTTTACTTTGTTGCTGTTGTTGTTGTTGTTGTAGGGCTTAACGCCGTTTTTCAGCACAAGATAGGCTATACATGGCGGCCAGTATTATTGGTGGAGGAAGTACCCGAGAGAACCCCCGGAAAGAACCACCGACCCACGAGAATTTTATTTTGTACACGAGAGGCAGCTTAATGTAGTTTCCTCAAATGTCCCTATTAATTAAGTGCACAATGTAATTGTGTTTAGAGATACAACTTATACTCTTTGTCATCTCAACCGTTCCTCCTCGTGCATGAAGCTTTAAAAATACATTTGTCAGCAACTGTACGTAGTTATTAAATCGGAGTCCCTATATGACATTATTGTAGTTATAAATATGTATAAACTGCTATCAAATGCCACAAAGAAAAGTAACATTTATTTTAATTTTCAAAACTTCGTCACATTTTGACGTAAACAGATTCACCATTAATTCTGAATTAACTCCAGAAACATGTAGTTGTAAAGTTTATGTTACCAATATGTATCATCACAGATCACAATCGTTCGACCAGATGACTAGTATAGTGCGAAAACCCATGTGCTCTCATTCACATTTAACGGGCTGAAACAAAATCGTTTTAGTACGTTTTCAACTTTGTCATTTCTGATGAAGTTTAAAAAAGAAAAAATATTTAATTTTGTTTTTAAGTTGCAGTTGATTAAATGTTGTTTACTATTAGTAACTACAAAGCATCATTCCAAGTAACCATAACAGTTACATTTACTTGCAATATAGTTTCTGGTGTGCTATTGTATGAAACCAAATGGCAAAATGTCATAGTGTTATGCCCAAGCAGGATGCATTACCATCATGTCATTGTAGCGGACGATTCTAAATCGGTGAATCAAATCAATCTTTCGTTTCGTCCGTCTCTCTCTTCCTGGATCACTTTTTACATATATTTGTCTCTCTGACATGCCGGTCTGAATATGTATTATGTACGTTGTACGTGGTATTCTTTTGACTAGATTTATTATTTTCCCATTACAGGTCCGCCTGACATGAAAAGATGGCTAGCAGTGTTTGCCAGTTGGGGTGAATTCTGTCACGGGAAGTACGTGCGAGGTGTGTGTGTGTTTGGGGTGGGGGATCTTCATAAACTAGTGGGGAGGGAGGAACTCTTCGTCAACAAGTTCCATCTCACGTATCAACCGCTAGCTCTTGACTGCATGGAAGAGTGGCTCTACAATAGAACTTTCAACTCGGAAATTGTAGATCTTGACTTTTATAGAAAATTACCATTTATTCTCAAATGAAAAGCTCGTTAACATAGGCCATAATTGTTGTTTTCTCTGCGTTTGTGAGGACGTACTTTGTGTCATCTGTGCGTTATCGGTATACTTAAAGCTGATGTTCAACAGTTTAACAAATGTCGTGTCAATTGTGAACAGTAGACTTAGGAGGAAAACCTCATGTTACCTAAATTGCAAACCTGTATTATTATATCATTGATTGTCACAGAATTACGAGGTGGAAAGTCAATAAAATATACATCAAAATAATAATGTATAATGTACCTGCAAGATTTGTGGGTATAAATCTGAAGAACTTGTCTGTAATTGCATCAGCAATACAAATGTTGAATATCTTTTATACGCCAAGTAAGAGCTTAGAGTATGTCATCCCAATGAACAGTTGTTAAAAAGAAGAACTATGAGAATCTTATCTTAATTTTTTAAAAACACCAATTTCCGTGCAAGTAAGTGCAAAGTACATAGTCACGTGTTACACACACACACACACACACACATATATATATATATATAAAGTACATAGTCACGTGTTACACACACACACACACACACATATATATATATATATTATTTATATATATATATATATATATATATATATATATATATATATATATATATATATATATATATATATATATATATATATATATATATATATATATATATCACAAGTTAATTAGAAATGTGGCTTGTTAATTTGTGCCATGCCATGGAAATGGCAAGTGAAACATAGTCACCATTCTGAAGTATTGAAGCTAAGAAATGTCTTTATGCGTAGGTTAGTGAGCTGGGTTTTCTACTGTAGGACCACCGATTCGAATCATTTCGATTACCAGCAGTCATACATACTGATTAGTAGCCACCCTATAGTGCAAGCAGAAATAATAGTGGTTCGTTCCTTAACCTTGGATGGTTCTCAGACCCTTTCCAACAAATGTTGATTGCATTATGATTATCCCTTCCCTAGGCACAACGTCAATTCCTAATTGCCAAATTATATAGAAATGTGAATTGGATTTATACGGATAATTGCATAATTCTATCTTTTTCGATGATATAAAATTTAAAATAACAAAGATCTGCACGATTTTAAATGTTCGCGGTACCTGGTCGTGTTGCTAAAATAGAGCAAATATAGAATGAGGCGTAAATGTACTGTCAACAAGCAAATTGTGCTGCCAGGAATTATATAATACTAATATGGCATTGCTTCAGTTAGAATTGTTTAAAATATATAATTAAATCACAATTAGTGTCGAACTGATGCAGTTATTTCAATTGTGCGAAAAAAAGAAGCAAATATGTATGCCAATTCTCTACGATTGATGCATGGCTTAAAATACAGGTGACTGTATATCTAAACACTCAGATGAATAAACAATATGCTGTTAAAGATGACATATTGTAACATGTTTTGCACCTTGGCTTCAATGATATTGATCCAGAGTTCACGTGATATGATGATCCTTGTGGTAAAACGAATGTTACATAAATATGACATTACCAAGTATTCTTTTTGGTCATCAAAAAAAAGAAGGTCTTTGACTGTCCTCTAACATGGATTTATTATACACCTCTCATATATATTTATCAAGTATTTGAAAGTAATATACTTTGAACTTAGACAATTCCGAGGTAAAGTTAATGTAAATTTAAAATACAAGGTTTCCTCAACTATTCTAGTGCAATTTGAATATGGGACGAGCCCCCAATGTTTGCTACGAGTCTATAATTTTGGCAGGAACGTTTCTTCTGCGTAGCCGCTGGACACAATGAAAAGCTTGGAAAAGACGAGATATGTAATTGCTAATTACTTTCATTTTTGTCGAAGAGTTCTGATATGTCAGTAATTAAGAACGCAAAATCTTTCCTATCAAGTTGCCACGTATTGTTTGAATATTGCACTGGGCGTAATGTATTTTTATAACAGGCATGTACCTGTGCAAATCCTAGTGACGATAATCTTTTAACCTAAATCTGATGACCTTATGAGATCGTCTTAAACGTATGGGAAAAAGTAAGAAGTGCCATTTATGTTCATCTCATAAACTATATTATAGATCGACACATTTTTTAAATTAAAACATTGATATCACAGTGGAAGAAACGCATTTTTGAAACTTAGAATTTTTACTTGAACAGAAAATGATTTAAGAAACGGACCTGACCTTGCTTATAAATTTTATGGAAATTTCCATTAAGTCATGCATCAGGTGATATTCTGTTTATAAAAGGTTAATCACATTATAATTATGTATTCATATCTTAAGATATGTTAAGTAGATCAATACTTTAGTTGTGTTCAGTTATTATTTAAGCTGGTTTATTTATTTAAATTATTCGTTGGAATTACATGGTGCTCATTGACGTTCTCGTTGTAGACGACTCATTTAAAAAATCACCGAGAAATGCATTGTTTTGTGTGTTGGCAGTTCTGTTATTTTCTAAAGTTTCGTTTGCGTGTGCGCATAATCGATATGTACTTTGTCCGAATTCATTATTGGCCAATAACCTGCCTGTATCAGAATCTCTGATACAAAATAATTTTAATTCATTTTCTTTTCATACAAGTTTTCCTTTCGAGAAGGATGGGAGATTAATTAATAGGAAAACTGTTATCTGCACAGACATTAATATACTTTTTCAGTACAAATGGCTGCGAATTAAGACAAAATGTATCCCAAAACCTGTTACTAGGGAGTGTAGTTATAAATGTATTGTGTACGATAAGGAAAACAACCATTTTACATGCACATATTAGCATTGGCTTTCTTAAATAGTTTAGATAGGTGTGACTTTTTGTAAATATACGAATATTGCATTGTATTAACCGCAATGGATCACTCATTAGCTTTCAGGATTCTCACCCAAAAAAAGGCACCCGTTCCCAATCCTGACATCGGAACAGCCTAGGTCGGCTACATATTAGGATGTTCAAAGGCAAGGCAATTTACCACTAGTTATCTTTGGGCCTTTGGCAGATGCTTTATCTGCTCAGAAAATGGACGCACCAGCCAATAAACGAATCTCCTGCAGCGTTGCATGTTGACATTGGTAAGCGAAAGGCTAAGTGAGTAAACCCATAAAAAGAAATTCAAAGTGGAGCCCTAAGGCAGCTGGACGATGTACTACATCCCCTTCTGGTGACTCGTTGGTCTTCTAGAGTGGAGAGTTGGACACGTTCATAAATGGTATAGGCTCGTCTCCATTCGTCTGAAAGCATCCCCCTTTAACATCACGAATATCCAAGTCTATCATCAAACTACTAATCATGATGATGAAAAACTAGAGGCGTTTTACAACAAACTCCAGTGTCTTCTAAACATGGTCAGTAAAACATCATCCAAGGAGACTGGAATACCAATGCTGGCAAAGATGCTCTAAAACACTGTGATGATCATTGTGGACATTTTTGCAGTGAGCTTAAAAAGAGGGGGACTACTGCTCGAGTTCGCAAGCAACAACAACTTAGTACTAACACTCCTCAAGAAAGGCAATCTCCAGCTGTGCCGAAATTCAAGAACTGTTAGTTCGATCAGCCATGATAGTAAGGTGATGTTGAAGATCATCTTGAACTAACTGAAACCACAAGCAGAATAAATGATCGCTGAAGAACAGGCAAGATTAGGGAGTGGAAGAAGCACTGCAGAACAAATATTCAATCTCAGGGTTCCGTATGAAAAGTACTTGCAACATCAACAAGACATCGATCATGTGCTCATATATTTCAAACATGCCGTGGACAGATTGTGGCATGAAGCATTGTGGGTCAAAATGAAAAAGTACAACATGGGTAAAATGTTGACGAATGCCATCAAGCAGCTGTAGGTCAAGGCTATCAGTGCATTAATTGCTCGATGTTGTGTGGGGGACTGGTTCCAGACAACACTTTGAGTACGTTAAGGTTGTCTTCTGTCACCCACGCTTTTCAACATCTATTTAGAGCGCATCAGGTGCAAATCCCTGGAATCACATTGTGGGACAGTTAGCATTGGAGGTAGTAACATCACTAACCTCCACTTTCAGACGACATTGAGGAGCTGGCAGACATTGAAGACGAGCTTGCCACCTTAGTAAAGAAACTGGATTTGACATGGAGATAAGAGCCGAGAATAACAGCAAACAAATCTCAGCCAGGTGTAAAGTTAAAGTCAGAGGACATGAATTAGAAATAGTGGGCATTTTCAAATATATTGGTTCCATAATCATCTAAGAGGGATGAAGAGCAGAACGTTTGTCATGAGCAGCACAAACAGCGGCATTTATGTCAAAGATACGACCCATCTGGAGGTACTAGAATACCTGTCTGAAAACTAAAATCAGACTATTGAGAGCACTAGTCATCTCTATCTGTTTTGTATTCATGTGAGGTCTGGACCCTGACAGCAGAATTACAACGATGAATCCAGGCACATGAGTTTAGATGCTACAGAACCATCCGCGGCATGTTTTACATGCACCACATCACAAATAAAGACGTGCTTAACACCATCAGGCACAAAGTAAACGAATATAATGACCTCCTCACCACCGTTAAAAAGAGAAAGCTGAAATGGTATGACATTACGCTAGAGCCAACAGTCTATCGACAGCAGTCCTGCAGGGCAGCGTTAAGGGTGCCAGAAGAAGAGGTAGACAGAGAACAAAGTGGACTGACCTAATGGACCAGGAACAGTTTTGCTAAGGCATAGGCAATGTCACATGATCGAGACAAGTGGAGGGGACTGGTCAGATGCTCAGCAGTACAGTGCTTCACTAACCACACTAGGTCAAGAGACTGATGATGATGATGATGATGATGATGATGCCGATGCTGCTGCTGCTGCTGCTGCTGATGATGATGATGATGAACATACACTATGTTAATGCAGTCACTTAAAAGTTGCCTTAAGTTGGTTGTGCATGCGTTAAAAATTGGAGTGGACAAAAACAGATTAGGCTTCCTGAAAATTGTCTATAGGGACTTAAGTAGTACCGTGAGTCAAATACGGGAGAACGTCAGTGCAATCAAGTTGCCTCCCCGACCTATTACGTTTGAGAGGGGTGGGGGAGTTGGTAGTAAGGTTTGTTATTATGTTGCCGCCCCTTCCGATTACATACACCTGGAAAAGTAAGACTGCTTAACTTTATTAGAGTAATAATTTTCCAATATTGAAACTTCAAAACCTAAACCTCCACATTTGACCGTTTAACACATTGTCAGTAAATTATCATTGTATGTTAGCGAAAGGAGACCATTATGTACACTCGCATTGTGACTTTAATTCACTATATATCGATACATTAAACAGAAAGAAAACTCTCGTTGACAGGACGAATTGTAATCTGCAATAATTTAGTCTGGCCATCCCTGTAATAAACATGGATCATAATGTCGTTTGTAAGTAATTATTACACATATCTCTCATACAGTGAGTTACTGTTATTGATACACTGAATATCCGTACTAATGCATCAACGGATAAAACTCAGCCTAAAGTAAGGGGTCTGATGGTTTAGTCACTGCACTCTGAGCTTTACAAATAAATTTAAAAATATTCTAATGAAACAAACACGAAGTAGGATACATGAGGTGATTTTAAACTGTCACGAAAAGCTGAAGATATGTTATTTAAATGATTGGTAATAAATACATTTACAATATTCACAAAAGATTAAAACTCTAGTAGATGCCCTTGGTGGCCATGTGGTCTAAAGCGTTGGCCTCTATCGATCACTTCTATATCACCTCTGTCGAGTCTCGGGCTCGTCCAATGTAGATATGTGAGAAAGCATGCCAGTAGCTTCCATGGGTCCGTTGTTATTCCTTGTGTTTCCCTTGGTTCTTCCTCCACCAGATATACTGGTCGTTATATATCATGTGCTGAAAAATCGCATTATTTTTATATTATTTTAGTAGTAACATTATTATACCCACATCAAGAACAAGACCTAAATTCGAAACAGAAGAATTCTTGCATGATAAAGATTCAATGTTTAGAGATGAACATTAAAAAGGTGTAGTAGTCTTAGGATAGATAAAATGAAACTTTATGATTAAACATAACAGATTTCAACTGTAAAGTCAATGCGGCAAGGCAGAGGGATGTGCGGCAGCATGAATGTTGTGCAGCAGGCTTCAGTTGGAAAACAACCGAATATATCCAATATATAGACGTGAACTGCAATTTTATGCAAAAAAGACAGCCAATTGAAAAATGATCATATGAAGACACCCTGAAAAACTAAACTGCTGGCGTAAATTTAGCATGAAAAGTCAATGCATGTAATCAGATTCTTTCACCTGCATGAATTGATAAGTAACAACACATCCTGTATATTGTGAAAGGTTAAAAGAAACGGAATTTGTCATGGCTGACTTATGAAATTTGTGAAATAAATAACTCGATTATCCTTGCCGACAATGTGCCTGATATTAAATTTCAAAAGAAAGGGCGCATGCAAGATTAGGGGGTGGGGGTGGGGAATGGGTACGTTTAAACAAAAATATCGGTCCCTATTACTTGGAATGAAAATTAATTTATCTTGTTCTTATTTGCAGACATTAAAGAACAAAGTAAATCAAAGCAAAAACATTACATCTGGTAAAAGAAAAGATAAATTTCCTACTTCAAAAGAAAAACTTTGGGTCCGTTTCCAGATTAATAATTAGTCCATGTTTAGATGAAATGAAACATACTATATTTCCTTCCTCCTAGTTTCCTCTTTTATAAGCAATTACACTGTAGAGATCATTCAGACAACAATCACAGTCGATGAAGATTTTAACAAATTAAATACACGTTAAGTAAAATGCGAAAAGTCACGTACAGAAAATCATGTACCAAGGTAAAAAAGGATTCAAAGGACTTAATACAAGTCTAAACTAGCCACGTTAAGCATAACAATTTCGCGGCTGTGAAAAGGGATTGGTAATAAATATGCTTCTAAATCGATACATATGACATAAGCTAATAGAAACATTATACATAAAAACGTCATGCTCTTATCCAGGGATAGTATCACACGATTTGTTGTACACGACGGACGGAAAATCAATACTGGGACAAATAAATCTTAAAAGGTGTAATTTGTTTTCAATTAGCCTTCTCAGTATGTCGGGGAAAAATCTTATTTTACGCTGTTAAAGATTTAAGTTTTTAATGAATATATGTGCTTACTTTGTAATTTATAAAAATGTCTTTACACTTCTAATGTTTCTTCATAGTCGATACAGTGTGTATAAAAACACAGTATGTCTGAAATTATAATTTTAAAATTCTAAATAATTCCCGAGTGCTACTATTTCACTTTTCACTAAACAGAGGTTTGTAACAATGATTAAACGAGTGATATATTTTACTTTTTTTCCTGCACGAACTACGCGTGTAATTACAAGAAAACTTAAATACAACAATTAATTTAAGTGGTTTGGTTTGTTCCGACACCTACCATAATTAGATCACAAAAGTCCACAATTACGAAACCTTACTATGACCTTGAATACAGACCGGTAACACTGTTAGGTAGACCTTGAAAAACAGATGGTTAAAGAGAATCGCGCCATAGGTAAGGTAGCTCTAGAATACGAGGGAGATCGGCTAGCAGCGTTCATATAGAAGAGAATCAAAGAATGGAGGACAGGAAAAGCATCCGAAAGACAGACAGCAGGATCTGGCCAAGATGCCGTCAGACAGAGACACGGAAGCGAACAGAGAGACATGGAGAGAGTTGGAACAGGCCAATATTTCAGCGGACAGAGACACAGAAGGAGGTGGACAGGATAGCAGCGGGCAAAGAGACACAGAAAGAGCTGAGGCTGGCCAATATTCAGCGGACAAAGAGGCACAGATCCAACTGGCCATGATTGGAGCCGCGGCAAAAGAAAGTGAGCTCAATCATGCTCTCGAAGTGGATAAATTAAGGATATAAGCTATGACCACCGATAGGGACGACTCCAGTACGAGTTCTGGTGGAAGCGTATGACCGATTATCGACCACTGAATGATATAGATAAGTATGCCGCGGTTAAATAACAAAAAGAGTCTATTGACAATTTTGTCGTGCAAGTTCAGAAACTCGTGGGATCTCATAACATTCCCTCGCAACATTGGGCGATTAACGTCTCTGCTATTTCGCAAGGTGCAGCTCGAGAAGTTTACCACAACTTAGCTGCAGACGATGCTGATGACTACGACGTGTTCAAGTAGGCTGTCCTGTGTCATTATTGGCTGACATCCGAAATGTAACATAAACTTTATCTGGACTCGACAAAGAAGACCACGGAAACCCACTCTCAGTAATCCAGTTTTGATGGGTGTACAATGTTGCACGTGGACGTTGAAGGTTTTGTTCAAGAACTAAGGACCTGCACAGGCGTCGTAAATCTCACCACGTTGACAGACAGCCCAGAGCCATTGTCTGCTAAGTGAATATAACACGGTAGAAACGGCATTCAATCGGACTTGAGAGAGATGGCAGTGTCATCATTACAATCCGAATTTAAATTAGCACTTTCGAGCTAGGAACGTAGTAATTATTCAAGCATCGTGCTGGAAGGATTAGGCAATACCCCAAGAAAGCCACTCGTAATTGGGCAGGAAGGTATGGGAAATTCTAAGAAAGACAAATCTTCGTAAATGTCAGTAAGTTATTTGCTCAATTGTTGCATAATATTACGCATTTTGATTGCAATTATCTGTAATATGTATGTTTCATTACTGGAATCGTTAGTACGTAGAATTACCTTTGTAGTGCTCAATTTACATGCGCGCTTTTGAAATGAGATATGATTATGTAAATAATTATGTAGAGTGCTAGCTCGTGGTCAGAATTAATATTGTTATTGTAATTCGCTATCTAATTACATTGTAGTTAACTAGTGCATTTATTTACGTGATATTTTAGATTTAGGAATTGTTGAATTGTAACTTTGAAAAAGAATTGCGTTGTGTAAAAGTAGTTAAGATGGAAGCAAGGATATATTAGAGCATTGATATTTTAACATTTTTTGTACACTTTGTAGGAGTGTAATGTACATAAATGCGTCTGACTGCTGTAATACTTTCAATATAATGAGATTAAGTATGTGTATACTGATGTGACGCAGTATATTGATGTATGTATGATAAGTAGATAATTCCGTGCTTTTATTACGACGTTATTTGCCATACAAGAAATAATTACAAGAAGTAATTCGATGTGCTCGAATGCGTGACCGACAAATGTAATAGTCTTTATCTGATGATTGAGTATTGGTTAGTGTGAGGCGAGATTGGCAACGGAAATAAGCTAACGTCCTTTTGTTTTCACAAGAAGAGTTTGGGGAACAGACTTCCGGTATAGTTAGTCCCGAGTCTCAAGTAGGGAGATGGAATACATATTAGTGGAGAAGTCTATTGTGAATCGAAGTCTAGTCGGGAAAGATGGCGATGAGGAGGTTTTGGAATATAGAGAAGTCGAGAGTAGAACGAATTTGGAGCGATTCGGGTGGATGAGGAGAAGGAATTGGAAGAATAGGACATAATACACAGGTGAGTAGAATACAAGGACAGGTGGAAAGCTATCTCACACTACATATCAACTGATGCAATAGGCTGTTTCATGATCTAGAGGAAGAAGAGTGATTGGGGAATTGTTATCATTTGATTATTCAATTGTATTAAATTGTTATTTATTTGAATTTCACCTTTAGTGTACTCATTAATGTAACTGTCGGCATTACTGATTGGGGGCTCGGAGCTTTACCTCTCTCTCTATCACTAATTTCACTTCCTACAAAATCGAGCCTGTGTGGGACTTCTATAATAATTTAACAAAAATATTGGGAGCACCCCACTCCAATCACAACAACACACCTACCACGTTGGCCGCCACAAACTGTATATTGCATTTCTTTCTTGTTTACAGTCGTTATTCCACCAAGGAACAGACTGAGTGACACCACCTCCTGTTTGTGAATGCACCGCTCAGCAGCTGCCGATGACAAGGCTTCAATGATATTACGGTTCAACTGTTGATAGATGTTTCATGCACCTATTCGCTATCGATTCCCTCGCAAGCAGAGCGAACAGTTTCCAATTCGACCTTATCAAATCTTCATCTTGGCATAATTGTTGTTTTGTTTATTGTTTTGTAATAAATATTGGAATGTTTTCACTTCCTGGTATATTACATTGATATGCTTCGGCAATTCCTGAGATCCTGGGAGAGCATATATTTAAATTAATAGCTGATATTGGTCCGTTTCCGGTTATATTCTGGCACGTGGTCCCTTGTTTATTATCATTAGGCTGGATCCATTTTTCAACATTACTCCCTCCTATCCATGGAGGTCCCTCACCATTGTTCACTGTGTGCGCTAATAATCTCCATATATAATTAAAGATTCTTTTGAAGTATCGAGGTTTGTGGTTTGTATAGGTAGTTAACATTAAGGCTGTGTGTGCCGAGCTTAAAGATTTTATCACATTTAGACCACGGGAGTATTTGTCAAGGGTCATTTCGACCTTTTGTTCTTAATTTCTTCCAAGCTAGTGTTACAATTTCAAAGGAGCCATAGTTTTGATTCAATGTGATTGACGGGATAGTTTAAAACGGGTTGGAGAAAGATACAGCTGAACTTCCGATCAGTGTCAAATATTCATTATTCAAAGGGAAAAGTTATAAAACGTAGTTCAGAGATTCTGACTGACAAAACAAATGTTCGAAACCACTGCTTATGATTGGCCGAGTGAAATTAAGGCGTAGATCTTGATAAAAAATGGGTAGTTAAAGTAACATTGTAGAACTTCTTTCATCCGAAATTTTCTGAGAGAGAGAGAGAGAGAGAGAGAGAGAGAGAGAGAGAATGTTTGCTTTGTGTGAATCCTTATAAAGAATAGTGCTTTCGTCTTTAAATAAGAGAGGAATCAGGTATTTGTTTCTTGCGAGAAAGACATAGTTTAGTGCTGGATTCACAAGTTCTAAAGTTAATAGTATTAAGGAAACAGTTTTTCGAGTATCTCGACAATCCGGAATGAAATGGGAGAATTGACGACTGAGGTCCGAAAGGGGAACGTGATGAGTAGAGTCTAAAATCTAGGAATTCCAAGAAGGACGAGGCAGCGGAAAAGAAATATTCGAGGAAATAGGAAACGTTGGAACACAGTCAATCGATTGATTAATTGATTGATTAATTGAATTTTAACGGCGCACCAACACTTTTAGGCCATTCAGCGCCATACAATAGGTTATATGTCTGAAAATAAGAAAGGTTTAACATCGACCAGCGACACAGAAAATCAAAAAGCCCAAAGTAAAATGGTAAAATATTGGTATTTGCCGCACAATAAAAGTACGTAATCTTTTAAAACTTATAAAAGGTCCTATATCGACCAGCGATATAAAAGAACAGATGAATGAAATTAAAAACGGTAAGATTGTAACGGTGCAACAAAAAAAAACTTCCCGATTAACGGGAGAGGTAAATGTTCTATGTTAATGAAAAAGGATGAAAAGTTATTAAAATGGGACGGTATATATATATTGCATAAAGCTGCACAAGGTCATAGCATAAAAGTCAAATTTTAGAGTAAAGATTTACTGCTTTCAGGAACTCTATAATACGAGTGATGTTTATAGTATCAAAAAGTTCTTTCACATCATGCACAATGTAATAACCATCGCGTGTAGGTTGTAAGTTAAAGCACTATCATAAGGTGATTGACAGTGAATGGTTCATTGAAGTAAACGCACTCTGGTGGGTCTTCACCTTTTAGAATGTGTGTGTGGGTGATATAAGTATGACCAATTCGGATTCTTGCAATGGCTACCTCCTCCCTACGTATGGTTCTGTAGGAAGGGGTCAATTCTCCTAGGCTGGCTTGATTGCATGAAGTTTGTTATTTACAGCATCATTCCATGATGCCTGCCACTTCTGACGAAAGAACTTTCTGATACAAGGTTTAAAATCAGTATAAGGTATTTTAAAATCAGATGGCTCAAGAGTAAGTGCCCTTTTAGCAGCTATTTCGTTACCTTTTATACCAATGTGGCTAGGTAACCAACAGTATATTATGTTGTGGTTGACACTCAGCTCATTATTTTTAATGAGTATGTTTGTCAATATTGGGTTCTCCAGGTTTCTATTGTGTAGTGACTGGAGTACTGATAGCGAGTCGGAGAAGATGATACTGTTTAAAATATGTTTCTTTTCTATATGTTGCAGAGTCAGTTCTATTGCTCTGATTTCGGCTGTAAAAATTGATGCTCCGTTTGATAGGCGAACTTGCATTGTGTGATTTCCACAAACAAAGGCTGCAGCAGCCTTTTCCTCATCCTTTGATCCATCAGTGTAAATTCTGGTGTAGTTTTTAAATTTGGTGAGGAGTTCATGGTAAGAGTTGTGGAAGACAGAAGGGTTTGTTTCAGATTTTTTTCCATCGTGTAGCGTAAAACGTACTTTTGGTTGTTTAATTAGCCAGGATGGTGTTTCGGGGATAGACGTTTGCTGAATTAGAAAGATCTATAATTGTAGTGTAAAGGCTGGATGATATTCTAATGCCAAAGGAAGGTATGGCGTTTGGTTTATTTTCGTATAAAATTTGTATTTGGGTTGAAAAACAACCGAAATAGCAGGATTCAGAGGGTTTGATTTTAATTTGAGAGCATACTGTGCGGAAAGCATGTCTCTACGATGTGATAATGGTGGTTCATTCGCCTAAGCTAGAAGGCTTTCACACGGGGATGTTTTAAATGCTCCAAAGCCAGTCTTATTCCCTGATGATGAATTGGATCAAGTATTTTCAAATAGGATTTTCTGGCTGAGCTATACACAACGCAACCATAGTCTAGTTTGGAGCCAATAAACGTTCTATATAAATTCAGGATGACTCTTCTATCAGCACCCCAGTCAGTGTGCGATACTAATTTAAGTAGGTCAAGTGCTTTTGATCATTTAGCTTTCATGTTCTTTAGGTGTGGAATAAAAGTCAGTCTTCTTTCAAAGATAATACCTATAAAAAAAATTCCTCAAAACTGGAATAGGTGTTCCCTCCAGCGTGAGGTGAGGTTCACCGTGATGTCTTCGTAACTGACAGAAATGCATGCATACTGTTTTAAACTTCGAGAATTTGAAACCGTTTGCACTGGCCTAACTTTGAATCATGTTTATATTTTGCTGAAGTTGTCTTTCAATTGTATGCATGTGCTTCGATCTATAACATATTAGGAAATCATCAACATATAGCGAGCAATCCACACCAGGAGTCAGACACTTTGTGATGCTATTAATTTTGATATTGAAAAGTGTCACGGATAAAATACTGCCCTGGGGCACACCCATCTCTTGCTCGTGCAAATCTGATAGAGTAGAGCCCACTCGTACCTTGAATTCTCTGTCTGATAGAAAGCTGGATATGAAAGAGGGCAGACGGCCTTTTAGACCTAGATCGTGCAGGTCATTTAGTATCCCGTACTTCCATGTCGTGTCATATGCCTTTTCTAAATCAAAGAAAACAGCTACTAATTGTTCTTTCTTAATAAATGCATCACGAATGAATGTTTCTAGTCTAACCAGATGATCATTGGTGCTCCGTCCATAACGAAAGCCACTTTGGAAAGGAGATATTAAATTGTTAGTTTCCATGTACCAGATAAGTCGAGAATTGATCATTCGTTCCATTGTTTTGCACACACAGCTTGTCAGTGCAATTGGTCGATAGCTGTTGGGGTTTTCGCTATCTTTACCGGGTTTGGAGACTGGTATTACAGTTGCTTCTTTCCAGATTTTTGGTACATTACCAGTGATCCATAAATCATTGAAGAGTTTCAAAAGAGATGTTAATGATGATTCTGGAAGGTGTTTCAAAAACTGGTAATGTATTTAGTCAGGCCCAGTGGATGTATCATGGGCCTTATCTAAAGCCTCCCTAAGCTCCGATAATGAGAACAACTGATTATAACTTTCCGAGTTGTTGGATGTGAATTTTAAACGTGACTTTTCTTATTGAGTTTTAAGTTTTTAGAAGGCTTCTGAATAATTAGATGATGATGAAATTTTTGGAGAAACTGTCAGCAAGAGTATTTGCAATGTCACGTTTTGAATTAAAGTTGTTATTGTTCAGTGTCAGATGTCAGAGAGGGTTTTGTTTGCTCTTTCCGTTTATTTTGCGTATAGTATCCCAAACTTTCTTAACAGGGGAACGAGAGTTTAAAGAAGAAACATATTTATTCCATGATGCTCTTTTACTTTCTGTGATTGTGCGGCGAGCTTTGGTTCGGACAATGCGATATATATTTATGTTTTCGGGCGTCGGATGATTATTAAATTTTTTAATTCTTTTCGGCGTAGTCTAATGGCTTCCTTACATTCCTTAGTGACCCAAGGTTTTAGGGTTCTTTTACAGTTTGTGGAGGTTTTGGGTTATAGATTCTTCTGCAATTTCTGTAAAATAGATGTAAAAAGCTGAATGGGGTCGTTAACATTGAAAACTGTATCCTCATTCAGCCTATTTTTACAGAGTGTTTCGAACTTGGCCCAGTCGGCCTTCTTTAAATTCCATTGTGGAATTACTTCATCAATTGTAGAGTTACTATTTACAAGGGAGATTGGGAAGTGATCGCTGCTGTGAAGGTGCTGTGAAGGTCATCAGCGACCATCCATTCATAGTCCAAAAGCAGCGAGGGAGAACAAATTGTCAAATCGATGCATGTATATGTACCCGTGCCTGGGTGTAGATATGTAGATTTTTGGTATTATAGAGACACAGATCGTATCTAGAAATAAAGTCTTCAACTTTGTGACCTCCGTCACTTTTATGATTTGATCCCCATAAAATATTATGGGCATTAAAATCCCCGAGTAAAACAAATGGTGCGGGAAGTTGTTGAACAAGGGTATCTAATTCGTTTGGAACTAGGATAGTGTTTGGTAATAAGTAAATAGAGCAAAATGTAATCACTCGATGAAGGGTGACGCTTACAGCAATGGCTTGTAAATTTGTGTTTAGAGGAATGACCCTATGAGGGGCTCTGTTGTTCACAATAAAAGAGACTCCTCCTGAGGCATTGTCAACATTCTGAGAGTAGTTCTTAAACAGGGAGTAGTTTTTAAGTGTGATGTTATCTGTATTTTTCAAAAATGTTTCCTGAAGACATAGTACTGCAGGATCATGCTCGTTTAAAAACAGAAGAATATCATGGTAGTTGGCTTTAAGTCCTCTACAGTTCCATTGTAAAATGGTGTTCTTCATTACAACTTTATATTAAAGATTCTGGAGATAGGTTAGACCTTTCGCGGAGGCAAACTGTTTGGTTATTTATGTGGAGGAAGTACGGGGTGTATTTTTTGTTGTTAGGTCTGGAACTACCCTGAGGATATGAAGCAGATTCTTCTGCATCCATGTCCTCTAGGTCTCCAAACCTGTTGTGTAGCTTTATAGGGTCATCAGACCCTTTTTGCTGCCTATTTTGTTTGTAGCTTTTTCTTGCTATTTGGTGATTTTGGTGGTGGAGTATTGTTGAATGTTGTTTGCGTCGATGTCGAGTTTTTCTGTGGTTTGTAGTGTGGGATGTTCCAGTCGGAATGGGATTCAGTGGGTTTGTTTGAGTTTGTGCCTCTTTCGTTGCGTTTTGGCTGCTCTTCACTACAGTTGAGAAGGATGGGCCGGGGAGTGATCTAGCTTGAACAAGCTTCCTGGCCTCTGGATAGGGAATGTTGGAAGTGTATTTAACCCTCTGGATTTCCTTCTCCTGTCTCCATGTGTCGCATTCCTTTGAACTAGCATGGTGTTCCTTGCCACAGTTGTCTCAATGCGGAGTGGCTTTGCACTCTGATTCCCGGTGGGAGGGGTCGCCGCATCGGCCACATATTTGGCTTCTAGAGCATCTGTCTTCATGATGACCATATCTTTGGCATTTGTAACATCGGAGGGGATTTGGTATGTATACCTCAACCTTAACTTGTAGGAAGCCAACCTTGACCACTTTACGTACTGTTGGCTTATTAAAGGTGAGTATAAAAGTGTTGGTGTCCTGCAGATTGTTGTTTCGTTTGATACGAATTCTACGGACTGCAGTGACACCTTCATTTTTCATGCCCTCGACAATTTCCTTGTCGCTGACTCCAGCTAGGTCACGGCAACGAATGACGCCTTTTGATGTATTAAGTGTAGAGTGGGCGGAGCAGGTTACTGGAATATAGTGAAAGGTCTTAATTTTCAGTATATTTTCAGTTTGTGTTTTGCGCTCACACTCTACAAGTAGCCCGCCTGATTTGAGCTGCTTGACACTTTTCGGCTTGCCGACTAATCCAAGTATAGTCTTTTCGACTATAAATGGCGACAATGTAGCAAGTTGTTTAGCTTCGTCTTTCGATTGGATGACCATGAAGCGAGGAAAGGATTCCACACTACATGGCTCATCATCCGACTCTGATGACACAGTTTTGGTGCGTTTTAGTGTTTTTTTGGAATTCTCTATGATGGCTTGATTGAAAAATTAAGCACTCGTGCTCAACAACCACCAAGGAGCCCAACAAGGGGACACTTTTAAAGTGCCAGGGATACACAGATGCCATACTCAGTTGATAAAATTACCTTTGGTTGACCCTGAAGTCGCCAATTTCTAAGGTCAGTAAGATTACCCCCCGATTGACCCGTTAAGCCACCGCCTTCTAGAAAGTCTTCTAAGATTTGGAAAAGGGAAAGATATAGGAATAGAATATAAGGGCAACGGTGGTATCAAAGATATACAAGGAGAAAGTAAAAGGAGGTGAGAGAGTTAAGAAATACTTCCTAGGGCTCGGCGTGACCAGCCGATTTGTCGAGACCGGGCCCATCTCGACCACCCGTCTAAGTGAAGTAGAGGCCAAAGTAGTGTGTTGCAACTACCATTATCCTTTCCTCCCCCGACACGGGACGCGACCCACGGCAAACAGGTTGCCTCTACTTAGTCACCTTTTACTACACGTGGCGAGGCACGTCGGGCCAATTCTACAACCCTGAACCCGCAGGGGGAACAGTCAATCGAAAGGTGATGCAATCAGTCGTGGATATGGCGCTTTTTTCCACCAGTTCTCTTTGGATATTCTAACTTTCACTAACACCGGGTCGTAATATCGAAGGCGGATATTTCACAGATGTTGTAGCTAAATCCAATTAATTACCCCACTTACTAAGAGGATGGCGTTTTGCAAGTGGGGGCTCGTTTGGGATTACCTTGAACAAGATGAGTGGAAGAGACTGAATAAGATATTGAACACAAATTAAAGCATATATATATATATCAGTGATAAATTTGATTATTGTTCAACAAAGTATTACGAGATTGAATCGAGTCAATATATATGCATTCCTTAGTTAGTGCATGCCTTTGATATTTCTAAAATGTTTTCACATGTAAGAAATTAAAATGGCGTACCTGAACTGCTTTCATAGGTGATAGTTGCCTGAATTCAAGTAATTCAGAAAGAAAAATTGCCTGTAATTGCTCTTGTGAAAAAAGATAATTAAACATGTCCCGAGGGAGTAATTGCACATTGTTGGTGTGCAATCAAGCTGAATTCAGAGGGAAATTCAAAATTTTGTTCTGTTAGTTTGCTTAGAGTGATTGAAGTCCGTAGGTAAAGGATTTATTGGAATAGAATACTGTTAAGTATTCTTAAGGAAGCTGTTTCCTCTAAGGCAGTAAAAGTTAGTAAATATAAGTAAATTGGTTGGTGATACAGCTGAGTAGACTAGAATGGCAACTGATAGGCAGTTGTTCAAAGATTTAAAGTATATTTGTAAAGACGAATAAAGTTATGAATGGACCGAATTAGCGGAATTTGTAGAGTGGAGTCTCTGGGTATACAGAGAACAACAGGCGGCAGAAAAAAAGAGAATTAGACAGGCAGAGGAAAAAGTAAGAATTAGACAAGCCGAGGAAAAAGAAAGAATTAAACAAGCCGAGGAAAGAGACAGAATCAGACAGCTGAAGGAAAAAAGGAGAAAAGAACACGAGTTAGCCAGAATGCCGGCCGAAGAAAGAGCCACTGTGAGAGAGAGATGCGTATGCGATGGAGAGACCAAGAATCGATACGGAATCTAGAAGGGGCGAATAACTGAATGAACATTCAGGACCCATAAGCAAAACACCAGAGAATAAACGTATCGTCTAGATAACAATGCCGATGTTTAACGTCAGAGACAAAATCATCGATAACTTGTTAACTCAGTTTGAAAAGTTAGCTTTAATCCATCATATACCCAAATACCAGTGGGTCATTACTATCTTTGCATTTTAGCAAGGAGCTGCCAAGGATGTCTATCATAACAAGGCACCGACTGAAGCAGATATTACGCCGATCTCACGAATGTGCTGTTAAGGCAATACGAGCTGTAGGCTGAAAGGTTTCGCAAACGTTTCAGAGACTCGTCTACACGAACAACGCTGGCACGCACAATTTCATGCTTTTCGATAAATCGATTAAAATGACATGCATCGCGCTCGCTTACAATGGCATACGGGAAGACATATTATTTTGTTTGTTTGTTTGCTTGATTAGGATTTTAACGTAGCTTTAACAAGTTTTCAGTCATATTTCTACGATGTCTGCAGTGAGGCAGTTTATAATGATGTATGACACTGGAGCATCATGCCGCAGACATGCAGCATGATGTCCCACCCAGTTATATTATCCTGACACCAGGTCGACCAGTCCTAGCACTAAGATCTTAATGCTGAGCGTCAAGGGAGGCAGCTGTTAGTACCATTTTTGTAAGTCTTTGGTATCACTAGTCTGGGGATTGAAAATACGACCTCCGCTTTCGCGGAGAACGCTCCAACCACTAGGCCACCGGAGCGGTTGAAGGACATATTAAAAGAACATGTCTTCAGTACGTATCGGAAGGACTTGACCGTAATTTTAGCGGAACCTGATTTCGCGTGCTTAGTAGAAGTCAGTGATGGCTAAGCGATATGAGAGTGCACACTCGTCCAACCACCTGGGTGGCAGGGATTGACCTAGCGTCAGTGACTTTAGAAAGGCTGACTGGTTGGCACGTCATTGTCGGAATGGTCAAAACGGTCAAATGACTGACGAAACAAATGTTTATCTTAAGAAAACGTTTGAGAAATCACTATGATTGTCCGAGTGATATGAAGGCACACATCATGGAAACAATAGGATTTAAAGTAAATATTTGGTCGAACTTCTTTAGTTCGAACTTTTCTGAGAGAGAGCAGGTTGGCTTCGGTGGAAGCCTAAGAATGAAAAGTGCTCGTTAAACACGGGAAGAGCCAGGTGCCTATTTTGCCAGAAAAAAAACATAGTTTAATCCTGAATGCACAAGTTCTAATGTTAAATTCATTAAGGAAACAGTTTTCCAAGGGAGAGGGGACTCGACAGTCAGGAGAAGGAGTCCGATAAAAAGACAATGGAAAAGTGACGAGTAGAAAGCACAATCTAGAAAGACCAAGAAGGACGAAGCAGTCGAAAAAGGACGACTCGATGAAATAGGAAACGTTCGAACACAGTCGAGTAACAAGTGGTTCAATCAGTTGTAGAAACTGGGCTCTTTTCACCAGTCGTTATGAAGATGTAATAAATCCAAATTAGACTCTGCCGTTAAATCAAGTTGATATCATTTAAATTGAATTGACAGTACCACTATTAATTTGTATGATTAAATTTGTTAGTGTTCCTGTCTAAGGGGTATAGTATTGCATTATTTCTTCCCAATAATCTTGTCCAGTTCTGTATTTATATTCTATATTTCACTCACATCAGACCATGCTATGGAGGGAGGCCATTCACTAAATAACCTAGCTAAAACCAATTAACTACCCCTCTTAACAAGAGGGTGACATTTTACAGTTCTTCTATCTTATCTACAATATTAGTAATGATTCCCACCTGGATTGCACAAAATAGTACGTGTTATCTGTTGTGATTTATCTGTTTTCAGTTATTACTTTTAGAAGATGATATTAAGTAAATTATTTTAATTGAAGATGTAGTACGCCCCAAGAGAATCACATGCATCGCTGTCAAAGGTTGCCTGTCCACCTCCTTGCTTCCCCTGTGATCTACGTTTCGGATTGTATTTTGAGAATCCTGGTATTTCTGGAATGTGACTGGTTTTATGGACCTCGTGTCTCCTTTAGGCATTTGATATCTGGCTTTTTTCGCTACATCGGATTTCAAGAATGCACTCCGCTTTTTGTTTGTGATTAATTCTCCTATAGCTCCATTGCATGATGGTAGTCGTGGTTATCAACTCCATTTCAAATTATTAGAAATAACATTTAATCTTTGTTTTTCAGTGGCCTCTACTGTGCTGGATTCCATGGGCTAGAGTCGTAGCTCAATTGGGAATTGTATTAGGGTACATAACGTATATACGAATATTTGGTTGTCTGTTTTGAGTTTAATAACCCCGTCGAATATATAATGTTGTTGATATTTATATACCTATTATTTGTGTGTTTTAATCTATATTAGAGTTTGAGTTTTGTGAGTGTGATTTGTTTGTTTCATTTTTGGAATATTGAATTTGGTTATATGCCTTTGGGTAAACTGTTTATGTCTGAGTGTGTGCCAGTTTTGAGTTTGCGTAGTCAATGTAGAGTATTCCTGGGCCCTTGTTTTGTCTGGTTCTGTTGATTTTTGGAGGTCTTTGTCTTAATCAGATGTAGGAGAGGCATGGAGTGTGTTACCACTGATTTCCTGTTTCCTAGCGATAAAATATGAAACCTCGTGTTGCTCCATGTACATTGTGTTTTCCCCCGATTGTGGATTTGGGGTGATGATGGCTTCTGCAGCTAGACTATGTGTACAATTCCGCTCATTGCAGTGGCTCACGAGTCAACCATGAGTGACCAGACTGACTGACTGATAGACTGATCACTGAGTTTTAATTTATGAGTAACCTTTATGTCATGTTCGTCTAGTTAAACCAGCACCGTTGGCTTTTTAATTAAACGTCAGGTGGGTATTTGAGCCATCACATGTACTCTTTAATTTGTACACGGCACACATCACCATTTTCAGTTAAACCAGCACCGTTGGCTTTTTAATTAAACGTCAGGTGGGTATTTGAGCCATCACATGTACTCTTTAATTTGTACACGGCACACATCACCATTTTCATATCTGGAAGCAGTAAAGAGGGGGACAGGAAACACGCCTTGACACTACCCGAAGGGTCCTCCTAACCCTGGGTTTTTATACTTTTGCCAACATTTAATGGTTTCCTCTTTACGAACGTTTGAATGGAAGATTATCTGTGCTATTTACTATTTTTTGTAAGAGAACAGAGTTTAGAGAAAAACAAGATTTTTATCCAAAACGTATTCAGACGTGACATATTTTTAAAGAAGGAAAACGTTGATTCTTTTGTTGGGTCTTTATTTTCTTTGTGGCCGGTCCTGAGAGTTCTGGGTTACAACCACCATATAACGTATATTTGTTGGCTTTTGACTTTTGTGTTTCTAATCTGGTGGAGTCAACGTTTCTTTCATATTTGTACATACGTTTGGTAAGTCTGGTATTTACCGTCGTGTCATGACTGTCTTGATTATGGAACACTTTATTGGTTTCTAAATGTTCGGAAATCAGGATAGAAACATTTTATATATATATTATAAATCGTATCAATCGTTCCCACTCTGTGCAGCAAGGCCTGATGGAATGTTTGTTTTTACCACCTTAATGTCTAATTTCCTTATGGATCGTTTTGTCTCATATCATTTAATTATTAATTACATATTATTAATTACCACTTTATATGACTGGGACTGAATACTTGGGCTTTATAGTACACAATGTATATTATTTAGGTTTTCTTTAGGGTCGGAGTAGTTGGTTACCTTGGTTCTTAGCATTGCGTCGCTCTATTCTATTTTAAAGCGCTCTACATGTGCATCCACCACCTATTGTGGCTTGAACTTATTTGCAACGCTTGACTTCTTATGGGCCTATTGTTGATCCCCTATCTCTGGCGGATGCCCTACCATCACCCAGCAGAGGCCAGTGAGATTTGCATCAATTTTTTTAATTGCTCTCTCTCTCTCTCTCTCTCTCTCTCTCTCTCTCTCTCTCTCTCTCTCTCTCTCTCTCTCTCTATATATATATATATATATATATATATATATATATATATATATATATATATATATATATGAACCAACTGAAAATTCGAGGCAAATCCGACTGGTCTATGCTACATGTGGAACGTCATTATAGACTAGCAGTGGTGATTGTGCCTACTATTCTCTTCCTCGCTAACAACCTTCTGAAACCGCTGGCTAAATAAGTTTTTTCCCGGTTTAGATGGTGACTTGTTTATTGATGTCTGTTCTTACACTTGTCTTTCCTTCTTTATTTTCTTCTTCTACGTGATCATTTATGACCTAAGCCAATATTTATTTTTTACTTTGGGACAGATTAGGTTGTCAACAACGAAGGTGCAATCATACAAGATATTTGAATAGATGGATCTGGTGGGTTGTAACATATTCGTTCGATTCTTTAACTATTGTTATTTTTGTTGTAACTCTGACAGCTCGTTATGATTCGGATCTGGATGAAATGCGGCGTCTGTTGTTCGTATTAGCAATGGAGTACATTTGATCGTTTGTATGGAAATAAAATGAGTTTTCGTCTCATAAAATAAAAAAAGGTACAACTGTGATGTCTTTTTTTTTAAAGTGACCTTTATTTTGGTTTTCCTCCTGCGTATCTCACGACGTTTTCTAAAAGTGGACATGTAATCGATCCCAACACAAGTGTGGACAGTTTTAGCAAGGGTCCTTGCATGGACTCATTCAGCCAGTTAATTTTGTTTTTGACTTATCTGCATTTTGTTTTTCACTACTTTCACGAAGAACGTTTCGATGCTGCCTAACGGTTGCTTCTGGACACTGGACGAAGGTACCGTTCCATTCAGAACATTCACATAGGGTATCGATGAATTCTTTGGATGATTACAGATGACTTGCTCTCGCATTGGAGCATTTTATTTAGTCAGTACTGACAGATCACCCCAATGGCTAGCTAGGAAAGAGTCGCTTTCTTTTTACTTTCGTGAAAGATTGTGTCTTGTGGTGTGCGCTTCATTTTGACATCTTTTGTTTCAGGAGCACCATCTTTAACGTCACTCGTATATCAACCTTATTTCTTCTTCTGAAATTCGTCGCCACTGATTCAAGCAAGTCCTATCAACTTCATTATGGGCATAAATCAATGATTAGGTATTCTTCATGGGTTACATCGTGACGGTTCTTCTGTGGATAAATCCAGTAAACTTTATAACACACCTATTCTATCTTTAGCTTTTGTTTAGGTGAAGTCTCTATTTTTAGCTGCAGCAGGAGTTGCTAAAATGAAAATTACACGGACTTTCTTACTTTTGTTGACTTATGATGTTTCTTCACCTATGTCAATTTTTTTTATAACTGTTTCTAACTTCGTCATTAATTTTGTGTTCACTTTGTGCAATAAAGGTTCTAAGGTAGCTTCGTTTCATGGATAAAAGACAACCGCAGTGTTTTTGTTATAGTCAGCCACATTTGGTATTTGCTAAATGCTTATACGTGAAAATAGCCATATATTTCTTTATATACTGAAAGTAGAGAGAGTTCTTTATACGAAACTAGTCCATGATACCGAACAGTTCGATGAATATTGTACATTTTGACTTATGTTCATTATAATTGGCTAATTATTTTGTTTGGTATCTTCCCAACGCCGACTTCCAATGATTAAATAATAATCACTAAAATATAATGATTCTTGAAACGGGTACGTAAATACCGACAGCAAACTCCCTAGGATTGTCTCAATACATTTTAAGATATGATGCATACAAACCAGCACAGCAAGGTGAGCTTGAGGAACATAGATCAAAGAATTGCTTACAGATGATATTGACTCAAAGATGAATAGGTCGAAAGCAAATGTCCCAGAAAAAATTTCTTATTGCCGTAACAATGACGCCACTTGTGTCGGAAAGTCATCGCTATGATTATCGTCTCGCGCCAGTGAGATCGACCAAAAGTTCAACCTGCAGTCCTTACATTGCCCTGTTATCTAGTTTGTTTATGGTTCCTAATGTAAAATTTGCCGAGTTTACAAGTGTTGTATTGTAGTATTGACAACATACAACATGAAACGCTCGCGCGCGTGTGTGTGTCTGTCTGTGACTTAGATTCGTAACGTAGCTTTAACAATTTTCATTCATATCACGGCGATGTCAGCATTGTGGCAGTTCATACAAATATACTTTGCCGGGACCTTATGACGCAGACATGTAGCATCATGTACCACATGTACCACATAAAACCAGACGCTTTTCTGTACATGACACTGCTACTACGTAGTATACAGGAATAATCAAATATCCATATTAACTAAAGTTGCCCACTGCAACCATTATGTAAAGTTATAATTCAATTCAACATTTGCAAATCTAGAATATCACATGAATAAATGCAGGAGGCTACTACGAATTAACCAATTAGCAAATTACAATATTAATTCTTTACATAAACATTGATCATATCTCAAAATATGCATGTTTCAATCTGGTTATTGTTCCTTACTTACAATGTGACACATACCTACCTACCTACCTGCCTGCCTGAATTCCTGCCTCCCTTCCTCCCTATACCTACCTACCTACCTACATTACATACATACATACATACATACATACATACATACATACATACATACATACATACATACATACATACATACATACATACATACATACATACATACATACATACATACATACACTTTGAACGTGCCGCTTAATTTAGCTTCTACATACAGTATGTAGGGCATATGGTGTTTTATATGTTTTGCACGAATTATAATTAATGCCAAAGAGTGCGAACAGGAATGATAGCTTATGGGTCATTTAAAAATAATTATTTGGCGCACCTTGCATATAAAATAATATTGTGTGCATATCTGTGTGTGTGTTTGTGTGTGTGTGCTTTTGATTTTTAACATAGCTTTAAAAAGTTTCAGTGATATCTCTATGATATCTGCAGTGTGGCAGTTTAAAGTAATGCCTATCACTGAGGCACCATGCCGCAGACATGTAACATAAGACAACACGAATCGATATAATAAAACAAATTATAATTATGATACTTCTGTTGCCGCTTTATCAGTCAGCTTGTACTATACATGTTCCATCCTAAAAACAAGGACGAGTACCAATAAAACCAATCAATGTTGTATTGCACAACCTGGTCATGAAAGTACAACATCCATTCCGCACAGTTGTTATTATTAATAAAAGACCAAAATGCCTAAATTAGAAATGATCACCGTATGTCATATCGTAATTTTAGCTCATAAAATAGATATGTCTTTCTGCGGATTTAGTGCACATTAATAATCATAGTTATGTATCATACTTCTGTTTGTCGCTTCTGCCATATATTTAAAACACATTTTTGAAAACAACCATCTTTGAACAAGAAAAACAGAAGATATATGTATATATATATATATATATATATATATATATATATATATATATATATATATATATATATATATATATATATATATATATATATATATATATATATATATATAATAGTTTGAAAGCCGACTCTGTAAGCTTGACGTAAAAATAACACCTTAGTAATATAATCTCTGGAATTACGAAGGTTTTCACACGTATCAGACATGCCTAAAAACTAGATGCATCGCACTGAATCACCCAGAGAGCATTAAACTGTGTGTTGTTTTTTTTTTTATCAATCAATTTTCTATTGAAGTGGCTGCAGTCGTATGGGGTGTATCAGTTCTTCATTCACTAGGGCAGTTTTTACGACTCAGTCGATATGAGATGTGTTTAGTACAAAGATCCTTCAAAATATGAATATGTATGCCAACAAAGAGTGGAATCGTCCACAAACCAGGGATGGGCTGTGGTAAACAACTTATGTACATGTATATATCAAGAACGACCTTGTGAGCATGATATTCTAAGAAACGATTCCATTCTCAAATAAGAGCAAAAAAAAAAAAATTGCACGAAGTTCAATACGTTATCTTTTCATCTATGAAATTACGTCAATTATGAACAATAATATGTTCTTTTCGCTCGCTTGCACAGGAACATTTAATCCCGCTGTTTATTATTCTCCGTGCAATCGGCACGTCGTATGTCATACTCTATATGCATCTATCTTACTCAACGTTTAACGAATTCCGAATTTGTATTGCTGATATATTTGCAGAGACATGTATATTAGATTTAGTGGTGGAAATGTTGTATGCACAAGACTCCCGTAATATTAAATATATATATCTGTGTGTGTATGTGTGTGTGTGTGTGTGTGTGTGTGTGTGTGTGAGAGAGAGAGAGAGAGAGAGAGAGAGAGAGAGAGAGAGAGAGAGAGAGAGAGAGAGAGAGAGAGAGAGAGAGAGAGAGAGAGAAAATCAAGTTTGTAATACTACGTAACTGAATTTTTGCTAATATTAGTATTTCGCCTGAGTAAGCTGTTTACAACTTGATTGCCTCTCCCGTCCCCATGTTTAAATTATATGAATTTTACCTAAGTCAACCTAACAAGCACAAAGTACACACAACCCGCAGCACAAACAACGCATGTTTCCACAAGCTCTTTACTTCAGAATAAATGGTAATTTTCTATAAAAGTCAAGATTTACAATTTCCGAGTTGAACGTTCTATTGTAGAGCCATTCCTCCATGCAGTCAAGAGCAAGCGGTTGATACGTGAGATGGAACTTGTTGACGAAGAGTTCCTCCCTCTCCACTAGTTCATGAAGATCCCCCACCCCAAACACACACACACCTCGCACGTACTTCCCTTGACAGGATTCACCCCAATTGGCAAAGACTGCTAGCCATCTTTTCTCGTCAGGAGGACCTAGAATGGAAAGTGAAATCATCGATTTTGGTTTTAGTGAAAAGATTACGCTGTACAATCTGCCTATTTACCTACCGACCTGCCAGCATACCTACCTACCTAACTACCGACCAACCTACCTACCTAACTACCGACCAACCTACCTACCTATCTTCATACATACATACATACATACATACATACATACATACATACATACATACATACACACACGCACGCACGCACGCACGCATGCATGCATTGGCGACACATGAATGCAAAATGAGACAGACTGCCAGAGGGATAGAGAGACGGTTGAATATAACTGTTGATTCATTCACTGATTCTAACACTTTTAATTGCCAGTTACCATGATCTGGAGGAAAAGTATACGTAATTGGTACAGACATAAGTGAGAATCTTTGTGCTATATATATATATATATATATATATATATATATATATATATATATATATATATATATATATATATATATATATATATATATATATATATATATATATAAAGATAAATGTTTTATGTAAACCTAATTAGGTAAGAACTACTTTGATGAGGCTGATCCAGGATTTTTAACGCCGCGGGCTACATGTACCAAAAAATGTAACATTGATGGGCCAAACGTTATATATATATATATATGATCTTACATTCATCTAAAGGCTAATTTCTTAATGGACAATCAAAATATGGTCAATTAACCTATTCAGTATGAATTGTGACCTAATGGTTAGGGTTTCCGCCTTGGATGCGGAAGGTTGCAGGTTCGAACCTAGCCGTGTCTTACCAAAGACATATAAACTATTCTTAACAGCCGCCTAACTAGGCGCTCAGCAGTAAGAGTGTGGTAGTGTTAGAACTGGTCTGTCTGGTGTCAGAATTTTGTGACTGGGTGGATCATGGTACTAAATGTATGCGGCATGATGTTCCAGTGCTAGACATCACTATAAACTGAAACACTGCATACATCATAGTAATATAACTGAACGATTGTTAAAGCTACGTTAAAAATCCAAATCACACACACATTCACAAAGTATGAATTGCTCATAAACATAAAATTTCGAAAACAAATCCGAATTATAAAGTGTAAATAGGTCTGAAAGGAATTACCTGACTGGAAATTGGCAAGTATGTTAGATGTTAATTTAGCTTATAATGGGTGTCCATCAGATCTCAGCGGAAGCACATATAGGTCTATTGAGATATTGTGTTATTCCGAAGTGGCATAATATATACTATATTGTATTAATTGAACAACAGACAGAATAGAGATATCATTCATTTGTTGTGACTTTGCCCCCATTTCTTTTCCAATAAACAATAGGCCATAAATGGTGACCTATAAACCTGGTGGAGGAAGAATCCGAGAAAAAGTAAGTAGGAATCAGCTATCCACGGGAAGCTACTGTCAGGATTTCTCTATTTACCAGCATTGACCGAGCCCGAGAATCGAACCCATGCCGACTGAGGTGTGATGGCAGTGATTGATAAAGTCGATCGTTAGACCACTCGACCATCCGGAGCACAGCGAGAACATTCGGTCACCCGAGACCTCAAGGAGAACACTCTTAAGTCGACAGTATGGGTGTATCGGCACGGGAAAACATATAGGGAATACAGATATTTTAGGGACAATATTTTTTCCCAATTCAATATTTTATTGTTATAAGTATTTACACTATTATTTTATGTTTTCAAATATATACCTGTATGTACGAAGTGTTTCATTTTTTTTCTTCTACATATTAAAGCTAAACCAATATTTAAATAACGTTACCAGCCTTATGTATTTAAGAGGGATTCTTCCAGGATCACAACATACACCGATTTCAGAAATAGATTTATTTAGATTTAAAAAACGTCTTAAAACTTTGTCGTACACGTTCAATAACGTCATCCTGGTGAAACTCATTGCAGTATCTATGATGCTTAATCGATAACTTGAAGAACATAAATATCAAAAGTTTAAAACATTCATTATAATTTAAGTAATATATTTTCACATTGCAAACAATCATGTTCAATGTCACGTGTGAAATGACGTCAGTCTGGTAAAACCCCATACATCTGATGGAAATTCTAAACTGGAAGATTATAAATAGAAACATTTCACACATTCATTTAAGTAACATTTTTCAAAATACAAATAATCATACTCATTGTCTTTAGTTCTTTATCAGCCAATGTTAGTTAACTTTCCAGAATTTTCCATTGCTCGTGAAAATAAAACATGGGTAATTAAATTTACAACCACATCAATATTACTATATGGCCATATTCCCTGCTTTGTATTGTCTTATTTAACACTTTTTCGAAAAAATCATATGTTTAGTTTTATCAAGAATAATATTTAGGTTACATTTAATACAGTGTTCATGCAACGTATATGGGAGTTTCGTGTAACACTCGATATTTCCAGAAAATAGAACTGAACTGTCATCAAACAATGTCCATCAAAAAAGACAATTCATCGCATTTTAAAAAAGATATTTCGTCCATTGTAAAGATATATTCAAATCTTCAATAAGTAATGAAAATAGTATCAGTGATAACACTTCGTCTTTTACCAATGATAATCTAGAATACTAAGGTGCTACGATAATATATAGCATATCATCACACCAATATCGACATACTAAATATAAAACATGAAGAAAGGAAAATGATGCCTGTTAATAAATGCTACTGATATATGAAATTCAGCTAAATTCTAAGAATACGTTTTCCAATTATTGCATTCTACATAAAAAATATTAATTTAAGTTTTATATATATATATATATATATATATATATATATATATATATATATATATATATATATATATATATATATATCGTGGATGAATTTGATTATGCAATTTTTTAAATTGTTAAAGAACAAACGCTTTTAAATTGTTACAGAACAAACGCTTTAATGATATTGAACCTGGGTGGGATATACTAGATAAATTCTTATTTTGGTTTTCTAAAGTCGGAACCCTACAAGGCAAAAACAAAATACAAAAGCACACAAGATCGATATCAATTTTTTTAATAAAAAATGTAACACACACGATTAAAAATATAAATACAAATAATAAAGAAGACAAAATCTTATTGATGAGATGCGTCCTAGAGCAGCAACGAAACGAATTTTATTCTGGATTTTAAAAGAGGAATATGATCTCTCTCTCTCTCTCTCTCTCTCTCTCTCTCTCTCTCTCTCTCTCTCTCTCTCTCTCTCTCTCTCTCTCTCTCTCTCGTTAATCTTATAACGAAACAGGAAGAAAACAAAACAAATCCCCAATCATGCAATTAAAATTATGACACAAAGGCTGTATGACTCATCTAATATGCGATGAAACAAGTTTATATTTGAAACAGGAGATAAAAAAACTACTAGAAATATTAATTTATGTTTTGAAGGTGTTCAATCACAAATACGGAAAATGATCAATAAAAACATTAAAGATTTTCTTCCAGTAAAATGCCTTCAAGGTTTATCGGCTAAACTAAAGTGAAAGGAAAAAGCTGGCATAGCTCATCATGCAGATTCCTTATACAGAATACTGCCTGTAAACGCATGAAATACATTCCTTACACAGAACACTGTCTGTAAACGCATGAAATATATTCCTTACACAGAACACTGCCTGTAAACGCATGAAATATATTCCTTACACAGAATACTGCCTGTAAACGCATGAAATATATTCCTTACACAGAACACTGCCTGTAAACGCATGAAATATATTCCTTACACAGAATACTGCCTGTAAACGCATGAAATATATTCCTTACACAGAACACTGCCTGTAAACGCATGAAATATATTCCTTACACAGAACACTGCCTGTAAACGCATGAAATATATTCCTTACACAGAATACTGCCTGTAAACGCATGAAATATATTCCTTACACAGAACACTGCCTGTAAACGCATGAAAGAAAACTGAAATAGAAAGTAAAATCTAATACATCTGATATACCAGATACAAAAAATACTTCCAGGAGATACGTCTTAATACCAATTTGTTTGAGAATAAGTTATATAACGCTACAGACAGATGAATAATGTAACATTCCAGAATGAACAAGAAATGGCTTTCAAAGAGGTTGTATAAACAAAGAGATGTTCAATGTAGACAACAAAGACATTACCTTGACCAAAAAATAAAATATTAGTGTCAGAAATGTCCATTAGAAACAAATATATTGAAATCTCAGTTGCTTAGGATTTAGCAATGGATCAGGATGTTACAAGATGGATCAGAATATCTTAATGATGTCATGAATTTAATTGCTTTGACAACTTATAAGACAACAATGTAAATTAATACACTGTAAAGTTATACCACATTTTAATAAAGCTGGAATAAGTACAAATTAGACCCAATGTGTTAGTGCACCTGGACTAACACATGATACCAATTTGAATATATAATTTCTCACACATTATAACATATTCCTTTTAATTCTATCTGGAATTATGGGATATATCCACATGATACCAGATACAAATAATAAAGCAAAACATTCGAAACAGAATGATGGAAATAATGTATGTAACAATAAATACCATTTCGGCATTCATTATGTACTTGCACTCTATCAGTTGTTATGAGTTTGTCCTTGCACCAGCACGTGCCTGTCTAAATGTATAAATATTAAATGGGCGAAACAAATAAATCAATAAATCAAGTCAAAGACGATGTAACATATTTTCTGTAATGAAGAAACTAATTTGGTAGAATTTGAAAGTAGACTTAGAGGTACAAGTATATTTGCACTACTAGTGTTATGGTGATTCAATACTACGAAAACAAAACCAATTAATTCCTAAACAGCTTGATTTATTAATTCCTAAACAGCTTGATTTATCGCTAATACAAAATAAATTGGTAGAAAATAAAAAGAGGAAACCTGTAGTACCTATACGGCACTAATGACTCCAAAAATATTTTTGTTTTCCTCATAAAAATACAAATGTAAGATGATTGTTTTAAAACATGAAGTGAATGGCATACCAATACGAAATATTTCGGGTAGTGGATTTATGCAATAAGCTTTCAGAAATGAGAATAATACATGTAAAATTAAAATATTGGTGTTTTAACAAAGTAATAAAAATTAATTTAAACATAGAAATGTTAAGATTATCTGTATTTACCTAAGCTATACCATATCAGCAAATTAAGATATTTAATATCGTTTGTTTGTTTGTTTGATTAGGATTTTTAACGTAGCTTTAACAATTTTTCAGTCATATCGCTACGATGTCTGCTGTGGGGCAGTTTACAGTGATGTCTAGCATTGAGACATCATGCCGCAGTATTTAATATCGTACCATCAGGAGAAATATGCTATTAGTTTTAATAAAGTTAACAAAAGTTTTTTTAATAATAGATATTTAGTGGATACGAGAAACGAAACGGAGACAAAGTTATCCCCAAAATGTAACACAAAATTATGGAGATAAAAATAACAACAATTGCAGCCTTGCCACAAGGTATAATTAAGCAATCGGACCAAAATAATAATAGATATTTTATAAATTGGAGACAAACGAATATAAAACATTGTTATAAAAAAAATTATACAAATAAATATTTAGAAGCAATATAAATATTGAACCTTTTACATGTAATAGTTGTACCTCGGTAATTCGAGATGGCGACATGGGGTAATGTTCGTTTCATTCCTCGGATATATATATATATATATATATATATATATATATATATATATATATATATATATATATATATATATATATATATCGAAAAGAAACGAATATCACTAAAATCAAACAATCAACAAATATGTTTTTTTTACAACAGGCCCAGTTCTTTAAGAAATCTATTCATCTTTTAACAGTATTCCTGTTTATTTCCTCCACTATCATATTTTCTTGATCTGCCTCAGCCTATATTTATTCATCAAACTATTCAGAAGTGGGGTGCACTAAGACGCTTTTTGTTTTGGAGAGAAGGTAAGTAAGCCCAATCGGAGCAAGGGGATACGGGCCAAATGGCTTCAATCCCTAAGGTGCGGGCCTGGGAGGTGGGCTATATGGCCCTGGCTTCAATCCCTAAGGGGACACGAAAAGTGTTTTCTTTAAATAGACAATTATGAAAATAATTCGTTGTGCACTTAGTTCTCGGTTAAATCGTTATATAGTAAATTACATCGGTTTGGTTTAGCATTTGATTATTTTCAAAAAGAAATTATAAGCAGGGCCTAGAAGCCTTAAACTCACAATGTGATCTGGGACTCTCAGTCTCCAAAGCGGCCTGAGATCATAACCGTTTAGTGGTCAAATGGATTTGTCGGATTAAGAACACTCAAATGCAACAAGGCAACCCAAACGGGCTAATTTCCGACCATCGAGGACAAGAAAGCTCCTTCAAATATTACTCCAAATTGCAGTCCTGCCTTTAATTCTATTCTCAATCCCATAACCTGTTTCCATTCTGCTTGTGCAAAACGAACTTCAAATGTAAAAAATGCATATAATTGAATTTTATTGTAACTTTCCATTAGTTTCAATATAGTTTTTTTTTTCTTTGAAACAAAACTGTTAATAAGTTGACACAAGTGTTTGTTTAACAAAATGTAAATATCAGGTGATGTTTTAATGTTTTTGTCTTGGTAATAGCAGTAGTAGTAGTAATAACAGCAATATTAGTAATAGAAGCAGTGTTATTATTAGTAGTAGTATTACTCCTTTTAAGCATACTGCTGCAACGTTCGTATAGCAGATGTATTTACTACCCTCTGCACGCATAGATTTAGATAGATTTTTATGGTTTCTAGCAGATGGAGTTGTTTGCTGCCATGCATAGTTTGTGTCCTTCGCTTTCAGCATATCCCGTTTCATTTATTCGTATGGATATGCATTTACCCTGATCATCTCACCTTTGATTATTGTTGATAAGCTGTTTCTATTATAACCCCAAAACAAAATAGACTACCCCTTTCATCCAAGCAATGAACTATTTTAGTTCCTGTCGAATTTTGTCGTATGTGTTATGTGTTTGTTTTGTTTTTATAAATTGTTTCTTCTCCTAACGAGCAGCGTGATTAGCGTGAACTAATGGGAAACTGTTTTGTATCTGCGCTGTTACCAATTTATTTCTGTGGAAATTTACATATCAACTATAATAATAGACCGCCTCTGATAGCCAAAGTGGTTAGAGCGTCCACCGAGGATGCAGGGGGTCGCGGATCATACCAAAGACTTATAAACATGGTACTAAACCGGGTTAGTAACGCACGGATTAACGCCGACTATTAATATGATAGGTCATCAACTAGCAATGACGAACGGTAATTAGTGACTATCCTAGAGAGTGTTGCAGGAATGAAGTGAAGTGATGTGATGCGATGTGATTAGGATTTTTAACGTAGCTTTGACAATGTTTCAGTCATATCGCAACGATGACTGCAGTAAGGCAGTGTCTAGTGATGTCTAGCACTGTGGCATCATGCCGAAGATATGAAGCATGATGTCCCACCCAGTCACATTATCCTGACACCAGGCAGACCAGTCCTAACACTAACCTCTTAATGCTGAGCGCCAAACTAGGCAGCTATTAGTTCCATTTTTGTAAGTCTTAGGTATGACGCGGCCGGGGATCGAACCATCGACCTCCCGCTTCCGCGGCGGATGCTCTAACCACGAGGCCACCGGAGCGGTTGCAGCAGGAATGAAGCTGAAAGAGATAAGGTCTTATGCACAAAAGTTAAATTGTTGGAAGCTGACTGATAGGTCAATTTATTTAGCATCTGCATCCTTATATAACGAAGAGTAAATAAATGAAGAAATAATTAAATGACAGTTTACGCCTTAATTTCCCAAAACAAACAGGAAAGATATTTAAAACATACTGATGAAAAGGATGCCTACTGTATTTTTGATCTGATTTGATTTGATTGATTGAATTTTAACGGCGCACCAGCACTTTTAGGCTATTTAGCGCCATACAATTGGTTAGATATTCAAAAATAAGAAAGGTTTAACATCGACCAGCGATATAAAAAACATAATAGTTAAATGTAAAATGGTAAGATGTTGGTGACAGGAAAATATGAAGCTTCCCAATCAACGGGAGATGTAAATGGTGTATGTTGATGATAAGATCTTGTAAATAAAAGGTGATATTTGCATTAGATAAAAATATTCTAGGTGATGGCATACAAGTTATAGTTTAAAAAAGAGATTTACTTCCTTTAGGAAATCTAAAATACAAGTGATTTGTATTGTATCAAAACGTTCCTTCATGTCATGTACATTATAGTATTTAACACGCATAGGTTGCAGGTCGGAACACTCGGTCATAAAGTGTTTAACAGTGAATGGCTCATTGCAAGAGACGCACTCTGGTGGATCTTCACCTTTCAGTATGTGGGAGTGGGTAATGTATGTATGACCGATTCTGATTCTTGCAATGACAACTTCCTCCCTACGGATAGTTCTGTAGGAAGGAGTCCATTCTCCCAGGGTTGGTTTGATGGCATGAAGTTTGTTACTGACTGCATCATCCCATGACGCCTGCCACTTCTGGCGTAGGTACTTTCTGATACAAGGTTTAAAATCAGTAAACGGTAATTTAAAATTCGATGGTTCTTGAGATAGAGCCATCTTAGCAGCCCGGTCTGCTTCTTCATTACCTCTAATACCAATATGGCTAGGTAGCCAACAGTATACTATATTGTAGGAGGTACTAAGCTCCGAGTTTTTGACGAGAATATCGACTAGTAATGGATTATCCAGTTTTCTATGGTGTAGCGACTGAAGTACTGACAGCGAGTCACAGAAAATAATGCTATTTAAAATCCGTTTTTGTTCAATAAATTTCAGAGCAAGGTCTATTGCTCTGATTTCCGCTGAAAATATGGACGCATCGTTTGGCAAGCGCACTTTGGTTATGTGCTTGCCACTAACGAAGGCTGCAGCAGCCTTGTCATCAACTTTTGATCCATCAGTAAAAATTTTGGTGTAGTTTTTAAAATCGTTGAGGAGTTCATGATAAGAGTTCTGCAAAATGGCAGGATTTGTCTTAGATTTTCTCCCATCGTGCAACGTAAAAATCACTTTGGGTTGCTTAAGGAGCCAAGGTGGTGTTTCCGAGACAAACGTGTTCTGAACTGTAGGGAGATTAATTTTGATAGTGTCAAAACTGGATGATATTCTGATGCCAAATGAAGGTATGGCATTTGGTTTGTTTTCGTACAAAGTTTTATATTTTGGTTGAAAAACAGCCGAAAAAGCAGGGTTCAGAGGGTTTGATCTTAACCTAAGAGCGTACTGTATAGAAAGCATTTCTCTGCGGTGCGATAAGGGTGGTTCATTCGCTTCCGCGAGAAGGCTTTCGCATGGAGATGTCTTGAATGCTCCTAGAGCAAGTCTTATTCCCTGATGATGAATTGGGTCAAGCATTTTCAGATAAGACTTCCTAGCTGAACCATAAACAATGCATCCATAGTCTAGTATAGAACGGATAAATGTTCTATACAAATTGAGGAGGACTTTTTTATCAGCACCCCAGTCAGTGTGCGCAATTACTTTTATTACATTTAAAGCTTTTAAACATTTAGCTTTTAAATTTTTGATGTGTGGTATAAAAGTCAGTTTTCTGTCGAAGATAATACCCAAAAACTTTGTTTCCTGAACAACTGGAATAGGTGTTCCATCCAGCGTGAGTTTAGGGTCATCACGATGTCTTCGCAATTGACAGAAATGAATGCATACTGTTTTCGATTTTGAAAATTTGAAACCGTTATTACTGGCCCAACTTTCGATCTTATTGATATTTTGTTGAAGTTGCCTTTCAATTGTATGCATGTGCTTTGAACGATAACAAATTAAAAAATCGTCTACATATAAAGAGCAGTCCACACCGGGAGTTAAGCACTTGGTGATGCTATTGATTTTGATATTAAATAACGTCACAGATAAAATACTGCCCTGGGGCACACCCATCTCTTGCTGGTGCATATCGGAGAGGGTAGAGCCCACTCGTACTTTGAATTCTCTGTCGGAGAGAAAATTGGAGATGAAAGCGGGCAGACGGCCTTTTAGACCTAGATCGTGCAGGTCATTTAGTATTCCGTACTTCCATGTTGTATCATAGGCCTTTTCTAAATCAAAGAAGACTGCTACTAAATGTTCCTTCTTGATAAATGCATCGCGAATAAATGTTTCCAGTCTAACCAGATGATCGTTTGTACTACGACCAGAACGGAAGCCACTTTGGAAAGGAGAAATTAAATTGTTACTTTCCAAGTACTATACAAGCCGAGAATTAATCATTCGTTCCATTGTTTTGCATACGCAGCTTGTCAATGCAATAGGCCGATAGCTGTTAGGATCTTCGTTATCTTTGCCTGGTTTGGGAATCGGTATCACAGTTGCTTCTTTCCAGCTCTTAGGTACATTACCAGCAATCCATAAATCATTAAAGATTTTAAGAAGTTGTGTTAGAGAATATTCTGGGAGGTGTTTCACGAACTGGTAATGTACTTCGTCAGGCCCAGCGGATGTATCATGGGCCTTGTCTAAAGCCTCCCTAATCTCCAATAAAGAAAACAGCTGGTTATAGCTTTCAGAGTTGTTTGATGTGAGTTTTAAACGTGACTTTTCTTTTTGAGATTTTACTCTTCTAAAGGCATCTAAATAATTAGATGATGATGAGTTTTTCGAAAAACTATCGGCAAGAATATTTGCTATGTCACGTTTCGAACTGAAATTGACATTGTTTATTTTTAGATGTCGAATAGAATTGTGTTTCCTCTTTCCATTTATTTTTTGAATAGTATCCCAAACTTGTTTCATTGAGGAACGAGAGTTTAAAGACGAAATATATTTCTTCCAGGATGCACGTTTACATTCTTTGATTGTGCGTCAAGTTTTAGCCCGGGTAATACGATATTTATTTAAATTTTCGGGCGTTGGACGATTGTTGAATGCTTTTAATGCTTCTCGGCGTTGTCTAATGGCTACTTTGCATTCCTTGGTTACCCAAGGTTTTTGCGATCTCTTACTGTTCGTTGAGGACTTAGGAATAGATTCATCTGCAATTGGAATTAAAGCGGAGGTAAAATGCTGTATAGGATTAACAGCGTTGAATACTGTATTATTATTTAGTCTAGTTTTACATAGTGTTTCAAACATAGCCCAGTCGGCTTTCTTTATATTCCATTGTGGAATTGCGTCATCAATTTTGGAGTTATTTTCAAGAGTGATTGGAAAGTGATCACTGCTGTGAAGGTCATCAGCGACCTTCTATTCATAGTCCAAAAGCAGTGAGGGAGAGCAAATTGTCAAATCTATGCATGTGTATGTACCCGTTCCTGGGTGTAAATATGTTGGTGAATTAGTGTTATATAGACACAGATCGTGTCTAGAAATGAAATCTTCTACTTTATGGCCTCTGTCGTTTATGTGATTTGATCCCCATAAAATGTTATGGGCATTAAAATCCCCGAGTAAAACGAAGGGCGTAGGAAGTTGTTCAACAAGATTGTCTAATTCCTTTTGTACTAGGTTGGTGTTTGGTGGTAAATAAATGGAACAAAAAGTAATCACTCGATGTAGAGTGACACTTACAGCGATGGCTTGTAAATTTGTGTTTAAAGGAATGGCTCTGTGAGGGGCTCTATTGTTCACAGCAATAGAGACTCCTCCTGAGGCCCTGTCAGCGTTTTGACAGCACGCGTTAAACAGGGAAAAGTTTTTAAAAGTAATTGTATTTGTCTCTTTCAGGAATGTTTCCTGTAAACATAGTACAGCAGGATCATGTTCATTTAAAAGCAGAAGAATATCATTGTAGTTTGCTTTAAGTCCTCGACAATTCCATTGTATGATGGTGTTCTTCATTATGTTGTGCTGGAGATTCTGGAGCTAGGTTAGACTATTCGCGGAGGAAGTATGTGTTATTATTTGTCTGGAGGAAATACGGGGGTATATTTAGTTTTACTAGGTTTGGAGTTACTTTGAGTACATGGAGCAGTTTCTTCTGCATCCATGCTCTCAACGTCTCCAAACCTGTTGTACAGTTTAATGGGGTCATCTGACCCCTTTTGCGGTTTATTTGTTTGTGCTTTGTGTTTCTGTCTTGGTGATTTTGGTGGTGGATTGCTATTAGATGTCTGAGTTGATGTTGTGCTTTTCTGTGGCTTATAATTAGGGATATTGGCAGTTGTGGTTGAATCGGGTTGATCCATTTGTGTTTGGGCGTCCTTCGTGCTTTTTGGATTGTGTTTTACGACTGTGGAGAAGGATGGGCCAGGAAGGGATGTTTTCGCCTGGACAAGTTTTCTGGCCTCTGGGTAGGGAATGTTCGAGGTAAACTTTACCCTCTGAATTTCCTTCTCCTGTTTCCATGTATCACAATCTTTGGAACTGGCGTGATGTTCCTTGCCACAGTTGACACAATGCGGAGTTGCTCTACAATCAACTTCCTGATGAGAGTGTTCTCCACATCGGCCACATACCTTGGCTCTGGAACATCGATCCTCGTGATGGCCGTAATTTTGACATTTATAGCATAGAAGGGGGTTTGGAATGTAGATCTCGACCTTTACTTGTAAAAACCCAACCTTGACCACTTTGGGCACTGTCGGTTTATTAAAGGTGAGTACAAATGTATTGGTGTCCTGCAGGTTGTTATTACGTTTAATACGTATTCTACGCACTGCAGTGACACCTTCATGTTTCATCCCATCGATGATATCTGCGTCTGTGACTCCAGCCAAGTCACGACATCGTATTACGCCTTTGGACGAATTCAGTGTAGTGTGGGCGAATGAGGTCACTGGAATATCAAAGAATGTTTTCATTTTCATGATATTGTCTGTTTGCCCCTTTCACTCACACTCTACAAGAAGGCAACCCGATTTTAGGGGTTTTTTTTACACTTTTTGGTGTGCCAATCGATCCCGTAATGGTTTTCTCGATAATAAATGGAGATAAACCTGAAAGCGGTTTAGCATCATCTTTTGATTGAATATCCATGAAGCTTGGAAATGATTCCACGCCACGTGGTTCTTCATCAGAGTCAGACAGTGGTTTAGTACGTTTATTGGATTTTTTTCCATGATGGCATGATTTTAAAATTCAGCACCCGTGCTCCCCACCCACCATTGTATTTTTGAACGCACTCATTATGTTATTTGAGCATCTGTATTATATTGTGTCATTGCTATTAATACTGTACAACAATCTTTACACTACCCTATGGTGTAATCAGTTGACATAACTAAAAGAGAACCGATGTTGTGTCTGTGGGGGGGGGGGGGGATTGTTAACGTGGAATCAATTTAAGATATCAAAAAAATGGTTGGTACAGTGAAACCGATTTATCGTTTTACGTGAAGCAGCTAAAACCGTCTCTTTCCTATGAGAAAAATTTCTAAATTATTGATCTTACCTTTATAACTGCCTGGTGCACCAAGGTGTGGGTTATGATTTAGCGTTGCCCAGTAATATTCGTCAGGACTAAAGACGTCTTTGCACCAATCCAGCAAATCTCGTGCCTTTTCATCATCAATAATAAAACGAACAAAGTTCCTGCTAAAGATGCCATATGCACTGCCCTTTACAATTGTTATATTGTGTGGGGGATCCGATTTTGTTTGATTCGTCCAATAAATCTTTGACTTCTCTCCGTTCCGTTGAATGTATTTGTAAACGTATTTAAATCGATATGGAAGCATGCGATTCCCTGTTATTCCTTCGATGTCATTTGCACCGTTATATATTTGTAAAATTTTCACAATTTCTTGGTTTGTTTTGATCGGATACTGTTGGCTCGGAAGATTTATAAAATATCTCCATTCCCTATTCTTTTGCAATAAGTCGGCCATGCAATTAACATCGGCCTGTAGTCTCGAGAACCCCGCATAAACAACAGTCTCCTTTTTGGAAACCACAAAAACATTCTCCAAGCATCCAGTAATGGCATTTACAGCATTGTGAACCTCTTTTGGCGAGGAAAGGTCGACGTGAATACAATATATATTTTGTGGTCTGTATATTGCCCTCAGAAGCCTCTCCATTTGCTCCACCTCTTGGTAAATAAGAATGCTGTAGGCAATGGGAAATTGCTTTTCCTCCTCAGTTACGATGAAGTCCAAGAAGCCCCGAACCTTCTTGTATGCTTTACAATCGGATGTCAAATTTAAATATTCAGCATCAGGAATAGTGATTTTGGAATGTTTCGTCATCCATGTGGTGGCATTATCAATTTCATCCTTCTGTCCCTCGATGATACGCTTGCAATCTACTGCTGTTACAAGTCTTGTATTTTTCTTAATTAGCACTTTTCTCGTGTGTGTTTCAATCAGTGTTTGTGTTCTATTAAACAAAGATTGGAAGAAGGTATTTTGAAATAAAGATAATTTTTCACAGTTACCATCACAACTTGAATAGCGGTTGACCCGCACCCAGACAAAGCAGAGGATAATGATAACTGTGAAAACGACCGTATTTCGTCGAACGTATCTTAGCATGACGGTGCAGGAGGATAAACTGTCAGGCTACTGTAAATAGAGAAAAAGAGATAATAGTTGGAAACAAAAACAAAAACATCTAAATATAAATATTTAATATTCAGTGTATTCTAATTTGAAATCTATCGAGTGAGAACTATATAATCGTACAGTGATAAAATAATACAAAACAACCCCAGAAAGCAAGGTTAAAACAATGTATTTTTATGTTGTTGCAGATACTGATAGAGTTCAAAAAAATAACTGCTACTGTCTCAGCCATGGAAAATATCATATCGTAGTATGAGATGGAAAATACCATATCTCAATATGAGATGGAAAATACCATATCTACATATGAGACGGAAAATACCATATGTCAATATGAGATGGAAAATACCATATCTAAATATGACATGGAAAATACCATATCTCAATATGAGATGGAAATATGCCCTTATCAGTATAAATAATGTTTGTCGTACAAATATTTGTTCTAAGCACGTGTATCACAGCGACCTAAATGAACATTGAAATATATATGAGCCACACCAGTGGACTTTGTCTTTGGAATTTTTCTGACTTCTGGTGCATTTCGGATCACATGGTAAAGGAATATTTTGAAATTCAATGGTATTTTATTTCATGCGAATAACCTGGCCAAACCATTTTGCTGTGATTCACGCATATATGCTCAGTGCAACAATCTGAAGTTGTGGAACGCAATAGCTGTGTTTCATATATATGTATGCATATTTGTTTGCATGGAGGTTGCGTGCTCATGTGCACATTTATGCATGTATGCTTGTGTGTAGTGGCCATATTGTACCATAAAACAGTAAAGTTCGATAAATGTAAAAAGCGAATGTCAGCGTTCTTAGAACAAGCAAAATCTTTCCAAAAAGTACGTAACTAATGCTCTACAAATATGCAGAATTTATCATTTATGACAAACAAATTTCTGACAGAAAATTGACCTAGTCTACACCAAATTAATTGTATATATTTGACAGGAGATAATTATTTTTTCACACACACGCGACTATTGTATTGTTTTACTCAAGATTTCAATCAAAAAAATAAATGTATAATCTCTAACTGTACATATCTCTTTAGCTAAATCCACATCTAAACATTTATTTGATCCTTTATAGAAACGAAACCTGGCAATCAACATGTCTATGAGCCCGATTAGTCAGCACATTCTGAAATGAAAGCTAGATCTACATATTTAACTGTTTCTTGTCGGGTTCTTGCTTGAAGTTAAATATCTTCCCATACGCCTATTACTGTCGCAGGTAACTTTCAATGATTTATTTTAGCATAAGTGTTATCAGCAGCAATATTAATTGGCAAACAATCGCTTAACCGGCATGAAGCAGCTGTCCCATTTTTGTGCTGTTTTTCATGAAGTATTTTCTTGTTGTCTATCTTCGTCTACATTATTGTTTTTCATCATTCATTGGCTGTCCAGATCGTATGTGTTTACTAATCTCCTTATTTTGGAAACGAGAACAATTAGCATTTTTCTCAGGTGTCTTGCTCCACTTCTACAACGTCCTTTGTTCTTCAATAAACCACTCGCCAGTCAACCCGTTTATGCTTATGGTATGATGGACCCTCATTATTTGTTTTAAATGGCCACTTCTTGGCTCTCCATATTACATTGTTCGCAAGACTAAACGCACTGGAACTTTAATACTGAAATGTAAACGAAAGCGAATAAAGAAACGTTCAAAGCTGGCCAGCATAGAACAGGAAGAATAATTCCAGTTATCTCCCTTTCGTCCTTTGTGGATAAAGACCTAAGAAATTTGGCAGTTAATTTAGATAACCTGGTGCAAATTTACATTAAATCGCCAATCTTTGTGTCAACTGCCTCCGAAACTTCTACGTGATTATTCAACGCCGAATCAGCAGGACCACCGGAAAAACCCACCGGTTATTCCAGCATCAAATCGTTCCCTCGCCACACTCGCAGAGGTGGAATTGCCGTCAACACAAGGAATTTTTCCTTGATAAAATGTCAAACACAAAATGAACCTTAATTTCTGCCACACATCGTTTGAACTAGTTCAAACAACAGTCACTCTCGCACAAATATAAGTCTATTTTTCTGCTTTGCCGCCCTACTCCTAGTAGAAAGACAATTTACCTAATCTCTCTTTCTGGAGCAGTTTTCGAATTTCCTGGAGTATAGAAATTTGATAGGTGGCAACCTAATTATTCTTGGAGATTTCAACTGTTACCTTGTTCTGAAAACGCATACACATCAAAACGTTTAGATTCCATTCATGTTTTCAACCTTAAACAGTCAGTTATCCAACTAACCCACAAACGTGGTCACATTTTAGAGTAGATTCTTCATATACCTGATGATAATATTATACGGCCCACTCCTGTATTTCACAAACTTGCATCAGATCACCTCTGCATTATATGCCAAATGGACTTAGCAGTTCCTAACCCTCCACCTTTATTTTCTGCTAAGAGAAACCTCCGTATGATAAAAAGAACAAAACTAATGTGTAACATCCAAGCAAACCTAACAACTTTGCTTATCTCCTACAGCAGAACAACTCGATAGCTGCCTGCATTCATGGCTTGACAATGATGCTCTAGCCACAAAGAGTAGAGTGTAAATTCAAAAATGTTCTCCGTTGTATAGCAGTCTTAGACAAATATATGAAGCCGCTAAGAAGAACGTCCCAAACAGTCTATTTAGCCAAATTATCCCACTACAATACTAAGATCACGGTGAGTCCCAGCTGCAAAAAGCTCTTCGAGATTATTAAATAATAATAATTTCGTACGGACAATTGTGACGAAGAGTGCCCCAGAGTCATGTGATCCGTGGATATTTCATCATTTTTCACAACTACCATTGTAATGCCTCTGCTAAAGAAACCAACACTCAACCATAACGATTTAGAGAACCACCGCCAAGTTTTTAATCTCCCGGTCATATAAAAAAATCTTAGAAATAGTTGTTCTGACCCAACTCATCTGAATTCAAACAGTCTTTTTAGCAATGTAAGTCTTAATATCGACCATGCCAAAGTACTGAAACTACTATTTTGAAAGCATGTAATGACATTCTCTCTGATTTGGATAGCGGTAAGATTACAATCCTCACCCTCCTTGTTTTCTCTGCAGCATTTGACACAATAGACCATGATATATTACTTCACCGTCTCCAGCAGGTATTGCCATTCACAATACAGCCTTAACGTGGTTCAAGTCCTACTTAGTCAACAGGACACAAAAGTTATCTGCAAATGGAATACACTCCAGCCCAGTTGATCTATGTTGTGGTGTTCCACAGGGGCCTGTTCTCGAACATGTTCCCTTCATCATATACACTCTGCTGCTTTCAGTGTTATAGATAATCACCCAGTGTCTAACCAATTGTACGCTGATGACACTGAGATATACAAATCTAGCCACCGAACTGAAGTTGATGCTACCATCGAAGGAGTAGAGAGGTGGATTTCGGACGTGAAATCACGGATGTCATGTAACAAGCTGCAGATAAATGATGATAAAACTGAAGCCATTCTGATCACAACACAAAGACTTTCTCATTTACATCCGTTGCCTCAAACAATAAATATCAGCAACACCAACATTAAATTCACAGACAGTACAAAGTCTGTTACTCTTGACATTACTCTCACATTGCACCAACATGTTGCGAGCATATACAGTACAGCGCTGCATATACTGTGTCGAGATGCAACAATTTCATTCACAAATATCTTTCAAATTATGTCACTAAAACACGTGTGCGTTCATTAGTACTTTCAAGAGTGGACTACTGTAACTCGATTCTGTCTGGTTCGTCTCAATACCTACTCTAGAAATTTCAAAACGTTCCAAACACAGCTGATCGTATCATCCTTAGAGTACCACGATCAGAGCACACCTCCCCGCTGCTCTGTACCCTACACTGGTTATCCATTCGATCCAGAATCAAACACAATTTTTTTTATCTGTGCTACGTTTCACTGACGGACTGCAGTCCAACATACCTATCTGGTCTCACCCATGTGTACACACCAGCAGGTTACTTACGCTCCTCTTCTGACAATCGTATACTCATTATTCACAGTATGAAAACGAAGTCAAATGTACATTGTTCTTTCGCATACCAGGGCCAAGCAACGCGGAATGAATTGTTTTCTATTTCATGGTTGTTGGTTTTTTTTGGTAGTCATATCATTATAGATGGTGTAAGGACTTAATGCTTCTAATTATTAGGTGCTATACAAAGTCATCATTATCATTATTGGAAAGCATGGACAAGTAGCTTGCCGTATGCATTCTTTGGCGAGTTTTCCCTTTGGTAATTTCATCGATATGACATGTATCTTCGGGGACTATCGGCTTCAAATACGTACAAACCTCCCACAATCAGATTACATGATCTGCAAGGACATATATAGACCATGACACCTTTATCCTCTTTGCAGTCTCTCAATATCATCCATACATGTTGGTAACATGGAACTTGGTCTAGACTCCCCTTTAGATTTTTAACACGTTGCTACCGATAACACCAGGTACTCACTGTTTCTTTTTCCATGTTTTCGTCACTACTAAATATTCAATGCCTATATCACGACGTTTGCAATTTCTTTTCTCTTTTTCTCGTTAACAACTAACATCTTCATCAAATTTAATTGATCACATTTTGAAATACACTCTGTTTGATAGTATCGAAATTTACATGTTTGTGTGACAACATTGGTAATATATATATATATATATATATATATATATATATATATATATATATATATATATATATATATATATATATATATATATATATATATAAAATTGATGAAATATAGACATCACGAAACTGAGAAAACTTACAAGAGCCAAAGCAAATGGTTTTATCCATAATTTACCATCTAATGTCAAGAAGAAAAAAAGACGATATTACTAATCTGAACAAGGTATACTTTGATTAAATAACACGTGGGCAAAGTATGTGAGTAATGCATTTAGATGCTACAATTTTCTGAGGGTTCAAAAGTAACATGTTAAGATTGTTGAAAATATGTATTAAAAAAATGAATACCTTTCTCTGTGCCAATATACGTGGATTAATATTCGCTTTCATCTATACACTGTACACAATTTCTTAAAGTTTGACAGAAGTTTAAATAGCGAGACCTTGTGCAAATTATGCCCTAGAGCATTATTTTGTCGTGTGTGTGACGCCATAGTTGAAGTCGCCTTACTATCTTTCTGTAAATGTGTTAAAAAAATGAATGTACGTTTTTAAAAATGTGTACAACAGATTTTCTTTTGCTGCTGCTTATGGTCAAAACTAGCAATAAATAAAATATAAGGTTCTTTGTTTCACAAACTATCTGAATTCGGAGGTGCAGACTGGATGGATGAACGATTAAATGGCAAGGAAATCTGGAAAATGCGTGAACTTACAAAAACTTTGCGGTTACAGAACATCGAAAACTACGTTAACATTGCTTCAGGCTTGATAAATATTGTACAAGTTCCGTCTGAGCCGTGGCAAATGAATTATAATATATAGTACATTCAAGCAACAAATACAATCTGAGGTCTCTCAAGCAATTTTTTATAATATTTACAAACATACAGAAGTGTGCGTAGATGTGTGTGTGTGTGTCTGTGTGTGTTTGGATTTTAAACGTAGCTTTTATACATTTTTCAATCATATCGCTGCGATGTCTGCAGTGTGGCAGTTTATAGTGATGTCTGGCACTGAGGCATCATGCCGCAAACATGTGTCAGCATGTACCGCCCAGTTACTTTATCCTGACTTAAGGTCGAGCAGTACCAACACTAAAATCATATTGATGAGCGCCAAACGAGCAGTTTATTGCGACATTTTTATGCCTTTGGTATAACTCAGCCGAGTTCGAACCGGCGAACTTCCTCATCCGAGGCAGACGCGCTAACCACTAAGGCTACCGGGCCGGTCCCACGTGCCATAGCGTTTGTTGTCTTTGTAATATGATTTACTTTACCTGAAAGGCTAGCTAAGGATACAAAATAACCATCACTAACAAGTAAAAGGTATTTCACAAAGATCTGCTAAATTTCAAAGTTTTATGTATTTTTCATCAACTGCCTCATATCAGAGTGAGTACTATGAAAGAGTTAGTATTACCCAATATTTTCTTTTTGAAAATTATGTATGTCATGCGCATTTATCATTACTCTCTGACTTAAAATGGTTAGTGATGAAATGCAATAGGAAAGAACAATCTCTGAAGTGCAATCTATTCACTGAACAGTTCCGTATTTCCAACAAAGGTTTTCATTAAAGGAGTATTTCTCTTCTTTTTGGTAAGTACTGATGGATGTCACAAATTATGTAAGGTAGCCTAAATCATTTCAGTGTGTTAGATTTTTTTTATTATATCCTGTATTGCTCTACAGTAAAGTCTATACTTTGAGAGCCTTTATTGTTCTGCTATTAAGCCGCCTCCTCGTACTAGTATATACTTGTAAAGTTGTGATTGTTGTAGTAGGGAGAACATATTTTGTGTTTGATTCTTATCGAATGGATAGCCAGTGCATGGTACAGAGCAGTGGTGAGGTGTGCTCTGATCGAGGTACTCTAGAGATGATCCGAGCAGCTGTGTTTCGAACGTTTTGAAGTTTCTGGAATAGATATTGTGACAAACATGACATAACTGAGTTACAATAGTCCAGTCTTGAAAGTACTAATGAACACAAGTTTTTTAGTGGCATCAACTGAAAGATATTTGCGATTGAAACTGATGCGTCCCAGCTCAAGATATGCAGCGTTGCATATGTTCATGACATGTTGGTGCAATGTGAGAGTACTGTCTAGAGTAACACCTAGGTTTCGTAATGATTATGTGAATTTAATGTTGGTGTTGCTAATATTTATTGTCACTTGTAAAGGATATGAATGAGAAAGTCTTTGCAATGTGATCAGAATGGCTTCAGTTTTATCATCATTCAAAATTGTAGCTTGTTACATGTCATCCATTATTTCACATTCAAAATGCATCTCTCTACTCCTTTCATGGTAGCATCAACATCAGTTGGGTGCCTAGACTTGTATATTTGGGTGTCATCACCATACAATTGGTGAGACACTGGGTGATAATCTATGACACTTGAGAGCGGCTGAGTGTATATAATTAAGGGAACACCACAACATATATCAACTGTGCTTGAGTGTATTCCATTTGCAGAAACAATTTGTGTCATGTTGACTAAGTAGGACTTTACCCGCAGTAAGGCTGTATTCTGAATGCCAAATACATACTGGAGACGGTGATGTAATATATCATGGTATATTGTGTCAAATGCTGCAGACAAATCAAAGAGTGTGAGGACTGTAATCTTTCCACTATACAAAGCAGAGAGAATGTCATTAAAAAGTTTCAGAAGAGTAGTTTGAGTACATTGGCAAGGGCGATATGCAGAATGACATTGCTAAAAGACTGTTTGAATTTAAATGAGATAAAAGATGGGTTTTAGCAACAAAGATTTTTTTTATATGAACGGGAGATTATAAACTGTGCGGTAGCTCTTTAAATCGTTATGGTCAAGTGTTGTATTCTTCAGCAGAGGCTTTACGATGGCAGTTTTGAAAAATTATGGCAATTTCCTCGATGAGAGAGATATTAACAACATCAGCTTGAGATGGCAAGATTGGGACAATGCACTCAAGCAGCAGTGATGTTGGCATTGGATCAAGTTCACAAGACTTTGGTGCACTCTTCATCATGATTGTCCGTACGAAATCCATAGAGACAGGTTCAAATGCTCCTATTGGTTGTCGCTGAAATTCGATATCATAACTGTATGGTGACGAGTTAATTGAAATTGTGTTGTCAAGCAAATCTCTAATGGTTTGTTCTTTGTCACGGAAGAAATTTGCAAATAAGTCCTGAAGGTATACTGGAGAGAAAGTAGTTGGAAGGAGTGTACATTTGTTCCTTGACATTAGTTTGTTAGTTATCTCAAAGAACCCGTTGCACCCGGAACTCTCCGTGACCTTGGTACTGTAGTGGGATAATTTGGCGAAATGGACTATGTTTGTAACGTTTTTCTTTGCCCCTTCATAGATTTCTTTATGAATAGTGAGTCTGGTGGATAGCTAAAGCCTCTCTTCTTTTCGGCGATGTCTTTAAGCAATGCGAAGCTGGTCCCTAACAATGCTATACCATGGAGAACACATTTTTTTTATTGATACTCTGCATTTGGTGGCTGGGGCATGTTTTTCAAGCAATGAACGCAAGCAGTTATTGAGTTGTGCTGCTGTAGGATGTAAATTGTTAGGTTTGCTTGGATGTCATGCATTAGTTTGGTTTTATTTATCATACGGAGGTTTCTCTTAGTAGCAAATAAATGTGGAGGATTAGGGACTGATACGTCGAGATGTTATATAATGCAGATGTGATCTGATGTAAGTTCGGTTGATACAAGGGTCGATTACAGAATATTGTTACACGCACAGGGGTATTCACTTGACCGAGCGGTGTCAAAACCCTGGCGCGAGTCACGCTTGAAGTCACATGTTTTCCCCAAATTTCCAAAGACTTCCATACTACTTGAGTTGTAAACTGGACAGAGAGACGTGTCTGCTATATTTAAAAACCTTTTCTCTAATCAGTTGGTGACCCAGATGAGACAACTTGCCCAAAATTCCATTAACTGCATCTTTGCATGGTTTTTCTTCATTATCACCCGATTTCCGTACCGATAGCTTGTCATCCCATAGAAATTACACTAGTATTCCCTTACTAACTGGGAAATATTTAACTGCGCGACCCTAGGCCAGTCAATCCACATAATTTCCGGCGTATCACGCTCATATACATACGCCCATTTTACACCTTGGACACATAAACGGTACCTACCAAGTTCCAACTTATTGATTCCATTATATAATTTACTGATTTCCAAATATAAATACTGCCTTTTCAATCACAATACTTTTATACACCGCTGAATTTTAATATGGACTATGTTCCAGGGACAGTCTTTCGGCTTGTACCTAAATTCACTATTAACGACCCCAGCATGGTTCAAATTCACTAACACTCGGCTCTGTGACGTTTGCTCCTACTAATTGGCAAACTATTTCGAGCTAGTAATATTTCCAAGGCACCGAAGACCAAATACTCACACAAATAAATCTAAGAATTGCTTAAAAACAGGATGCTGTCAAATACACATACTCCAAATTTATTACATTACCCCCGCCTTTAAAAGATCACTCGTCCACGAGTGTCACAAACGTCACATTTCTGTGGTCTAAATCTCAATTTGCTGATTTTTCCCAAATTCAACCCTACACCCGATAAACGATTCCTAATATGATAAAATACAAGAAAAAAAAACTATACAAAATTTAATCAAGTTGAATCCAACATGAAATAATGTTTCAACCAGTTAGTTGGGTTCAAACTCCCTCACGAACTCCTCGAAATTGACTTCTCTAAGCATAGGTCTCTAACAAACAGACAACAAATGCAACACAGAACCATTCTTCTTTACATTAAAACTCTGGTCTGGAGATAGCGTTTCCACCAGGACACACGTTCTCCCAATAGACCTTGGTACACCTGTACACATCTAGAGGTTAGAGACTGCGTTCTTCAGACACGCCTTCTCTTACTAACCTCCAATAAGTCAACCATGACTTCAATGTCCAAATATTTTTCAACTCAGTCTGTGCCAGACGAACCTATTTTCTCACTGTTAATTCCACACCTATGGTGACCTAAAACCCTATTCCCAAGCGCAAAAGTTTGGAACACTATCACATAACGATTCAATTATAATTGCGGTGTGCACTACAATTTCTTCATGCTGCTAAATAATTAACACGGGCTTTGAATTGTCCCTCACAATTTTTCAAATTGACACCATTCCATTCATGCAGACAAGTCAAACTATGCATGATGAAAACCTCGCTTGACCATATATGATCATGAAGATAAGTGTAGACGATCTTTCTCTTTTCCTTTTAATGTACACTGTACAAATCAATTCTCAACTGGCAAGTCACTAACAGTTCAATGACAAACAAAATACAGGATCCTTCCTGTACTCCCCACGAGGTTAGAGAATGCGTTCTTCAAATGAAACACGTCCTCTTAAGAACCTCAAAAATAAGTCAACCATGAATTCAACGCCCAACTGGCGCGACCCTATTGTCACCAACAGAACTTGACACTGCCTTTTCAATATTCTTTTCGCCACTTAACCGTACCCTACAGCAACACAAAAATAAAAATAAAAAAATAGTCCGCCAACCTCCAAACAACCATACATAATACCCTTTTTCTCCTTAAATTTAGCCATGTTTCACTCCAAGCACAATTCAAACAACTAGACCTAATTTACCACCTGGTTTCATGCAGCAAACAACTTCTAGAACTTTCCTGCTCTAACACTACATGATTACAAATTTGTCTAACTAATACATACAAAAATAAAACAAGAAGCAAGACCGACATCTGTCGTCACAGAATTTGAAAATATAAAACAAATAATCACACTATTTACATAGCCTTTGGGCGCATTCTGATTTAATTTTAACTGCACGGCTTTTGATGTCACCCGTTGACAATATGTCTCAACCCATCCATGTAATAATTACGGGGAAAAATTATTATCCACCCATGTAATAATTTTTATTTGCCGCTTCTACCGGCGTATTACGCTTATATCAAATTTTCGAGCTTTACTCATTGTCAGTGCTACAAGCACATGACGTATCTGAACACGTTTACAATTTATGTATGTTGTTGTTATTGTTCTTATTGCTGTTGTTGTTGTCACTGATGTTCTAAAATCCAAAATCCTCATTTAAATACAACACGGGGGGGAGGAGAGTGTTGTCAGACCCGTTTTTTTTTCATTAGCGGTTCTTATAAGTTCGTACAACAACAAAAAAAATGACAGCCAATTTCTTCATTCCAGCATGCTACAATTTCGTGGCCAATGATTCTCGTCCACATTTTAGTTATTTTAGCTTATTAAAAGAACAAAAAGTATCACTTGGCCCCCATGTGTCGACAAGAAATGGAAAACACGTGTCGTCTGTCACACGCTTTTTTCCCGTCTCCTGTCTCATCAAAATCCCGCCATTTGCGCCCCCTACCACAAATACAATACTTGTGTCATCGCTGTATTATATCCTAGATAAAATATTCCGTCCTGACTGAACCTAAGTACTCCTCTTAAAGATCCTCCTCAGCAGCAAATGCATATATCTTCTCCCGCAGACTAAATGTCGCGAAATCACAATAAACAGATTTTAAAGGCGCACCTTCCATTACATTTCTTTATAGAACACTTCTTCATTTCCAAATGCTAAGTAATAGTCTGTTTCACACTTAATAAAACCTAATGAATTGCAACCCATGACAGAACTATTCACACATATCCCAAACGGCTGCCACCAGAAATTTTCTTGTTACACGCACAGGGGTATTCACTTGACCGAGCGGTGTCAAAACCCTGGCGCGAGTCACGCTGGAAGTCATATGTTTTCCAAAAATTTCAAAAGACTTCCATACAACTTGAGTTGTAAAATGGAAAGAGAGACGTGTCTGCTATATTTAATAACCTTTGTTCTAATCAATAGGCGACCCAGATGAGACAACTTGCCCAAAAGATTCGGAAGCTGCTCCAAAAGGAGATTCAGTCATCATGTTTTTTTCTGCTAGGAGGAGGGTAGTAGAGACAGGAAAAATGGACCAGTGTGAGTGTTGTTTGGACTAGTTCAAACTATGTGCCGCAGATATTGAAGGTTGTGTTTTACTTATGGCATTTTATCATGGCATTTTCTTTGTGATGACAGCAATTCCACCTGTACAAGAGTTACGGGGGAATGACTTGATGGAGTAGGCAGTGGGTGTTAAATCGCCCGATGTTTTTAGCCATGTTTCTGTCAGGAAGAAGACGTCGATATTATGGTCGTTGATACAATTGACTATTTCTATGCGCTTTTCCGGTGATCCTACTGATTGGGCGTTGAATAATGCAATACGTAGTGGTATCTCTGGGACAGATGACACAACGGTTGACGATTTAAGATAAATTAGCACCAGGTTATCAAAATTAACGGCCGAATTTTTAAATTGTTTATCGGTTATGAGCGAAAAGTGGATAACGAATTCTTCTTCCTGTTCTGCGCCGGCTAGCTTTGAAACAACGTTTCTTTTTTTCGCTTCCGTTTACATTTAGGTAATGATGAATGAAGTACCAGTTCGTTTAGTCTTGAACACAATGCAGTATGAAGAGCCAAGGTGTGGTCATTTAATGCAATTAATGAGGATCCATCATAGCGTAAGCGGGTTGACTGACGATCACGTGATGGCGATTTATTCAAAAACAATGGACGTCTTAACAGTGCAACAAGACAGCTGAGAGAAAGTATAATTGTTCTCGTTTCCAAACCAAGGAGATGAAGAAATACATACGAACTAAACAGCCAATACATGACGATACACAATAATGTAGACGATGATGGACAACAAGCACATATATCATGAAAAATAGCCCAAAAATGAAAGAGCTGCGTCAAGCATGTGCAGTTTCATATTTTTTTATATTAACACATGTTAAAAATATCATACAAATCAATTATGAAGCTTTTGATTGCATATTCGTGAGTGCAAAATGAAAGTTAACGAAAATAAAATCGGATACATTTTGTTTGCGTCAAGTAGCATTTTGTTACTCAACTGAAGATTTCCGCAAGATACTCCTTGATACACGTAAACATTCGAGTATTTTATGGATGTGAAACTCACGTAGCTCAGAGTGATACAACAGAAACAAAAAACCTCCCACAAATCTAATTGTCCTCTTGCATTCTTTTGTATTGATTCTAAACTTAATTTTGACCAATGTTGATCATCATTGATTCAAGTCACGCAAACATTCAACATAGCGCAGTTCCTAAATATCTTTAGAATCACTTAGGTACGCGTCGTTTCATTTAAAAATGATATGAATTAGATTTTGAAGTCATAAACTCGGATCGTGACCTTAAAATTGATTTCAATCAGATTAATCCTTGAAAATAAAGTTCGAGCCTTTGATGACACTATGAAAGGTTATTGCTTTCACAATATATTTATCAAATACTTGAAATTGATATACTATGGACTTAGATAATTTCGTAGGAAAGTGAATTTAAATTTAAAATCCAAGGTTTGCTGGACTATTGTAGTGCCCTCAATGTTTGCTACGAGTCTATAAGTTTGGCAGGAACGTCTTTCTGCATGGCCGGTGGACACTATAAAAGCATGGAAAAGACCAGCTATGTAATCGCTAATTACTTTCTTTTTGTCAAAGAGTTCTGATATGTCAATAACTAAAAACACAAGCTGCCACGTATTGTTTGAATATTGCACTGGGCATAATGTATTGATATAAACGACATGTACATATGCAAATCCTAGTGACGATAATATTTTAACCTTAAACTGATGACCTTATGAGATCATCTTAAACGTATGGTGAAAATAAGAAGTGCCATTTATGTTCATCTCATAAACTATATCATTGATCTACAAATGTTTGAACATTGATATCACAGTGGAAGAAACGCAGATTTTTGAAACTTAGAATCTTTACTTGAACAGAAAAAAAGACCTGACACTGTTTATGAATTTTATGGAAATTTCCATTAAGTCATACGTCAGGTGATATTCCGTGTATAAGATTGATTACATTAGAACTATGTATTCCTATCTTATGAACTGTCAAATGGAATCAATACTTTAGTTGTGTTCAGTTATTATTTGAGCTGGTTTATTTATTTAAATTTTTCGTTGGAAGTACAAGGTGCTCAATGATGTTCTGATAGTCGACGACTCATTTAAAACATCACCGAGAAATACATTGTTTTCTTTATTGGCAGCTCTGTTTTCTGCTAAATTTACGTTTGCCTGTGCGCATACTCGATATGTACTTTGTCCGAATTGGATACTGGCCAATAACATGCCTGTGTCAGAATCTGTGATACAAAATAATTTTAAATCCTTTTCTTTTCATACAAGTTTTCCGGAGAGATTAATTAATAGGAAAACTGTAAACTGCACAGACCTTCATATAATTTTTCAGTACTAATTTCTGCGAATTAAGACCATATGTGTCCCAAGACCTGTTGCTAGAGAGTGTAATTAAAAGTTTATTGTGCACGATAGGGTAAAACTATTATTTTACATGTTCATCACGTGCTTTGGTATACTGACAAAACTAATACGTATTTCTTTTTGTATATAGGTGTAATCTTTTGTAAATATACGACTATTAATGCATTGTATAAACCGCAATTGATCACTGGTTAGCTTTCAGGATTTTCTACCAATAGGCTCCCATTCCCAATCCTGCCATCGGAACAGCCTAGGTCGGCTACATATTAGGATGTTCGAACCAGCAGGGCGGTACAGACGCAGACGTCAAGACAAGGATCGGCAAAGCAAGAGCCGCCTTCATCCAACTCAAGAATATCTGGACCTCCAAGGAGCTGTCCTTGACCACCAAAATCCGACTGTTCAACTCCAACGTGAAGTCAATCTTACTGCATGGAGCAGAGACCTGGAGGACGACCAAGACCACCATCAGGAAAGTCCAGACTTTCATCAACAGCTGCCTCAGAAGGATTCTCCGGATCCGCTGGCCTGACACCATCAGCAATGCCAATCTTTGGGAAAGGACCTTCCAACTTCCTGCTGAAGAAGAAATCAGGAAGAAGAGATGGGGCTGGATAGGGCACACCCTACGAAAACCACCAACCAGTATCACCAGGCAGGCGCTGAGGTGGAACCCACAAGGCAAGCGGAAGAGAGGCCATCCAAGAAACACCTGGCGACGCAACCTCCAGGCGGACACCACCAAGATGGGCTACACCTGGAACCAGCTAGAGAAAATGGCCCGGGACAGAGGACTCTGGAGATCTGTAGTTGGCGGCCCATACCCTGATAGGAGTGACGGGCAGTGAATGAATGAATGAAAATAAACCGCAATTGATCACTGGTTAGCTTTCAGGATTTTCTACCAATAGGCTCCCATTCCCAATCCTGCCATCGGAACAGCCTAGGTCGGCTACATATTAGGATGTTCGAAGGCAAGGCAATTTACCACTAGTTAACTTTGGGCCGTTCGAAGATGCTTTATCTGCTTGGGAAATGGACGCATCCACCCATATGCAAGTCTCCTGCAGCCTTGCATGTCGACTTTGTTTAGCCAAAGGCTAAGGAAGTAAACGCTATAAGAAAATCCGGAGTGGAGCCGCGAAAGCAGCTGAACGATATACCATATACCCTTCTGGTAATTCTTTGGTCTACTTTAGTGGAGAGTTGGACAAGTCCATCAGTGGTATAGGCTTTCTTGGATATGTGCTTGAATGCCTCCATATATATATATATCATCTCCCTTTAGCATCACGATTATCCAAGTCTATACTCCAACTACCAATCAAGATGATGCAGAAATAGAGGCATTTCACAACAAACTCCAGTGTATGCTAAACATGATCAGTAAAACATCATCCAGGGAGACTCTAATACCAATGTTGGCAAAGATGCTTTAAAGACTGGGATAATCATTGTGGACGTTTTTTCAATGAGCTTACTAATGAATGAAGGAGACGATTGCTCGAGTTCGCAAGCAACAACAACTTGGTACTAGCCAACACCCTGAGCCAACATAAAGCTTCGTGAGTCTGGAAATGGCAAGCACCAAATGAAACCCATTATAACCATATCGACTACATACTGGTTCAAACTCGTTACCAAACTGGCATCAATAGAACAAACACAAGAACGTTCCCAGGTGCTGATGTTAGGAGTACTCACGACCTCGTGATTATGAACTTCTGAGTGAGGCTGAAGAACATTAACATGGCAAAAAACATCAGGCTCAAATTCAACATTGGACAACTGATAGACCCTAACATTTGAAAGTCATTCTCAGAAACAGCTGGAGGAAAATTTCCTCCCCTCCTTGTGATGGATGTTGATGTTAAAGTGATGACAGAAACTTTCAACACAGTCAAGACAACAACTGCTAAGGTCTTCATTGGCCTCCATCGCCTTAAGAAAACACCCTGGGTTACTGAAAAGATTCTGAATTAGTGTGATGTCCGAAGAGACCTAAAAGACACCAAACACACAACAAGGACAATGGAATAACGAACAATAAACAAGAATATTAGATTAAGCTTTAAGAAAGCAATAGAAGAATGGTTTCGACACAGATACACAGAAACAGAGCGCAGTCTGATAAAGAACAACAGTAAAAAGGCCTTCCAAATTGTAAAAGAGATCACCAAATAGAAGCAACCAGGACATAGTATCATTCAAGACGAAACTGGAAAATGCTTCACAGAAGCGAGTGACATTGCAGAAAGGTGAACTGAGTAGTGTAAGGTACTCTACACGTATCAGTCCACATGAGAGACAGAGTAGCTTGAAGTTCCAAACTCCACAAATGATGATGATTTCCCCATTCTCAAACAAGAGGTGGAGTCAGCAATAAGAGCACTGAAGAATGGGAGGCAGCTTGAGTAGACAACATCCCAGCTGAACTTATCACGAATGGGGGGATGAATCAGTGATAGAGCTACTAACAAAAATCTGCAACAAGATCTGGCAGACAGACGTTTCGACATCTACTTAGAGCGCATCATGTGCGAAGCCCTGGAAAGACATTGTGGGGCAGTCAGTATTGGAGGTCGTAACATCACCAACCTCCGCTTTGCAGACGACATTGATGGGATGGCAGGCAGCGAAGACAAGCTTGCCACCTTGGTGAAGAACCTGGATTTGACATGTAGATAAGCGCTGAGAATAGTGAGAATAGTGACAAATAAATCTCAGCCAAGTGTAAAGTTAAAGTCAGAGGACAGGAACTGTATATAGTGGGCATGTTCAAATATATTAGTTCCCTAATCATCTAAGAGGGATCAAGAGCAGAAAGTGTGTCACGAGCAGCAAAAACAGCAGCATTTATGTCAAAGATATGACCCATCTGGAGGTACTAGAATACCTGTCTGAAAACTAAAATCAAACCATTGAGAGCAGTAGTCATCTCTATCTGTTTGTATTCATGTGAGGCCTAGACCCTGGCAGCGGAATTACAACGATGAATCCAGGCACTTGAAATAAGATACTACAGAACCACCTTGGCATCTCTTACAATGACCACATCACAAATAAAAAAATGCTTAACATCGTCAGGCACAAAGTAAGCCAATGTAAAGACCTCCTCAATGCCATCAAAAAGAGAAAGCTGAAATGGTATGGCCATGACACTAGAGCCAACAAACTATTCACAGCATTCCTGTAGGGCAGCGTTAAGGGTGGCATAAAGAGAGGTAGACAGAGAACAAAGTAGACTGACCCCACATAACGGAACAGGAAAAGTTTTGCTCATATCACAAAGTACGCATGTATATCAAACACTACGAGTGAATCAAACTACAATGGTGATTATAATATATATATATATATATATATATATATATATATATATATATATTGTTACGTGCTTAGGCTCGAATAAACAGTAACATAGAAAGAGTGAAAATAACAAGCTTGTAAAAACTTAATAAACAATTTATTGAGCACAAATATTTTCTAGAAAAGAAAAATAAACTTACGGTTTTAAGAATCAATTCCAAAATTAATCCAAAAATAACTCAAAATATAATCCACTAGTGAAATTGCAAACGTCCTGGTAATAAAACGTCCTAATAATTCTTAGTGAAGCATCCAATATGGAAGACGATGTCACGTGATGAAGTCAGTTCAGGTCTTATGAAATTTAATAAACACAATTGTTTTCCAGATAAATAACAAAATAAATTCTCTTGATCCAAACGAATTGAAAAAATCTCCAGTACAAGGTAATTTAAAAAAAGACTCAAAACGACACACAACTTAGTTTTCTAACAGCCCAACTTCTACTAAATAGTTCGCTCTAAAACATCATTTATATACCTGTTTGTATGTAAACAGGGAAGGGGTCACATGATCTTAGAAAAATCTCGTAACACCGTATGAGAATCAGTTATTTTTACTCTCAAGAACTAAAAATGGAAAGATGTTTATAACAAAGCTCCATATTGTCCTTGGAATCAACCAATCATTTTAAAAGCTTGTTTACAACTCTGAAGCCAGGTCAGAAATGAGGTCAACATCTGGTGTTTATTCGTAGAGTACAGATCATCCCACTTTCTAAAAAAAATATCTCCAAATGAATGAATCTTAAACTTAAAATGTCAAATTTGAATATGACAAACAAACAATTAAAACAAAAATAAATGACTTAAATCAAATATACGTAACAATATATATATATACTGCAATAATTAAAGTACACTTACTTTGCAGTAATATTTCACAACAATCGAGCAAATAATAACTGACCTGTTTCGAAGCCTTCTGATTATTCCTCAAATAAATCTGCCATTACGAAAAATCGCGGAGTAGGTTATTATTTGCCGTATCCCGCCAAATTTTTGTAACGCTACTAACTTTTGATTCTCAAGATGATATATTTAAAATTGAGATTCTCATGTCTGGCACGCCTAACTCAATTCCGATTGAAGGTTAGTTCCTAATGATCAGACATCACCCCTCCCAATCATCTGTCAAAGATCTTTATGATAAAATTGGACGCTGGCTTGTCCCAACAAGGAATCGCCTCTTATCTGTGAACAAGGTTACGTAACTGACTTTTTAAAATTAAACCACGCGCCTTGAGTTTATCACTATGTCAATAAACGCGGCTAGACACCTAAGACATTTTGCCGGCGAAAAAGTATTGCAGCAGGGTTTCACACAGCTATGCTGACATCTGGCATCTTCTATACCGCGACACGTTCTGTAATTCAAGATGTAATGTACGGGATGGGTGTGTCAAACTGTTTTAAGATAGTAAATTTATGTATAGAGTTAGTGGATGGGAATATTTGTCTAAGATGTATTTACAAACTTGTTTATCCTTTTGTATTGTTTTGGTGAGATATAATGAAAACAAAACACTTTATTGATTCTTCACCATCACTTTCAAATCACTTTAGTAATGTATTTGGTAATTTAAAGTACTATGTAAAGGCGTTGTTTATCGTTGATTGGCGTTGTATATCGTTGATTGGCGTTGATTGGCGTTGTATATCGTTGATTGGCGTTGTTTATCGTTGATTGGCGTTGTATATCGTTGATTGGCGTTGTATATCGTTGATTAGCGTTGTATATCGTTGATTAGCGTTGTATATCGTTGATTGGCGTTGATTAGCGTTGTATAAGGACCATGAAGAAAAGTCTAAACAAAGTTATGATCCAAAGTCGGTTTCTGAGTTAAATGTACTGAAATAAATAGTATATTAGTAGGAATGATAATATCTAATGTAACTCTTCATAAATATACTTTTACGTTGCAGAATACAATTTCGTCCTGTAAAACACCGTGTGCGTTTTGGTTTCACTGAAAGACAGTGAAAATTTGTGAAAGAAATACAGATTGATGTTTTGTATTTATCTTTTGTATATTGGTCTACTAAGACTTCATTCAAACAAGAAATACGGATATAAACATAATGTGTGATACATAAATCGAATTCATCAAAGCATAAACAGTAATAAAGGATTTTATGTTAATTTATAGTTTTGTAACACCTGGTACATGATTTTGTCCAATATATGTTTCTGACTAGGACAGTGAAAGAGTGTTGGGTGAAGGTGAAGGGTGGACAGACAGTTTCATTAAGGTCTGGAATGTTCATTTTGCGTTCTGTTATCTCTCCATTTTCTCTGATTTTGTTTGCTCCGTTTCTTTAGACAGGAATCTCATATCGTTGCTTCGACTGGAGTTTACATATTCTTGTTCTAAGGTTACTTCTTTGCAATGCTAATTGTGCTGCAGGCAAATTCCTTCAGTTTCATTTCTCAATTTGACAGGTCATTTCCTATTTGATTCGTCTGACTTTTATTTTTGTCTTCTTTTATCATTCTCCTTTTTTTTCTCTCTCTTTCAGACTTGCTCTATGGATCTCTCGGCAACATTGATAATCGCAATACGTTGAAGATTAATTGCTATATTATTATCTATAAAATCTCAATATATAACCGATCAATAGAATAAATCAATGTCCAATATATTTGTCCATGCATGGTTTATTTCAGTATCAATATTCTACTTGATGTTAGTCAGAAATTCTATCAAAGGTAAGAAATAATTAAAGATCAATATATGTCATAGGTGTCAACAACGCTAGCAATAATGAATGATTACAGAGGCGTCGAATATTTGGGTCGCCTCCCTTTAATTGCTCACATGATAATCACCAAGGCATTACAAATAAGAAAAGGGAGGGATACGATCTTATCCTGTTTTCATGCTTATGGGGATACATTTCAGCTTGTAGACTATAATCCAATATTAAATTCTAGATCGGACGCACTCGAAAAAAATACATTCCCTAAAAATCCAGAGTTTGAGACAAAATAAAATTTTCACCATCATCCGTCAATATCATCACGGTTGAAGGGCTGATTTATCCGCCTAATATGTATCTAGCGCTTATAAACGGGGTTTACCCTTTTACTACAGAGAAAAACGACAGTCCCATGGGAATCTAGAATCTAATTGGCAGTCTTTCGTACGATCCCAATTTGGATGAGCCCGAGACTTGAACTCACGCTAACAGAGGGTGAGATGTCAGATATATGGAAAGAAAAACGCCTAAGACAACTCGGTAACCAAGAGGCCCCTGTGAAAGTGTAATAGCGGAATGGGCTTTTTAAAATGTATATAACGATTTTGTCTGCTGTATATGATCAAAACTCGCAATCAAGACTGTATAAAATTAATTTTCTCACACCGTCTGAACTCGAGGTGCAAAGTAGATAGATCATCGGTTCAAATAGGAGAAACTCAGGCAGGAAATACGTGAACTTACAGTATGGCAGACTAAAAAATGTTTTTACATTTTACAGGCGATCAATATATCACATGTTTTGATTGAACCGATTAGAAAAAATTCGAGCATAATGTATTTTCAAACAATAAACATAATCCGACGGGCTGTTAAGTATTTTTTAATATTATCTAGAATCCTACAGTACAGATCAGTTGTCTCTGTTATAAGGGTCAATACATTCAAACTGATGCGCTTGTCTTCATGATTACGAATTAAAGTTTATCTACGAAGATAATAAATAACTATGACTACCATGCATACAATAGGACGAAAGATTACAGAAAACAAACATCTGATTTGCAAATATGGGGCTGTAGTTTTCATCCAATTTCTAAAGAACAGCTTTTAATTGTAAACGAGTTAGTTTAACGCAATATTGTCTTATGAAATAAGATATTTCAGGTGTAAACAGTTTTATGTTCCTTTCTAAAATGTTTGGTGAGAAAATACGCTAATTTCTAAATATAATACGAAGTTCCACCTATTTACTGGTCTGTTCCTTATTTCCAACAGTACATTAAATTATCTCTATATACTGGATTTTTCCACTGCCAACTAAATCTATTATTTGCGCATTATTTATGTTACTTTTCAGTTATTTTTTTTATTGACGTTATGAAATAAGCACAGTAGCTTAAATCATTTCAGTGCGAAAGAGGTTCTATTTATTTTGTCCATACACTGAACTCTCTACTTTAAGAGACTTTAGTGCTCTGCTATTTATGCCAGATCTCCTTCGTGGAATACTTATAGGACACACGGTACTAATTATATGGAAAAATGGGAATCATCCTGGAAATGGCTGAACATGGCATAGAGTATATATGGGTTTGGCTGACCATGATTGGTTAATAATGTAAGCTATGTAGTAGGAAACGGAATCTCTTGAGGGCTTATCTTAGTTGTAAGTAAAAAATAGAGACATTGTTGTATTGATGGAATTTCAGTCCTTTTTTTAACAGTCCTGAGTTTGGAACCCTCATTACCAAAATTAGCATCCTGGGTCATTGGTGCGAAATTGAAAGCACATGTTTCAATCGCATGCAGGTCCAGAAATGCAGCGGCTTATATCCTTTCCTCTACACAGAAGCTGACATCCAGGTTTCATCTATACTGATAAATATAGGTTTGATCATTAGCACTAAAATCGTTTATGTTATTGAATTTTAATATCATAGTATTTGCATGTGTTTCTAAAGGCCTTTTTCCGTTACTGTTTTTAGCGTGCCAGTTCTATCCCATAAACACATCCGGTACGGTCATTCGGATTTGACGCAGGACACCTCAAGTGACCACACCTTTTGCGTGAATAGAACATTTTCATTATATATCGCCACATATAATATGCCAGCCCATAAGTATTCGAGTATCAAGCAGTTTTAACAACAAATGAGTATATATTGCTTATTGTTACTCCATCGTGACTCTCATCTTAACTACTCCCCCCACCTCGTAATTACATTGTAACTAATAATCCGAAAATAAACAAGTCACTTATCTAAATAGAAGTAAGCAAAGAAAACCAAAGGTGGCACATCACATATTAGGCAGATTCCTCAAACATGTGCCATTTAGTTAATAACTTAAATGGAAATAAATGTGAATCCCAAAACTGCTTATGATACATTGAATTGGCGTGGTTCTCTCTCTCTCTCTCTCTCTCTCTCTCTCTCTCTCTCTCTCTCTCTCTCTCTCTCTCTCAACTATTTGTACAAATATGGATAATAATGATGAGTTAACTCATCCTGCGATACATTTGCAATGGCCAGTTACTACAGTAATATCAGCTATGTGTAACTCGTTTGGCTTCTCGAATTGAGCTGGGGGTCTGATTACGTTTGCATTGATTTTGATGTGTTCACCTGTATGCATTCATCTCCTATAAAATTAATTGTTTGCTAAAAAGGCATTTGTAAATCCACCTGTGCTTTTAAGTATATAGTCTTGAACAGTCACGTCAAAACACGTAGATTTTTTACAAATTGTTATTCTCGTCACATTGGAAAATCGTTCACCCACCCCTTTCTTTTCAGAAATGAATCAACCGACTTCTTAAGTCCTATCCAGGACCGTGAACAGGGTATGACGAATTCTGGCGGAACACAGCGGTCAGGGGGTCCACCGTTGTTTCAATTTGTGATTAATTTGGGACGTTCTGGATAATTTATTCTAGGGCCAACATATATTGTCCTCTGCCCTGGTCCTCTCTCAAGCATTTTGTGCTCAAATCTGCTTTTCTGTTTTAGGCAGATTACTGAACTATTCACGCATGATTTTGAAACACACTATTTCTGTGAAGGGTGTACTGATGTCAAACTTTTACAAATTTGTTTGCAACTTTCTTCATGAATATACACTATGTTAATGCAATCACTTAAAAGTTGCCTTAAGTTGGTTGTGCATGCGTTAAAAATTGGAGTGGACAAAAACAGATTCGGCTTCCTGAAAATCGTCTATAGGGACTTAAGTAGTACCGTGAGTCCTATACGGGAGAACGTGACTCGGCCACTCGGGTAAAAACACATCCTGTATATTGTGAAAGGTTGAAAGAAACTGAATTTGTCATGGTTGAGTTATGACATTTGTGAAATAAATAAATCGATTATACTTGCCGACAAAGCATGTGATATTAAATTTCGATAGGGAGGAGGCATGCAGTAGTGTGTGTGTGTGTGTGGGGGGGGGGGGGGGGGGGTAAATAGGTACGTTTTAACCAAAATATCCGTCTCCTATTACTTTGAATGAAAAATAATTTATATTGTTCTTTTTTTTAAAGACATTAAGAACAAGATATATATATATATATATTAGTTGAAGCAAAGACATTACATCTGGTTAAAGAAAAGAAAAATTTCCCACTTCCAAAGAAAAGCATTGGGTATGTTCCAGATTAATAATTAGTCCATTTTTAGATGAAATGAAACATACTTTATTTCTTTCCGTCTAGTTTCCTCTTTTATAAGTAATTATATTGTAAAGATCATTCAGAAAACAATCACAGTCTGTAAAGATGCTAACAAATTAAATACACGTTAAGTAACATGCGAAAAGTCAGGTTCAGAAAATCATATAGCAAGGTAAAAAGAAAGGATTCAAAGGACTTAGTAAAAAAAAAAGTCTATACTAGCCACGTTAAGCATTACAATTTCGCAGCTGTGACAAAATGATTGCTTATAAATCGATACATGTGATATAAGCTAATTGAAACATAATGGATAAAAACGTCATTCTCTAATCCAAGGATGGCACCACACTATTTGTTGTACACACGACGGTCGGAAAATCAATACTGGGACAAATAAATCTGTTAAGGTGTGTCGCAGAATTAAAACCGAGTGAATTTTGGATTAAATGAATAACTGAAACACAACGTGTGAAAGATAAAAATGTATTAACGTCATTAGTAAAGAAAAATATATGAAGTATAAATACAATTATTATCAAACACTCGCAACATACAATTGATCCAGTCGCTCTATACTAACAATCACACATTGAAAAAACAACCAGTAATATTATATCTATCTGATATACAGATTCAAGAAACATCAGTTTCAAATAATAGTATACACTAAGATATTCACATATAGACTAGGATTGAGATTCAAACAATCTAAAGTGTTCAAATAGGTTTCAAATGTTCTGCATTGCAAGCGAGATTCACAAATCTGGAATACTAGTAAGATTCAAAATAATCTCATGTAAATAAAAACGTACCAACTGAAACAGCAATTGGAACAAACATATGCTTCTTGACCCATGTACAGTCGCTCGATTCATACACCCATAAATTGCAGTTTCACCACGTTCCCTGGGTTGACCCAAACTTGTATCGGCCGCTCGCCCTTTCATGGATCCACCACATGTACAGTCAGTCATACATATACACACGTACAGACAGCATACATCACCCTTGTATTAGCTACGTCTACAGTCGTGGCTCCACAACATGTACAGACATACGTACATACATATAGACAGCTCTACGCTTCAGTTAAACTCGTCGGCTTAAACTATCGGCTACACTCGTTACACTTGTTAACTCGTTAGATTCAGTTACACTCGTCAGGCTCGTTAGCTCGTTACACTTCTTGGACTCGTTAGGTACAATAAAACCAAATTGGTAATAATAATGAATTCTGGAAAATGCTAATACATTAAACTCTTAATAGAATCTTGTAATTCACAGTTCACATATTAAAATCTGCATTGTAATAAATGAATCATTACACGATATGACAATACAAACTCAATAAACTTCGCATATTAAATAAAATATAAATTTGGCACTCACACTTATGGCTACAGAATACCACATGAAACGTGCTCTCCTCGACCAGATCCGAAGTGACCAGTGTGTCGGTTATACAGCATTCTTGCTTAAATTCATAGGACAGTGGGTAATATTCAGGGTAAAATACCCGTTCATATCGTGATATCAATGTACAACACCGCAAGTAATTTCCGGCGAGACACATGTTGGTTCCGTCGCTTGTCTGGAAAAACACCTGCTCACCCTAGTTAACGATGTACGCATGCACAACGAAAAATAGTCAAAAATTTCTTAGGTATAACAAACGTATTTTTTTCCTTCTAATTATGTGACAAGGTGTAATTTGTTTTCATTAAACCTTTTCAGTGTGTCGGGGGGGGGGAAGATTTATTTTACGCTGTTGAAGATTTCTTTACGTTTTTAATGAAGATATGTACTTACTTTGTAATTTATACAAATGTCTTTACACTTCTAATGTTTCCATTACACTCAGTATAACTTTAAGATTCTAAATAGTTCCGAGTCCTACTATTTCACTTTTCACTAAACTTAAGTTTGTAACAGTGATTAAACGAGTGATAGTTCATTCCGGTAGAGAATATTATATTTTACTATTTGTTTCCTGTACGAACTACGCGTGTAATGACATGAAAACTTAATTACAACACGTAAATGAAGTGATTTTTGTTTTGTCTGATGCCTACCATAATTAGATCACAAAAGTCCACAATGATGAAACCTTACTATGACCTTGAATACAGACTTGTAACATTAATAGGGTTTACTTTGAAAGACAGATGGTTAAAGAGAATCGCGTCACGGGTAAGGAAGATCTAGAGTACGAGGAAGATCGGCTAGCAGCGAAAGAATGAAGAATGGAGGGCAGGAAAGGAAGCCGAAAGACAGAAAGCTGGAGCGGGCCAAGATGGCGTCAGACAGAGACACGGAAGGATCTGGTCAGGATAGCAGCGAACACAGAGAAAGCTGGAACTGGCCACGATTACAGCGGACAGAGACACGGATAAAGCTGGTCAGGATAGAAACGGAGAGAGAGAGAGAGAGAGAGAGAGAGAGAGAGAGAGAGAGAGAGAGAGAGAGAGAGAGAGAGAGAGAGAGAGAGAGAGAGAGATGAGGCTGGCCACGGTTGCAGCCGACAACGAGACACAGACGGAACTGGCCATATTGCAGCCACCGTAAAAAAAAAGGACTCAAGCATGCTCTCGAAATGGAGAAATTAAGGGTAGAAGCTGGGACCACCGATTGAGACGACTCCAGTACGAGTTCTGGAGGAAGGGTGTAGATAAGTATGCCGTGGTACAATAACAAAATAGCGTGCATTGACGATTTATTTTTTGATGCTGAGAAACTCGTGGGTTTGCCAAAAATTCCCTAGCAACATTGGGTCATTAACATCTCAGCCTTTTCTCAAGGTGCAGCTCGCAAGATTTACCACAACTTAGCTGCAGACGATGCTGATGACTATGACGCGCTCATGAAGGCTCTCCTATTTCATTATCGGCTGACCGCCAAAACGTACCGTAAATGTTTTCGGGACTCGACGAAGAAGACCACGGAAACCCACTCTCAGTTCCACACCCGTTTTCGAGGGATATTTGAGAAGTGGATAAAGATGGCCGAGGTCTAAGATTGTACGACGGGGTAAGCTAGGGCATACTTAAGGAACATGTACTAAGTACTTTAAGTCGCGAGTTGACAGTCTTTCTTTTTTTTTTGGGGGGGGGGGGCACCAGACATGTTCCATGTTCCCCACCCCCCAATAAAAAAAGTAAAAAGTTTTTATGTTTGTGTGTGTTCCCCCCTGATATGTTGTTTTGGTTGTTTTTTTATTTTCCATTTATCTCCCCATTTAATTTTTCCCCATTGGGATTATATGTTTGAACAGGGGTATTTTTCTTCCCTAGTGTATCTTTAAGTAGATCATTACTATATGGGATTTGCTCTACCCAAAACTAGTATTCTACTTTGTTCTCTATTTAGTTGACCATGGCTAGTGGTCACCTAGTATCCTTGTGTTTGCTATTTGTGTTGGTGCTATTTGTATGTTGCTATATATAAGTCTATACTTTGTGTTATTGTAAGGATAGCCATTTTCATTCAAATTCTTGTCACAGTTGTCTTACTTTGTGATTTCTTTCTATGTGGGTAATTACACAATTCTCTCTATTTGGATATAGTTCAAATTAGTTTTGAATTTTATGAAAATTGAAATGTATTTAATTAAATATTTACGGTGCTTCAATTTACTTTCTAATAAAAATTAAATTTTCTAGGTCCATCTGCCTTGAGTCTGGAAATGTACGAATTTATTTAGTTGTACAATTCCCGATTCAATTAGGGCCGTCCTTTGTTTATTTATGTTAATTATTCAAAAAATGCCAAAAGTTGTATAAGTTTACTATTTAATGGGTTTGATGTCTAGTGAGGGATCCATACATGAAAGAAAAAGAAAGGATCTAGTATCCAGAGAAAAGGAAGTGCAAAATTAAGTAACATTAGAAGTAGTGGGGTGATTTTTCCAAACTCCTGCTCACTTCGCATAGCGCCATGTGATATAGCTCCATGGCGTCCTCATTAATGTACCTTCCCCGGTAAGGTTTACAATATGAATTGAACTATTTCCCCCACCAAAGACAAAGAAAAATATTTTATTTGCTTATATTAAAAAAATTTTTTTTAAATTTGCCTAACCTTCGTATGATTTTTTGTGAACGGGGTATTTCTGCATAGAGGGCAGCTAACAGGGGCCTGAATCATTCGTCTTCTAAGTGCCACTTCGCCCGTAAGCCAGACGTTGTAGAGGTACGTATAGATGACACTGTACCTTAGGAGAGTTGATGTCAGACCAATGCCTCCAAACTCTAGCCCAATTTACATGAGGATTTTCTATTTCTACTTTATTTTTACTTAAAGTTGCATCTAAATCACAAATCCAGTCATATGTCTTATCCTTACTTAGTGCCCATAATTTATTTTAGTCCCTATACCTATATAAAATTTCTTTCGCCCCCACCCCTATAAGTGTGGTGCGTCAATTTTCTTACTCAATTTGTTGCTTGTGTATATGTCTTGTCTGTTTCTGATGCCAAATCCTAACAAAAAAATGTATAAAGCTTCCCAAAGTGTTTGTTGTGTGCTTCCTAAACTTTTAAACCTATTTAATATTTTTTTACATTTTATTAGGGTGGGATTAGGTAAGGCTAATCCCCCCTTTAGTTTAGACCTATATAAAGTCGACTTTTTTATGTAATGTGTTTTGAAATTCCATATGTAGTCTACTATATCGTTATCAATTGTTTCTAGTGTTTTATTGTTAATGTCCACAGCGTTTATAAGGTATGTAAAATTAGAATACATATATGTTTTTGCAACCTATGAACGTTCTATTAGACTAAGCGGCGTGAGTGCCCAGATATTTATTACACTATTTATTTTATTTTTTAACTTTTATACAGTTTTCCTTTTCTCCATTTACCCCAAAGAAAATCCCTAGGGCTTTTTACTCTGTTCTTAATCAAGTGGGGAGGTAACCCAGGGTGGTTTTCCCTCCAGTTTCCTAGTTTTAGAATTTCCATTTCTTCACGATTTATTTGTGATCCCGAAGCTTTTCCAAAAGCTTCATATTCCTTTTGTATGTGTATAAAGGAATTTGGATCATTTATAAAGTTTGTACAATCATCAGCATGTTGTAGCATCTTGAATTCTTTTCTTAGATTTGGTATTTTGATTCCCTGAATATTAGTATTATTCCTGATTTTCATTATCAGGATTTCAATTGCTACAGAGGTGTAGCTATGATATTTTGTGCCCAGGGACGAACTATAAAATTGGAGCCCCAGCGATCATGTGACCGATTTATTACCCTTGTTTTCTTGTTATAACGTAACGTTGTAAGCCTCATTTTGGCGCCCATGTACCTTGGCGCCCGGGGACATATGTACCCCCCTAGCTATGCCTCTGAATTGCTATTACATATAATAGCATTGATAGTGGGCATCCTTGCCTCACTGATCTTTGTATTTCAAATTTCTGTTTTTGCACCATTTACTTGTATATTAGCACTTATTTTATTGTACATTATTCTAGTCCATTTTTGGAAATTATTTCCCAATCCAAATTTTTCCAGTACTTTTTGCGTATAATTATGTTCTAATCTGTCAAAAGCTTTTTCCTGGTCGAAAAGTACCATAGCACATTTCGAATTTGATCCATTTATAAAATCTATAACAGTCCTAATATTAAGTGAATGAATAGTTGGATTTAAAGTGAAACCGGCCACTAGGGTCATATGTTCACTATTTTGCACTGCCATTTATTTACATGGCAGTGATTTAATTTATCCAGGAAGATGGAATGGTGCCACATCTTCCTGGCGTTTATGCGCACAGAGTGCGCTATTTAATTTGGTCGTCATATCATACCCCTAAAAAGGGGCTAATGATATGAATGTTAGACCTGGGTGAGTGGGAATAGACCCATCACGCACTCAACCTATCAACCAATCGAAAGTACGTACGCTTATTCCAAATTCAATCCAGTTTTTCTAGTGGATTTCCCTATGCCAAAATTGTGTAAGCCACCGATGCAATTCATCAAATGGTAGAGTTGAAGAATTAAATTATGTTCCTATCTATGCCAATCTTCTAGTACAAAAGTGTACATATTATATGTCCCTAACAATTTCCTTTGCTGATATGACTAATTTTTAAGTATATTGTTATGTATGCTTCTACCTTTACCACCGCATGTTTGATTAGTGTTTACTATCGTGTTTATCCCGTGTTTTACCCTATTCGCTAAAATTCTACTTAGTATTTTGAAATCTGTGTTAAGGAGGGAGATGATCATCCAGTTTTTTAAGTCAGTTTTGTCCCCATTCCCTTTATAAATAATTGTAATCAATCCCTCCCTCATTGAGTCTGTCATTTTGTCATTTTTAAAAAAAAAGTATTTCATTAAATAATGATTCTAAAACTGGTGCCACCTCACTTTGGAATATCTTACAGAATTCCGCCGTGAGACCATCTCGCCCTGGTGATTACCTTTTGCAAGTTCTTTTATTGTGGTTTGCACTTCCTCCACAGAAATGAAATCATCACACGAATCTTAGTGTTCTGATGAAATCTTTTCGCATTGTATTGAATTTAAGTATTGTTGTATTATGTTATTGTCTATGTTTTGAGATGTATATAGTATTGTATAAAAATTTTGTACTTCTTTCATAATTTCTGTTTTAGTTATCACTTCCACTCCATTTATAATAAGAGTGTCTAGTGACTTCTCTCCCCCCCCCCATTTCTTTTTTTCCTCTCTTTTAAATAAATCTTTAGCCTGTTTTGTATAAATGGTGAAATTTTCCCGCCCTGGTTTCTGTTCCCTTTGTCTCCCATTCTTCTAGCTTTTCTAATTGTTTGGAGTAGCTCTCCTTATCCCTTATAGATGTAGTATCTTCATTTAGTTTTTCTTTTTAATTCTAGTATCTCCATTTTTCGAATCCGTTTACGTTTAGTTGAGTGATATATTGCTAATTTTTTTTAACCTTTTTTGAATTTATCCCAATCAGTTATTATATCAGCTATATTTTGTCCCTTTTCATTTGTAAGTATTTTAGGGATTTCTTCTTTTATTTCTCTAATAAGTTGTTCATCATTTAGAATGGAGTTATTTAATTTCCATTCTCCCTTTCCCCATCAATTACTTTTAATCACAATTTCCAGAGTTATTTGTTTATAATCTGATATTTTGAAATCTGAAAATTGAGCTTTTTTTGTATGTTTTATGTCCGAAATCAGTTACATAAAATGTATCTATTCTACTTGCTCCATTTATACCTTGTTGTGTATATTCATGTGTGTATTCCGTTTTTTAGTAAATTCAAACGTCTATACAAATCTGGTAATTTATTTCTTTTTATTAGTTTACTCATATTTTCTATCAGTTCTAGATCAGTGGTTGTTAATTTTCCAGTCCGATCTACATTTTCTCCTGCCCAGTTAAAATCACCCCCCATAATCAAGTGTTCTGCAGGGAAATTATTTAAGTAGCTATTTAAGTTTATTAAGAAGTCTTTGTGACTTTCCTTGGTCGCTGGACAATATATATTCATAATGTGAAGTTTATTAAGTTTTAAATGAATAACTCTCCCTTTTAAGCTAATATCTTCTTGTATAATTTCCCAATTTTGCCTAATTCTATTACTTATTATAGTAGCTACACCCGCTTTAGTGTCCTTGTAGTTACTATCGTTTGTGACAACTATTCCATCCGTTTCCGATTCTAGTTCAGCTATCATTGTTTTGGAAAGTTTGTTGTGTGTCTCCTGAATTATTATAATGTCATATTGTTTTAATTTTATAAGTTGTGCGATTTTGTCCTTATCTATTCCATTAGTGTTAATTGAGGTGATAAGGAGGTTTATTTCCTCCATTTTTGGTTTTCCAGGTGGCGAATTACTATATCTAAATTAGTTATATAAAAGTATGAAGTTAAAATTATTAAATTAGTAGTTATACATTAATTGTTAAGTTAATTGAGTTTTGGGCATTGGCCCCTCGTCTGTCTGTTCCCTATCGTCCGTATTCTGTGCATTGTCGTTTGCCGGTTCTAGTTTTGCTTTCTCTTTTGTTTCCTCCATGTCTTGTTGTATCTGCATTGTCGTTATCTGGTCGTCACTAGAGCTTTTTGATAGGTTCGGTTCTTTATTCTCTTTCTTCTCTCTCTCTCTCTCTCTCTCTCTCTCTCTCTCTCTCTCTCTCTCTCTCTCTCTCTCTCTCTCTCTCTCTCTCTCTCGTTTTTCTCTTTTGTCTGATTTCTACTTTTGCCTGCAGTATTTCTGCGATGGTAGGGAGATTTGTGTCATCACTGGAGGAAGAGCCTGATAAAGTTTTGCATTTCATTTTCCTTGCCATTGGTATTGGTGTTGACGTGAGGTTGTAGCCCGCTCAGATCTATCTCGTTTATTGATTCACATATTGATTCCTGCAGTTCTTCTTCTTCTTTTTCTTCTTCTATTGGGAGAATTTCATATTTATTCTGCGTTTTCAATGGTGCTTGCGGAATGATTTTTCTAGTTGTTTTTCTTGGCGTCTGGAAGCTATCTTCCTCCGTCACCAGTTTCCAGTTCTATCTATTTGCTGTCCATTCCAATTTTCTTCAGGTTGTATATCTTCTTGTTGGCTTGCCCCTTTGATTTTTGCTGCATATGAGTTATCATTCTGGTTATTGGTATTTTTTTTACCAGCTTGCAATCCTTTGGGCCATGGCCCATTATGCGGCAACGTTGGCATAGTCTATCTAGGTCACACCCCTTGTACCATGACCTGAGCATAAATCCCATGATGTAGAAATAAGCAGTTATTTTTTTTGCTTCTGCTATTGGAACCTGCAATATCCTTTCTCCGTTGTGTATTTTCTCGAAGCCATAACAGTTTGCCCTTTTTTCCCTAGCAATCATGACCTTATGTACACACATAAGTTTATATATTATGACTGTAGTGCTGACTTCAAGGGGAAGTCCAGAAATGAACACGTCAAGGTTTTTCGGCTCTATTTCCCTTGTGATTGGTTCAGTGTCATAGATTTTAACTCTATGGCCTTGTATTTGATGTTCCGTTTGTTTGAGAAGCTGTTTATACTGTTTTGGGTATAGGGTGTATTTATTGCGCCCTCCATATTGCAGACTATCTATCTCATCTAGATCTATACCCAATACTCGCATGGATATTAGAACCTCTCTTTGTCCTGGTAATTTCTCTGCATCACCAAAATCTAGAGTCTGGCAGTCCTCTCTGTGGTATATAACCAGCCTCTGGTTACCTAGATCTCCTTCAACAACCGTGTTAAAGAAATCAGAAATCTTGAAACGGGTTGGCTCCATTATGTCCGTAATTTTGTCTAGTCCGTCCATGGTAGGTCTTACAAACTTACAGAAAGGCAAAAATTATAATAAAGAATTGAAAAAAGTGCAAAATTAAAGAATTAACTAACAGGGTGATGAAAAAAGAAAAGTAAATACAAAAATCAAGTAAATGGTAAACTAAATGAAAGAACCTACAAAAAAGTAGTATACATGAGTTGTATACTGGATCAGTTGGTGAGTATTGATCACTACTACTCACTGGTATACCTATTTTGAAATCGTAAATCCCAAATGTTATAATCCAGTTGACTTCCTTGCACAAAAAACACGTCCGCTCTCCACGACGTCTTTGTTATTTTTTTGCCGGTTTTGATTCAAGCAAAACAAATATATTCAACTTAACTTAGTTCTTTCTCTGGTGAAAGATTCTTACGAACTGCAATGACTAGGATAGCGGTAGAGATCTATATTGTTACTGCTTTTTATATTCTAATATGTCCTTATCCATTTTTTCGCAACAAGCCAATTAGACAGTTGACAGTCTTTCTAGCAGAGAGATATAACACCGGACGCTCGAAGGGTTCGCCAGCTTGGCGGATATATACGAGCAGGCACACTAGAAGAGTGGAGGTTCCGGACCGCGATTTCGTAAGTCAGGGTAACAATGAAATGGTTAGAAGCCATATGTATACGTTATAGACCGCGGCTGAAGTGGATCTTCTTTGCAAGGATACAGTAATCCAGCTTTGATGGGTGTAAAATGGTGTACGTGGACTTTGACGGCTTTGTTAAATAACATCGGACCTTTACAGGCGTCGTAAATTTCACCACGTTGACAGACAGCCCGAAGCCATTGTCAGCTAAGTTGAATAGAACAGACCTGTGTAGTGTTTAATTTACATGTGCGTTTTTTAAAATGAGTTATGATTATGTAAAGAATTATGTAGAGTGCTAGCTCGTGGTCAGAATTAATATTGTAATTTGCTATCTGGTTACATAGTAGTGAACTAATGCATTTATTTATTTTGCAATTGTTGAATTGTAACTTTGGAAAATGGTTGCAGTGTGTAAAAGTAGTTAAGATGGATGATTGGATATATCAGAGCATGGATATTTTAATATTTGTAAGGAGTGTAATGTACAGAAATGCGTCTGATTATTGTGAAACTTTTCATTATAATGAGATTAGGTATGCATATACTGATTTGAAGCGATATATTGATGTCTGTATGAGAAATAGATGATACCGTACATTTATGACGACGTTATTTACCATAAAAGAAAGTAATTCGATGAGCTCGAATGCGTAACCGACAAGTGTAATAGCCTTTATCTGATGACGACTGAGTATTGGTTAGTGTGAGACGAGATTGGCGAAGGAAGTACGCTAATGTCCTTTTGTTTTCACATGAAGCTTTTAGGGAACAGACTTCCAGTATAGTTAGTCCCGAGTCTCAAGTAGGAAGATGGAATAAAGATTAGTGGAGAAGTCGATCGTGAATCGAAGTCTATTCGGGAAAGGTGTCGAGGAGTAGAAATTGGAATATAGAGAAGTTGAATGGAGAAATAATTTGGAGCAATTCGGGTGGATGAGGAGACGGAATTGGTAGAATAGGACATAATACACAGATGAGTACAATACAAGGACAGATAGAAAGCTATTTCACTACATATCAACTGATGCAGTACGCTGTTACATTATCTAGAAGAAGAGTGATTGGGGAATTATTATCATTTGACCATTGAATGAATTTAAAAAGTTTATTATTCATTTGAATTTGACCTTTAGTGTACTCTAAAATGTAACTTTCGGCATTAATGATAAGGGGCTCTATCACTAATTTCACTTCCTACAAAATCGAGCCTGTGTGGGACTTCTATAATAATTAACTAAAATATTGGGAGCACCCCAATCCAATCACAATAACACACCTACCACGTTGGCTGCCACAAACTATATATGGCATTTCTCTTTCCCCTAATATCTTGTTTACAGTCGTTATTCCACCAAGGAACAGACTGAGTGACGCTACTTCCTGTTGGGGAATGCACCGCGCAGCTGCCGACGACAAGGCTTCAATGATATTACGGTTGAGTTGTTGATAGATGCCGCATTCATGCACCTGTTCGCCATCGATTCAATCGCAAGCAGAACCAACATTTTCCATGTCGGCCTTATTAAATCTCCATCTTGACATAATTGTTGTTTTGTTTATTGTTTTGTAAAAAATATTGGAATTTTTTCACTTCCTGGTGTATTATATTGATTAGCTTCGGCAATTAATGAGACTCTGGGAGAGCATATATTTAAATTAATAGCTGTTATTGATCCGTTTTCCGGTTATTTTCTGGCACGTGGTCGATTGTTCATTATCAATAGGTTGGATCCATTTTTCAACATTACTCCCTCCTATCCATGGAAGTCCCTCACCATTGTTCACTGTGTGCGCTAATAATCTCCATATATAATTAAATATTCTTTTGAAGTATCGAAGTAGTTTACCTTAAGGCTGAGCGTGCCGAGCTTAAAGATTTTATCACATTTAGACCACGGGAGTATTTGGCAAGAGTCATTTCGACCTTTTGTTATTAATTTCTTCCAAGTCAGTGTTAAAAGCACAGTTTCGATTTAATGTGATGGACTGAATAGTTGAAAACGGGTTGGAGAAAGATGCAGCTGAACTTCCGATCAGTGTCAAATATTCATTATTCAAAGGGAAAAGTTATATAACGTAGTTCAGAGATCCTGACTGACAAAACAAATGTTTTAAACCACTGCTTATAATTAGCCGAGTGAAAGTAAAGCGTAGATCTTGAAAATAAATGGGTATTAAAAGTGACAACATTGGTCGAACTTCTTTAGTCCGAACAGAAGACTTTTCTGAGAGAGAGAGAGAGAGAGAGAGAGAGAGAGAGAGAGAGAGAGAGAGAGAGATGGGGTGGCTCCGGTGGAAGCCTAAGAAAGAATAGTGCTTTCCTCGTTAAATAAGAGAGGAACCAGGTTTCTGTTTTACGAGAAAGACATAGTTTAGTGCCGGATTCACAAGTTCTAAAGTTAATAGTATTAAGTTTTCTGAGGGAGAAGGGACTCGACAATCCGGAATGAAAAAGGGAGAATTGACGAGTGATGCCCGAAAGGGGAAAGTGACGAGCAAAGAGTATAATCTAGGAAGTCCAAGAAGGATGAGGTGGCTGAAATCTAATAATTACTAAAACGGAGCCGTAAATACTGACAGCAGACTTCCTAGGATTGTCTGAATGCATTTTAAAATATGTAATATTTAAAAGGATGCATACAAACCAGCACATCATGCATATAATTTTCTTTATAATTCAGTCTTTAATTACTTAACACTGCATTGAAGCAGTACAAAGATATCATTCTTAATATGTATTAATCGATAAATTACTTGTCAATATAATAAAAAAACGATATTATGTTACTGTTACATATAGAAGTAGACAAGAAGGCCAAGGTGAGCTTCTGGAATATACGTTCAAAGAATTGCTTACAGATGATATTGACTCAAAGATGAATAGGTCGAAAGCAAATGTCCAGAAATAAATTTCTTAATGTCATAACAATGACGCCACTGCTATCGTAAAGTCGCCCCTTTTGATTCGCATCTTGCGCCTTTTAGGTCGTGAAAATGTTCAACCTGCAATCTTCGTGTTATCTAGTTTGTGTATGGTTCCTAAGGTAAAATTTGGCGCTTAACGAATGCCGAGTGTCCCATTATTGTATTGTAGTACTGACAACATAAAACTCGCGCGTATGTTTGTGTGACTGTCAGTGATTTAGATTCGTAACGTAGATTTAATAATTTTCATTCATCCCACGACGATGTCTGCATTGTGGCACTTCATACTGATGTTCAGCACTGGGACCTTATGACGTAGACATGTAGCATCATGTACCATATAAAACCAGACGCATTTCTGTACATTACACTTCTACAAAGTGTACAAAAATAAGAACATATCCATGCGCTGATATATCCTTACACGCAATCTTATTAATCAGAACAATATCACATAATTAGACGCATTTATGTACATTGCATTTCTACAAAATGTACACAGATATGCACATATCCATGCGCTGATATATGCTTACAGATGATAATCCTGCATAGTATACACAAACAGTCAAATATCCCTATGAACTAAAGTTGCATTCTGCAACCATTAAACAAAGTTATAATTCAATTAAACATTTGCAAATCTAGGATATTACATAAATAAATGCAAGAGGCTACTACGAATTAACCAAAGAGCGAATTACAATATGAATTCTTTACATAAACATTGATCATATCTGCAAAATGTACATGTATTGTAGATCAAACACTACAAATGAATTAAACACTACAAAGGAATCAAACACTACAAAGGAATCAAACACTACTAATGTTAATTCTACGTATTAATAATTCTAGTAATGAAGTTTACATACTGCACATAATTAAAGTAAAATTACTTTGCCGTAACTGACATGACCGAAGCTCATTTGTAATTCACAGAACAACTGTTTCCCGCCAATTTCGAATGACATCGGAGTAGTTTATAACTTTCCGAAAGACGGTTTAGCGACTACTGTAGTTTTGTTCTCAAAATAATAGGTTTAAGCTTGCGATTCCAATGGTGGCCACCCCTTTCTCAAATCCAAGTGGATGTCGATTCACCCATGGTCTAAATAATCAGCAGATATTGCCACCTATCCGACAGTCTGTCAAGGGTTGATTTACGACCTCATTTGATGTGTTCCTTTGACGCCAATACAGGCAATTCATTATTTACCTGTGAACGACGCGCCGCCAGAAAAGGCACCAGTCACGAGTTTCTATGGCCATGTTATACATACTGGCTACTCACCTCATTGTTCGTAAGGTTGTGATCGTAACATTTATGATACGGGATGTTTAGCCTCATGGTCTAACATATACATGTTGTAATCTGGTTATTGTTCCTCACTTACAATGTGACTCCTACCTACCTACCTACCTGCCTGCCTACCTACCTACCTACCTACCTACCTACATACATACATACATACATGCATACATACACTTAGGACTTGCCGCTTAATGTAGCTTTAACATACAGTATTTAGGGCATATTGTGTTTTATATCTGTTTTGCACGAATTATAATTTATGTTAAAGAGTGCGACCAGGCATAATAGCATATAAACCATTTTTAAAAAAAAATATTTGGCGCACTTTGCATATTAAAAAAATGTGTTTATGCCTCTGTGTGTGTGTGTGTGTGTGTGTGTGTGTGTGTGTGTGTGTGTGTGTGATTTGGATTTCTAATGTAGCTTCAACAATTATCAGTCATATTTCTATGATATTTGCAGTGTGGTAGTTTAAAGCGATGTCTACCACTGAGGCACCATGCCGCAGACATGTAACATCAGACAACAATAATCGATATAATAAATCAAATTATAATTATGATACTTCTGTTGCCGCTTGATCAGTCAGCTTGTACTATACATGTTCCATCTTAAAAACAAGGACGGGAACGAATAAAACTAATCAATGTTGTATTGCACAACCTGGTCATGAAAGTACAACATCCATTGTTATTATTAATAAAAGACCAAAATGCCTAAATTTGAAATGATCACCGTATGTCATATCGTAATTTTAGCTCATAAAATAGATATCTCTTTGTGCGGATTTAGTGCATTCATATTCATAGTTTTTATCATACTTCTGTTTGTCTCTTCTGCCATATATTTTTTTTAAAAAACATTTTCGGAAACAGCCTTTCAACAAGAAAAAAAACTATTATTCTTTGGACAGAATAATTAAAGAAAAATAGTTTGAAAGATGACAATGTAAGTTTGACGTAAAAATAACACCTTTGTAATATAATCTCTGGAATTACAAGATTATCCCTTTTTTAAGGTCTCCACACTATCAGTAAGCCTAAAAACTAGATACATTGCACTGAATCACCCGGTGAGCATTAATGTGTGTTATTTATCAGTTCTACATTCACTCTATCAGTATTTACGACTCAAATCGCATCTTACTCAACGTTTAACAAATTCCAAATTTATATTATTGTTGTATGTGCAGAGACATGTACATCAGACTGAGTGGTGGAAATGTTGTATACACAAAACTCCCGTAATATTATAGTATGCGTGTGTGTGTGTGTGTGTGACAGAGAGAGAGAGAGAGAGAGAGAGAGAGAGAGACAGAGACAGACAGACATACAAACAGACAGAATTAAGTTTTCAATACTACGTAAATGAGTTCTTGCTTAGATAAGTATATTGCCTAAGTAAACTGTTTGCAAATTCATTGACTCCCCCAACGCCCATGTTTAAATGATATGGATTTTACCTAAGTCAACCTAACAAACACAAAGTATACACGACACGCAGCACAAACAGCGCATGTTTCCACAAGCTTTTTACTTCAGAATAAATGGTAATTTTCTATAAAAGTCAAGCTCTACAATTTCCGAGTTGAACGTTCTATTGTAGAGCCATTCCTCCATGCAGTCAAGAGCAAGCGGTTGATATGTGAGATGGAACTTGTTGACAAAGAGTTCCTTCCTCCCCACTAGTTCATGAAGATCCCCCACCCCAAACACGCACACACCTCGCACGTACTTCCCTTGACAGGATTCACCCCAACTGGCAAAGACTGCTAGCCATCTTTTCTTGTCAGGAGGACCTGGAATGGAAAGTGATTTCATCGATTTTGGTTTGAGTGAAAAGATTACACTGTACAACCTGCCTATCTACCTACCTACCTAACGACCAACATACCTACCTATCTTCATGCATACCTACCCCCCCCCCACACACACACACACATATACATACATACATACATACATACATACATACATACATACATACATACATACATACATACATACATACATACATACATACATAATTTTAACTAGAATTTCGACTGCATGACGTGAAGACCTTACATTCATCTAAAAGCTAATTTATTAATGTCCAATCAAAATATGGTTTGAGGATATTGAACGTCAATGAACCTATTCAGTATGAACTGTGACCTAATGGTTAGGGGTGTCATACTCGGAAACGAAAGGTCGTAGGTTCGAACCAAGCCGAGTCTTGCTAAAGACACAGAAATTGTTAGAAATTGTACTTAACATCCGTCTGGCTAGGCGCGTAGCATTAAGAGTTTGTTAGTGTAAGGACTGGTCTGTCTGGTGAAAGAATAATGTGACTGGGTGGGGCATGGTGCTAATTGTCTACGGCGTGATGCCCCAGTACTAGACATCACTATAAACTGCCACACTGCATAAAGCATAGCAATATGACTGACAAATGTTAAAGCTTCTTTAAAATCACACACACGTTCACATAGAATAAATTGCTCATAAACATAAAATTTTGAAAATAATCCGAATTATAAAGTGTAAATAGGTATGAAAGGAATTACCTAACTGAAAATTAGCAAGTATGTTACAAGTTAAATTAGGTTCTAATGGGTGCCCATCAGATCTCAGCGGGACGTAGATATAGGTTTGTTGAGATATAGTGTTATTCCGAAGTGGCATGAGATGTACACTACTATATTGTATCATTTGAACAGCCAACATCATAGAGATGTCATTCATATGTTGTGGCTTTGCCTCCATTTCTTTTTCAGTACACAATAGGACATACATAGCGACCTGTAAACCTGGTGGAGGAAGAATCCGAGAAAAAGTAAGTAGACATCAGCGATCCACGGGAAGCTACTGTCAGTCTTTCTCTCATACCAACAATGAACGAGCAAGAGAGTCGAACCTAAGCGGACAGAGGTGTGATGACAGTGATTGATAAAGTCGATCGTTAGACCACTCGGCCACCCGGAGCACAGCGAGAACATTCGGCCACCCACAGAGGCCTAGCGAGGGGGGGGGGGGCGGGGCGGGGGTACATATGTCCCGGGGCGCCAAGGTACAGGGGCGCCAAAATGAGGCTTGCAACGTTACATTATAATAAGAAAACAAGGGTAATAAATCTGTCAGAAGATCGCTGGGGCGCCAATTTTATAGTTTGTCCCCGGGCGCAAAATATCATCGCTACGCTTCTAGCCACCCAACACTCTTAAGTCGACAGTATCGATGTAACTACACGGGAAAACATATATATAGGGAATTACAGATATTTTAGTGACAATAGTGTTCCCAAATCAATATTTTATTGTTAAAAGCATTTACACTATAATTTGATGTTTTCAAATATATACCTGTATGTACGGAGTACTCAATTTATTCTTGTGTACGTTTTAAAGCTAAACCAATAGTTAGATAACCTTACCAGCCTTATGTATTTAAAAGGGATTCTTCCTGAATCACAACATACACCGATTTTAGAAATAGATTTATTTAGATTTAAGAAACGTCTTAAAAATCTTGTTCTTCACGTTCAATAGCGTTATCCTGGTGAAACCCCATACTGTATATATGTGCTTAATCCATAACGTGAAGAACATAAATATCAAAAGTTTCAAACATTCATTATAATTTAAGTAATATATTTTCACATTACAAACAATCATGTTCAATGTCACATGTGAAATGACGTCAGTCTGGTAAAACCCTCATACATCTGATGGAAATTCTAAACTGGAAGAATATAAATAGAAACATTTCACACATTCATTTAAGTAACATATCTCAAAATAAAAATAATCATATTCATTGTCTTAAGTGCTTTTTCAGCCAGTGTTAGTTAACTTTCAAGAATTTTCCATTGCTCGTGAAAATAAAACATGGGTAATTAAATTTGCAACCACATCAATATTACTATATGGCCATATTCCATACTTTGTATTGTTTTATTTAACACTTTTTCGAAAAAATCATATGTTTAGTTTTATCAAGAATAATATTTAGGTTACATTTAATACAGTGTTCATGCAACGTATATGGGAGTTTCGTGTAACACTCGATATTTCCAGAAAATAGAACTGAACTGTCAACAAACAATGTCCATCAAAAAAAGACCATTCATCGAAATCTACAAAGATATGTCATCGACTGTAATTATATATTCAAATCTTCAGTAAGTAATGAAAACAGTATCAGTGATAACACTTCATCTTTTACCAAGGATAATCTAGAATACTAAGGTGCTACAATAATATATAGCATATCATCACACCAATATCAACATACTAAATATAAAACATGAAGAAAGAAAAATAATACCTGTTAATAAATGCTACTGATATATGTAATTCAGCTAAATTCTAAGAATAAGTTTTCCAATTTTTGCATTTTACATCAAAAATATTAATTTAAGTTTTGTTTTATTGTGTATGGCTTTGATGATGCAATTTTTTAAATTGTTAAAGAACAAACGCTTTAGTGATATTGAACCTTTCTTATTTTCGTTTTCTAAAAGTCAAACCCCACTCTTGCAAGACAAAAACAAAATACAAAAGCACGCATTTTGTAATTAAAAATTTAACACACAAGATTAAAAATATAAATACAAATAATAAAGAATACAAAATCGTATTGATTAGATGCGTCCTAGAGTAGCCTCGAAACTAATCTTATTCTGGAGTCTAAAAGAAGAATATGCTCTCTCTCTCTCTCTCTCGATCTCGATCTCGATCTCTCTCTCTCTCTCTCTCACAGATAAAACCTTAGTTTGAACTAAATACATTCTTGAGTTGACAGGTAGCCAATGCCTTTCAAAACCAATTTCTACAAACTGAAGCATAATTTTACAATGGTGTCATCAGTAAACGGACGGAAAATTCAAGAAAGAGAACGAATGTTGTCATAGGTAACAGGACCGAAAAAGCAGAAAAGAGAATGGCTAAAAGAAACTGCACTCTCACAGAGAAATACTTTCAACTTGATACCTCTATAGTCTTAGTGTAACGAATAGTAAAAATAAGATTAGGTAAACCAAATTTAATAGCTTTACAGTGTAATATATAAGTTCATTATACATAGCTTCTTCTATAATAATCTCAAAAACCATATTGGACATACAATGAAACGTGTAATGATACATACAGAGTCATTGTATTTTGATGAGGGAACATAAAATTTCTAGTGCTATAATAAAACCTTGACGGCTCTAATAACTCCAAATTTTTTGTAGTATTCCTAAGAAGAATATAAATGTAGCTTGATTGTTTTAAAAAAACATGATTGGAATGGTATATCAATACGAATCGTTTCGGGTGGTAGATTTATGCAACAAACTTTCAGAAATGAGAACAATAAAAATAACATTTAAAAAATGGTATTTAAAAAGCAAAGTAATTAAAATCAATTTAAACATAGAAATGTTAAGATTATCTGTATTTACCTAAGCTATACCATATCAGCAAATTAAGATATTTAATATCGTACCATCAGGAGAAATACACTGTTAGTTTTAATAAAGTTAACAAAAGTTTTTAATAATAGATATTTAGTGGATACGAGAAACGAAACAGAGACAAAGTTATCCCCAAAATGTAACACAAAATTATGGAGATAAAAAATAACAACTATTGCAGGCCTTGCCACAAGGTATAATTAAACAATCGGACCCAAATAATAAGAAATATTTTATAAATTGGAGACAAGCGAATAGAAAACATGTAAATACATTTATTACTCATAAGAAACCACAACGATGAAAAGCATAAATATCCGACTTAACCTGACTTAGAATTTTGAATGCCTTGAAGCAAAACATTTAATATGATACGACATTAAAACTGATTGATGTTCAATGATTTGAATTCTAAATGAGATAGATACATTTGCAAAGCCCAGGGCGCCGATATAAAAGATCTGGATAACGTTAATGTTATTTTAGGTTGATCTTGTGACTTTTTTTAATCAAGCGCAACAGCCACAAGTTTTCACTGATCAAACACAAGACATATGAGACTTAGTGCAAACATGCAAAAAACTGATTTTTTTATATATAAAAGTTATAAAAAAAATATTTGGAATCAATATAAATATATATATTAGCATGCCCAGGGCTGTTGACCTAAAACAATCGCACGCCTTGACTGAAATTCCACAAGCACGTCTTTTGCTCTCGTCGAATGGCATTCTTTCAAGTATTTTCGGATGAAATTTAACACGCCGCACTCCAAGGGCACGTTCTCTCGCATAGCGTGACACGTTCTTTAAGAAATCTCTTCAACTATTCACAGCATACCTGTGTATTTCCTCCACTGTCATATTTTCTTGATCTGCGTCTTCCTATATTTATTCATCAAACTATTCAGAAGTGGTTTGCACTGAGACGCCTTTTGTTTTTGCGGGAAGGTAAGTAAGCCCAATAGGAGCAAGGGGAGGTGCAGGCCCGCACCTAGGGGGGGGGGGGGAGCGAGGGCGGGGGGGGGGGGGGCAACCATGGCACTTGTCAGGGGCTCGAGCTAGATAGGCACATATACGCATATATTTGAAACACGAAAGGGGCCCGAACTCTGTCAGCTGCCTGGGGCCCAGAATTTCCTAGGTGCGGGCCTGGGAGGTGGGCTATATGGCCCTGGCTTCAATCCCTAAGGGGACACGAAAAATGTTTTCTTTAAATAGACAATTATGAAAATAATTCGTTGTGCACTTAGTTGTCGATTAAATCTTTATATAGTAAATTACATCGGTTTGGTTTAGCATTTGATTATTTTCGAGAAAAAAAAATCAGAGCCTAGAAGCCTCAATCTCTTGAAGTGGCCTGGTACTCCCAGTCTCTGAAAGGGCCCTGATATCATAACCGTAAAGAAGTCTAATGAATTTGACGACTTGAGAACACTCAAATGCATAAAGTGGAACCCAAACGGGCTAATTTCCCTGCATTGAGGACAAGACATTTCTTTTAAATATTACCCCAAAATGCCTTTCTGCTTTTAATTATCTTCTCAGACCCATAACCTATATTTCCATATTGCTTGTACAAAACGAACTTTAAGTGTGAAAAAATGCATATAATTGAATTTTATTGCAACTTTCCATTGGTCACATTATAGTTTTGTTTAACTTGTTTGAAAACAAAACTTGTTACTAGGTTGACACAAGTGTCTGTTTAACAAAATTGTTACGTCAGGGAGTTTTCTTTAATGCTTTTGTCTTAAAATATATATATATATATATAAGGTTTATCACCCGTACACAAATAATGGCAACAATTTGTAAGCATACAATTACCACTTTCTTCGTTGTTGTTGTTATTGTTCGTATTCGTAGTAGTAGTAATAACTGCATTATTAGTAATAGAAGCCGTGATATTATTTTTAAATATATTAGAATTTCTCTTATTAAGTATACTGCTGAAGCGTTCGTATAGCAGATGTTCTTACTACTCTCTGACTTAGAGAGATATTTTATGGTTTCTAGCAGATGGAGTTGTTTGATGGATTGCATAGTTTGTGTCGTTTTCTTTCAGCATGGCCCATTTCGTTTATTTGTACGGATATGCATTTACCCTGATCATCTCACCTTTGGTTATTGTTGATAAGCTGTTTCTATTATAACCCCAAAACAAAATAGACTACCCCTTTCATCCAAGCAATGAACTATTTTAGTTCCTGTCGAATTTTGTCGTATGTGTTATGTGTTTGTTTTGTTTATATTTTTGTTTCTTCTCCTAACGAGGAGCGTGATTAGCGTGAACTAATGGGAAACTTTTGTAACTGCGCTGTTACCAATTTATTTCTGTGAAAATTGACATATCAACTACAATAGTAGACCGCCTCTGATGGCCTAAGTAGTTAGAGCGTCCGCCGAGGATGCAGGAGTTCATACCAAAGAAAAGACTCAGCATTAAGAGGTTATTGTAGTGTTAGGACTAGTGGGCATTTCGCCAGGATAATGTGACCTAATACGACAAGATGCTACATGCCTGCGGCATGATGACCCAGTTCTAGATATAAATATAAACTGCGATACTGCGGGCATCGTAGATAAATAAGTAAGAATTTTGGAAAATTACATTAAAAATCCAAGTAACACATGCACCTACACACT